>CM046662.1:89514604-90714604 GCA_025594165.1 Tamias sibiricus
CTGCACAAGAAAATTGTGAATGTATTAGCTCATTGCTTTTTATAAAAATTTTTGGTAAACAGGAAAAGGTGTAGAATTGTGAAATGAAGTAACAACATAGCTGCACAAAAAAAGGGAGTGGATGAGAGAAATACTAAATAATGAGCTATTATTTGAAACACATTTATTTAAAAAGTGCCAAGTACATATGGCCAAGGAGATAGAACAAGACTAAGGATTTACAGAAAGTAACTAGGGAATAGAAGCACAACCATCTGATCCCAACTCCAAGGCAGCAACAACACATTTCTTCTCAAGCTATGTCAAAGAGAAAATGCTCCACTGGTTTCTAGAATTATGAGGGAAATAAGATTCTCCCATCTCTTATAAATCAATTCCAGGATTTTCTCCTCCAGGGGATTATGCAAGACTTGGATCCAGATTTGGAGAATGGAACTCTTCTTTAAAAAAAAAAAAAAAAAATCTGAATTTCTACAATGAAACAAAATTTTTACTCTATTTGATTGTGGTAGTAGATAATATATTTGTGTGCTGCAAATATATTGTCTACTAGAAACTAATAACTAATATCACTATTCCAATCTGCTGTATTTGTTTAAATCTTGAAGGACATGGGGAAACTTTACCTTTGCTTAGTATAAGTGATACATGATTATACTAGATTTACAATAAACATTTTATTATTATAGCAGGTACCACTTATGAAGCACCTAATACATACCAGTCTCTACACTTAGAACTTCACAGGTACTATCTCATTTACTCCTTAGCACAGTTATAGGAGGCAGAGATTATTATGACTAGTCTATAGACAGGTAAATAAGACTGAGGAAAGGTAAATGATTTACCAAAAACAGAAAGGCACTAAGTGGCAATGTGGGCTCTGAAGTCAGTTCCTCTTGATATCAAAACCCGTGTTCTATCTGCTCTGCTACATTTAACATTCTGATTCAGTACATATGTCAATAACACCTGGTTAACACAATCAGCTTTAACATCTCTGGAGGGCTTTACTTAACACGAAGAGAAGAAAAGCACCTTAGAATGAGGAACTCGGCAAATGTAATCTACTATGTTTGAAGACCCATTATAACCTACAAAACTACACTTAGTTACAAACTTGGTGCCACCAGAGTCTAACTAAATGAAGCGATTAGCACAATAAATCAATATATGACATAACAATCAGTATATGACAAGAATTCAGACTACAGAGGCTTACTTTATCTATTTGGAAGATTTCATTCTACTACACACAATACATGTGATCACAAGCATTGTTTACTAAATTAACAACATAAACAGGAAAGGGTTAACAGTTCAAATTAAAAACAGGAAAAGTAATCCTAACATCCTAATTATGCTTATTTTGTTTTATGTACATTTATTTGTCACTAAACATTTGTTCAACTACATGTTGGTCCAATAAGTCTAAAAATCATTCATAATAAAAGGGCCAAAAGTAAAAGAAGTGCTTCATTTGCTTGCAAAGACTCCACTGATGCTTCTTATGAATAGCAGCATCACTTTCATAGCTAGGGGCTTAATAGCATCCCACATATTGAAAAGCCTGTTGTAAATTTATTTCATCACACTAACAAAACTTTCCTTTATCTGAATATTAATATGAGCAAGCAGTCTTTTCTTTCCATAATATGGAAATTTGCATAAGAATTTTTCTAAATACATTCTACACATTTCTTTAAAGGTATGTTAGTAGAGTTTTATTTAAATTGCTGTTTAACTGTAAAATCTTACACAGTAGTTTATATATTCTTAGACACTAAAGTTTCTTCTGTATAAAATGTAATCTGTAGCTGAAATATATTTAACAATATCAGTAAAGAACCAGACATTCCTGAATAAGACTAAATGAAAACAATTTATATATAATGTTATAGTATACTGAAAACATTTATATGTGTCAAGAAGTAGATTTCTTTGTCCTTTTTTCAAACATACCAGAATCAGGCTAAATTTTATCTATTTCACTACAACTTCATTTGATGATCAGAAATCATAATTTTTAAAATTCTAAACAACATTAGTTATATTATTTCCTACTTATGCATCATTAAAATCAAAGAACTGTATAGGAAAAGTATTTTCATTATTAAAATTTTTAAAAACTTTTAGGTTACCAGTGTTACTTATAAATGAGTCGTTTGAAATTAATTCTCAGTCCCTGTCTTTCCCCACCTTTACATACTATTTCTGAACTGTCCAGTGAAAAGTATTTTTGCCTGCACTGAGCTATAAGAGGGCTGTATTTATAGAACACTAGTATTACCCTATCCTCCACAGGGTAGGCATAAAAAAACATTGCTCTTTGCTAGTGGAACTTGGTGACCCTGTCCTTTGGGGCTGGCACATTCAACTGTCAACTGTCTACCAAGGGACAACCCACAGTCCTGAAGTGTATGACTAAGTGCTCCAGGGTCCCACTTGGGCTTTTTACCTCATAGCCCAGTTCTCTGACTGGGTTGCCCCCTGCCCCAATAAACAAAGACCACAGATTTGATTTCTCCCCAAATGTTCAAAAACTCTACCCAAGTAAGGCAGACACTCCGAGTTCATGGAAGTGGGAAAAGTGGGGAGAAGGAAAGAAAGAAAAGCTCCTTCAGCCTCAGCAAGGAACAGCTGCTGCCCCTTACCCACACGGGACAGTCGTGAACCACGAGCTTGACGTTCCCAAACGCACTGGCCTGATACTCGGTGAACACTGGACGCGCGACCGTGTTGGTCGCATTCAGCAACAAGCTGCTTTCGTCCCCTGAGACCAGAGGGCTTCTCCCCAGGTAAGTGCGGATGAGCCCCGATGGCCGGTTGTCCTGGTGGAACGCATCGCCTTCGTTCCCCAGCGCCACGATATGAATGGACCTGCACCGACAGAGAGGGGGGCGAAGGGAGAAAAGCAGCACGGTCAGCGCGCCAGTCCCTTTCATCCCAACAGGAAGTGGCGGGGGCAGCGCGCCGCAAGGGTGGGCGCGAGCCCCTCGCCCCAGGGCGCACCGCACGCGTTCCGGGTACAGACAATGGCAGGACTTCGACGCGTACGTACATGATCTCAAATTCAAGGGCAGGGCAGCGATTCGGAGAAAAACAGCTCCTCACGGCCTCTCGGGGCCAGTCGGTGGCGTGTTTACCCGCAAGCCGCTCATCCCCGGCCACGTCCCCCTCGCGCGCCTCCACCGCGGCGCGGCCGACGCAGAGCGGGGCCGCGTGAGCCAGCCAGCGAGCGAGCGAGCCGGGGCCCCGGGGCCGGGGCGTGGGAGCGCGGCCGAGTGCACCGTGCCAGTCAGGAAGTGCCGGGGAACATCGCCGGCGGCCGCCGCCGCAGTGAGTCGCCTAGCGCGGGGCAGATCTGCAGCCCCGAGAGGATTCAGCTGACCGCAGCCCCTGCTCCGCCGCGCCTCCCTGGCGGGGCAGCTGTCGCCTCCTACTGCTGCTGCAGCTGCTCCTCCTCCTCCTGGCAAAGAGGGGGTAGGAAAAAAAGAAAAAGAAAAAAAAAAAAAAACGGGCCTCCGCCCCCTCGGCTGGCTGGGCCCAGCACGTGCCGGCCGCGGGAGTCCGGTGGACGTGGGGGACGCGCTGCCAGCCGAGGCCCTGGACCCGGGCGGTGGCGGCCGGATACAAAGGAGCAGCCCGCGTGGGGCGCCGTGGAATATAAATTAATAAATACAACGCCTGAGTCTAAGAGCTCGCGGCCGCCAATCCGCCAGCAGCAAGTTTGCTCAACTCGAAAGGCTGTAACCAGAGCCAGGAAAGGGGGTGGGGCGAGGAGGCCCCCTCTCACTCCGGACTTGGGAAAAAAAGAGGTTAGCGAAGCTAGGGATTCAAGCCAGTTTGCTGCTCCAGCAACCCCGCCCCCCGCGTCCCTCACGCTTTGGCCTTGGCGGAAAGTGTTTTACCACGGTCTGCCGCTTTGTCATTTGTCAACATGCGCTACAGCTGTTTTCTAAAATCATACTTGTGAGAACAAAAATAAAGGCAACATTCATGTTGCTGCTGCTGCAAAAAAAGGCTCTTTGTTCACACACCAATTATTTTGCTAATGTTGCTTTGGGGGATTATTTACTATTTCAAGCTATATTTGATATAATTTCACCAAAATGCAAGGTTTTTAAGTGCTGGGATTTTTAGTGTAATCTTTTTTTGAAGGAAGTTCGTTAATTTTGGAGATTTTTCAGTACACATTATGGCTACATATTTAATAATAGTTCACAAACCAGTTGAAAAAATAAGGATCATGTTAATGCAAGGATACTTTAGATTCTTTCATGATGACACACTGTAGTAAAGATTGTGCCTGTCCAGTCCCTAAAGGGCTTCGAACTTCTTCAGTGCAAATGAATACAGGGACTACTGCTAATACCAAGGGGCCAGGGGTTACTGTGCAGCTACTCCATAAATACTAAAATTCGCACAAATACTCTGTGCTAAAAGAGTTCGTTGATTCTTTTTTATTTATATTTATTTTGCCCTATTTTAAAACTGGGCTGTTTCTTTTCTCACCAGAGCAACGTTTCGAAACGGGAGGTACTAAGGAGTGAAAAGAAAAGGTAGGGAGGCCTTTGGAATGTCAACAGATTTTTATTATGGGTGCTTATTTCAGTTGAAAATAGTTTAATAGTTTCTTCTTACCGCTAAGTGGCCAAAGAGATTTTTAAAATTCATTTCCCTTTGCACCTAAGCATAATTTCTTTCAATTTCTAGAAACTTAACCATCCTGAAAAGTTCAAGCATGCAGTGTCACCTTTTTGCTCCAGTAAATAAAAAATATGTTTTTCATCAATCCCCTCCAGTTACCCACAATACAAACAAAAAGACACTAAAATGGCCAGTGGAGGTGGCCTATGTCTGTAATCCCAGTGACTCAAGGCTGAGGCAGTAGGATCACAAATTCAAGGCCAGCAAAACCCTGTCTCAGAGCACCACCACATTCAATCCCCAGTACCATAAAGGAAAAAGTAAAGATACCAAAATGGGTAAAGAAACAAGTATATAAATTAAATAAATGTATTAAATTATAAATTTCTTCGTCCTTTTTTTTTTTTTTTTTTTTTTTTCTTTAAGACACATTCTTGTTTTGTTGTCCAAGCTGCTCTCAGACTCCTGGGCTTAAGCTATCTTCCCTCCAAAATAGCTTCCATAATAGCTGGGTCTACAAGTGCTGGCATCCATGCCTGGCTCAGCCTTTAAAAATGAAGGCAATACTGCTATATCCTACAACATGGATAAATCTTGAAGACATTGTGCTAAGTAAAATAAGCAGTCACAAAAAGAAAATTACTGAATCATTCCACTTACATGAAGTATTTAAAGTAGTCTAGCTCTCAGAAACAGAAAGTAGAACAGTGTTTACCAGGACTAGGGGAGGGGCAAAAGGGGAGTTGTTCAGTGGGTAGAGATTCCCTTTTGCAAAATGAAAAAGTTATAGAAATCAGTTACACAACAAAGTGCATATTGTTAACACTACTAAACCACTAAAACATACCTAAGATGGTAAATTTTGTGGGTTGTTTTTTCTCCATAATGCAAAACATAAGAACAAACAAAAAGACACAGATGTGTGATAACTAGGAAGTGGCAGGAAGGAGAAAGCATTAATGTTTTTCTTCAGTTACTGACTATATACATATAAATATATGGACCAGGCCTCTTCTGGGTAGGTATAGAAGATACTAAGATAGATCTCAGTCTTTGTCCTTGAGAAGCTAAGTCTTTTAATGGTCACTAGATCATGAATATTAAGATACCCAATCCTTTGGAAAATATGCTGTTTCCAATAGTAATTATGATACAGGCTAATGCATTCAGTAATAGAGGTCTGTAGGAGGTACAAGAATAAATTTCAGTTACTGTAAAGAGATCTGTGCTGTATCTGTCATCAGAGAGAAGTTCATAGAGGAAGTCTTGGGTCTTAAAAGATGAGGAAGAGTTTCTAGATTTGGAAGAAGAAGAGGTTGGAAGGGAAGGAATATTCAGAAGAACTGGACAGCCAGATAAAGGGTGCACACCTGTAATCCCAACCACTTGAGAGGCAAAGGTAGGAGGATCCCAAATTCAAGGCCAGTTTCAAAATGAAATAAAAAGGGCTGCCGGATGAAATAAAAAGGGCTGCCGGTGTAGCTCAGTAGTAAAGCACTTGCCTAGCACACAGGAATCCCCAAGTACAATACCCAGTACCATAAAAAGAAAAAAGAACTGGAAAGACATCTCATGCCAATCACATGCAAAGGTATTGGATATTACATGATCGAAGCTTATTCACAGAACAGCAAGAAGTGAAGTCAGTACTGGCATGCAGAGTTCCATATTAAGGCAAGTAGAAGAAGAGTAGCGGAGGCTTCCCGGGATATTTTCAAAGTCAGATCCCTTGATGCTCAAGTTATAGTTTGGGAATCCCTGATCTAGATTCTCTCCCCTCCCCTATACATGACAAACCCTGGCTAGTTGTTCACCAAATCCATTTTCTCTTCCAAAATAGCTAACCTACATTTCCTAAAGTTTTTGAATCACAAGTTCTCACTAATAGGATGTGATCCTATTACACAATTAAGAGAAGGCATTTCTTCTCTACTTTCTTATGTCCTTCCATCTACCAACCAAATGGAGCTAGATCAGCCTTGAAGTCATGTTAGAGGACACTGGCACTGCAGTGTAGAACCAGTCCCCAAGTGGCTGGTTACAGCAGAGCCTCTTCACAGCATATGTTGCACTGTGACATGAGTAAGATTTAGATCTTTATTGAGTTCTGTCAGATATTTTGAGGTCCATTATCACAAGAGCTTGTGTTACTTGTCATAGCTGATTGTATAGCACAGATGGTCCATTTTCTGAATCTTAAAGATATTTTCATAATTATCTTGAGATCATTTTTTAGGAGTTATTTTCCTTCTATTTTAAATTTTGTTTGATTTGTATTTTTGTAGTTTCCCTCATTAGCAGCATTTTTTAAATTATTACTTTTATTGAAGCAAATTGTAATGAATTAGATTATCATGTCCTGAACCTCAAGGTCACAGGGAACACAAAGAAAAGGCTTCTAGACTAAACAAGTTTCTCCTATTTTAGATGATGAAATACCGTCACCATTTCACTTTCACTCTGTTAAACCTCTTTATCCAGAATAGATGCAGCGAATGGTACATGTGAGGTAACCAGTGAGTTATTACCCGTCCCTAGATCTTGAATATTAACGTGTTAGCCTTTGAAAGCATACTGGTTCCCTAATGACTAGAGGAAGCAAGTGTTGGTGAGGGCAGCCCTAGAGAGCTAGACTTGGCACAATTTTTTTCTGCTTTTCAAGGAAACTAGGTTTTCACAGAGTAATCTTCAAGTCTTCCCTACGGAGGGGGCGCAGAAAGGTAAGTAAGCAGAGGTCTGAACTCTTATGCCCTATCACATTAAAGTTGACAAGAGCAGTCTTATTGACATTGTTTCCTTTAAAGATTAGAGTTTCATGTTCATTTTTATTAAAAAGAAGGGGTTTCCAAGGTTTAAAACACAAAATTTTATGACTGAGCAAGTGACTTTAAAATGGGTTGCAGAAGATGCCCACTGAAATTCCAAAATAAATATTCAGTTTCTATTCACAAATATGTATTTTTTCCAAAAAGAAATAAAGTTTACTAATGTTTAATGTAGGATTGGCACTGACACCCCCCACCTGATCTAGGAGAAACAGCATGGTGGCAGGAGGGAGTGGTCCGGAGGGGGCTGCTGGGCAGGGAGGGTGCTCTTCTGTGTGATCTTTCAGCATATGGTCACATGTTGCAGTTTCTGTGTCTAGCTAAGGGGATTATGGATTATAAGTAAAGTAAACTCTGCAACATAGACCAATACAGAAACTGTATAAAAAATGCAAGAACAGGGGCTGAGGTTGTGGCTCAGGGGTAGAGCACTTGCCTAGCACGAGCGAGGCCCTGGGTTAAATCCTCAGCACCATATAAAAATAAATAAATAAAATAAAGGTATTTAAAAAAAATGCAAGAACAACAGCTAACCTGTCTTACTTTTGACACTTTAGGAGCCACATGAAGTTCAAAACCAAATAGCTAATCAGAGCTGAGAAACTGGCCATAATAACTGATATTAATGAACACTGTTTTATTTCATATTTTTATTGTTGTATTATAATTATACATAATGGTAGAATTTGTTGTTATGTATTTTTTGCATGCACACGATATAACAATATAATTCAGCCAATATCATTCCCCCGTATTTCCCTCCCCGTTTTCTCCCCTCGTCTCTCTCCCCGGTTCATTTCCTCCACTCTACTGATCTCCCTTTGATTAAGAAGACCCGTTTAAAATGTGAATTCACATCTACTTTTGGGAACATTCACTTCACCCAAAGTACATATTATAATTAATAGATAAAGATCTTCTGAAACAACCACAATTGGCTAACCTTTAAAGACTAAATATCCACACATGAGACTCAAGCCTGCTCCCAGCATGCCTAAATATTGTACTAGTCAAATCAACACTTTAAAGAAAAATCACCAATACTAAGTACTGAAAAGTTTATGAGTTTTCTTAAAAATGAAAGTCAAAAAGTAACACACTATTGAAGAAGTAGCCTTCTTCATGCCAAGTTAAAGGGAAGGAAGAGTATGGGAGGGAGCAAGGGGGGAGGGAGAGGGAGAAAAGGAAAAAGAAAAGGTGTTTGAATGAGATGGATATCATTTTCCTAAATGCATGATTGAAGACCTGAATTGTACGAATATACTCTGTATACAAACAATTGTATGTAAAAAGATGCTAAATACATGCACTATGAGTTGTACATATTAAAAATTATAATAAAAAATGTAAAAAAAAAAGTCTGAAATAATACATGGAGCACAAATGGAAAAAAACAACTGCATTCCTTTGTCAGCAAATGCCTTGTGACTATGCACGTAAAGCTTTGCTAAAACCCAAAGATACAGTCAGTTGATAAAGTGCTTGCCTCACATGCACAAGGCCCTGGGTTCAATCCCCAGGACCACAAAAACAAACAAACAAACAAACAAATAAATAAATAAATAAATAAAAGAACAAGTGACACTGTGTGGGAAGCTTATTGTAAGTTTGAACTGAAAGCCCAGATGTTTTTTAATATATTCTGCTTTATGGTATTTGATGGATTCTGTTTCTGTATGGTATTTACTAGATTGTATTTCGATAATGAAATACAATTTTGAAATGACTTTCTGAACTAATAAAGAAAAACCTCAGCAAAGAAAATATACCTACTCATCTGCATCTTTCAACAATACTATATATAATAACCAACTTTTAAAAAATAAAAGGTATGTTTTATGCAAAACTTTTTAAGTTTGACCACTGATGGGTCAGTTGCTTTGGCTAAAAAACAAGGGAGAGGATGTTTGGATTGAGAAAAGATTCTAAACAAAGGTTAACCTGTGAGCAACCACATGAAATTCATCACATCATCTCTCAGAAGCAGTCATACCTAGCAAAAAATATAGACCCAGAGCACAAAATACTATAGGATGTTATCAACATGGTTAATTTTGTGAAAGCAAGAATTTTATAGCAGTTTTAAAAATTGTTTTTTCTGTTGTGAAATATAATACACATACAGAAAGCTACGCTCGTAATTTAGTAGATAATTATAAAATAAATATTCCTACAATTTTTCAGGCTAAAAATATGGAGTGCTATCAATGTTAATATATATAACACCTTCTGATTAGTTTGCTGGAAAAAATGAGCAAAATTAGGCAAAATGGAAATGCATTCATCAGATTTCAAGTAAAACCTTTGCATAATAGGTTATGGGACTGAAAAATAAGTATTATCCTTTACTAACCCAGCCAAGAAGCAGTTCTTCCATTTAACTCCACATATTTTTGTGACCTTTTAGATTGTCTTTAAATAAACTGAACATAAAATCACACATCTTCTTTGTTGTATCACAGAGCAAACCAAGATTTAAAAATAATGATATGTGTTCAATTATCATTTTTCAAAAAAAGCTTTGCTAATAATTGATTACAGATGAAAATGTTTTTGTATTATTATTAATGCATTTTTAATTAGTGTCATTTACTTGATAATATCTCATCTATTGAAAAATATCTATTTCAGTATGTTTTATTGTGTTCACAATGTCTTAACAGTAATATATGCAAGTAACTATAAAACTCTTGGGACCATGCTTAAAATTCTTTCTGATGAAAATTTGGAACTGTAGAGCACGGTAGCACATGCCTATAATCCCAGCAATTGGAGAAATGAAGGCAGAAGGATGGCAAGTTCAAAGCCAGCCTCAGTAATTTAGCAATACCCTAAGCAACTTAGCAAGACTCTGTCTCAAAAATAAAAAGGACTGGGGAATGCAACTTAGTTGTAAAATGCCTTGGGCCTAATCCCCAATACAAAAAATAAAATAAAATAAAAGGAACTTACCAAATTTGGTGTTTAAAATTCTGCTCTATATCATGCTTAGAAGAACACCAAAGTGAAGCTGGGGCTGCCAGAAAGCAGAACAGGGCACTGGGGCTGGCTACTGAAATGAGGGAGACTGAAAGACAGGAAGTAAAAGAGAGGGGAAAACAATACAAACTACAGACCAACTTGCCTAAAAATCATTTCAGTGAAAAACTGTATTAGTACTTGTTATGGTTTATGTATGAGGTATCCCCAGCCAAAAACCCCCAAAAGTTCATTTGTGAGACAATCTGAAAAAATATAAAGACAAAGTGGTTGGACTATGAGAGCTTTAACCTAATCAGTACATTAATCTACTTGAATGGATTAACTGGATGATAATTTGTAGGTAGGTAGGGTGTGGCTGAAGGAGATAAGTCATGGGGACATGACTTTGGGGTTTATATTTTATTCCTGATAACAGATATGTCTCTGTCCCTTTTTCCCTCCCTCTCCCTCTCCCCCCTACCTCCTCCCTCTCTCTCTCTCTCTCTCTCTCTCTCTCTCTCTCTCTCTCTCTCTACTTCATGAGGGCTCTCTTCTGCCACACCCTTCCACCAATTCTTGAGGGCTCTCTTCTGCCACACCCTTCCACCACGAAATTCTGCCTTACGTCAGGCCCATTGAAGTTGGACAACTATGGACTGAGAACTCTGAAATTGTGAGCCCCAAATACATTTTTCTTCCTCTAAAATTGTTCTTGTTGTTCTTGTCAGGTCTTTTGGTCACAGGAATGTAAAAGCTGATTGAAACAGTATTGTTTTAGCTAATTTCATGAGAAAAGTTTGCGAATTTATACAAAAATCATAAAATTTAAGATTAGCTTCCCTGTACACTTTCACAGAGAGTAACCTAAATAGAATCATTTACCAGGGTCAATAATCATTCAGTTAGTCAGTCACAAGGTAAGTTGATTTGCTCATTCTATTACATGGGTGATTCTTCCCTGGGAAGTAGCCTACATTTTTTTCTCTAATCTTCCAAATTGCAAGGTTGCAATATCAGTTGTTTGAAAAAGCCAAAGGGAGAATGCAGAATGTTATGCATGTACAAATTGCAACTACCCTAAGCTCTTTCAGAAAAGATCTAACATGTTTGTTTCTTTTTTGAACGTCTCTTAGCCACCCACATCTATCACTGTGGCCAGTGGTGTTTTTCAAATAACCATTCTGTTTTCCAGTAAAAAAAAAAAAAAAAAAAAAAAAAAAAAAAATTACATAAAAATACCAGAACATATGTTCCTTTGAATCAGGACTACCAGCACTCTTCAAAGTGTTAACTTCAAAGAAGTCTGGTTGTTTGGCCTTTAATATGCTTCTCTGTTAGCTCTTGAAAAACTTTAATACTATTTTGAATTCTAAAATATGACTCCCAGGGAAGTACATAAAATATCATTATCAAGCACAATTGGTTATGTGACATTTATTTATACATGATATTTTTGTGAAGTTTTCATTTATAGCTATGCAGAAATATAGGATGCTACATTTAAAAGGTAAATTACATTGTTGATAAACTTTTTTTTTAGAGCTCTAATACACTAAAACAGACTTTTTCAGTATTGCTATAATCTGGCTCTTGTTTTAACTGTACTAGAAGCTGTTCTGTTTTCAAAGGAAAATTCCTCTTAAAGTTCTCCCCATATGTCACAGTCCTTTAATTTGCTGTGTTGGGGTGCCTGCATCTCTGCTATCTGTGGCCATCATTGGGCATTATCCCAACTGGAACATTTCACTAGCATGATTAGAAATGTTCTCCTTTCTCATTCAAAGGCTATTGCAAGAGGCTCTTCACCAGACCTCCTCTGCCCTCATGTGATAATTCTGATTCTTATTTTTCTCAACTTGCTTTTTATGTTTCACTTCTTTTTTTTTCTATTTATAGTATTAGTATGTAATACAGTTCATACTATACATATAGAGCCTCTTTTTACACAAAACAGTTTGTATACAAAGTATATTCGTAGCATTCAAGTCTTCAATTATGTATTTAGAATAATGATATCCATCTTATTCAACCACTTTTTCTTTATGTTTCACTTCTAAGTCTACAATCCTGTCTGCAGTTAAAACTCTCTGATTTACACTGAACAGCAACTGACATTTTCTTAAAGATATTTCTTTCCAAGGAAAGCCCAACTGATACCATTAAGTTGGCAGCTTGCATTTTTTGTGAATAGTACCTTGGATAGTCTAACAGACTACCTAGAAGAGTCATTTAAATTGTTTGACTTACCTTGAGGAATTTATTTTAACTTTATTTTTTCCTGCTTGTCACCTTCTCCAGTGATCCTCTTGTGCACTCTCTTACTGACAATGGTCTTCATGTTCCTCTTCAACTGCATTAAATTTTTAAATATTATGCTAGAATTTAAGCTTTTGATTGATATACTTACCTCTCTTACCTTTACATTAAAATATCAGGATTTAGGTAATCACCATCCTTATCATCTCTCTGGCTATACTACAAGTTTCTTTCCACAGTATAACCACATCCCAACCCCCTTCCCAACCAGTAACTGGCACAGCTTCTATAGGACCAATATTGTTTCTACTAATGAAGGGGCTTTTCATTGTTCTGCTTCAAGATGTTCTAGTGTTAAAATATCTTGTCAGCCAGTTTTAGGTCTTGGGTAGAACAAAGATGATCTGATTCTGTATTAAGACATTCAGTCCTTGGGGCTGGGGTTGTGGCTCAGCAGTAGAGCATTCGCCTAGCATGTGTGAGAACCTGGGTTTGATCCTCAGCACCACATATAAATACATAAAATAAAGGTATTATGTCCAACTACAACTAAAAAATAAATATATTTTTTAAAAAGACATTCAGTCCTATCTCAGTGAAGTAAGTACGTACAGCCAAGCAAAGGTACTTGGAAAAGCTTTTCAAACTTTTCCTCTGAAATATCCCCTGATATAGATACCTGAACAAACCCTCCAATATATTCTCATCTCTAAACTCCCACCAGGTTGCCGAGTAACTAGTGTGCTAAAAGTCCAGATTCCTTCAGCCTTCTTAAGTTTTGCCTTTAAGTCATAGTATATCCTCATTGCTTTAATATAGAAACAAGAACTAAATTACCAACTGACAAAATTAAAGGAGTGCTATATTATTATTGTGACTTTTCTTTCATATATTTTGATTTTCTACAATGGAAATTGGCAAATCATACGGATAATTAAAATCTGAGAAGTCAGAAAACTTTTCTTCAGGTGAAATCTAGCAAAAAGTGGCATTTTGTTGGACTAGTTAGTGAGAAATTATCTTTTTGTAGGTGAACAGGAACAAAAGAATAATCAGTAATTGTATTGTTTATCATATTGAGAAAATTCTGTTTTTATGGATTGTTATGTGTATCTCTTCCAAATTGAGGAGAAAGTCTATGTCTATGAATAAAAAGAACAAGACTCTCAGAAATGTGTAACCTTGGTCAAAGACAAGATTCAGTGAAGCAAAACAACACACAGAGACACACAAACAGAGTGTACTTTGTTTAATTTTCTTTCTGTGGAAGAATTTTAGTACTTACTAACTGTAGCCTTAAAATGGAACAGTCTGTTACTAGGCCACTGCCCACTGCCTATCGATAGCCACAAACCATATCCTATTAGTAACTCGGCATGCTAGACTATAGAATTGGAAGGCATTTCCAGCCAGAATGTTTTGTTAACACACTATGATCTAATAAATTACTCAGTTCTCTTACATTAACTCTGATTACAACAATGTTTTTCTAACAATCCCCATCATAGTCTCAAAGATTGTTATTGCAGAAAGTCAAATTGATCTAAATAGAGTTGCTGTTCTAAAAAAATCAAGCTAGACATGTCATGGGGAGAGGCCAGCTGGGCTGCTTAAGCTTGCCTCAGGATGACATTGCCTCAGTTAAGTCACATTTTCCAAAACTTGTTCCTCAGTTTTTCAAGTTCAGAAACTTTTATTTTGTCAGGGAGCCCATGATTGATCACTCTCAGGGGAGTAGGCTTATGCTAAACCAATGCACAAGAGGCCAGTATAAATAGGAACACCAATTTGCTAATGTATAATGAGAAGGAAAACATCAAAGGGACTAGAAATTTATGATATGTGGCCAATACTTTATATCCCCTGTAGAATATTCACATGGGAAGCCCATTAATATCTTTCAGTTCAACAAACGTTTACTAAGCAACTAAATGTTATTAAACATTTATTGAGCACAGGTAATTTTGATCCCCAAAATGTTTTACATATATAATCATTTTAATTGGAATTATGCCAACACTGACTTGTCATAGAAAGACATTATGACCAATTTTCTAGAGCTTTCTCCTCTCATTGGCAGGTCCAACAATTTAGGAAAGTTTGATGAACTATTGGTATGATGGCTTCAGGCATGAAATCGTCTAATAGCCACAAGCACATAGCCATCCTCCGAATATGAATATGGTTCTTCCAAGAAATTATAACTCTCTGAACAGGAATGCAAATGACTGCATACAGTTTTATATATTTGACTACTAGATTCTCACATCAAGAAGTGACTTAAATATAGAGATTTTCAGAACCAACCTGGCATCTAGGCTACCAATATTGCCCATTACTCAGTGTTAGGGTTTTTATAGGGCAAATTCTTCTTGGAAACTTTATACCTGGTAACCCTAACATGCCCCATTCTTTGACTTTTTTTTTTTTTTTTTTTTTTGGTCCTAGGGATTGACCTCAAGTGCATTCAACCTCTGATCACATCCCAAGCCCTATTTTATATTTTATTTAGAGTTGCTCAGCGCCCTGCTTTTGCTGAGGCTGGCTTTGAACTCACAATCCTCCTGCGTCAACTTCCCTAGCCACTGGGATTACAGGCTTGCATCGCCGTGATATTTTTATTATAGACCCAACCATAACAAATCCTGATCACTGTGCTTTACCTATGCTTTGCTGCCTGCCAATCTTCTCTAGTCTACCCTCTGGAATTCCAACTGGGCTCAGGAGAAGAGCCAGACATTACTTTTTCCATGATCCTAAAACACTTCTGTTTTTCTGAGATCCAAGAGAGATATTTACTCTATACGAACCTTCTTTCTCCTGTTGCTCTCATTGAGCAACCTCTCAGTCTCCTGCCTAGCCTCATCACTGCAATCCACATACTATTCATCAAATGCTGATATCTCTCTTTAACTTGAACCCAGAGATGCTCTTGGTCCTCTATGGTCTCACTGTCTGCATGAACTCCCTTTCAACACCTTAGCTTCTTCATCCTTGGTGACCATCACAACCACTCTACTTCATCTCTCCTCACCCATGGCCAGACCTGAGATAGTACCATTATCTGCAGCTTCTCCACATCTAAAACAATGCATTCAAATATCTGACCTCTGTCCTGTTTTCATCACTCAGCTGATCCCTCTCATTCTCTCATAGGACCTCTTAACTCTTGGTGTTCTCTCTTTCTCCCTCTTTGCTAGTCCTCTTCTGTTTTTATCCCCTTCCCTATCCAACTGAAGTTTCCTGGTACATCTCTTATCTCTATCCTTGCATCCTTTGCTCTATTGTTTTTCAATCCAAAACCCCAACTCTGAATAAACCCAAGTGTCTGATTTTCCTCTACTCAAATCTAAGTTGTAAAAATATCACTGTAGAAAATCACAAAAATGTGCATGTTGACTACACTTTAAATTCGTGCTTTGAACTTCAAACCGGCCTTCGGTATTGCTGTTGTTCTTCAGTTAATGCTCTTGTTCTCCAAATTGGTGCAAGTCTTTACCCTTTCTTCCACCTCTCATGTTGACATCTCTTTCCTCAGTCACAGGTTCCATGTCACAGAGAAAATTGAAACATCAGCTGGGGAACTCTCCTCAGCTTCCCACAACTAAGCCCAAAAAACGTATTCACAGTCCTTTGCTTTCTCTTCCAGTCATAGAGCAGTAATAATGCTGCTATCTTTCAATAAAGGTCTCCCCCAAAGGTACCCATGTAAAAACTTGGCCCTGCTGGGTGCTATGGCACCAACCTGTAATCACAGTTCCTCGGAAGGCTGAGGCAGGAGGTTTGGAAGTTTGAGATTAGCCTAGGCAACTTAGTGAGACCCTGTCTCAAAAGATAACAAGGGTTGAGGACATAGCTCAGTAGTAAAGTGACCCTGAGTTCAATCCCCACAATGGAGTGGGTCAGGGGATATTGGCCCCTAGGGTGGCAGCATTGGGAGATGCTGTGGACTAGTAAGAGCTGATGGGAGGTCCATAGGTCGTAGAAGAATGACCTCAAGGAGATTATTGGACCCCAGTTTCTCAATTTGTCTCTGATTCCTGGTTTGTGATATGACTTCTTGCTTTGACATGTAATCCTGCCATTGCCATCTGCTGCCCTCATCCGAGGCCAAACGACCGGTACCCACTGATCTTGGACTTTGAGTCTCCAGAACTCTGAACTAAATAAACCTTTCTTTGCTTTCCAAGTAGCCTTTCTCAGGTATTTCATTGTAGTAATGTAGAGATAATCAATATAAATCCATTATCTGATTTAAGGCCAGTCCTTCTTGGTGAGCTATGTGTGCCTCTTCTTTTGACTTTGAAAGAACCGTACTCTCTTTCCTCTTCTTCTGTGTCTTCAGCATTTATTACCTTACTTCTTTTATGTTTTGTTTTGTTACTTGTGATTGAACTCATAAGTTTACCACTGAGCTACATCCCCAGCTACTTTAATGTTTTACTTCAAGACAGAGACTTGATAAGTTGTTTAGGATCTCACTTAGTTGTTAAGGCTGGCCTTGAACTTGTAATCCTCCTGCCTCAGAATCCAAGTGTCTGGGATTACAGGTGCATGCTACCATTCCCAACTTCTACTGCTCTTTGGTGTTAGCATTTAAACATATCCAAGTGTGATAATTTGAATGTGCTTTAAGTGTGTTCCTCCAAAGTTTCATGTGTTGGAGGCTTGGTCCCAGGGTGGAAGGATATGGTGGTGGTGGGACTTCTAAGAGGTGATGCCTACTAGAAGGTCTTTGGGTCAACTGGGGGCATTTACTTGGAAGGGATTTTGGAAACT
Organism: Tamias sibiricus; assembly: GCA_025594165.1. Taxonomy (NCBI): domain Eukaryota; kingdom Metazoa; phylum Chordata; class Mammalia; order Rodentia; family Sciuridae; genus Tamias; species Tamias sibiricus. Next base: position 89,532,076 of record CM046662.1, read on the forward strand.
TAGTCTCTCTTTCTGGCTTCCTGTTTTGAAAGTGATCTCCTACACATATTCCTGCCATTGTGACACCATTTGCCATACACCAGGAGATCCTCACCAGAACTGAGCTGGCAACTTGCCCTAGGATCTTCAGAACTATAAACTAAATAAATCAGCCTACCTTGTGTATTCTGTTATACTAACAAAAACCAAATACACCAGGTATCTAGCTATTATTATTTTTTTTCTTTGTCTGGCTAGAAACAAATTTTAAAAATATACATTTTACATATTTTATATACTTTATGTATGTATGTATATGTATACACACACGTATTTTAGTTCAGTTATTTAATTCTTTCACTTTCAATGACTTAAATATTTGTTTATAATGAATTTTCTACTGTTTTAAACAGACTTGCTCATCCAGAAAATTATGACCTTTAGAATTCAAAGATATAGATTCTTATTGCTCAGCATTGTTTCTCTTCCTTAAATTTATGAAGTAAGAAGTGTATAAAAAGTATAACATGTAAATGTGTAGTTCAATGAATAATTAACATAATTATTATTCAGATCAACCCCATCACATGTGTCCCTCCTAAACGGACCTTCTCACCCTTCCAGAGGTGACCACTACATTGAATATTATGATAATTTCCCCACGTTTCTTTAAGGGTTTAAATCTTCCTTTGCCCTTCCAGGCCCACTATTCTCTCCACTCTATTCTGTTCTGAATACTGGGAAGCTAGTCTGTAGGAACTGTATCAACGGGCCCCTTTGGCTTCTGGGTTCGGTCAACGGGGAGATTAGAGGGAGCAGAAAGCGACAGGACCGTTTCCTCCCTGATTCCCCTGCAGAGTCTCCAAAGGTTAACTTTGCCACCAACTGTGTCAGTATAAAACTGTATTAGGGAAATAAACTTCATAAGCATTATTAACAGCTGACCTTTATTGGACTTAAATTTTAATTATTTTGCTCTATACATAGTTATAAAACTAAAAAATTGGAGCATCAGAGATCTTTTCGTTGTGACTAAACCACTAATTTGTTATCTCCTTAGATGAGCAGCTGCTGCAGTCATGTATCTTCACTTTTCCCAAGACAGTTTATTACACAGACCTACAAGATAGAACAGAGGATTTAGTCACATAGTATGTGTTAAAATACACAAGCATAAAAACCATTGCATTCAGGGATTGAAGTGAAAAAGTAGAGAAATTTAGAGAATAATGAAAGCTATTTAAAAGATTAAAACCATCCAGTCACTGCCAAATTCTCATTATGCCCAACTTTGAGACTGGGTATGTTTCTCTGTTTCTGTGTGTGGGGTGTGTGTGTGTGTGTGTGTGTGTGTGTGTGTGTGTGTGTTGTGGAAAGCTGTCTTTAGTCCATATATTTGTGTCTTTATATTCATATCTTGGATGTAGGATATAGGAAATAGAATTATTTAAAAGAAGAAATTTATTTCTATTGGAATGCATCTTCCAGTAGATTAAAATAAAGTAAATTGTACTTTTGTTATCAAAAAACCTGGACAATAATTAATGATTTCACGTTTATAAAAAAGTTCTTTATTTTATTTTATTTTATTTTTTTTGGCACCGGGGATTAAACTCAGGGGCACTCAACCGCTGAGCCACATCCCCAGCCCTATTTTGTATTTTATTTGGAAACAGGGTCTCACTGAGTTGCTTAGTATCTTGCTTTTGCTGAGGTTGGCTTTGAACTTGCGATCCTCCTACCTCAGCCTCTCAAGCTGCTGGTATTACAGGCGTGAGCCACCATGCCTGGCTATAGTTATAAAGTTTTTAATGAAACTTTCAAAAAAATATTTTTTAGTTGTTGATGGACCTTTATTTTATTTATTTGTATGTGGTGCTAAGAATCAAACCCAGTGCCTCGCACAGGCTAGGCAAGCACTCTTCTACTGAGCCACAACCCCAGCCCCTTAATTAAATTTTTTAATTATAAGACATACATATTAATTACTTTATAAATTTTTTTCAACCACCCATTGGTAACCACTTGATATATATCCTACCAGATATGTTTATGTATATATGCATGTATATATATTATTTTTAAACGAAATGCTGGGCACAGTGAAACATACCTGTAATCCCAGAAATTTGGAAGGCTGAGGCAAGGGGATTACAAGTTCAAGCCAGCCTCAGTAACTTAGTAAGACCCTTCCCAAAATAAAAACCAAAAGTGTTGGGGATGCAGTTCAGTGGTATGGCGCCCCTGGGTTCAATCCTTAGTACCAAAAGCAAATGAATTTTTAAAATCTGCAATTTACAAAATGAAACTATACTAAATAAACTATTTTAAACAATATAGCCTGAAGTCCATAAATACTTCTTCATTCTATATCTAACAGCACTGTGTAGAGTACATGGTAGACCTTCAGTAAATATCCATTAAAAAGATGGAGGAGTCCTTTGTCATTGTCTCTCTGTGTTCTTTCCCACTTCCCCCCTTTGGCATGTTTTTATTTTTAATTATGAATTCCATATGATGTGAAGTGTTAAATTTTATGTCAGAAGTTCTGTTTCTCTCACTTATACTTAAATTTAACTGTCCTTTACCAAAAGAGCAGAAAATAATTCCTGAACATATGGTTTGATTCAACTGAATGAAAAAGATATTATATTTAACATGAATGGTGTTTTATAGTGAATATTGAAGAAATAAGTGAATTAAATGCACTAAATAGGAGTAATGTGCTAAATGCTCCCTGGTAGAGGTTCTGTTCTATTTAAATAAAGATACAGCAATGACTCATGGATAGACTATGTCTAAGAACAATAAATTTTTGAATCAGGCAACCTTGGTTCTTATCTCATTTCTGTCTCTGAGATTGGGTGATGGCATTGGGAAAAAATCACAAGATGTGCCTGAGTGTTAGTAAATCCAGGACACTCAGGCCTCCCTCCCAGGGTTAGTACCTAGAGTGCTCAGCAAGTGCTCTCTGTAGCTTTCCAGCCCTTGATGGGAATTTCCAAGTGAGATGCTTATTCTGAAATATGGAGATTTGAAGTTCTCTGTTAACAATCTGAAGATAACTTGAAAATACAAATGTTTTGGTTTTACTTTTTTTTTTTTTTTTTTTTTTTTTTTTAAGTGGCCAAGTTTTATTGTGTCATGTTTTGGGCTTCTTGGAGAAAAGTTTTTTGTTTTTGTTTCTCTACCAATTCTGTTGACTAAAAGCAAGTACTATGTGATTTTCCTTGAGAGAACCTTGATATTCTGACATGGAATTATTAGTAAGCTTAAAATGGAACAAGATCCTGAAAAATCCCTTAAGTTCAGTAAAAGCGGTTTCATGAAGTGCTTTAATCTACTATTATTTTTCTAGAACATTACTGAATCAGAAAGCTAATGCCAGCAATATGTAAAGCATATGAAGTCTGTCAAGTTTTTTTTTTTTTTTTTTTTTTTTTTTTTTTGGGCACTGGGGATTGACTCAGGGGCACTCGGCCACTAAGCCACATCCCCAGCCCTTTTTTGTATTTTATTAGAGACAGGGTCTCACTGAGTTGCTAAGGGCTTCACCATTGCTGAGGCTGGCTTTGAACTCGCGATCCTCCTGCCTCAGCCTCCCAAGTGCTGGGATTACGGGTGTGCACCACCGCGCCCGGCTAGTCTGTCAAGTTTTTAATATAACTATTGTGCAAAGTCTAAATATCTAGTCAACTTTTACAAAGAGGCATTTTCTGTACCCCCAAAATATTTATTCCCACACAGATCTGACTCACAGAGATCATCTAACATTTTGTCCAAGCACAAAAGCTTTTATTATTTTCATGAAATTAATGGCAGACCTTTGGGGGGGTCTAGTGTATAAATAATTTTCTTGGCAACTATTTTAACATTATTTTTTCTCAAAACAGAGAATGCTTCTTCCTTGTTAAGTCCAAATCCGAGTATTACAGAATTTGATTTGAGTAGGAATGTAGCCTAATGCTAACATGTTGAATGCTGACAGAATAAAATGTTTCATGATGTTTTGGATCTAATGCTATTAAAATAATGGGATAAATATATTTTCATTTTTAAAAAATTGAAAATGCTAGGCTTGGTGGCACATGCTGATAATCACAGTGACTTGGAAGGCTGAGAGGGGAGAATCCCAAGTTCAAGGTTAGCCTCAGCAGTTTAGTGAGCCTCTGTCTCAAAATAAAAAAGTGAAAAAGTATGACGGTGTGTAGCTCAGGGGCAGAGAGCCCCTGGGTTTAATCCCCAGTATCTAAAATTTAAAAAGAAGTTATTTTTGTTCGAACAATTACTAACTAATTTTTACTCTCCTACTACCTAATATATGCAAGTCCTTTTGAGGAAGCAGCCAATCTTCCAAGCTAGCAGGTTGTTAATTGCTGCAATAAGACAGTGCATCTGTATCCCACTAGCCACAGACAGGCCTGAAAAAGAGACTCACCTGACTCAGAGGAATTATTGCAGTTGCCACAGGTTTCTGTTTTGTATCAGGAAACTATGTGACCTAGGAATTAGGGTTCTAGAATTATAGATCCTTGGGGTTATAAAGAGTTTTAGAAATTGCAGGTCTCATTTTACTGATAAAGAACTTTGAGAACAGTAAATGACTGGCTATCTCAGAAGAATCTGGATCAATATACCCAATCGTGTAAAATACATACAAGTTCCTTGTTAATTAAATATTATAAAAATCTATCACCTTTGCTATGATTTACTGAAGATAAGGAAGTATTGGTAAATTACTAAAACTATTAAAAAAAAAAACAACTCCTGTGGTACAGATTCTTCATATCACGCAAGTAACAGGAGTGAAGAGAAAAACATTTAATGAATAAGTATGATAGATTACATGAATTCATACATGTGATAACATGCTTAGAACTGTATAGACATACATATATAAATAAGTGCATGTAAAATGGGGTGAAATCTGAATTAAGTCTGAGGATTATAAGATGTAGATGTTGGGGGAAACTGAGCAAAGGGTAAATGAAACCTAATATTTTTGCAACTACCTATGAATCTGTAATTATTCTAAAATCAAAAGCTTTAAGAATATGCATAGCTACTATGAGATTGCTTCATTGTTCTAATTAAGTGTTCATAAACTATGCGTGGCTAGAATTTAATATAAAAAATAATTACAACGTGTGATCCTGAAGTAGTAGTTTTTGCCCCAGTGATCATTCCTTAATACTCCCTGTGACTATTCCCAGTTTTCTTTTTGACATTTTCCATAGAAAACTGATTAATCTCCAGTCAGAGTGGTAGCTATTAAGAACACAAACAACAATAAATGTTGGTGAGGATGTGGGGAAAAAGGCACACTCATACATTGCTGATAGGACTGCAAAATGGTGCAGCCAATATGGAAAGCAGTATGGAGATTCCTTGGAAAACTGGGAATGGAACCACCTTATGACCCAGCTATCCCGCTCCTCGGTCTATACCCAAAGGACTTAAAAATAGCATACTACAGGGACACAGCCACATCAATGTTTTAGCAGCACAATTCACAATAGCTAAACTGTGGAACCAACCTAGATGTCCTTCATTAGATGAATGAATAAAGAAAATGGACTATTACTCAGCAATAAAAGAGAATAAAATAATGGCATTCACAGGCAAATGGATGAAGTTGAAGAATATAATGCTAAGTGAAGTTAGCCAATCCCAAAAATTCAAATGCCAAATGTTTTCTCTGATATAAGGAGGCTGATTCACAGTGGGGTTGGGGATGGGGAGCATAAGAGGATTAGAGGAACACTAGAAAGGCCAGTGGGGAGGAAGGGTAAGGGAGGGGGCAAGAGGGTAAAAAAAAAAAGATGGTAGAATGAGATGGATATCATTACCCTAAGTGCATATATGAAGACATGAATTGTGTGAATATACTTTGTATACAAGCAGAGATATGTAAAAATGTGCTCTATAAGTGTAATATGAATTGTAATGCATTCTGCTGTCATATATAACAACTTAGAATAAAAGAAAAAAGAATCTTTCTCTATTTTAAATGCAGTAACAGAATTTAATTTTTTTAAAAAAGAAAACTGACTAATATGCAGGGGTCAGTTCTATATTGAGAACCCCAAATTTTCTGTAGGACTCTGTTCAGACTCCAATTCTTTACTAGATTGAGATGTATAACATGAAGTGGCTCTTGAAAAATATTAGAAGAATGAACAAATAGATGACTTTCCAAATGTCTACAAGATATTTGTACTTGGAATTCCCACAGTCACCTAAATTCAAAATGTAGCAAAACAAAAGGAATATTTCTTCCCACTATTCTCACCCACCCAACCTGCTTACCCTGCCAATCTCTATATTTCTTACATTTCTGCAATTCTTCATCCAACCAACCTTTAGAAATTTTAAATTGCATTTGACCCTTCTTTCTCCTTTATGTACAAAATCTCTAAGCAGTTACCACTTCGGTTCATTTTCCTATAATATATTCCTTATATTTTTTCCTACTATTTTGTACCCAAGACTACTTTCATTTTTTACTCCAAGTATTAATTTTTCTCCTTGTTCTTACTCTTGATTCACCTTTACTCTATTGCGCATGCTAATGATTAGCAAATTTTTTGAAAGTATTATTTTTGCCAGGTCACTACATTTAGATCTTTATGATCATAATCATTCATCGAGTACACACTACATACCAGGTATTGTTACTACACATTCATTATTTCATTTACTCTTTACAACAACCCTGTGAAGTAGGCATCACTTATCACTATTTTATAGATGAAGAAACTGAGGCTCCAAGAGATCAACAATGTGTTATTTAATTATTAATTTATTTATTTCAGTACTGGAGGTTGAACCCAGGGTTGCTCTACCACAGAATTACACCCCTAGTCCTTTTTATTTTTCATTTTGAGACAGTCTTGCTAAATTGCCCAGCCTGGTCTGGAACCTGTGATTCGCCTGCCTCAATCTTCCAAGTAGCTGGGATTACTGGTCTGCGCGATTGCACCCAGCTCCTCCCTGTATTCTTCAGCATAACATGATCATTTCATTTCAGCCCTGTGGTTTTGGTCTATTTTCCCCTCCCACCTTTCCTTCTTTCTGCCAAACTTAATGCAATTCCTAGCCAATCTCAATGCACACATTTTCCATGAAGCTTTTCTTGATTTAGTCCTTTCCACAGTGATTTTTCCCAGTCTGAAGAAATTCCAATTAGTCTAGTCTGTACCAAAAAATAAAAAGTTAAAAAAAAAAAAAAGAAAAAAGAAGTCAGTTTTATTTAAGAAAGTTAAATACATATATTAAATATGGGCCCTTGATATTCAAGATTTTAATACCCCATGTAATTAAATACAAAGTACACATAAAACTTTTCTGCTGCCTACTGAAATACATGACTGCCTCAAGGAAAAACAGTCGTACAATTGAACCATGAGCTGCTTTTTTGCTTTTTTTTTCCACTTGAAAGAATGACTGATGGGAAAAAAAATATGGTTACACAGAGTTCCATACTTGGCAGATATTTTCTCAAAAATAAAAAAGTCTGTCATTTCAAGAAAAACAACTGATAGTATTGATTGTCAATGACAAATGTGACCTTTAAAACAAAAATTGTAATTTGGGAAAACTTGGATCCAGCATTAAGAGTGACAGGTGACAGTATGTGGTTTTGTAGATATGTTGCACATTCTCTGATGCAGAGCCACTCAAGAGGTAGATGTTATTTCCCCTCCCCTTGAATGTGGTCTTAACTGTTATCAGTGACTAGAATATGGCTGAAGACATGAGCTGTCGTGTTGAGATTAGGTTATAAAATGACTCTGCCTCTTGTCTTGAGTAGGCTCTCTTCTCTCTCTCTCTTTCTCTTTATTCACTGTGAAACAAGCTGCCATGTTGTGAGGCAACCTGGGAGATGGAAGGCAGCTGAGGACACACTTAAAACAGCCTAAGAAAAGGCCCATGTGTCAAGGAACTGAGACTTGCTGACAACCATGTGAATGAACTTGGAAGTGGATCTTCTGAAGGCTGCCACAAAGCATATGAGTGACTTGGGAGTGAATCATCTCAGTTGAGCCTTAAGATGACTAGAGCCAAACTAGCAGCTTGACTGTAACCTCTTGAAAGGCCTTGAGGAGAAACCACCAAGCTAAATCAATCCTGAATTGCTGACCTGAAGAATTGTGAGACAATAAAAGGTCATTGCTTTAAGTTGTTGGGTTTGGGGTAATTTGCTATTTGCCCATAGAATAACTCATACAATGAGCTCCTCAATTTTAAAGACTTTCTGATAAGAACAGTGGTGATATTAACAATGGTTTGCTTTTTGTTGTTTTGAGGAGGTTATTATATAACATGTCAATGGAAGATCTGGTAAGTCAGAGAATTAATATTATCCAAATAATCAATGCATGATGTTACAAACTCATGCATTCAAACTCCAAGATAGGCCAACACATTTTAATGTAAAATAATTTAAAAACTTCATTGATATGGTTTACACATTGCAACTATCATTTCAGAAACTACCCCTTGTTGGGTTGGAGTTGTGGCTCAGTGGTAGAGCTTATGTGAGTTCCTGGCTTTGATCCTCAGCACCATATAAGGATAAATAAATAAAGATATTGTGTCCATCTATAACTAAGAGAAAAGGAAAAAAGAAAGAAACTATCCCTTGTTAAATACTGGTATAGAATAAAAGAATATCCATACTTATCTGGAGAGACTATAAGTTACTGCTCTCTTTGCAACTATCTGTATGAGACAAGGTTTTCTTTAAGTACTTCAACCAAAACACTGTATAGCAACAGGTACATTCAGAAGCAGATATGAAAAAAACAGATGTCTTTCATGAAACTAGATGTTAAAGAAATTTGTAAAACTGATAACAATTATCACTCAGCTTGCTATATTTTTTCATTTTGGAAAACAGTTATTTTCGTAGAAAATGCTACTATTGTTATTTTAAATGAATTATATTATATACATATTGCTATATAACAAGTTACCCCAAAACTTAGGAGCTTAAGGCAATAAAATTGACCTTACAGTTTCTATCGATCAAGAATTCAGGTGCAGCTTAGTTAGGTACATCTATTTTAACTCAGAATCCCAAAAGCTATAATCCAGGTGTCAGCAGAGCTGCTGTCATCTTAAGGCTCCACTGAGGGAGGATCTGTTCCTAAGTTAATTTACGTGGCTACTAACAAGGAACCAGTTCCTCAGTGCTATCAGCCAGAAACAGTGGTTCGTTGCCTCATTGGTCTCTCCAAAGAGTAACTCACAACATAACAGCTGGCTCCTGAGGGAGAGAGAGACAGAACGTAAGACAGCCACAGTTTCTTGAAATCTAATCTCAAAAGTGACATCTCATCTAAATTTTGGCTTTCTACATAGTATAGATGCTAGGTATTATTTAGGAATTGATAAAGTATGTCTATTTTATCATTATTCATACTATGAACTCTTTTCCCAAATAATAGTATTTATAATAGCATTAGATACATAAATGCATATTGAAATATAGTAGCCTCTGTCACATGTATGTATAAAGTTTGGCATCAAAATCTATAAATGCTATATATATCACATATTGAGAATACTTCATTTAAAAAATGTTGCTGGGTATAGTGTCACGTACCTGTAATCCCAGCAACCCAGGAGGCTGAAGTAGTCACATCCCAAGTTTGAGGCCAGCCTTGGCAACTTAGCAAGATCCTGATTCAAAATTTAAAAAGAAAAAATTTTAATTTAAAAGGGCTGGGTTTTCAGCCATCCCACTCCTGGGTCTATTCCCAAAGAACTTAAAAACAGCATATTACAGTGACACAGCCACTTCAATGTTTATAGCAGCACAATTCACAATAGCTAGGTTGTGGAACCAACCTAGATGTCCCTCGGTAGATGAATGGATAAAGAAAATGTGGTATATATACACAATGGAATTTTACTTAGCAATAAAAGAGAATAAAATAATGACATTCGCTGGTAAATGGATGAAGTTGGAGAATATAATGCTAAGTGAAATCAGTCAATCTCAAAAATCCAAATACCGAATGTTTCCTCTGATATAAGGAAGCCAGTTCACAGTATTGTTGGGTCGGGGTACATAGGAGGATTAGAGGAACACTATAATGGTCAAAGGGAAGGGAGGGGAAGGGAGGGAGCAAGGAGGGAAGGGGGGGAAAAAAAAGAAAAAGTGGTTGAATAAGATGGATATCATTATTCTAAATGCATGATTGAAGACTTGAATGCTACGAATATACTTTGTATACAAACTGTTTTGTGTAAAAAGATGCTCTATATGTGTAGTATGAACTGTAATATATACTACTACTATAAATAAAAAATTAAAAATAAATTTTAAAAAAGGGCTGGGTTTTTAGTTCAGTGGCAGTACCCCTGGGTTCCATCCTAATTAAAACACACACACACACACACACACACACAATAAAATAAATTTAAAAATAAAAAAATGTTAATTCCTATTCATATAATAAATGAGTAGACCCTTAGTATTCAATAACTGATGATTTGACCAGTAACGGATGCCTATAATGCTCATGACTTGGGAGGTGAGGCATGAGGATCCACAGTCTGAGTGAGGCCCATTTGGGCAACTTAGCAAGACCCGGTTTCAATAAATAAAAAGGGCTGGTGATGTGGCTCAGAGATAGAATGCTCCTGGGTTTGATCCTCAGTACAATTTTTTTTTTTTTTTTTGGTGATTTGCTAGATTGATTGATTATATAGCTTTCTTTGGTGCCATCTCCAGCTTGATAAAGGTATAGAATTGTTTCTAATGGTTTAAGAATTGTCCTTCTCTTTCTCTCAGAAAAGGGGAGGGCTGAGAGTTTTTCTTATGTCTTCCTTTTAGTTGTCCTCAGCTCAAAATAACTCTCATAAATTCTGAACGTTAACTGATTGTGCCACTGGAAACTCCAATTCAAAATAATTCTTATGTCAAACTGGCATATTTTGGGTTGGCATCTTCTGCTACACTTCATGTGTGATAATTATTTGTACACAAAGTAACTTAGACATATTTAACAGGATCAATTGATACTCCCTGAGAATAAATGTAGCCTCACAGCATATTTAGATTAATTCACACATGGTGACTTACATCTCATCTGGATTCGTTCTAAAGAGGTATTAGACCAAAATAAAGGGCAATATGCATCTTTAGCATTTTCATTTTTAGCACAGTTGAGTGGACCTAAGAGTCTTTGCATCATTATATGGAATTACATGGAATAATCAGGTTTCTTATGCATTATGTTTGAACATTGTTGGTTTGCCCAGGAAGATTTGCTCAGTGCATAGGTAATTAATTAGGTTATACACTCTAGGATCATAAGTGAAAGGACTAAAACACAAAATTAACATTTGTAGTCATGCTCTGCAGAGATTACAGCATAAGTAGATAAATTTAAGACTTCTAACAAAAGGCCATAGCACTGTGTAGACTATAAATACCTAAATGTATTTAGTATATGTTCACTCGCTTTTCTTTAATGCTTCAATTAGATATCTTGTTTTCAAGGTGGAGGGTTCTTTCAGAATATATCGAGCTGTCAAAACCCTTTATTGAACAGTGATGAATTTGATGAGTAAGATGTAAAAAAGATTTGTTTAAAACACAGATTTCAGTTTAAAACATTATACCACAGAATTTTCTAAAGCTAAAATGAGATTTATTTTTCAATCCAAGGAATATTTTATATCATATATAATCTCTTCAAATGTTATAGAATGCAGATGTGAAATATTCACCTCAAAATCTGAGCAAGTTACTAACAAAATAAATGGTTTTTCTAAGTTCATAGGAATTAGCAAATAAGTAGTTTGCTTTCACTATTCCATACTGATATATAAACTCCATCTGTACAGGATTGTGTCTAGATTTTTTTGTTTTTGTTTTGTTTTGTTTTCATACTGAGGAATAAACTCAAAGGCATTTTACCACTGACCTCCATCCCCATCCCTTTGTAGTTTTTCCTTTTTGATAGAGAGTCTTACTAAGTTGCTGAGGGTCTCAAGATTGTGGATTCTGGCCTCAAACCTGTGATCCTTCTGCCTCAGGCTCCTGGGTGCTGGAATTATAGGTTTGTGCCACTGTGTCCACCTTCTGGATTTTGTCCATTTTGTTCACTGCTGTATCTCCAGTGCTGAAAATGTGATGTCATGATAGGTGCTCAATAAATACTGAATGTTTGAAACACATCATTTCTCACCATGTTAAAGGAAAAGTTATTCAGTGACACTTGTTAAAATACAGTAAGGCAGATTTCATTCAGGATTATAGTGAGGGATATGAGGATCGGATGTCAAGGTTGATTAGATATTGAGAGTGGGGAATTTTTGCTAAAAGGACTTTGGTAGTGTTCTTGCTAAAACCAGATTTCCAGTGAAATGCACTGATAAAACCTGGGAGAAGGTTGAGGAGCCTGACTGGAGTATGGTCAATCAGAGAATCTTTGTCAACCATCATTACTAGAATAACCCGAATGATATTTTTTTCACCAACGTTGTTATAACAATTTACTCACCAGCCTATTTCATTCAAATGTTTTCTTAAATATCAAATAGATGATTTTTTTTTTTTTTTTTTTTTTTTTTTTTTTTGTATTGGTGATCGAACTCAGGGGCACTCGACCACTGAGCCACATCCCCAGTCCTTTTTTGTATATTATAAGAGACAGGGTCTCACTGAGTTGCTAAAGTGCCTTGCCATTGCTGAGGCTGGCTTTGAACTCTCGATCCTCCTGCCTCAGCCTCCCAAATGCTGGATACATATATTTTTAACTTATTACAAGATATAAAGAATGATAGTACATTGACCTCTGTGCACATAATTAAGTTTTAGGAGAACTATATTACAATTTCCTTCAGAATCCTCACTGTGCCATTGTCAGAACTCATCACTCATCCCCTCCTCAGAAGTGGTGACCACTATCCTGAATGTTATGTTTATTTTTTTATCCAACATTATTATGTTCCTGAGATTTATTCATGAAATTGCATGTAACTATAATTTATTTTTACTGCTATGTAGTAACCACTATGAATATACAATGATTCCCTTATTAATTACATAGTCGATATATGTTTTGGTTGCTTACAATTTCTCAATATTATAACTAGTGTAGCAGTAAACATTGTAGTATATTTCTCCTGGTGCTAATAGGGATATGTCTAGGATTAGAATTGGTGATCATATAAATGGGATGGATTCAAACTAAAAAGCTTCTTTTTAAAAATTTTATTCTAAGTTGTTATATATGCCAGCAGAATGCATTACAATCCATATTACACATATAGAGAACATTTTTACATATCTCTGGTTGTATACAGAGTATATTCACACCATTCGTGTCTTCATACATGCATTTAGGGTAATGATATCCATCTCATTCTACCATCCTTTTTTTTTTTTTTTTTAACCCTCTTGCCCTCTCCCTTCCCCTCCCTCCCCATTGGCCTTTCTAGTGTCCCTCTAATCCTCTTATGTTCCCCATCCCAACCCCACTGTGAATCAGCCTCCTTATATAGCTAAACTGTGGAACCAATCTAGATGCCCTTCAGTAGATGAATGGATAAAGAAAATGTAGTATATATACACAATGGAATATTACTCATCAATAAAAGAATAAAATAATGGCATTTGCAGGTAAATGGATGAAGTTGGAGAATATAATGCTAAGTGAAGTTAGCCAATCCCCAAGATACAAATGCCAAAAAGCTTCATCTTAGCAAAAGAAACAATAAATGTGAAGAGAGAGCGTACAAACTCAGAGAAAATCTTTATCACATGCACCTCACATAAAACATTAATCTCTAGGATATGTAAAGAACTCAAAAATCTTAACACCAAAAAAGCAAATAACCTAATCAATAAATGGGCTAAGGAACTGAACAGACACTTCAGAAGAAATAAAATTGATCAACAAATATAGGGAAAAATGTTCAACATCTTTAGCAATTAGAGAAATGCAAATCAAAACTACTCTAAGATTTTATTACATTGTATCTTTTTAAAAAGCTACTTGAATCATTACCCTAAGTGCATGTATGAAGTCACAAATGGTGTGAATATACTTTGCATACAACCAGAGATTTGTAAAAAAGTGCTCTATATGTGTAATATGAAATGTAATGCATTCTGCTGTCATTTATAACATCTTATAATAAAAAAGAAAAAGAAGCTACTTGAGTATTGGTGGAGTGTGGAAGAATATCCAGGAGGGTCCTTCAGCCTTTGGTGCATGTCAGCTTTTTCAGCCTACCTCATCAGTTCTTCAATTCAGGAACAGTCTTTCTTAAGAAACAGTATCTTGCTGTGTTGTCCAGACTGGCCCTGAACTCCTGGGTGCAGGCGATCCTCCTGCCTCAGCCTATGGAGTAGCAAGTGGCTGGGACTACAGGTGTGTGCCACTGTGCTTGGCCTGCATCTTTAATAGTCAACCCGAGACACCCTCCTACACATTACATTTATTTATATGAAACTAGACTCTAAGCAAAATGATACAATACTATGCTTTTCAATTACACTGATATTAACCTCATATTTAAACAATTATACGTAAGTGAATAATCATTTCTATAAGAAGTGAATAACAATTTTTCTGCAGAAATTTTTTCAATTTAGCAAGTTTTTTTTTGTTTGTTTTTTGTTCCAGTTATATGCAACTTTTTAGAAATAAAGACCCCAATGAACACTGATTGTTATTACTAGATTTCTTTCTAAATCTCATTTGTGTACATATAGCTTTGGTTGCTCATAAATGGTTTTACACACTTTTTCTTAAATTTGTATATGTGCATAGACTGTAAAAAATCCACATCTTATAAACATCATGAACAAAAGCTTTTCCATAGTCTTCCATCATTCGATGAATGTTGGCATTTGAGTTATTTTCAGTTTATGCTATCCAGAAGAGCCCCCATTACCATTTTTATACAAGTTATTAATGAGTATTTTTTCATTGGAATAGATTTCTAGAATGATCATTTGTACTCTTTTTTTAATATTTATTTATTTACTTTAGTTGTACACAATACAATGCATTTACGTTTATGTGGTGCTGAGGATCGAACCCGGGCCGTGCACGTGCGAGGCGAGCGCTCTGCCGCTGAGCCACAATCTGAGCCCCATTTGTACTCTTAATACCAATTGTATTGGTATTATTTGGGATTTTCAAATTGCTTTCAAGACATTCGTACCTCAGACTGTATTAAAAGAGACAAATGTGGGACCTGGTCCCTAGCACAGTTAACTAGTATTTAATTGGCCTTCCATAAGTGTTAGTTCCCTTCCTCAGGGTACGAAGTTTTAAAATTATCTTGACAAGAAATGTGTCTTTTCCAAAAGCTGCCATTCATGCTCTCCACACACCTCAGCCAGGGACCTGAAGACCAGGAAAGGGATGCCTTCTGGCCAAAGCAACCAGCTCAAATGGAATCAAATCTACACTGGCTTAAGGTGAGAATCTTTGTCTACACTGGGTCAAGGGGAGTGAGTCTCCATCTACAATGGCTCAAGGCATGTGAGTTCCCATCTACACTGGCTCAAGGTAAGCCAGTCTTTACATACACTGAACAGGAGAGGGAGGCACAGTGGTCCAGGCCCTGGACAGGATTGCTTCTGGGCTCCTGCCCTTGCCCTGAGGACTTCTTTCTCCTCCTCCTTCTCCTCTTCATTCTCCTCCTCCTCTTCCTTCTTCTTCTTCTTCTAATCTCCCCTGTCTTTTTTTTTTTTTTTCTTTAATCTTTGGAACATCAACCTTATTATACAATTTGTGAGAAACAAATTTATTAAGTACCACCTCTGCTATCCCAGAAGCATAAGAGAAAAGACAAAGAGCAGGGCAGGGAGTCTCTGATGTCTCTGGCAAGTCGGGCAGAGGAGATTCCTGATGGTCCCAGATGTGCTCCTGGCTGGAGTCCATGCAGAGAAACCTGAACCAGTTTGCACTCCTCACTCCTGCAGTTGTTTGAGTCTACACCTGGCCAATCCCCTTTCCATGATGTCAGGATCCTCCAGAGCTCTGATTCTTCCGGCTGTCCATTAGTTTGTCTATCTCAGCTCTGCATTTTCATTGGAACCACTCTATTTCTGAATGCCAGCCTGCAGAAGAAGCATGGCATGCAACAACACAGTTGTTGAATGAGGTAGTAACCCTCCTAGTCACCCTCTTCCAGCCCTTGCTGTTGTCATGGGATTGCCCTGTAGAGGCACTTTGAGAAGACATGCTGCCATCTGTTGCGACCCGCCTACTGCAGATCGACCAGGGATTGGGCCTCTGAGACACAGGGTTATGCTGGAAGTTTATACTAGGAGTGGAGATCCTCCCATGCAGGAAGAGGAGATAAATGGTAGGCATCCTGGTATTTCCACTGCACTTCTGCAGGAATTGCTTGGCCTCCTGAGGCAGCTGCTGCTCACAGGCAAGGGAAGGGCAGGCTTACTGGTACACTCCTTTTTGGGTGGACAATGGAAGGAACCTCTGGGCCTGGGAGAGGCCCCACCCCCACCCCAAGCTCAGGCTTTACTAAATATGCTAGTTTATATTCTTACAACAAGTAAATGAGGACAAACATAAGTGTGTGTCTTGCTTGCTATTTTGTTTTGATTTTTGACTTTTGCCATTTCCTTCCAGGAAGAGATTCATTAAGAAAGAAAGACAAAAAGGACTTTGTTAACACAACATACAGAGTCTTGTTATACTTTAGGGATGGTAAATATTAGCCTGAGAAATGTTTTTCTTTTAGACTTGTTAATTCTATGGGATACCTAATTCTATAGGTGATGTGGGTAGGAGTGGAGGACAAGCAAGACCAGAGTGATAAGAAACTACAGCTGTACCTCTGAGGAGACTCTGATGGCCAAGGGTCCTGATGGGACAAATAAAGTGTTTTATTTGTGTGTTTATCGTCATTGTCTTGAGATTTCCTTTCTGACACTGGATTACTTTCCAAATGTTAATTAAGGACACAGTTATCTCAAGCACTAGGGTCATGATGGAGGAAAGCAAAGTCTATTTGGTTAGGAGAAGTGAGTGTAGTGGTGGTGGACTGCTTTCAAGCAGATTGAGGAAGAGACAATGTGCAAGCCAGGAATCTGGCATGCTAGATGAGTCCCTTGATGAAGATTCTTTTTCCAAAACAGTTCCCATGAAGAGACCTCCAGAGTCACAGCCTTATGCTTGCTGAAGAAAATGATCAAACTTAAGAATAAAGATTTCAAATTAAATGGGGTTTTTAGTTCAACTTTTAACTCATCCACATTAAAATATAACTAGGTGATCGAATCAAATCTACCTGGTATCAAGTTCTTCTACGTTTGGTCAGAGGAAAATAATGATTAGCAGAAGCGAAAGAGTCCTGAATAAAAGATGAAGAAAAAAAAAGTTGTGATTATAAAGAAGACATCAAAGACTCCATAGTTTTGCCTTGCTTTGACCTAGTGGTCCTCACTTGAGTGAAGGAAAAACAATCTGTCCAGAAGCTTTTCTGAATTAACTGCTTGTGTTTCTTTTCCACTTGGCATTCATACGTGAAGCATTTCTCTTAAAGCTCATGCCAACTCTTTTCAAAAGGAGCTTTGTTCACAGATGATCCATTAATTGAAGTATCACTGCAGAATTTGGGACAAAATTCAACTTCAATCGTAGAACTTCTTAGTGTGGTTTATTTTTCAATCCCTTTCTCCTCCCCTCATGCCTCCAAACACATTCTTCCTCTTCTCACTGCCAGGGTGACTTCAGAAGATTCTGTAACAAGTTCTCAGATGCCCATTGTGTAGTAACAATGGATTCCAGCAGGGAGCTGCGGATTCTGTCCTCCCCTGCTTTCCTGAGCAGAAGGTTATCCCCTGCCCAGGCCTGCAAGCTTGCTAAGCACTAGAAACCCCAGCAAGAACTCATCATGCCAATCAAACCCATTGGGTGGATATGTGGGCAGGTGTTGAAGAACTGTTCTGGAAAAAGTACACACAATCTTGTTTTAAAGGGAATATGGGTGTGGGAGCAACAGGGAATAAAATCCCCTAAATCTTCTTTTCAGTCACTTAGGAGGTGAACCCAGTGTTCCACGTTCTTTGGAATCATTTAGGGGATAGTTTTAAAACTTTGTTTTCCTAACCTCTTTTTTTTCTTAGTGGAGGGGATCCAGAAAGCAATCATGGACCTTATAGATGAGTTTAAAGATGAACTTCCTACTATCCTAAGATCATCACAGTCTAATCAGGTAATGTGATTTCATAACTTTCAAAATGAATTTTTAAAAAGTATATTGTATTTTTACTGTCATATGGATTATTTAATGCTTTGATTTTGATATAAGTGCTTGGAGCTTAAGAAAATATTAATTTTGCCTAAAAAAGAAAATTTAATCTTCCTCATTGGGAGGAACATATGGAAAAAAGAGAGGTTGTAGATCAGGAAATGAGATAGATAAATTAAGTTTGAAGACAATCCTTAGATTAGAGATCTGGAAATCTCATAGCCACAATTGCAAACAGTTCACTTAAGATTATGGGCTCAAGATATAGCTCAGTTGGTAGAGTGCATGCCTTGCACAAACAAGGCCACATAAATAAATAAATAAATAAATAAATAAAGATTTGCTTAAAGTAAAGTGAAAAAAAAAAGTCAAATATACTTCAGCTAAAATCTGAGGCAATTAAATGAGTGAAAACATTCAATTGCAGCAATAGAAAGATAAATATAGCAAAAGTACATGTGTTTTAATGTAGGAAACAATACTGGTATCAATTTAAACAAAGTATATATGTGCTGTATTTTAAAAATCTCTGTTTCAAAAAGGATTTGAAATGGATAAAATATTGGAAATGGAGAGTAGGGCAACTGAGAATTTTGAAGAGACATATAATCAGGAAAAATAACATCTTTTTAAGGGGACACATATAACCTGATTTACTCATAAGTACACTGTTGTTAATGGAAAAGTATGTTTCAGCCATTTTGACCACAGTTGAAATAGAATATGTCTTAAAGTTACATGATACAGTAACAATCCACTTATTCAGAAATCAAAATCTTGGTAATGTCAAAGGTGAGGCACATAGCCCAAAACAGTAAATAAATAGAAAAGCACTCCAAGCAACACAATTATCCCTCTGTACATCTCATTTCAAGGGCTAGAACTATCTGATCATTCATTGAGAAAACCAGCCAGTATACATTTACTAAATACTCACAACTGGTAGGGGGTGAGCAGCGGGAATACAGAGATAATATGCAAGACACCATCCCATCCATCAATCAGCTTAATTGAATAAAGACAGAGTTGTAAACAAATAATTGCTTTACAATATGTTAAGTGTTATAGATGTAAATTCAATTTAGAGAAGTCAATGATTCTACCTAGGATGGTTAGAGACAGCTTCATGGAGGAAGAATACTTCAGTTGGTTCTCAAAAGATGAATAGGAGTTTTTTTAGGTAATTAGATAAGGGCAAAGAATAATATCCCAGAGAAAACAGTGTGAATTAGGCTGTAAAGTATGAAACAGCATAGCATCTCCCCAAATGCCAAGTAAATATGAACAAATAGCATGTATGATTGAAGGACTGAGGCAGGAAATAGTAGAAAATTAGAAAATGTAACCAGGAATCAGAATATGGTGGTCTTTGTATGCCATGTAAAAAAGACTGCACTTCATCTTAATTATAACACAGATATTTACAGAAAGATTTTGAGCATGGAAATGACATCCAGGTCGCACTTGGAAACTATTTCTCCAGTGGTGATGTGTTTTGAATGGAGGCAGAGCTTCTAGTACAATTCTGTTACAAATGACAGCCAAGAACAAGGACAGGATATAGACATCAGGGTTAGAAAGAATGGGTTGGGTACAAGATATTTAGCATATCTTGAAACTGACAGTGTGGAGCGAGAGGGATATGTAGGGATGGGGGAGACTCTGGATTGCTCGAGTGGCTAAAAGAATAGTGGTCCTACTAACTAGGATAGAGAACTATATGAGGAGGAGAGGATTTGGAGATAATGAAATGAATTTAATTGGATCATATAAAGGGTTCTACCACATCCCTTCTGAGCCATGGAAATAAGCTGTAAATTGGAGACATAGATTGGAAGCTCAAGCAAAGTCTGGACTAAAAATATATGTTATTACATCATCATTATATAATGCATAAAATCAAGCATATAATGATGCCTATAGCTAAACCAAGATGGTAAATGTCATTGTTTTAAGGAGAGAATGTAGTAATATGAGAGCATGAGATTGAGCCTGAAGAAATAACAGTGCTTAAAAGGATAACAGAGAGTCAGAGGTAAGAAGGGAAGAATGAAATTCTATGAAGGTCAAAGGAGTAGAGGAAAAAAGGAGGGAGGGCTTAGCAGCCATCAGAATCCCCTAAGAAGTCTAGTATAGGATACACTTTTGAAAGTTTAAAAAACTGAGCCAATGCTTAGTGGATAAAATTGGATTTACCCCCAAAATTTACTTCTGCAAAACCCATATTCACCAATAATGCTTATAGTATACTTAAACTCTATTTTTAGCTAAAATAATTTCCTTTTTTTGATCTGAATAGAAGATGATAGCTGTATTTGTATGTAAATGATTCCAATTTCTAAGCTTATAAACAAATTGATATAGGCATTCTTGTTTACCATCAAATCACACGTGAGTTTCAACTGTTAAGACCTACTGGACTTTCTTAATTAAGGTAGAGTTCTGCGACTTATGGAACTGACTTTCAGAAGATATTAGAGACTCTAGCAGTCTCTCTAGAACACTGTTAGCAAATCAGAGCCCAGAAGGCTGACCCTAGTCTGGCAGGGAAAGCAGCCCCGTCCTTCCTTTGGCTCCCTCTCTTAGGTCTAGAGAGGGAGGGGTGATACTAAAGTGTGGGTCCTCGATGCATCCTGCTGAGGTGGCACCCAGATAGTGGGCTGTTGAGCAAATACAATAAAAGCTATAAAAAAATACAATAAAAGAATAAAAAAAAAAAAAAAGGCTCCAGAGGGACAAACTCTGTAATTCTATTTCTTGGACTTGCAATCTAATTACTGCCTCTTCTGCATTCCTCTAGCCTTGGTATAAAGTCTTTTGAAACACTGTAGTCTTTTCTTGGCAATGCTCTTAATAGTTGGTGGTATAAAGGGAAAAGATGGACAGGTGTCTGTGGTTGATTCTGGATATCAAATGGTTAAGGCAGCACAATGGTGGCAGTAATTATTGAGAAAGCCTCAAGGTGAATCCTATGAGCCAGAGACAGGCCAGGAAATCCATGTTATCCCTTCCAAATTGTGATTCTCCCATTGCCTAAATAGAGAAACTTGGATTCTATTTAAATTAAAAAATTGCAACTTTCTTTATAACTCCCTTCATCTTCTCCTACCTTCTGAATGGCCTCATTATCACTACAGCCAAAAGCATGGTTTATATAGAAATGGATTGATATTCTGATCCCTAAAGAAAGAATTCTGTGTCCCATTTTCATCTCCTTGAAGTTATTTACTTTTAAGAACTTTAACCCACTTAGATAAGAACATAATGATAGTTAACATTATTTTCTCATTTTTGAAATACATTGTTCTTTTTCTTACTTTGAAGAATGTGTTGCTGAGATTGGCAAGAAATCTGAGTAGTTAAGGAGTATTATAGCACATTTGAAGCTATTTTTCTCTTCAAAAATAAATTATCCAGAGAATATTGCTAATTAGACTATTTTTAAAAGGTCAAATTACAAATGCTTTTTTTTTAAAATTTCTAGCATGATCCCTAGTTCCCAAATGCACTGGGAGAAATGGTTTTAAGAATGCTTAGAGGGCTTTATTAATTGGGTTGTATTTTAAATCTCTAAATTTTGTGGTTGGTATTTAAATTCAGCCCCCTCCCCTCCAACCCAGGGCTATTTATTTAAGAAAAGGCCTTGCTCACCTACAGGGAAAAAAAAAAAAAAAAAAAAGTTTGATGGGAGTGATGGCATAGTTTTTTAGAAGATATACCCAGAATAATGGTAATTAAGTAGTTCTCCATGGCTAAATATTTTACATGAAATTTTCTTTCTGGGGCTGGGGAAGTTAATTTTAGAACCTTGGCTTGAGGTAGTGGTTTCTGAGGTCTAGTACCCTCCACACTGTGTCCCATCCAGCCTAATACCTTCAGTATCTACTTTCTTGGTAAGGTAATTTTTAAAGCTTTACAGTGGCAAATTGTAAATTATTTCCGTATGAGGAATTTTAAGTTGCCACCCTTTAAATTTGAATGAAGAAATGTTTACTATAATTGGAGAACTGAAAAAATATATTTAAAATTACATTTAACCATATACTACAAGATTGGGAATTACGAACAGAATATATGCCATAATGCTAAAACCTATGCCAAATGTAAATGTAAAAGTACTTTTCTGAATTCTCTTTTTTTAAATGTGAGAAAAAAAAACTGCTGAGGATGCACCAATAATATCTGGAAATTACTTTTAATGGTGTTGGAGTTTTGTAATGTAATGAGAATAGACTATAACTAGAATGTTCTATAATTCATTTGCATTTTTGTCTTTGGTGAGTTGTTTCTTGTGAAGCAGTATCATTATTGCGATAGTTGCAAAGTACATGTGCACCAAAAACTTTCTTGGTGGTTTCTAAATTTGGCATATTTCTTTGATATTTCTCAATATTAATTTGTTATGTTTTCTGATACTCTTCATTTATTCGTTCTGCTCAGTATTTGTGGAGTATCTACTACATGCCAGGCACTAATCTAGGCACTGGTGGGTAGGGAAACAGTGAGCCCCAAATAGCTATAAAACACTGCTGTGATACAAGTTACATTCTTGTCAAACAGAAATCAGAAACAAGGGAAATAAACTGTAAATATATATTTTAAATTGTGTTGTTGATGGACCTTTATTTTATATGTGGTGCTGAGGATTGAACCCTGTGCCTCACACATGCTACGCAAGCACTCTACCACTGAGTCACAACCCCAGTCCCTTAAACTGTATATTATGTATTGGTAAATCTAGGGAGAAGAAAAATATAGCAGAGAAGGCATATAAAGTAGGGGTGTAGGTATCCAATGAACAATTGATTGTTGAGGTAGCATGACCAAGAAGGGTCTACTGAGAAAATGATTTTTAAATTAAGATTTAAAGGAAGAGAGGGAGTAAAACCAGGACACTTGAAGAATCAAATATCATAGCTAGTGCAAAGTCCCTGAGGTAGAAATTGTCAAACTAAACAACAATCAGAGAGCTTCTCCAAAGAATAATGACATTTATTTGGGAATAGCAGAGTATGCAATGAGAGTACATGTGCCATAGAGAACTATAGATGTATTCAAGGAGGTCCAGACAACAGGAAGATTTAAAGGCATAAAGGGAGAGATTTGTGCAAGCTACTTGGATACAGTGTTCTTTGGTAGTGGAGACCAGAGGCAGGAGTTGGTATAAATTAGTTGTCAGAGCCATAACTGATGGGTGAGTGTTCTGTCAAGAGCATCTTTATGAATTATTGCAGTCTTAATGTTAACTTAGTTACACAAATCTCTCCATATGTGTGGGGCATACAAAGCATAGGATATGTGTATAATGAGAAGAAATCTCTCTTGGGCCTTTGTCCTTGAGAAAGTTCTTATCTCAGATGGACAGTTACGAGCCATTCCCCTTTATAACTTCCTGGCTCTGATTATGTCTGGGTCTGAGAAGAAATATTTCAACTTGGTATCTTAATCTCACTAAGTATACCTAACAAGTTCAACAAATAGTGAGAAGGGAAAGGAAGAGAAAAAGAGGATGAGGCCATAGAGGTAAAGAAGTAACAGCTTTTATGGGGCCTTGTATGTACTTTGACTTTTACACTGAGTACAAGAAGCAGCCATCAACACAGTTGAGCAATATGATTTGATATGAGTTTTAATTGGATCTCTTTGGCTGATATGTTGTTGAAAGAATGAAAATAGGCAAGGCTGCAAGCAGGGAAACCATTTAGGGGTTTAATTCACTAATTCGGAAAAAAGATGATGGTGGTATCTAAGTATAACAGACTGGGTATAGTACTCCGGGTGGAAAGTGGTCAAATTCCAGGACTATTCAGAGAAAGAATTGAATAAGATTTGCTGACAGACTGGTTTTATAGATGGAGGATAGTAAAACGCTGAGATAATAGAAATCGGAGTTCAGCATTAAAACTGCTGATGACAAAGAAATGGGCCTGGCTCTAGAAAAAAAGAAAAGGAAAAGGAAAAGCAGGGTTTATATTCAAATAGTGGAGGTCAAATGGAGAGATCTGGAGCAAGATTCAAAAACCAATCTTATTAACTGAGGCTAGGTTTATTTTAGTATGTTACTTTTAAGTATCTTTGTGCATGCATCTCTGAGGTGTGGTGGAGAGTTTGAATTCCTTTTTTGGCATTTGGTGATGTGCTCAGATGATGATCATGACAGAAAGAATCATCTGAATTTGCATACTTTGTAATCAACCTCAGGATGCTTGGGGTGATAGGAAACAAAAAAGAAGGGAAATAAATTTAATTTTCAGCCAACGTTTACATTTAAACAATTTCCTGGGCTGGGATTGTAGCCCAGTGGTAGAGGGCCTGCCTCAAATGTGTGAGGCACTGAGCTTAATCCTTAGCACCATATAAAAATAAACAAATAAAATAAATATATTGTGTCCATCCACAACTAAAAAAAATTTTTAAACCAATTTCCTGCTAGAACTAGTTGAGTAACTCACTCAACATAAAAGTGAATTGAAATCATCATCATAAATTAGTGACTTTTTAAGAATAAATTATTTTAATGGGTCTATGAATAATTGTATATATTAATGGAGTAACATGATATTTGGACACATATATATTATGCAATGTCTAAAGCAGATTAAATATATCTACCTCCTCAAATACTTATCATTTGTTTGTGGTAAAACTCAAAATTCTCTTCTAGGTTTTTGAAATACACAATAACTTTTGTTATCTATGGTCACCCAAATATACACAAGCATGCCAGAATCTCCTGCTCCTATCTATTAGTACTCATTTTCAACTTTCCCCATCCTTCTCTCCCTCATTTACTCTCCATCCTCTAGTGACTATTCTACTCTCTACTTTTATAAGAAAAACCTTGTAATTGTCGATATATGAGTGAGACCATGTGGTAATTGTCTTTCTGTGTCTTGCTTATTTTACAAAATATAATGGTCTCCAGTTTTATCCCTATTGAATTGGTGACTGTTTTATAGATAGGGAGTTTCATTGTGCATCTAAAGGATGTAAGTAGCTGTTCATCTGTGGTGACCTTCATGTCTCCAGAGCCAAGAAGAAACACCAAACATGCTTCCCCAGTGGAAGTCTTCTTGGGAAATTCAACTCCATGTTTTGTGGCAAGGAAAATAAATGTGGTCAGGAAGATTTTAGTTTCAAAAGTAACAGTTCCTTAAAAGACATCTAGGAACGTATCAAAAAAGGAAAGCACAATGGTCACACTGAAAAATGAGCATGTAAGGGAAGCAAAGATAATAGTCATTAGGATCAGCTTGAGACTGTCAGAGACAGGAATTTATGGCACCAAATGGGGAAGATAACACAAAGTATGGCATTAGCATAATGGACATCTGCATTAAAAATATTTTTTGTAACAAATCAGTTAACCTGAATCCTACATGAAATGTTGTATTAACAAAGTATCAAATACAAATAGCTTAATTTGTATACAAAAATTTAAAAAATTAAAGAGAAACTGTAAAATAAGTGAAGATTGAAGGGTCATTCTAGAATACTGTTTGGAGGAATGAATCAAGATTGGCTAATACAAATAAATGTGTAAAATCAGTTAATCCAGACCAACACATACAGATCTCAAGATTTTGTAAAGAAACTTATGAAAATATGGATGGGGAAACTGCAGAGTGTTTAACATTTTGCAAGTGCAAAAATGAGTGGTCCTAGTCGGGCACAGCGGTGCACACTTATGGTCCCAGTGACATGGGAGACTGACGCAGGAGGATCACAAGTTCAAGTCAAACCTAAGCAATTTATCAAGGCCCTGAGCAACTTAGTTGAGACCCTGTCTTAAAATAAAAAAAATAAAAAGATCTGGGGATGCAGTTCAATGGTAAAGTACCCCTGGGTTAAATCCTGGTACCAAAAAAAAAAAAAAAAAAAAAGAGGGGTCCTCCAACACTGCATGCTGCTTGGACAAGTAGACAAGTAAAGGTAGACCTTTAATAATAGATGCATATATTCCATCCTGTATGGACTTCTTTGCATGATAATAATTTATAATGAGAAAAAAACGCAAGCAAATTCTAATCAGATCAAACTAATTCCAGCTGTTCCACCTTGAGAAGGAGTTGAAAGAGGTCAGTGCAGCAAAGTACAAAGTCACAAAAGAAATGGAATCGGTATGTGCTGGAGTTTTGGATACTGCAGACAATTTGGGTTCTCTCCCAGGTGTGCTCACAGCCACAACCAGGGTAGAAAATAATGTCAAATGATTGTACCTGCATGTTACTATTCTTGCTATACCTGCCACATAACTGCTTTTTTGGATTGCTTTCCTCTGAAATGGCTTGGGATTGTAGCAATTTCTGCAGTCCGCAATTTAGATGACACTCTCTATTATTGGTTTTGAGTAGGAGGGCTGAGACCACTGGTGGGCTAATGGACTTTTTTAGTAAAGTTAACTGATCAGATCACCATGGAACATGAATGCTGCAGAAATACATCCTCAGTGACAAATGCTGAGCAGTAATAGAAGTACTGAACTTCAATGACAAAATAACAGCAACACATTTATTTCAGGATAAAAGCTGGGGCACTGAAAATGGTGTTTGTTACAGGCAAGAAAAAAATCTATTTAAAAGATATTTTGTATTTCTATATTTAGGTTGAACAAATATTTAAAGGTCCAAAGTTACTTGTTTTTAACCAATACTTATTAACCAGTACTTTCCCTCCATTTGTATACTAAAATGCCAAAATAACCCACAAAATTACTTACATGAATAATGGAAAGTATATTTGTCTGTTGCCTGGAATGCAGTCTAACCACATTGTAAGTAATTGCCCCATGGTTTACTTTCTGGTAGAGCAGAGAAAGAACTACATTTTGTAATGCCACAGTTTTTTTCCACCAGAATACTGATAGAATTTTCAAAGTATTGAGAGGTAAAATTTTCTTAAACTTGTTGATTAGCATGCAGAAATTTATTTTATTTTTATTGAAATTATACATGTACATGTATATTGTATGTATGCTGCATTTCATAATTTAAAAAATTAATTGGACTGGGAAAATAATTGTAACAGTTTTGAATAAGTATTATTGTTTGAATAATTCAAATATTGAGTTTGAATAAGAATTCTTGTTTACTTTTGAAATCAGTGCAAAAAAATGATATAAAGCCAGAGAAAAACGAAAAAATTTTATCTTTTAGCTAGTTACTTCATTTCTGGATATTTATCCTAAGGAAAAAATATATCCATATTGAAGTGTGGGGATGTATATATCCATATGTGTTGTATGTGGTTATATAGTTGTTGGATACTAAGTACCTGTACAACACCATGTGCAATGTAGTTATATACTTAAGTCTCTGCCAAAAGTGGATTTTAATAATGCATTAGAAAATCACACATCAGTTACTCTTTAAAGGCTTATTTTTCAGAAAAGAGAACCTGTTCAGAAAAAATCCAGAATGGCTATCAAGTTAGCCAAGATCAATCGGAGAGCATTAATTCAAGGATTAAACAGCATTTCCAGATCCTCCCAGTCAGTGGCCAAACTTCTGCATCCTCAGATTACATGTAGAATTCTAGAGTTAAGGGACATAGCTCGTCGTCTGCTGAGGGAAGTTAATGCACCAAGGCAACGGATGTATAACATTCAGGTAAGCACTTACTGCCTTTGCACAAGATGTGGACCTTTGCTAAAGAAACTGCTTTAAATGTGCAATATTTTAAAAATGAGAATGTGGAGCATTTGGTTGTCCTCCATGTAAAACAGATGTACTTGGATAAGAGAAATAAATGGTTGGGCCTTTTTTTCAATATAGTGTATTTTCTGGTTTAAATAAGTCTGAAAGGGGAAACAATGTGGGCTTTTAAGAAAAAATTTTTTTAGTTGTTGATAGACATTTATTTACTTATATGTGGTGCTGAGAATCGAACCCAGTGCCTCATACATGCTCGGCAAGTGCTCTACCACTGAGCCACAACCCCAGCCCAGCCATGTGGACTTTTTTTCCCAGCTTATTATTTAACCCTATTAAGGGGTCAATTTCAATTGGTTCCAACCAAACATAAGGATGCAAATTACCATTTCTGTCAAACCTAAAAGAAATCCTACAATGAATCATAAAAATGGCTGTTTTGTTCTTTCCCCCATAATTTTGTTATGTTTCCAATATAATCTTTGATTATATGTAATATATTGAGTATATTTAACTAAAATTTGGATAGGCCCATCAATATTTAAGCAGATTTCAAGTTACACTTTCTATGCTGTTTTATTGAGGCTCTGTTTTGTTTTGTTAAGACAAACAGCTCTTAAAACTTTTCAGGAACTGTTTCTTTTCTCCTAAACTTTATGGTACAGAACTCTGGGTTTTTCAGTCTGGGCGTTGTTCAAAGCATCCTAAATTTTTACTACTACAAAAGATTAGAATCTTGCAAGTCTGGCCTCTAAACCCCAGGATGAATCATTTGGAACTCTTGTGTTGAAGGGAGAGAAAACAAGGTTCAAATTGAGTTAAGTAAAAAAAAAAAATGTGATTCATTAGTTTATGTAAACAGTTTGGAGTTGTTAAAAGCCCAGACATAGCTGGATACAGGTACTCAAACAATGCCTTTGGATCCTGTTCCTCTCTTTCTCTCCATTTCTTGGGTCTACTTTCTCTATGCTGACTGCATTCTCAGAGTGGCTTTTCCCTCCATGATTTGCAGCTGTTCCTGGGGTTACAGCCTTCTAGATTTCTTCACAGCAGAAAAGAGAGTCATTAATCCAGTGTTCCTAGCAAAGTCCTAAGGTTCATTCTTTGAGAATGGCTTATATAGGAGAATGACTTAGGTGTCAGTGCTCATCTCTTAAGCCATGAAATGGGATGCCCTGATTAGTCTATGACCAGATTACCAGCTTTATCCCTAGAGTTGGGGTTGGAGTCCCATCCAGATCACATGACCTGAGATTGGTGTGGAAAAGAGTAATCCACAAATAAAAATCTGGGTTGTTTCAAAAAGATGATAAAATGGATGTGGAGTGGCCCAAATCAACAAATAATCAAAAAATTTTCCATTTTGTAGGAATCTCTCTTTAATCAAATAATTTGATATTTCCAAAAATCATCAGATATGTGAGCTATGAATTGCCTAAGGGCAGCATTTATAAAAAGTTCATTTATAATACCTGATATTTAAGAAAGTAAAAAAAAAAAAAATGTTTTGCTTGAACCACATGAGTCTCTAAGATCTACAAGTGTATTGCTGTATCTTCAGGTCATCAAAAAGAAAGATAGCTAAACTGTATTATCTTAAATTCTCATTGAAATCACCTTTAAATAGAATGTTTTGCTTTGCTATTTCTTTCCCTGCATTGTCAAACCCATAGATTTTCTAGAGGTTTGATATAAGAAATGTCTTTGGGAAAATATTTCTGTATTTAGTAGATGAAATCATGTTTAAAAACTCTGTCCATTTTGTTATTCAGAGTCTTCCTTTTTGCTTCTCTGCTAATTCAGAACCATAAAGGATCTGAGATTTTACAATACTTGCTAATCAATTATCCTGCTACACACACACACATACCAGTCTTAGGTCAGAGGCCTAGATTGATATTCATGGTAAAAAGATCAGAGCAACATCTTTTGTTGATTCCCTATACTCAGTTCCCATAAGGCAGTGTGATAAGGGTCAGATATCACCTACATGTAGCAGGTTACATTAGAAGAGAGGAGCCTTGAAATTAAAAGACTGAGCACTTTTTAATTTTTTCTCAGTACTAGGAATTGAACCCAGGGGTGCTCTACCTACTGAACTAAATCCCCAGCCCTTTTCATTTTTTATTTTGAGACAGGTTCACTAATTTGTCCATCCTGGCCTTAAACTAGTGATCCTCCTGCCTCAACCTCCCAAGTCACTGGGATTACAGGCATGTGCCACCACACTCAGCTACACTCTGAGCTTTTTATAGGAACCTGACATATCTGCCCAGCGCACTCTCTCTCCTCTCTCTCTCTCTCTCTCTCTCTCTCTCTCTCCCCCCCCCACCCCTCTCCCTCCCTCCCTCCAGGGTGATTTTTCATCACCCTGGAATATAAATGTCTAGGGGAGAAGAAGGAGAGGGCTTTATCTTTGGTGCCATGTGATGTGTTTGGGGAATACTTCTCTAGGTCTCTGTACACTTTTCTACCTTCCAAGGCTGTTTGCTATTTGAACATGTCCTTTGCTTGGAAGATCCAATCTGTACAGGAATGAGACAAATTCATAAGAATATTTTCTCAACACTCATATGAATATTCAGTGGCAGAAAAAATTGTATCTGTCTATTGCAGTTGAACTTCTGTGTTTCCTTTTATCCAATAATAAGAACTAGAACACCACAATGGGTTTTCCTTTTTGCTGTGATTAACAATGAGTTTCTGAGGTAAATTTAGATCTAACTTATTCCAGGAATCTTACATGAAAGAGACAGGCTTGGGGACCAAGTGACTTGTCCAAGGTCCATATGCTGACTGTGACTATCTCTTGACATCAAAATCAATAACCTATAAGATCTCTTCTCCTTTGTTCTTTCTCTAATTGTGTTAGGATCTAGCTTTAATTCCAAAAATTATTATCAATGATGTATTTAAAAACATATAGAAAGTAATGTATCATAAGTCCAATCTAAATTTAAACTGCTGGTAATATCTGTCATATGGCCTTCAGATCTCTCCTTAATAAAAATGAATATAACTAACTATAGCCCACTCTCTTCTCCTTTCTTCTCACCAAAGACAACTGAAGTTGATGTGAATATTTCCATACTTTTATATTTTCACTATATTTATATATATATATATATATTCACAATAGATGCATGTAGTTTTATTCTATGTATATTTTAAATTTATATAAGTTATACTGTGCGTATCCTTCTGAAACTGTTCTTACTTAACATTGATAAATAAGTAGCTAGGGTTTATTTTTAGCTTCCCTGTGTATTCTCTGCTAAGAAAAAAAAAATGATCCACAGTTCACCTGATACAGGGTAGATGGACAATT
This sequence comes from Tamias sibiricus, assembly GCA_025594165.1. Taxonomy (NCBI): domain Eukaryota; kingdom Metazoa; phylum Chordata; class Mammalia; order Rodentia; family Sciuridae; genus Tamias; species Tamias sibiricus. The sequence goes on from CM046662.1 coordinate 89,563,288, forward strand.
TAGTGTCTAGTTTTTTTCTGTTGCAGACAGTTGCTTCAGTGAATATGCTTGCAAATACCTCCCTGCCTATGTGTGAGACATTCTTCAGGGATATATTTGAAGAGAGATTACTCCAGGTTTCATTAGCTATTACCAAACTGTATTCAGGGAGGGTGCACTTTATTGGGAATCCTTTCAATTCCTGAATCTGAGGAAAATTTCTTCAGTTTTGGAAAATTCTTAGTTATTATTTCTTCAAATATTGCTTGTTATTTTCTCTAATCTCTTCTTCTAGATTGACTATTAAAACATATTTTGGATCTTCTCATTTTATTCTTTATATGTATTTGCCTTTCTTATGTTTTCCTTCTCTTTGTCTCTCTCTTGCTCTTTTTTAGTTGTAGATGATCACAATATTTATTTACTTATTTTTATGTGGTGGTGAGGATTGAACGCAGTACCTTACAGATGGTAGGCAAGTGCTCTACCACTGAGTCACAAACCCAGCCCTCCTCTTTTTGATGCATCCTTAGTAATTAGCTATGTCCAAAATGCTCTTTTACTTACTGTATTTTTAAATTTTTATTTGTTCTTTTTAGATATATAGGACAGAATGTATTTTGACATCCTACATACATGGAGCATAACTTCCATTTTTGTGGTTGTACATGATGTGGGGTTACATTTGTTGTGTATTCATTCAAGAACATAGGAAAGTTATATTGATTCATTCTACTGTCTTTCGTATTTAGTCAGTGTATTTTAATTTTAAACCATTACATTTATCATTTCTACAAGTTCTATTTGGTGTTTTCCCTGAAATTTCTGCTTCTTTTGTCTTTTTAATGTGTCCTTTATAAGTTTATTCATTTTTTTAAAAAAAATTTAATCATTCTGAACATGTTTATGTATGGTCTTTTAAATGGTCGTTCTTTGAAATATTAGGGGGAATGCTAATATTTCTAACTATGGAGATTTATATTATATCATATATTAGATAATTTACTTATGTTTTATAACTTAATTTTAACTGGAGCATCTTCTCCAACAGAGCTTTTTTGTTTTGTTTTTAATAAAAATCCCTTCTGTATTTACTGGTGGAACCATCCCTTTAGAGGAATTTTGCTTTGCTTCCAAGGGTATCATCAATCTGGTACCAGTCTTTATTCTTTTTTAAGCCTAGGTTTTCCTGTTGAAAGGGTAAATTCAGATCCCTTTATACGATCAGTCTTGGGGCTTTAATCTCTCATAGAAGAATTTCAGTCCCAGGTGGAGAATAGCTTCCTTTTTTCTGTACTGATGGGAGCAGTTGTTTGAGTCCCAATTTCACTGAAATTGCAGCTCTGCAAAGGCCCCATTTTCATTTCATGTCCTTCTAGGTCTCATCTCCAGTCTCTGTTTTAAAACTCAGGCACTCAATCATTATTTCAGGGTCCAATAACATCCCAGAGTTTCTGAGATATAAGTTCATACACTTGCTTCTCTGGCTTTTAGTTCTGTCTTTGTTCCTGGCACAGGGAATTTCTCTTTTTTGTAAAATAATTCTTATGCTAAATATTCTGAGTTTCATTTTATATGGAATTTCTCAGTGTTTTTGTGCAAGTGGTTCTCAGTCTGCCATGTTGATGGAACCAGATGACCTTCAGCTTTACTTAATATCTTCCTTCACAAGTTTTAATATAAGATGGTTAAATTTCTTTTGGTAAGTAAGAGAAATATAATTTAACTTTTTATTCATTCAACAAATATTTGTTGAAAACATGACATGTAACATCACTAGTTCTGGTTCTAGGGATCTAGAGATCTCTATTGCTTGCCCTATGGACTGTGGGGCTGGTAGGTAAAAATAGAAAACAATGTCAGTGAGGTGTAGTAAGTATGTGATCAAAGGGTGCCAAAGGAAAGCATAAAGGAAGCATAAAGAAGAGGCATACAATTCCAGAGTGGTCAATGTAGGCTTTCTAGAAGATTCAGTATTCTGAAACTTGAATGAAGAACAATTTGCAGGTGAAGAAGTAAGTGAATAATTCCAAGAAGAAAACAGCATATATTAAGATACTGAGGTGATGAGAGCATGACTTATTTGGAAAACATAAGTAATTCTATATGGCTGGAATAAGACAAGAAAAGACAATCTCTGGTCAGAGACTTCAGGGTCCTTGAGGGCTGGGGATGAGGAAGAAGCTTTACTTAAATGATATGTGGTAATTTGGGTAGAGAAGCAGAATTTCCATTAAGAGGAAACTAAGTTGTAGCAAGGAAGAAAATAACATGTCAAATATGAAAGGCTCAGTGAGGATAAAAATAGAAGTATGAATATGAATAGAGTGGCCCAGAGAGTCAAAGATACAACAACAGAGAAACATATGAGATATGAGAAGTGGCAGAAGTCAATAAGTTGCTCTGTGGATGAAGTGTATCCATGGTACCAGAGTATGCTATGAGGTGAATGTCACAGTGTGCAGAAGCTATGTGACACAGAGTTCAATATAGTAGGTTCCAGCATGAATTCCTACAAGAATTTCTAGGTTGTCTACAAGGAGTTGGAGTTTGGTGGTATAGGGAATTAAAAAGACGAAAGAGCTGGAATTGCTTTCTATGCAAAGGGGGTACTTTGTGAATGCATGTGGGACATCACTTTATGAAAACTTGGCTGTAGGAAGGTACATGGTCTAGTAACCCATATGAAAGTATATTCTAAAGATCCTCTTCAAGTGATTTGTATGGTCACTGGTCTGAAGGTGCTGCATTCACACCTGGAACAACTTAAATGGTTCCAACACTACTGTCTTATAGATCACTTTCCTGAAGAACATGGAAATAAAGAGGCATTTTTATTAGGATACTGACAATAACCAGAATAGTGTTTTAGCATTTTGACATGGGGAAGTCTGAGATGAAGCATACAGTAATGGTCGCCTCAAGATAATCAGAGAATGGATTCTGTCCCAAAGCTCCCTCAACAATCTACCTGGGCCATTCTGGTTACATGTTCAGGTCTAGAGCATGTCCCATGTTTCTTAACATATTGAAATATGTGCCAAATATGAGCCCTCCCCCAAATTTAATTGACACAGGTGATGTAAAGAGATTCCAATGACCTGTTATGACATGAGCACAGAGAATTGGGGTCAAGCTTCTCCCTTGGCCATCTTGTTGAAAGAGGCTTTCCTTTGTGGATGGTGAGTCAGGTTGCTCCTCAAACCTCTTCAGGTTCTGCAGGGCTGAGACTGCAGTAATAGAACAGCGGCTAGTTCTATGAGGCCTTAGAAACAGAAAACTCTGGGCAGAGAATTCCCTGGAGGTTTCCGATATCCCCAGCACCCCTACTTACAGAATGGTGCATCTGCCCAGCTTTAAGAACTGCCTGGCTGAGTGAAGCCTGCAGCTGCTCTCGCTGCAGTGACCTAGATAATCAGCTTTAATGCTGACTTCAGCCAAGACACGTCAGCTCCCAGACATAGTTGTTGATTCTGGCAGGCCAATGCAGGGCCACAGGACCAGGAGCTGTTCCTGTGACAGAGTTATCTCTATAAAGGCATTTGAGATGACTGTTTCTATTTTGTGTAGGCATTGTGGAGTGGTATAAGGTATGATATGGGCAAAAGTGAAGCAAACCCTTGGCCTTCACAATGCCTGGCATTTCATTTCATCCCAGTGAACTGGTGATCTCTTTTCAGGATGGAGATTAGAAGTTTATATATTAAAGACAAATAAACCACTTAAATGGTTCTACTAGTACTATTTCATATTATCACCTTCCTGAAGGATATGGAGATAAAATAAGCATTTTCATTAGGATACTGACAATAAGTAAAGTTGTGTTTCTCACCCCTGACATTCCAAGGTAGATTCCAGTTTGGGACATTTGTAAATCATACAAATATTAGGAACTTCTGTGGGTCCTTAATGGCACTGCCACGAGGCTAACTTGGTTAGTATGATTCAGACCTGGGAAAAGAAGATATTTCCTAGAAAGTAGGACCTCTTGAAGATGCACCTCTCCAAGTGTGCCAAGAAGTTGGGACATTTGACTTTTACAGGACCACCTGATTTAAAGCATGCTCAAAAACAAAGTTCCACAAGGTGTTAGCTAAACAAAGTCAAACAGCTTTCTTCACTGTGAACTGCCAGGAGTCTTGCCTGTGTTCATGGGCGGTCTGAGTTGCTAAATAAAGACATGAGTATGTACCTTTTGCAAATTAATAGGAAACAATCTCCATGCCCACCCCCTGTACTTTATCTATTAACAGCAGTCAGTATTTCTTGCAATATTTGTTGGTAAATTATCAAGCTAGAGTTTCTCTATAACTCGCCTTGTATCCCTCATCAAGGTGCTTTTGTAAACAATCTAAGTCAGGCCTGATAATTCTCCAACCTTTAGATCATGTATACATGAATCTTTATTTTTTTTATTTTTTCAACTTTCTTGTAATTTATGTCATTATTAGTAAACAAAAAAAAATGAATACAGATGCTTCTTTTATGAAATGAGGCAGTCAAAATTATATGGGAGAAGTTTAAAGGTTGAAATTTTTTAATATATACATTTTTAACATATACACATATTATATATGTTAATGTTACTAAGTAAGAAGAAAAGAAGGAGAAGGAGGACCATGATGATGACATATGGACATAACACTGATACTAAGATATTTTAACTCAAATATAATGATATTAATATAACATGGTTAAGATAAAAAAATTTTTAAATAAGCCAATTGAAATAAAGATTCCCATTTACCAAATTTCTCCTGTTTCTTTATCTCAGTTTTGACCATACACTGTTCCTACTAAAAGCAAGCCAAAAATGAAACAGGGTGGTTTATAATATGAAAAATATGTACTGCAAGTCATAAAATTGAAAAATGGCTACTTGCCAGTAGCCACATAAATTTTAGAGGAAATATATTTTCTACAGAGATGATTTGTTGCAGGAATAGAAAGTATTTATTAAAAGCATTAAAATAGTGAAAAATGACCCTTAGGCAATATGCAAATTGTTTAGGAGCATAACATACATTGTCTTCATCATTTATTTTGAAACTAATCAGTTTTAATTACTTATAAGTGAAAGACTGAATCTGAGAAAGATGTAGTAAAACAGAGAGAGAGAGAGAGTAATTTCTCATGCAGACCCACTTTTATTTTATTGTATATGGCCTACTGTCAAATATGGACAGCATTCATATGACTCTTCACTCTGCGAGGAAGCCTTTTGTAGAGATGTATCTGTTTTTCTTTCTCCTGAAAAGTCTGCTCTCTACTTGTATGCTTGTCTTTTTGTACAGTCTTACTGTTAGATTCAAAGGCACGCTGTCATTTTGGTTCTTCCAGCAAGAAGGAAAAAGCAACTCCTACTTCATTTCCTGGAAACTTTACTGAAGCCAGGAACTCTGGGAAAATTTCCAAGTTGACTTACAGAGGGAGTCACACCTACCCCCACATCTAGGAGTTAGTGTGGCCTGAAGAGAAAGAAAGAAGAAAGGAAACAGGCTCCCCACAACACCCTCAGCTAATAGGCAGATGGTATACTTGGTTTCAGCATTCCATAAATCACTTAAGAGGGAGGCAAGGAGACTGTGATGAATAATTTTATTCTTCATTTAGTTATGGCAGCAGAAAGCAAAAACTTACTATATAAACACTACAACAGGATGCAAAGTACACTTATATTTTAATCATTTCATTTGTAAAAATACCATATGCTCTTTCAATTTAACTCAAAAAACACAGAAAACAAAGAATTTAATCTCTGAACCTATGTTCCCCTTTCATAGATTTGGTGATAAAATGAGGCAGTGCAAGTAAAGCTGTTAGAACAGAACCTGGTATATAATGAGTGTTCTATAAAAGTTACAACTACAAAGCTGTATGACTAAATCATAAAAGCTATCAACATTTTGGTACATTTCTGTCCAGATTTTTTCTATGCAAAATTATTTATTTTTATCATAAATATATTAGACATATGATTCTTTTTAAAAAATATATTGTTAAGTTGTTGATAGACCTTCATTTATTTTAAATGTGGTGCTGAGAATCGAACTCAGTGCCTCACACGTGCCAGGCAAGTGCGCTACCACTGAGCCACAGCCACCGCCCCTAGATATGATTCTTAAACTTTTAAATTGAAATATGGAGAATAAATGCAAATCACTATGCGTACAACTTAATGCATTTTCATAAACTGAACAGAATCTATGGTTCAAGTCACCCACAACCACTTCCTACCAAAGTCTCATACTGCCTTCTAGTCACTAATCTCACTCCTGCTAGGAATACCCATTTTCTTGACACCTAACAGCAGAGATTAATTTGGCCTATTTTTGTTTGGAATTGAATCGTTTCTTATGCTTATGATTTTGAATTTAACTCTTTCCCATATCAAAAGGTACTAATAATGTTGATCATGTCTACCAAGTCCCTTATTGCTATTCATATACAGGTATCCTGCTAAGCACTTTATAAGCATTTTCTTGTTTCTCAGCGAACCCATGAGATAAATAATAGCTATTATAGTATGGTCCTTTTCTACTCTTCATAAGCAGTAAATTCCAAAGCAACACAACTATGTTGGCAATGCAGCTTAATGATCAGATGAACGGTTCAGACCTTGGAGTTCAGATTCCTGGTTTAAATCTAACTTTACTACTTGCCAGGTATATTACCTATTTCTCTTTTTTCTTTTTGAGGAATAGGAAATATAATAACAACTTCATAAGATTGTTTCAAGAATTAAAGAGAACATTTATAAAGCACATAGTTCAGTTTTTGTTGTTTTTTAAAGACCTATTTGCTTTCATTTTTTATTAAATATTTATTTTAACTAGGTATATAAGACAGCAGAATGCATTTTAATTCATTGTTCACAATTGCAGCACAACTTTTCATTTCTCTGGTTGTACAAGATATGGCATCCCACCATACGTGCAGTCATACATGTACCTAGGGTAATAATGTCCATCTCATTCCACTATCTTTCCTGCCCCCATACCCCTCCCCTCCCCCCCTTTGCCCAATCAAAGTTCCTCCATCTTTTCCATGCCCCCCCCCTCCTGATTATGAATCAGCATCCACTTATCAGAGAGATCTTTGTTTTTGGGGGATTGGCTTACTTCGATTTCAATACTATAAATATTAACTTTTTAACAAACATGCTACACACTGTTCTTTCTAGTTTGTATGCATTTTCTACTGTGAATTTACATGATTTTATTAGCCACAGTCTGTACCATTTGGAAGTTCATCAAAACCACTGAGTGGCTTGGCTATTACTTTGGAGGAGCATGGATAACTGCCACGTCACTGCTGAATGGGAAGGGAATGTTTTTCTATGTTTTCATTTCATAGCTTGCTCTTGGCCACAGAGGTGGCTGTAAGATAGTATAGTTCCCTTAAACTGAATATGTTATACTGATATGTTTAAGGTAGGAACATCTAGTACCAGAAACTAGAAACAAGTGAGAGGCAAATTCATTACTGGCTGGCATAAACCTTCAAAACAGCAAGCTGGATATAACAGAGGGTTTCCTGAAGCTTAATGACTATCTAAAGTCAATGCTGGCCTTCAGCAGTCTCATGATTAACATATCCAAGCAGATCATTAATCTCTGGGAAATGCTTAGTATTTTGATTGCTGTTTGCTTCACTGAGGTTGTGAATAATTTAGTAAGAACTGATTACATGAATTTGAACAAAGAAAAGACTGTTTTTTTTCAAATATGCACAGCAGCACCTCCTAGTGAGCATAGTTTATAATCGTAAAAGGTTTAAAGAATTTCAAAAAATGCAAGATTATAGATTTGTAATAGGTTTTGATTAATAGAAAGTATTCCCTTGTCAAAAGTAAAAGAAAAAGCTATATATTTTCAAAATGTGAAAGAAGTCCAGATAACTGCAATGTAGATGACTTTTTTAGAACAAAATTTTAAATTCTCATTCTGTAATAACATTGTAAAATATAACATTGAAACATTGGAAATTTTTGTTTTAATATCTTTTCTACTTTTGCAGGTCAGAAAGGGTTCTTTGTGTGATATTGTTTCTTTTCCAGCAAAGACTGCTTTAACTGGCATAATATATGCTTCATATGCAGCACTGATTTATTTGGTAAGTTAATTATTAGAATCTAGAAATAAATATAACTTATTTAAAAAATGTTAAAGATAATATTGTACGATTGTGTGCTATATGATGTTACTTTTAGTGATACTATTCACAAACTAAAGTACCATTCTCTTGTAACACAAAATAATTTCATGTTATTTACTTTCTGAGGAGCCAAATGATCCAACAAAAATCAATTTGCTTTAATAACTAAAATTATTTTCAGAAAGTTTATTATTGTTTGAAGGCTTTTGATGAAAACATTTTAGTTTTTGCTTTTATTTAGATACATTTGTTCCATTTATTATCCTAGGATAGCTGCAGTTCAGCATTCATCATTTTGGGGTCTATGACTTTGGAGAATACAAATATTAGCATACGGTATTTTGATGACAGGTACTGTGATGACAAAAATATAGAAGATTTTACCCATTATAAGGGCTTCATTTTCTGTTAATCAATAGCCATTTATATTTTACTTTTTTCACACCTATGACACACAAAGAGAAAAGTGCACAGCTTGATGACTTATCACAAAATCTATTAATCTATGCACCATTCAGGTCAAGAAGCAAAACATTACCATCATTCCAGAAATCTCTTTATTTTCCCCTCACAATCATTACCCTTTTCTATAAAGGCAACCACTATCATGACAGTTCAGCTTTTAAACTGTATGTAAATGAAATAACATAGCTTATATTCTTTCATGTTCGTCTTTTGCTCAGTATCATTCTCTATAGTTTGATCATTATCACTGCCATGTAGTGTTCCCTCTATCATCATTATTTAACCACTTCAACTGCTGATGAACATTTAGATTATTTCCACTTTGGGCTATTATGAATAAGGTTACTATAAATATTCTTGTACATATCTTTTGGTGAAATTTTTAGGTCATAGAGTATGCACATGTTCATCTCTATTGCAAAACATTTTTCCAAAATAGTTTGTAACAATTTACACTAATCCTAGCACATTATAAAAATCCTAGTTGCTCTAAATTACCACTGACATTTGGTATTGTCAACATTTTCCACTTCAGCCATTTCTGTGGGTATGTAGTATTATGTATATTGTGATTTTAATTTTCATTTCAATGACTTGATACATTAAATGGATATTTAGATATACTCTTTTGTGTATTTCTGTTAAAATCTCTTTTTCTGTTGAGAGATATGTAATTTTTAAAATTACTGATTTGTGCTTTAATACTATATTCTAGGAGTGTAAGTTCTCTTGAGATAATATATGGGCAAATTTCTGTTTTATCCTGTGACTTGCCTTTTCACTCTCTTACCACTTACTTTCTTTATTTTAATGTAGTTCAATTTTTTAATGTTTTCCTTTATGTATCCTAATTAGAGACTCTCAACCTATACCCAGGGCCACAAAAATATTCTCCTGGCATAGTCTAGAAAATGTATTATTTTGCCTTCCACTTTTAGATTTATAATCCATGTGGAATTGGTTTAAGGAAAGGGTCAAATATTTTCCCCATGAATATCCAACTGATTTACCTCAATTTCTCAGAAAACAAAAGGTTTTTTTTCTATCGTCCTAGAAGAAATGTCCCCTTTTTAAATCATAAATCAAGTGTCTTTTTATGTAGGTCTGTTTATAGTTGGCCTGTTTGTCTATTTTGCACCAATTTAGCACTATATTATAGAGCCTTATAAGATATCTTGATAACTAGTAGAATAAGTCCTTCTTCTAATATAGGAACACATGTATCTATTTATTTTGACCTTTGATTTCTCATAATCAATTTATGTTTTGCTGGATTTCTTACACATTTTTATTAATTTTTATATCAAAACAAATGATATTAATCTTTCCCCCACAATCTATAAATTCATAGCTGTCCCAATTAAAATACAAGCAGGCATGTATATGTTTGTATAAGTTGATTCTAAAATATTTAGGGAAATGCAAAGGACCAAGAATAGCTAAACATGCACACCCAGCTGCACCCCAGTGGTGCATGGTAGTAATCCCAGCTACTAGGGAGGCTGAGGCAGGAAGATTGTAAATCCAAGGCCAACCTGGGCAACTTTGTAAGACCCTCAAAAAAAAAAAATTTAAAAAAAATTTAAAAGGCTGGGGAGGATAGCTCAGTGGTAAAGCACTTACCAAGCAGGCATGAGGTTCAATTCCTAACACCAAACAACAACAACAAAAAACCCAAGACATTCTTGAAAAACTACAACTTACTTTTAAACATGTTATTTCATGTTTTTAGAAATCCTGAATGTATCAAATATTTTGTAAATGTTTCATGTTTTTGAGAAGTGCTCAATATCTTAAATATGAATCTTGTATAAACTTGGCATCAACTGACCTAAGATGTAAGTACCCTACAAAAATGGTAGGATGGATGAGTGCAGGGAAATAAAACTAAACTAAAACCAAAATTAAACTTCAGTTTGTCAAAGCCTGTTGAAATCATCCCTGTTTGTCACACTATGAATTTTACAAGCAAATAATAAAAACCTCTTAGTGAACTGTTAATTGATTAGATAAGCATCTAAAGCCTGAAAGAGGCCAAGGTTGGAATTATGGTTTTGAAAACAAATAACACATGTATTGGAGATTAATACCACATGAGTGGAACCATGCCAAGTACAAAGAGTGCAGTCAACAGAACTGTGGAAAATAGCAACATTTAAGGTGAACTAAGAAGGAATCTATCCATGAGGGAGACAAAGAAGCAACACTCAGAAAAACAGGAAGAGAATCAGGAAAAATGGTGTCAAGGAAATAAGAGACTCAGGAAGATGTGAATGGGTATCAAATACAAGCAGAAAGGGTCAAGTAAAAGAAAAATTTGAAAAGTATCTCAGATCTAGTATTGAAGATGCTAAGCTTAATGATTTTGAGAACTAGTTCAGTGACATGATGGGATAAGGAAGACAGAAATAAACAGGTTTTTTAGAGTGAATAGAAGATGATGAAATGGAAACCAAGAATATCAACTGGTTTGACCAAGAAAAGAAAGTTATGTAGCAGTCAAGAGAGAGACAGGACTGCAGGGAATTCTAATTTTAGGATGGAAGATAGTCATGAATGTTATAAGTTATAGGGGAAGAGCCAGTCAAGAGTGACAGGTTGTACAGGGCGCACACATCTGTAATCCCAGCAGCTTGGGAGGCTGAGGCAGGAGGATCACAAGTTCAAAACCAGCCTCAGCAACTTTGAGGCACTAAGCAACTCCGTGAGACCTTGTCTCTAAATAAAATACAAAATAGGGCTCAGGATGTGGCTCAGTGGTCGAGTGCCCCTGAGTTCAATCCTCATTACCAAAAAAAGTGACAGGTTGAAGAGAAAGGGAACAAATGACAGAGAAGTTGGTAGGGTACAGGTTAAAACAAAGAAAAGGGATACTGACCTTGATCAAAACTCTTCGTTTTCTGAGATTGGAGTAAAGGTCCTTAAAATGGGCATAGATACAATTTTGTAGATGATTAAAAAAGGGAATATCAAATAAGACAGAACTGTACAATAATTTTTTTTCACAACAGCATAGAAAATGATCATATTGTGTTATATGGATGCGATTATTTGTGATTAGAAGAGATAGATTTGAAAGTTTCTAACTCTGGGTTTGGACACATTCAAAATGCAAGTACCAAAAAATTTAAAAATATGTTACTGACATTTAAACATCTTAATTAGAAGTCTAGAGTTAGGCAGTTTCTAGTTTTGTACAGTGGGATCTACAATGCCATCAGGAACCCAGGTGTTGTGGTCTGAATGTGTCCTCTGCAAATTTTTATGTTGACTAACCCCCAAGATATGAATATTAGCAGGTAGGATCTTTGTGAGGTTATAAGGTGTCATGAATGGGATTAGTGCCCTTATAAAAAGTCCCTGAGAGCTGTCTTATCTCTTCTACCATATATAGCTAAAAGGCACCATCTATGAACTAGAAAGCAGGCCCTCACCAGACAGAATCTGCCTGTCAGCACCTTGATCTTGGGCTTTCTAACCTCCAAAACAGAGAAATAATCCTATTGTTTTATAAGCTACTCAGTTTTTATAATATTTTTGTGATAGCAATACAAACAGATAAAGACACCTGGGACTTTCTACCTTTTTCTCTAAAAAACTGTTTTCAGTCCTTGGGTTTGTTACCTAATGCTCAGGCATCACTTCAATATCAGTGTCTGAAGCAGGAAGGGGAAGATAGAGGCAAAAGACAAAGATCTTTTCTCTTTAGGTAGGAGGAAAAACTTCCAAATACCCTTCCTGACCTCTTTCCCAACAGACATATCATTCTATTTCATTGGCCACAGGGTTACATGGCAACATGCTAATGGGAGAAGTGTGGAAAAGCTGTTAAGAGGCAGGCAAGTAAGGGGGCAGGAGCCAGCTGAGGTTCTTCAAGCCTGAGTCTCAGCCCTTTTGATACTACCTCTTTAAGAAAACCTTTAGTGTTTATGGCCCGTTTTGCCATCTTGAAGCATTTCTTTTGTATAATAAACTAGTTTAAGTTCATGTTTCATAGAATTTTCTATTGCTGGCCTTAACTACCTGACATCATCATCATTTTCATTATTAGAAAACTCATAGGGCAAGTTTAGTGAATACTGCTCTCAGGGACTCTGATTTTTTAAATTAGTTTTCTCTGTGTTTGATACACTTCTCCTGGAAGCACTGAATGGCATTTTTAAGTGGAAAGTGGGTCATGTGTTTGCTTAGAAATCATTAATTTGCAAACTTACTAAATTCTTACCAAAATGTTATGTCCTTCCCATTGTACACACAGATACAAGCAAAGTCTGGGAGGAAGAAATTAAAACAAAAAGCCTACTTTGAAGTGTTAACATGTTTGGGAACAAATTCCATCTCTCAAAAAATGTTTCATTTTATTTAGTCAAAAAAATAAAGAAGTGAAACAGCTAATGAATTGAGGGGAAAAAAAAGATGTAAAGCACATTTTAACTGAAGCATGCTACGTTTTAAATACTCTTTAGAATTTGGTGTTACGTATTTAGAACAAGGAATCAATCTCCTAATACTTAGCATATGCCAAGTGCTTCCTGAAAGGAAGTTGTTTTATTAGAATATGTAGATTATTTGTGCTAAATATTTTATTGCCTTTTTTATCTGTGGTTGTTAGTAGTTTAAAAAGAGACTTCACTTTTCAAATTTTTTGAAAATTATATAGGCAGTCTGCATTAATGCTGTGCTGGAGAAGGTAAAGCACATTTTCCAAGAAGAAGAATCCATAAGGCAAAACACAGAGAGTGAATATTTTAGAAAAGCCTTTTCAGAGCCTGTGATTTTGGAGCCTGCATTTCCTGAAGGTGAAATCAAAGCAAAACCTTACAGGTCATTGCCGGAGAAGCCAGACAACATTTCAGATCTCCCCAAGCTTCTTGCTAATAAGCAGAGTAATAAGATCCAGGTTTTACATTCGGTGTTTGACCAATCAGCTGAAAGGAATGAATGAAGAAATCCAAACACAAACATCACTGCAGAGAGCTTGAGTTATCTATGAAATGGCACATTTCATCTGACAAAACTAGTAGGCTAGTTTACATATACCAAATGCTCTGCTCTTAAAAAAAAAAAGAACTCCAGGGTGAGGATGGGGGGATACTATTATACAATGTCATACTCTAATATTTATATGGTAGAGAAAATAAAATGAATCTTGATGTATAATAAACATATGACTCAATATTTTTAATGAACAAAAAAATTCTCCCTTTGGTGGGTTAGACTTTATACCATGGTTTATAATATCAGCATATTTATAATACTTGATTTGTTTTTGGTGTTTATCTGGGAGGAAAAAATTCCTTTTTCAGGAATAAAAGGATATTTATTTTCTATCTGAAAGCTTCACAGTTTGAGTCTACCTATTAATTTTTTTTTTATAAACTCACTTGTAAAGTTATGGAGGACTTACAATTCACAAATGACATGAAATATTATTTATAAATCTGATAAGATTTCTGTATATGAAGACAACCCCCACCTTTTTTTTTTTTTAAGAGATCAGGTCTCACAATGTTCCCTAGTCTGGCTCCAGATTCCTAGGTCCAGGTAGCTGGGACTGTGGGTGCCAGCCACTGTACCAGGCAAGGTGACCTTTTTTTCTGACACAAATTTAGAACCAGAAACCATTACTGCCATTGGCTCCTAACAGCAAATGCTTTTGAAACTGGCCCTGCAAACCAGGGTGATAGTTTTTGCTTGCAGGAGGCATTTTGATTTCTTCTGTGCACCCTTCCCTCACCCCACTGGGAACTGAACCCATTGGCACTCTACCATTGATCTATATCCTCAGCCCCCTCTCCCCACTTTTATTTTTTCAGGACAGCATCTTGCTAGATCACCCAGGCTGGCCTCAGACTTGCCATCCTCCTGGCTCAGTCTTCCAAGCAGCTGGGATTATGGGCATGTGCCACCATACCTGGCTCTTCTGTGCATTTTAAATTCTGAACTTGTGATAAGACTTTAGTGGTCATTCAAGGATTTGCCCCTGATATAATAGGCTGGGATGAACCCACCCAAGTGATGGCACATTTTCTATACCTGGTGAGCAGCTGCTATTATAAACAATATTTATAAAAAGCCCCAAAACTCTCTTGTTAATAGTCTGAGAAGTCAATAACAAATGTATTACTTCATGGTACCCATATTCCAACAGAAAAGAAAATGTAATAATATATATCAAAGGGTTATGTAGTAAGAAGTCCATACCATTTTCCTATTTTTACAAATAATCAAGAGGCCAAGTAGGCCCCTTAGAATGTTAAGTATTAAGTTTGAACTCTTAATTTGATCCTAAATCATGAAGAGTACCATGCATTGAGACTAGGTTCCATTCTTAACAAACAGGCCTGAATTCATAAGCTACCCATTATATACTATAATGTGTTGCTGAATTTTGCATAACTGGCATCCAGAGCGTTATTCTAAATACTTAACAACTAGTATGGTATGGGCACTGGCCATAAATGTTGTAGTTAAACCAGGTTGAACCACCTGTTGTGCACATATGCATACAATTTCAAAATAAAAAAAAAAATTTATTTAAGCTGGGCACAGTAGTGAATGCCTGTAGTCCCAGTGTCTAGGGAGGTTGAGGTAGAAGGATCACAAGTTCAAAGCAAGCCTCAGCAACTTAGTAAGGCCCTAAACAACTTAGGGAGACCTTGTCTCAAAAAATAAATAAGAGCTGGGGATGTGGCTCAGTGCCCTTGGGTTCAATCCCTAGTATAAAAAAAAAAGATTTTTTTTTTTTTTTTATGAAATGTATTCTGCTGGTAATCCTTAAATCATACAAAATATACATGAACTTTTAAACTCTCATATATATGTGATTTTAAAAAATAAGTAATAATTGTACCTATCTTGAAAAAAATCATCTTTGGTACGGAAGCAAAGTTATTCTAAAAATATTTCCACACATACACAACACTTTTCATTGCCATGTATTTTTATCAGGAAGAACTCCGAATTACTTTGAAGTCTCCAGTGGCATAAAAATCAGAGTCACACTTAAAGGGTTCCTTAGAAAGAGTCACATAAATATTCCCATTATCCACTGTCACTCTATGAATCCTTTGCTTTATTCCTTTGGAGCACCACTTGGGTTTTGCTGATGGATCTTTAGGGTTTTTAGACTGGTATAATCCTTCTCCTGTTGCCAAAGTAATTTTGTATTTATGCCAGGGGCAAACTATACATGGTCGTCCATCAAAATCCTGGGGAAAGAAATAACTGATTTAGTAGTCTTGACATTTAAATGTTCATGATAACCTCGGACTTACTATAGAATATATACTAAGTTAAAGAACAGGCTAGCTTTTTTCCCCCCTCCCATTTAAAAATTATTCAGCATAAAGCAGAACCTAACTGGAGAACAGTCATGAAGTCCTTTTTGCAGTTGATTAGAAACCCAGTGTGTTAGAGCTCTATCCAAAGATGACTTGCCTCAGGCAAATTATACCAAGTGACTGCAGCATTGTTATCTGTCAATGTCATCACTACAGAAGTGGGGGAAGGGCTTCCAGTGCTTCTGATGGAACTTTCAGTAGCTGCTGGAAAAACTGTAAGTTCCAGATATGAATTCAGGAGGAGTTATTAAAAGCAGAAGTGCAAATGTTAATTGAAAAGCAATTTGTGATTCCAACTTTGTAACTGTGTCTTAGTGAGGTTCTTCTCAAACTTGAAGGAATCACCTGGATCTTGTTTAAATGCATTGCTGTTTAAATTCAGAAAGCTTATAGCAGTGGGTGCAAGATTCTCCATGTCTAAGAAGCTCCCAAGATTTCTGGGGTGTGGATCACACTTTGGATAGCAAGGTCTTAAAGCTCTCATTAGGAACTGAACTGGGGGAAATTATATGATATTATAATTAGCAGGTGCTTACATTTTCCCTCTACACCAGAAATGTAGGAATACTGATTTTTTTCCCTCATAGCACTGTCAGCAAACACATTTTCATATGTCCTTTAATATGATGACGGGTATAAACCAGGTGGTCAAGTTAAATTCTGGTTTGTTTGTATTTTTTTTTTTTTTTTTTTTCCTTATGGTACTGAGGATTGAACCAAGGGCCTCTACCACTGAGCTACATCTCTAGCCCCCAGGTGGACATCAAGTGTAGAGACAGTGAAATGCTAAGTTCAGGCTTGTATTTTGTGCCAGTTATAGATAAAGAAGTACAGAGACAGAGATAGAAGAAATAAGGTGATTAGTTTGGAATGCAAGGAAGCAAAGGCAATTCCTCCATTATTCTTTAGTTAAGACTCAAAGTTTAATTTCTTTAAAATTTTTAAGAAGGGCTGGGGTTGTGGCTCAGCAGCAGAGTGCTCGCCTCACATGTGCGCGGCCCGGGTTCAATCCTTGGTTCAATCCTCAGCACCACGTAAACATAAATGCATTGCACTGTGTACAACTGAATTAAATAAATATTTTTTAAAATTTTTTAAAGAAATATTTTAATTTCTTAAAAATTTTTAAGAAATATTATTTTATAAAATATATGCTCATTAAAAAACATACAAAGTATAAAGTAAAAAGTATATATTCTTTTAAATTAAAAAATAAAATCTCATTAGAAGTACTATTCTAGGACTTGCTTTTATCACTCACAAATACACTGTTAACATTCCTCCATACCAGGATATATAGTTCTGCCTCATTAATTTAATGGTTACACAGTATTCCACAGCATGGCTGTACTACAATTTATTTAACCAGCTTTCTAATGTTAAAATGTTTAGATAGGCCTCAATGTTTTGTTATAATAAACAATGCTACCATGAACCTTTCCTATATAAAGGCAAACATTGTGCAATTATAGTCATAGGATAGATAACTTAGAGTATAATTGTTAGGTCAAAGACATGCATAGTTCTTATATTTATATGTAAAATGGTTTTCTTTAAATTATAGGGTTGTGAATATCCAAAATATCTGCAATTACATTAAAGTCCCTGAGATATGATTAAACCCAAATATACATTATTTTTGAATAAAGAATGAAATGGAAGAATATAAATAGGAAACATCTGAGTTTGTTGAGAATAAATTTTACATACCTCTATTTCTCCCAAATGTAAAGGTCCTCCTGAATCTGAAAAGTAATTGAATATTACATGTAGTCACTAAAAACCCTGAAATTTGATAGTTTTATGATTAATAAACACAAGTTCTACAAATGAAAAATAAAATCTTACGATAACAGCGAATATCCATAGCATGGTATTCTCCTCTGTGATAGAAAATGACCACTTCTCTGTCATGGACAACAGCTGTCATTCTTTCAGATTTTTTAATGTCATCTTCTCTGCCAACACAGACAGAAGAATATTCCTTATCTTCAGAATCTTGTACAGAGCCATCAAGATCCATGCTAGTTTGGGCAAGGGAAGAAAGAAAGAAAATTGCAAATGGTCTATTTGGCTACAACTCACAGAGATACAATAAGAGTCTAGATTTCTTTTCTGTTCTTTTTTTCTTTTTCTTTCTTTTTTTTTTTTTTTTTTTTTTTTTTTTTTTTTTTGGTACCAGGGATTGAACTCAAGGGCACTTGACCATTGGGCCACAACCCCAGCCCTTTTTTGTATTTTATTAGAGACAGGGTCTCACTGAGTTGCTAAGTGCCTCACCATTGCTGAGGCTGGCTTTGAACTCTCGATCCTCCCACCTCAGCCTCCCAAGTGCTGGGATTACAGGCTAGATTTCTTGACTAATGGATGCATTTTCCTGTAGCTACATGAAAAAAAAAAAAAAAAAAAACACTTATAAATACTAGATTTTAGTTAGTCATTACTTTGAGTTAGAGACTCTTAATGTCTGCCAAACTTAGAGAGGGCTCCCCATTCTAAGGCTAGACTTGTATTAGATTAATTTCAATGCTTAAGATGGAAATTTCAGAACTTGGGCTGGGGTTCTGCATGGATTAAAGATTTATGACTTTTTCATTCCCTATCAATTTCAATTCTAAACAACATCTGGTTACAATCTGCATTGTTTCCAATCTTCTGCTGAGGGTAGTATGAAGAGTCTTGAGCCCTTTGGATGAGGAGGCTCACTTGTTTTTATCTACAACACATAGCCACCTCTTACAGGCACAACCAGATAACTACTTTAAAAAGAGGGGATAGGTATGAATGGAATCCTTTCATTTTCTTACCTCATATAAAACTTATCATTACTACTTTGGCCCTGTTTTGGACATTCAAAGAGATTCTCCTCAATTAACTTGTTATCATGTATTTTTTTCTCAGCACAGATATTATTCAGCCTATTTGTTTGAAAGTGATCCAAAACCCCTTTTATATACTTTGAGAATATATTCATGGCCTATTAATTCCATGTTAGATGGAAACATCAAGATACATCAATGTCAGTGTTTTAGGCATCTTTATGCAACTGGCATAGAGCAGCTCACTCCACAATGTGGGCAACAGAAGAGGGGCTGCCTATCACATTATGGCAAAAGACCCTGCAGAACCTGGACCATTTTCTTGGAACAGAGCTACTTCAATTCCTTTATTATGTGGCAGAAATTAAAAGTTTATGACAGATAAAAGAAAGTTTCATGATAGCATCTAATCAGAACCTACTTTTATCTTTGGGACAGTGACAGACAAATTTTTCCAATCTATTTAGGAGGAATGTAAATTTGAAAATACCAAGCAGGTAAAATTCTCAAGGAGTGGCTATCAATAATAATCGTTAGTAGATTTTTAAAACAAAAAACTTACAACAAAAGTTCTTCAATTTCTCCTCTTGTATAGTTCTCCTTCCTTGTTAGAGATGCTCGTTTCATGATAAATAGTAGTATGTTACATATTTATCAGGCATGATAAATATTTTCTGAACATCCACTGTGTGATTGGCACTTCAGGAAATAAGACACAAAAGTTTCTGCCCTCCAAGATAAGTAGAAAGTGCCCCAATATGGTCACTAATAAAACTTAGTAGTATCAAATTGGTTAGAATTGTTCTATTAAACAGAATTAACTAACTCATGAATCTGTTTAAAAGTCTTACTAAACAGTAAGATTCATGAATTTTATTCTGAATTGTAATGACTTTCAAATAAACTTTATGGGTTCTTGCAGTTACCTAATATGCATGCCTGTACATGCATGACTTTGTGTGTTTGTGAGTGTGCATCTGGGAACTGAAGAGAGGTAGTTTATTCTGCCCTTCACTATAGCTTTCCAAGAATTTTATACTATCACACAACTAGCTACAATATTTTTGATAGGTGGTGAGACTGATAATAAGTAAATAAATACATAAACAATTATACGTCATAAAAGCCAAGAAGAAAAATAAACTGAGTAATATAAGAAAGTAATGGGAAGGTGATTTTGCTAATAGACAAAGAATGTAACTGAGATAATAAATGAGTTGAAACCTCCCAAATGCAAATGAGGTGACATACTAAGAGCTAGTAGAAGAGAATTCCAAACAGAAGGAATAGCAAATACAAAAACCTGAAGAAAAGAAAGGGGTTGGTTAATCTGAGAAACAGAAAGGATCCTGGAACATAATGAGCAAGACTGGCATATAAGCAAAAGCCAGGTTGTACAGTGCTGTGTAGGGGCTTTATTCTAAGAGCAATAAAGAAGCCACTAAAAGGATGTAAAGCATGATCTATTTTTAGATATGATGGCTTTTAAAAAATGCCCTGAGTTCTATGGAGAATGAATTATAGCAGAACAAGAATAAAAGCACGGGGGGGGGGGGGGGGTTGGGGTGGACAGAAATTCAGCAGAAGGAAGAAGGGGGGTGAAGGGAAGGAAGAGGGAATAGGAAAGACAGTGGAATCAATCTGATATAACTTTCCTATGTACATATATTAATACACCACAGTGAATCCCACAATCACATACACCCACAAGAATGGGATCCTAATTAGAATAAGGTATATTCCATACTTATACAATTATATCAAAATGGATTCTACTGTCATGTATAACTACAAAGAACCAATAATAATAATAATTTTAAAAAGAATCAAAGCATGGAAATCAGAAAGCTACTACAGTGGACCACGTGAGAGATGGTGGCTTAGACTGGGGTGTTTCCTTTGTGGGGGAGAAAAAAGTAACAACAACAACAATGGCGTAATGAATTATGCTAAATGCCAGACTCTGTTTTAAGACTTCATTTATTTACTTCTTCAATTCCCCAACATATTACTTAAAAGGTATTATTTAATTTTACACTGAGGAAACTGAGGCACAAGGAAATTGGGCTGCTGGAATGAAGGCACTAAAGAAAAAGAAATAAAGATGGTTTCCAAGTTTTAAGTTTATGCGGTGAGGTGAACTGTGGTGCCAGTGACTGTGACTGTGATAGGAAAGACTGAGAAAGAATGGTAATTATACAGGGATGGAAAATCAAGCACTTACAGCTTTTTGTACATACTGAATTTGAGGTGCCTACGAGACATCTGAGTGGAGACATCTAGTCAGCAAAGATGAGAGACTAAAATTGAGAATGACTAGAGACAGAATCTTGGTAGTTTTCCAGTTGTAGAGTTCAATGCAATCACTTAGGAAACATAGATAGGGCAGAAGAAGGACTAAGAAAATTCCTAAAGCACTTTAACATTTAGAGGTCAAGTGGATAAGAGGCTAAATAGAGGCAGACCACTAGAGTGTCTAATTTATTACTAATCAAATGAAATTCCTTCACTGCGCTCTCATCTTTTGTGTATTATCTTCAAATTGCAAATAGGTGATAACATGCAGGGGTGGGGGAGAGGCAGTTAAGGAGGTAAAGTCTGCTCTAATGCTGGCTACCTCTGTGTATTAAACAATAAATGATACATGAAGAAAACATGGGCTTCCTAGGAAATTTACTCCCAAAACCTTGGTTGTTCATTAAGAGCTGGGTCTACCCTTTTATCTTTGTAAATTCACTTAATCCCTATACCACTATTCTCCTAGAAATTAAATACTGGTTAGTATTCAAGTGAGGATTACATTTAGAATATAAACTATAACTCTCTTTTCCAATGTTTCTAAAGTTTGTCTTCTATTTCAATCATTAATGTCCTTTTGGGCAAATGTAAAAATTAAAAGATCAGAAAATAAAAAAAAAAACAAGTTCAAGAAATCTCTCAATATTGTTCATAGGGACAGACTCAAGGGTTATAGGTTTGATCCAATCCTTCAATCAAAATGATGACTCCTATACCCCTGTATAACATTAGCAGCCATTCTTCAAATTTCAAAGTTATATACATATTCAACCTTAATAATGGTATATGTAGGCTGGGGTTGTGGCTCACTCAGCATTAGAGCACTTGCCTAGCATGTGCAAGGCCCTGGGTTCGATCCTCAGCACCACATAAAAATAAATAAAATATTGTGTCCAACTACAACTAAAAAATAAATAAGTCTAGGTTTCATTCAATACTTTTTTTTTTCAGTTCCATTTTAACAATTTAGTCATTTAATGGATTCATTTAACCAGAGTGGGAAACTACAGAAAGGCCTAGACAACCTGAGAAGAATCCAAACCTGCTTACTGCAAGATAAGGAATTACAACAGCGCTATCAGCGCTGCCGGTGCAGCCAGCCCAATAACATTGTGGCAAGGGGAAGATCCAAATAACGGCTTTAAAACCTAACAGCAAAGAAGGATAAAAGGGAACCTAGACTTGAGTGGTATCCACATAGAGCTCTTTCACGCAACTTGCCAAACCGATCCTGCACGCTCTGGAGTGACACAAAGGTCTCCGGAACTGCTGTTGAGCCCGAGGAGAGCACCACCATCTTTGAGGAAGGCAGTGGCTGACCTGGACAAAGGAACAAGGCAGAAAGGAAGAGCAGCTGCAGATATCCAGGGATCCGCCAGCGCTCTGAGCACAGCGCACACCTGGGTGAGGCTCGGGCAACCAGCAGGGGAGGGCATGTCTGAGGCTAGCACAGCAGCCCCAAGAAGCTGCAACTGTGGGTGGGCGTGGGGAAAGGGTGCCTTCTGGAGGGTCCCTTTTCACGGTGCCACTCGTCTGCTGACACACAATCCCCCTGAGCCACTCTTCTGCTGTGCCATTCTGCCACTGGCCAAAGGTACAGCCTTGACTCCACTAACAGGATCACTGACTGTCTGGACATGATCAGAGAAAATTGGCTTAAACTGGAAGGGAAAAAAGAAGGGCTTCCCAGGGTCCATTTTGTTTGAGACTTGTTCCTGGATTCAATTTTTTTTTTTTTTTTTTTGTTAGTTAGTTTGTTTTGTTGTTTTTTGGGTTTTTTTTTTTTGTTTGTTTTGTTTTGTTTGGCTTTGTTTTTTGTTTTGATTGACAATGTGTTTGTTTACTTCTGCTCCTCTTTTCTTTCTTTCTTTTCTTCCTTCTCACTTTTGTATCTTTTCTTCTTCCTTCATCTTCCCTATTTACACCCTGCCATTGCATACTCAACAGAGGCAAAAACAAGTTATACGCAGAAATTGGGATTTCTAGCATGGGGGCAATTGAACTATATAGCAAAGCGGTGTTATATATAGTTTATTCTCTATTTTCTTGACTCACTCTCTTCCTCTCTCTTACACTAATTCCTACTCTTTTGTCATTATTTTTCTTTTCCATCTTTCTTTATTTCTTCTCTCTCAACGGCTGCATAAGTTAGGTTTATGTATAAATCGGTCTTTCCACCTAATTGTTCACTCCATTCTCTTTCCTCTCTCCTCTGCTGATACTAAACCACTTTCATAGAACTCTCTTTTCATACTTTCTAAGAAAGAACAATTCCATAAACTCACTTCCTTCTTCCTAAACATATCACCTCTGTGTCCAATACTTGAAACTATAAAACCCCATCAGAAGCATACAGAGTAAATTGGAAACAATATCTGAGTTAACTAAACCTGTACATTGTGATCAAACTGGGATTTTTCTGAATAGAAAGTGTTAGATTTTAAAGTGTAAAGGAATTATAAGGGGATCTGATAGCATTGTATTACAGGAGCAATAAAAGGCTTTAAGGTAAAATCGAAATAGTCAAGGTCCCACAGTGCAGGAAGAAAAGACACACAAGCAATATGAAGAAACAAGGGAAGAAAGTGACACAAACAAATCAATATACCTCCTCTGTAGATTCCATGGCAAGCACAGTTGGTGAAATGCCAGAGATGGAATTTAGAAATTACATATTCCAAATGTTTATGGAACTTAATAATGAACTGAAAAATGAGATGAGGGAGCAAATACAGGTGGTAAAAGATCATTTTGACAAAGAACTCCAAAAACAAATACAGGAAGTAAAAGATTACTACAATAGGGAGATAGAGGCTCTAAAGAGAAACCAAACAGAAATTCCGGAAATTAAAGAAGAAAAAACCAAAATAAAAGTTCAATCGAAAGCATCACCAATAGAGTAGACCACTTGGAAGAAAGAATCTCAGAAAATGAAGACAAAATATATATCCTTGAGAAAAATCTAGATTACACAGCAAAAATTGTAAGAAATCAAGAACAGTACATCCAAGAATTATGGGACAACATAAAAAGACCAAACTTAAGAGTGATTGGGGTAGAGGAAGGGGCAGACTTTCAAGCCAAAGGAAAGAGTAATTTATTTAATGAAATAATTACAGAAAATTTTCCAAACTTGAAGATTGAATGGGAAAATGAAGTTCAAGAGGCTTACCTAACACCAAACATACAAAATCACAACATATCCACACCAAGGCACATTATAATGAAAGTGCCTAATATACTGAGCAAGGAGAGAATATTAAAAGCCACAAGAGAAAAGGAAGCAGATTACATATAGGGGGAAACCAATCAGACTATGTTCAGATTTTTCAACCCAGACCTTAAAAGCAAGAAGATCCTGGAATAGCATATTTCAAGCTCTGAAAGAAAAGGGATGTCAACCAAGAATCTTATATCCAGCAAAACTGAGTTTTAGATTCGAATATGAAATAAAAACCTTCCACGACAAGCAAAAGTTAAAAGATTTCACAACTTAAAGCCAGCACTTCTGAACATCCTGGGCAAAATTTTTCATAAAGAAGAAGAGAAAAATAATAATGAAAATCAACAAAGGGAGATATTAAACTAAGGGAAATACCAACCAGAAGAGAAACCAAATCAAGCTAAAGACCATAATATAAATTAAAATGGATGGGAATAAAAATCACATCTCAATAATAACCCTGAATGTTAATGGCCTAAACTCACCATTCAAAAGACACAGATTATCAGAATGGATTAAAAGAAATGACCCAACAATTTGCTGTCTCCAAGAAACACACCTCGTAGAAAAAGACATCAATAGACTGAAAGTGAAAGGCTGGGAAAAGTCCTATCACTCACATGGCCTGCGGAAGCAAGCAGGGGTTTCCATTCTCATATCAAATAAGGTAGACTTCAAGCCAAAGCTAATGAAAAGGGACAAAGATGGATATTTCTTACTACTTAAGAGAACCATTCATCAACAGGATATAACAATCATACATCTATATGCCCCAAATAATGGAGCACCTACATTCATCAAACAAACTCTTCCCAAGTTCAAGAGTAAAATAGACCACAACACAGTTATTCTAGGGGACTTCAACACACCTCTCTCACCAATGAATAGATCATCCAAGCAAAAGCTAAACAAAGAAACTTTAGGCCTCCTTAAAACAATTAATAACTTAGACCTAACGGACATATATAGAATATTTCATCCCTCAGTAAATGAATACACTTTTTACTCAGCAGCACATGGCTCCTTCTCCAAAATAGACTATATATTATGTGACAAGGCAACTCTCAGCAAATATAAAAAAGTAGAGATACTACCCTGCATTCTATCAGACCATAAAAGGATGAAATTGGAAATCAATGACAAAACAAGGAATAAGAAAAACTACTCCAGTAACTGGAAGCTAAACAACATGCTACTGAATGAACAAGGGGGTGAAGAAGACATCAAGGAGGAGATTAAAAAATTCCTAGAGGTAAATGAGAACACAGATACATCGTATAGAAATTTCTGGGACACTATGAAGGCAGTAGTAAGAGGAAAATTTATTGCACTGAGTTCATTCCTTAAAAGAAAAAAAAAAAACCAACAAATAAATGACTTAACATCACACCTCAAAGCACTAGAAAAAGAAGAACAGATCAACACCAAGAGCAGTAGAAGCCAGGAAATAATTAAAATCAGAGCATAAATTAATGAAATTGAGACTAAGGAAACAATTCAAGGAATTAACAAAACTAAAAGTTGATTCTTTGAAAAAATAAAATTGACAGACCCTTAGCAATGCTAACAAAAAGAAGAAGAGAAAAAACTCAAATTATTAACATTCTTGATGAAAAAGGGAATATCACAACAAACACCTCAGATATACAGAATATAATTAGAAATTACTTTGAAAACTTGTACTCTAATAAAATAGAAAATATTGAAAGCATTGACAGATTTCTAGAGTCGTATGATTTGCCTAAACTGGAACTGGAGGCTATACACAATTTAAACAGATTGATTACAAGCGAAGAAATAGAAGACGTCATCAAAAAGCTACCAACAAGGAAAAGTCCAGGACCTGATGGGTTTACAGCCGAGTTCTACAAGACTTTCAAAGAAGAACTAATACCAATGCTCTTCAAACTATTTCAAGAAATAGAAAAAGAGGGAGCTCTTCCAAACTCTTTCTATGAAGCCGATATTACATTAATTCCAAAGCCAGGCAAAGACACATCCATAAAAGAAAACTTCAGGCCAATATCTGTAATGAACATAGATGCAAAAATCCTCAACAAAATTCTGGCAAATCGGATACAAAAACATATCAAAAAGATAGTGCACCACGATCAAGTGGGGTTTATTCTAGGGATGCAAGGCTGATTCAACATTCGGAAATCAATAAACATAACACATCACATCAATAGACTTAAAGATAAAAATCATATGATCATCTCAATAGACGCAGAAAAGGCATTTGGCAAAATACAGCACCACTTTATGTTCAAAACACTGGAAAAACTAGGAATATCAGGAACATATCTCAACATTATAAAAGCTATTTATGCAAGGCCCAGAGCTAACATTATCTTAAATGGAGAAAAATTGAAAGCATTCCCTCTAAAAACTGGAACAAGACAGGGATGCCCCCTTTCACCACTGCTATTTAACATAGTACTGGAAACTCTGGCCAGAGCAATTAGATAGACGAAAGAAATTAAAGGGATCCAGATAGGAAAAGAAGAGCTCAAATTAGCACTATTTGCTGACGACATGATAATATACCTAGAAGACCCAAAAAACTCTACCAGAAAAGTTTTACAACTAGTAAATGAATTTGGCAAAGTTGCAGGATACAAAGTCAATACCCATAAGTCAAAGGCATTTTTGTACATCAGCGACAAAGCCTCTGAAAGGGAAATGATGAAAACTACCCCATTTACAATAGCATCAAAAAAATAAAATACCTGGGAATCAACTTAACAAAAGAGGTGAAAGACCTCTATAATGAAAACTATAGAATACTAAAGAAAGAAATTATAGAAGAACTCAGAAGATGGAAAGATCTACCTTTCTCTTGGATAGGTAGAATTAATATTGTCAAAATGTCCATACTACCAAAAGCATTATACAGATTTAATGCAATTCCAACCAAAATCCCAATGTCATTCTTCAAAGAAATAGAAAAAGCAGTCATGAAATTCATCTGGAAAAATAAGAGACCCAGAATAGCCAAAGCAATCCTGAGCAAGAAAACTGAAGCAGGTGGCATCACCATACCAGATTTTAAATTATACTATAGAGCAATAGTAACAAAAACAGCATGGTATTGGCACCAAAACAGACTGGTGGACCAATGGTACAGAATTGAGGACACTGAGACTAATACATATAATTTCAGCTGTCTTATATTAGACAAAGTCGCCAAAAATGTACAGTGGAGAAAGGATAGGCTCTTCAACAAATGGTACTGAGAAAACTGGAAATCCATATGCAACAAAATGAAATTAAACCCTTATCTCTCACCATGCACAAAACTCAATTCAAAGTGGATCAAGGACCTAGGAATTAGACCAGAGACAATATGCCTAATAGAAGAAAAGGTAAGCTACAATTTCCAACATGTCAGATTAGGCCCCAAGTTCCTTAATAAGAATCCTGTAGCGCAAGAATTACTACCAAGAATTAATGAATGGGATAGATTTAAACTAAAAAGCTTCTTCTCAGCAAAAGAAACAATCAGTGAGGTGAATAGAGAGCCAACTATTTGGGAACAAATATTTAATACATGCACATCAGATAGAGCACTAATTTCTAGAATATATTAAGAACTCAAAAAACTTAACACCAAAAAAACAAATAACCCAATCAATAAATGGGCTAAGGCATTGAAAAGACACTTCTCAGAAGAAGATACACAATTAATCAACAAATACATGAAAAAATGCTCAACATCGCTGGCAATTAGAGAAATGAAAATCAAAACTACTCTAAGATTTCATTTTACTCCAGTCAGAATGGCAGCTATCAAGAATACAAACAACAATAAACGTTGGAGAGGATGTGGAGAAAAGGGCACACTCATACATTGCTGGTGGGACTGCAAAATGGTACAACCGTTATGGAAAGCAGTATGGAGATTCCCTGGAAAAACTGGGAATGGAACCACCCTATGACCCAGCCATCCCATTCCTGGGTCTATTCCCAAAGGACTTAAAAACAGTATATTACAGTGGCACAGCCACTTCAATGTTTATAGCAGCACAATTCACAATAGCTAGGTTGTGGAACCAACCTAGATGTCCCTCAGTAGATGAGTGGATTAAGAAAATGTGGTATATATACAAAATGGAATCTTACTCAGCAATAAAAGAGAATAAAATAATGGCATTTGCAGGTAAATGGATGAAGTTGGAGAATATAATGCTAAATGAAATCAGTCAATCTCAAAAATCCAAATACCAAATGTTTTCTCTGATAATAGGAGGCTAGTTCACAGTGTTGTTGGATGGGGGTACATAGGAGGATTAAAGGAACAGTATAATGGTCAAAGAGGGGGGGGAGAAAAGGTGGTTGAATGACATGGATATCATTATCCTAAATGCATGATTGAAGACCTGAATGGTACAAATATACTTTATATACAAACAGTTGCATGTAAAAAGATGCTATATATTATGCACTATGAATTGTAATACATACTACTATTATAAATAAAAAAAGATAAGGAATTGCATATGGAAAAGGAAAGGAAGTAAATAAAATGATGTCTCATGTTACCTGTAGAGACTCAGGTGCTTTTAAACACTAAGACATTCGCTTTGAAATGCTCATATTAAACATAATATACTTGTCTATAATTTAAGGTATTTTTTATCAAAATTATGGACCACAAGTCAACTTTAAATAAATACCACAATTTTAGGAATCTCATCCTTTATAATCCATAATCTCTTCAAATACAGTAATTTATCATAACTCACAGGAGGTGGCACAATGCACTTTTTCCCTTGATCAACAGAATATGCCATTTAAATTCTATTTAAGTCTAAGGTTAACATCTGACATATAAACACATATATCCAACTCTTTTAAAGGGGGCACTTGGATCTAGCTTAGAATGGTTCTGAACTATGGATCGTATCCTCCCTCAACAAGAAGAAATATTTATTTATGGAAGCGTCAAGGGGCTTCAGGCTTTTTGCAGAGGATTTTCACGATGGCTTCTCTGTTTATTCAAACCTGTATAATGGATTGAAACTTTACAATGTTAGGAGTAAAGGAGCAAGAGTCACTTTAAAAGCAAGTTTATAAAACAGAAATCATTACTTACAAGTAAAGTCTCTATGTGAGTGTGTTAGGAGTGAGCTTTAGAAAAAGAGCATAGACCATTGTTTTGAAAGGATAGTTCTGAGCTATGTGGAAGACAGATATCAGATATCATCATAAACTGGGCTCCAAACTGAGGTGGAGAGAGGAGCAGGGGAGGTGGAGGGCATTAGGGGAAGAGAAGAGGAGAAAGGGGGGAGAAGAGAAGGGAGGAGGGAGGGGGAAAGGGAGAAGAGGAGAGAAAGTACAAGCATGTCAGCATGAACAGGGAGAAGCATGAGTTTTAATTCAATGAATAAAGGAAAATATTACAAAAATTAAGTTTAGGAAATTACAGGAGTGTCAAATATGTATTCTGGAGTTTTCCTTGTTAATCCTTGCTCTAAGTAACCTAGTTGGTCTGGAGGTATATAGCTCAGTGGTTGAGCATATGCTTAGCATACATGAGACCCTGGGTTCAATCCCAACATGGCAAAAATAAAACAACCCTATAATTAATCTAATTATTTTAAAAAGTATAGAAAAATAATACAAACACTATTCTAAAAATTTATCTCACAATAAAAAAAGCAATAAAGATGATGAGTGGGCTGGGGATATAGCTCAGATGGTAGAGTGCTTGCTTTACATGCACAAGGCCCTAGGTTCAATCCCCAGCATCACACACACATTAAAAAAAAAAAAAAAAAAAAAAAAAGAAAGAAAGAAAAGAAAAGATGACCAGTACCACAAGCATGATTTTCTATATTACTTGTGGCTGTCAGGAGGCTGGAATATTGTCATTCTAAACAGTTACCTGGTTTTACTTGATTTTGGCAGGTACCCAAATATACAAATTGCTAGGTGGTAGTATTTACCTTCAGAGTTGGGCATGCAGCCTTTATTATATTTTGTTACAGTACACACAGAGGGGCAGCTGTGATAAGAGAAAAATGAAAAAAGAGACAAATGAAATGAATGAAGGAAAAAAGGCTTAAGAAAACAAAAAGCAAAGCAATATGGAATTTGCAACACATACAACAAACAAAGGATTAAGATGAAGAATATAAACCGGACACAGTGGAGCGCACTTGTAATCCCAGCAGCCTGGGAGGCTGAGGCAGGAGGATCACAAATTCAAAGCCAGCAACTGCAAGGTGGTAAGCAATTCAGTGAGACCCTGTCTCTAAATAAAATACAAAAAAGGACTGGGGGATGTGGCTCAGTGATGGAGTGTCCCTGAGTTCAATCCCCAGTACCAAAAAAAAAAAAAAAAAAAAAAAATGTAGAATATATGAAGAACTCTTATAGACCAATAAGAAAATGCCAAGCAACCACAGAAAAATGGACAAAAGCCATAAACAAACATTTCACAGATGAGGAAATCTGAATGGCCACTAATCACCTGTAAAGATGCTTAATCTCAGGAGGAAAATGAAAAGGAAACGCAAAGCAAAGACACAAATGGAACATTATTTTCCATTCCCCAGAATGGTAAAAATTACACCAAGTATAAGCAAGAATATTGAGCAACCACTAGCGATGACACAAATTAATGCTCAGTTTGATACTACCCAGTAATACTGAACATACACATAATCCAATAACCCCACTATAAGTATATGTTAGAGAAATGTGCACAAGCACACCAGGAAACATGCACAAGAACAAATGTAACAGTAAAAGACAAGGAACTCAAAACCCATCAGGAGTAGAAGGGATAATTTTTATGTTCACTCAATAGAATGCTATAAAGCAGTAAAAATGTATTGCTATATCAACCTTGATTAATTTAAAAAACAGTAAATGAAAAAAAAATTCTTAAATATTTACAGGTAGACTTCCATTTTTGTCAAATGCAAAAGCAGGCAAAACCAAACAATTTCATTATTCATGAATAAATTTGTATAGGAAAAATTTATAAAGAAAAGCAAGGGGGATGATAAACAAAATTTCTTAAATGTTTCAGAATATCTAGTTAGTTCTTATATTTAAAATTACTCTTTTGGGGGCTGGGGCTGTAGCTTAGTGGCAGAGTACTTGCCTGACATATGAGGCACTAGGTTCAATCCTTAGCACAACATAAAATAAAATAAAGGCGTGCTGTCCATCTACAACTACAAAAATTAAATAGAGAAAATGTTTAAAAAACCCTACTCTTTTCAATAATTAAATTGTATCCTACTTTATGTCTATGTTGTGAATGACCTAAAATCCAAGCAAAAAGAGGAAAAAGTTGTACTTTATACTCTTAGAGAATGTGCTTACACATAGATCATGAATGAACTAATTGAGAATTTTGTATAGACTGTGTCAAAACTTATCACTAGTGCAGGATGTTGATGAAAAGTCTGGCCCACCCTCCCCTCATGGGTTGAGGGAGAAACTAGTATGGAAATACCAGTATTTAGCAATACCAAAATACAAGAGATGTAAACTAACACCAAAAGTTAATTAAGCTGTCCAAATAAAGTCCTTCCTCCAATTTCAGTTTCTTCAAACATAGAGTCTTTGCAAAGTTTGTCTCCAACCAATAAAAACTGTGGTGAATTTTAAAGGGACTGATAAGATGAGCAGAGAAGGCTGGGGCTAAATGATAAAGGTTTCAGAGAATATACCATTATGCTTATGAAAGTATTATCTCATCCTCCAAATAATAGTTTCCTTTATGTATCATAAGTGGTAGTCTTTATTTGTGATATCGGATGACTATTTATAATTAACACTCATATTAGTCTTAACTGAATACTTTGAATATCATGGTCCATTCAGACAATAGTGGGTCCATGTGTTCACTTTAATTACCATTACTTTGATGAATTATTCACACACTCCTACACATTTCCTCTATTTCAAAGATCTTTTTAAAACTTATTTTTGAGTTTTACATTGACAGATTTTATGTATTTACTGTGTACAATATGACATTTTGAAGTATATATTCACTGTGGAATGACTACATCTAGTTAATAAATCCATTACCTCACATAATAATCATTTTATGGCGAGAACACTTTACATCCATTCCTAGATTTTTTCAGTACAGTATTTTATTAACTATCGTCACCACGTTGTGCAATGTATACAAAATAACAGATTCTTAACTGAATAAAAGAAAGTGGAAAATTAGTCAATTGAGCCAGTTTGCGATAGATGAAATTTTCCTTCTGAAAAATTTAGCTGTTCTACTCCACAACTGTCTTCAAAAAAACTTTTTTGGTCTGACCCTAAAATTAGGTTTCTAAAAGTGCTAACTCCACATGAAATTACAAACTAGTTAAATGGATCCTTAGTCTCTATTAGGTTCCATTACAAAATAGATAATACATTCAGATTAAATTTAAACAAAAATACTTTAACTCCATTGAGTTTCCACAAGACAATGGAGACAAAAGACACATGAAATTAAAGGTACTTACTTGATACTCCTCTCAAGCAAGGACAAAAGTGCTTTTACTAAGTCTGGGGACTTGGCCCACACATTATCAAAATGCTTATCTCCAGGGTGACACCCTTGCTTTTAGGTTCAGGCAAGAGAAATGCCTTGGACAGTAGTTTTGTATCTCTTTGGATGACAGAATAACAACAGATTAAAAAAAAAAAAAAAGCTATTCTCCAGTGAGTGCCTACTGCTTGGCCTTTTTTCATATAGTAGCTCACTCTCACTAAATTGATGATTAATGACCGAAGATATAAGTTCTACTTAGGTAGACCTACATTTTTATAAAAGCATGCAGCCTGCAAGTAAACCATCTTGAAGGCACAAAATCCTTTTAGCAATGCAAAGATTTACATCATTGTTGTATGTATTGGTTATCTTTATATTGGTGGTATATACGCATCAGGTAAGAAGATTGTTCTTTTTTTTTTTTTTGGAATGCTAATGTGTAAGAGTTGTAGCCACAAATGCTTAAAAATGGAATACAAGCCTAATAAAGTCCTGTAGCTATTGCATTCTGGAAACCTCTACCATCAGCTGGCATTAGAGATCCACGATCACAGCTGAGCTTGACTTGAATCCCGGCTTTGCGTGATTTGGGGCGAACTGCTTCATTTTGCTGTGCTACTTAAGAAAGGGCTGCCACATAGAGTGTGGTGAGGGTTAAGTGCTTGAATACACTTGAAATGTTTAGGGCAGAGACTAACCGCAGGAAACGCGGTTGGCGGCTACCTCTAAGTTCTTTCCAGCTCTGCCAGTTTGTCTTGAGTGACTTCAAACTGTATTTAACATTTCAGTAACGATGATCGGCAGTTGTTAAGAACGAGCAACGCCCTGGACAGTCTGGTGGTCCAGATGCAATCCCAAAGGCAGACTCCAGGAGACGAATATTTGGGACGGACGAGGCTGCAGAAACCCTAGAGCAGTTTTTATATTTTAGAACGCACAAATGCCCGGGAAAATGTTAGAAACCACTAGGGTTGCAGGTCAGGGGTGCGGCCCAGTTCCCAAGGTGAACAATGTCAGTGGGCCTCTGGTGCCTGCGCAAAAGCCTGCCCTGGAGGTTAACGGTTAACCAGCGCTGAATCCCTGGCCAACGCGTTCGGAACCACAAAGAGCAGAGGACACACAACTGCACAGCACAGCACAGCACAGCACAGCACAGCACAGCCACCAGCCGCCGCCGCCGCCGCCGCCGGAAGCCCGGGCCGCAGGCGGCGGAAGCAGCAGGCCCGGCGAACCCCGCCCCGCGCCGGGCCGCCCAGCCCCGCTCAGCGAGAACGGAACTCACCGGCCAGTCCTCGCTCCGCCTCCACGAGACGCGGCCGCTGCGTCCTCCGCGAGATGCGACTGCGCGAGCCAGAGCTCTAGCGCCCACGCGGCGCCTCCGCGGGGCGGGCATAGTTCCACGTGACCTAGGAGTGTCCGCCCCGGGGCCGCCTCCTTGAACCCCGCCTGACATCCGAACTGCAAAACTCTGCCGGCACCTCAGAACTAACTGGCAGTCTTAATCGTGTGTTTGACAAGTGTGAGTGGCGTCGGTTTACTTATTAGGTGTTTATGGACTCACTACATTTATCCAAATTTTAAATGCACTCAGCAATCTCAGGAATTTACCTATATTTGTAGAAGTTCTTCACGATGCATATAATCCATGTATAAGGATGCTTATTGCAACGAGAGAATAAGTAAGGCTATAATCAACCCAAGGAAAGGGTTAAATAAAACGGATTCCCTGCTATATCGACTGTTAAAAGGCACAACACAGAATATTAGGTGTAGAGTGCACGCCTTAGTGTAAAATTATTTGTTGAGATACAAATATACAAGTGTGTACACGAACTTTTTCTTAAAAGGCAAAATAAATATAGTGGTTATTTGCGGGAGAGATGGCGGATGTAGTTTTTCTGTTTTGAATTTTGCATTTTCCCCCCTCTTTATACTTACCTGAATTGAAATGAAAAGAAAAGAAACAAACAAATTCTCATATTTGTGTTCAGGACTGGAAGCTAGATGACCTTGATAGATTTTTATTTTAAGTTTCCTGGTTTATCTTCATGCAGTGGTTCTTGCCTATGCCTTAGAGTTACCTGTGAGTTTTAAAGTCATGATACCCAGTCTGCCCAAGATCAATGAAATAAAAATGTTAGTGGGGAGGGAGATACAATATGTCTTTTAAGTTTACTAGTGATTCTAGTGTGAACCCAAGGTTGAATGCCACAGCCTGTATTTGGTATGCTGAATATAGGAATCTCACTTAGGGATATCTGACTCTAAGTGTCCCAGTGGTGGTAGGGCAGCTGAAATCTTGTCCATTTGCCCCAGTGTGCTTTATAAATGCTATCTTAAAAATAAGCCTTTATGGCCGGGCGCGGTGGCGCACGCCTGTAATTCCAGCACTTGGGAGGCTGACGCAGGAGGATCGCAAGTTCAAAGCCAGCCTCAGCAATGGTGAGGCACTTAACAACTCAGTGAGACCCTGTCTCCAAATAAAATACAAAAAAGGGCTGGGGATGTGGCCCAGTGGTCAAGTGCCCCTGAATTCAATCCCCAGTACCAATAAATAAATAAATAAAAATAAGAAAATAAAAAATAAAAGAAAATAAATTTAAAAAATAAGCCTTTACATGTAAAAAGTTGAGAAGTTCAGAATAACGGTTTTGTCTCCAGTGCTGGTTTCTTCTGATTATTATGGTCAGTATACTTTAAGGGTGATCAGTGATATTTTGTGGGATAATTTCCCTTTTGACCATTTGTTTCACTGACTGAAACACAAATTAACCATCTAGTTTTATATATCACCAAAGTGATAATAAAGCATATTTATTATAATTTCCATTATCTGTAGCTGTCCCAAATTATTTTATTTACACATGGAGAGTGTTAGCAATACATAGCTTGTGTTATTGAAGGACTAAATAAGGTTTTCCATTTTTAATGAAAAGTTCTCTTTTGATTTGGCATAATTTGGGCATTAAAAAATCCAGATCTTAGATCCATTGATCTGAAATATGACTTTGAATAAACTCAACCCTTTAGTAAATATACTCACATATACACACAAGAAGAATGAGAAAGATAGGGAGAATTTCTATAAAAAATATTAATGTAGTTAGTTTTGTGACAATATAAAATTCTTGGAAAGCTATAATGAAGGGCAGAATAAACTACCTCTTTTTAGTTCCCAGATGCACACTCACAAACACAAAATCGTGCATGTGCAGGCAGGCACATTAGGTAACAGCAAGAAACCATAAAGTTCATTTGAAAGTCATTAAAGTTCAGAATAAAATTCATGAATCTTACTGTTTGGTAAGACTTTTAAGCAGTAAGATTCATGAGTTAGTTCATTTTGTGCAATAGCACAGTCTAACCAGTTTGGTCACTGATACTACTAAGTTCTATCAGGGACTGTCTTGTCTTTCTACTTATCACCTTGGAACCAGTTTATATCTTCCTTCTTCCTCTTTTTAAAAAAACTGTTTATTTATTCTAATTAGGTATATATGACAGCAGAATGCATTTTGATTCATTGTACACAATTGCAGCACAACTTTTCATTTCTCTGGTTGTACACGATGTAGCGCTATAGCATCATACTTGTACCTAGGGTAATGATGTTCATCTCATTCCACCATCTTTCCTGCCCCATACCCCCTCCCCTCCCTCTCCTTTGCCCAATCAAAGTTCCTCCATTTTTTCCCATGCATCCCCCCCCCCCCATTCCTTTCTTTAGTCTTACATTCTTTGCTTTCTGGTGTTTCTTATTTTGGCCTCCTAGTGCCACCTAGTGGTACATGGGGCATGAGGAAACTGCAGGTGGTCCTCTGAGATCTTGGCTTTTAGTATCTCCATGGATTAATAGGGACAGTTTCAAGTGTTCCTTCTCAACTTTGTGAGCCCAGCCCCTCTATGCTGAGCATCAGGCTGTTTATAGGTAGGGTTTTCAGATACCATGCTCTCCTTAGAGAAGTTAAAACATTGCCTTCACTAGTTTGGGGAAGGCACCTGTGTGCTGCTAGTTTCACTAGAGAAGTTTGAAGGGTATACACACCCATGTGGATTTCCTGCTCCTTCAAATCAGAAAACATCAATAATGTTGCTCTCATTAGGCCACTGTGACTCAAATCAAAGAGAAGGTGGCTTTAAATGTCATCTATTTTCTGATTCCTAAACCAGTGTGTCTACAATCTACATTTGTTGTGAATGCCTACTTGACATTTTCATGTGGATATTGTGGCAAAGACAGTGGTGTTCCCTAAATGTCCCATCTACTTCCAGCCCCATTTGTAGTTTGTTGAGGCCCTGAGTTCTGGTCAGTTGGGCTGTGAGTGAAAATGCATTATGCATTCCTGAACTGATACATAGAAGAGCTGATATGAGACTTCTCTATTTGTCGCTGCCTGCAGCAATTGCTGCTTGCGGCAAGGATACCACGGGAGAAAACTCGGAGGCAGACTGGAAATGAAAAAGTTCTTTTATTCTTCTTTCTTCTAACTTCTCTCTCCGGCTCCAACAACCTCTCCAACCCCAACCCCAACCTCCACCTCTAACTAACCTCACCTGGTTAAATACATTTTGCCATAACAAGGACAAGTGCTAATAGCTCGAGCTTACAGGTGCGTCACACAGTGTTCACGGGCATAAAAAGATTCTTAGATAAATGCATGAATATCAGGTGAAAATACTTGAACACCTTTATGGCTCTCAGCTAGCCGCCATCTTCGCTATCCTCAATTAGGGCTCTTACATCTATTTGCCTCTTTTCTTTTTTTTCCTGGTTTAATAAGGACTTGTTTTTGATTTAAAAAAAAAAAAAAATGGTCCCAAACATGAGGCTGTTCCCAAAAGTAACCCACAGCATCAACTTTAGAAAACAAAATAAAGACTACTACACTAAGTATTCTTTCAGAGGATGCATTTAACATGCCACCTCTCATTCACAAAAATACATTGTTGTGTTTGTGTTGAACAGCTCTACACAGGACTATTATGTGGGTGATAAAACACCTCTAACTCATCACTGCTCTCAGGTGCTACAACTAAATGAGATTGCCTTTGCAATTAGGGAAGCAACTACTGAAATCATGTATAAATGGAAAGAACTGTACTCCCTGCATAACAAGAGATTATTTTGAAGACAATTGATTAAAAAAAAAATACCTTTTTTTATTGTGAAGTCCTAAAAAGGTATCAAAATTAAAAGCAAAATTACAGGGTAAGACTTAACAAAACTACTAGGAGCATCAAAGGAAGTAAAAATGGTACTAGACGCAGGGCAATATGAATTAATGAACATAGGAAGGACAAAGACAGGGAGAACAGTAAGCTGAAGATACTAGGGAGAGGATTTGGGGAAATTTTGATCTCAGACAAGCACCTAGGTAAAGAAATGATGGGATAAGATTTCACTCCTTCCTCTGCCTCTTTTTGGTAATTCTTGATCAACTCCAGTTTGTCATCTCCCATCTTCATTATCATCGTCATCCAGTAGGTCCCCCTCCTCAGCAGAGTCATCTGCACCCCACCTCAGACTCCATCTTCACATTAGTCTCATCGTTCTTCAGGGAGCTGCTTGTTTGCTCTGCTCCTTTTCAATTTTTTCCAGGCTTTCCGGAAGAGAATCCACTTTTTGTTCCAGCTTAAAAGTTTAGGGGCCACGTGGAAGGTCTGTGTTCCATAGGCTGCCGGAGGTCAGGAGGTGGTGGCCAGGGCACCTGCTGGCCAGATACGCCAGCCAGGCTGAGGTACCTGGGAAATGTAGTCTTTTCACAAAGTACCTGGGGAGGTGTGGCCTTCTACTTGGGAGGCGCAGCCTCCCTGCTCGGAATCCAACAAGTCAGCTCCTTCTTAATGGCCTGAAGTTCATCTCCTTTCAACTTCCAGACTTTGAAGAGGATCTCCGGTGTCTGCTCTTTGAATTGAAGCCACTTTTGCCCCTTCAGGAGTCGTTTCTTGATACATGCTGGCATTTAGAGGGCACTACAGCCCTAGCAATAGTAGTAGGAGGAGGAGCTCATGCTGGATAACTGTACATCCTATCATAGTAATCCCATCGAAAGTCATAGTCCAAATCAAAAGATGAGCTGAGTAGAGGGAACAGAGAAGTGTGTTCTGGTACTGACCTGTATATCTCCACTGCAGATCATTTCACACCTGTTTTTCCTCTGTTCACTTTTGGCTCTGCAGCCACATTAGTATCTATTTTTGTTTGTTTGTTTAAGTGATTTTATTGGTCAGAACTCTAATGTCATAAAAAGTCAATTGATGGGAATACAGGGTGAAACTTTGGATGCAGAATGTTTTAATTTTAGCCAATATTTGAAAATACAATCTGCCATTAGCTCCACAAACTGTCTTTGCATTCATTGATTATTCAATGGCCCTATGCAATAAGCCAGGCATAGCTCAGACTGTGAGACAGATGCACAAAATGGGGCCAGCATTTCTTGACATCTACTCTATATTGCAAAAAAAAATATTTGCATTCTGTGATAAATGATCATCTGGATTGTATGTAGAAATGATTGCAACACAGATGGAAGGTATATGTATCAATCACATGCCATCCTTGTGTAGTATACAGATAGACAACTGAAACACATTAAAATAATTAACACTAGTTCCATTTTATTTTTCAAATAATGTGTGTTTATATATTGCTTTACTATCTGTGGAGAGGGGGTTGAAGCAGGAGATATGTTTAAATTCCTTCCAAATCAGCTACTCTGTCAAGATATTTAACAAGTATGTAAAACAATTATATTTATTAACTTAAGGGGAAAAAATCTTTCAGTTATTTATTTAATCATGGCAGTTAGACCCAGTAGCACACATCTGTAATCCAAGCTATTTGGAGGTTGAGGCAGGAGGATCATACTTTCAAGGCAGTTCCATCCATTTTCTGGCAAATGCCATAAGTTCATTCTTCTTTATGGCTGAGTAATATTCCATTATGTATATGTACCACATTTTCTTTATCCATCCATCTGTTGAAGGGCACCTAGTTTGGTTCCATAGCTTAGCTATTGTGAATTGAGCTGCTATGAACATTGACCATCATTTAGTTCTTAAATCCAGTTCTGAATCAAGGTTACATTTAGTTGTCAGGATTATTTAGCCTCTGTCAATCTGAGATAGTTCTTCAGTCTTTCCTTAACATTTGTAACCTTGACATTTTTGAAGATGACATGCCATTCATTTTGTGGAATGTCCCTCAATTTGAGTTTGTCTGATGTTTCCTCCTGGTTAGTTTCAGTTTATACAAAAAGTAGAGATAGAACTTTGAGCACTGGTGGGCTGTAGAGCTGCCTTTCTGTTCCTTTCTCCCCAGCCAGAGCTTGCCTTACTCTATGACGTTGCCATCTACCCCACTATGGTTTAATACCCCACCTTGAACTATTGTGCTCCATATTTCCCACTAAAGTCTCCCCACTTTAGGACTGAAGTGTTTAGGGAATAAAAAGAAGAAGGAGAGAAATAGTTATAGTAATGTTTTTAAAAATGTATAAAAGTAACAATTTAACTTCAATTTGAGACCATTCTCTCTTTTCCTTCCGTCTCAGGCATTTTTGGGGTTCTGACTAAGGATCTGGTGAGTTGGAAATGAGTTTAGTTTTATATATCTACATGGTTTATGGCTTCCAAGAGTATTCCTACTGCCTACTAAGATGACTTTCTGCATATGCCCATGCCAAAGTAAGGGCCAGGGGTCTAACAAAATGTGAATATGACTGAAGCATTGGCATGAGAGGTATCTGAGTCATGGAGGAGAAGCCTGATTTGAAATGGATGGAGCCAGAAGTTAGTTTGTGGAAAATTCTGTTATCAGATTTTTATTAAATTTATAAAAATTATAAGAATGAGTATCTTTCCTCATTGACAGTATACTTGAGGGTATATAATTTAAACTATAAATCCGCCATGTGTCTTTCTTGATAGAATTACATGAAATAGAATACATCAGAATTCCCATGTCTAAAGTGCACAAACCTGTACCAGGATTATAAACAGTGAGTTTGTTGATTTTGAAAAGGTAGTGGTATAAGAAACATTGAATTATCCTTCTCTTATCATTATATAAATCATAAAGTACACATACTACCAAGGACTACCGAGTGTCTAACTGGGAATTGTCCAAGAAAGGTTTGGGTAGGCAGCACCATCGGGGCAGCTCCGAATTCCATTCTGCACTCTGGGTCAGGGAGGGAACAATGGAGGGGACAAATCTTGTATTTATGTAATATATCCTCATTCTCAAAGTCACTCCATACAATCCTGTGGAATCAAGATGGTGCTTGGGAAAGTGTACCTCAAAGCAAATGCTTAGCCAGTGTCACTGAAAATAGCTTCTGAGGCACAGGACTAGAAATACATGCTCCCAAGAGAACTCTAAGTCAGTAGAGTCTCTGCTTAACTAAATACAAAGGCTCAGAACTGCAATAGCAACGAGGATATTTTAATCAATAAGAGAGAGATACCTGGAGACTGAGGCCTTTACTTTCTCAAATTTTGAAACTTATAAGAAAGCATGATGATCCAGGTGCTCTGTGTGAGATAAATACGTAGATGCTTCTCTTCCTACCCCTGAGATTTGTGAAACATGATGTCCAAATTCACCTTTCATGAAAAGATTTCTCCAAAATGAGTTTATACTTTCATAGATTGTATATTGGGCTATCTTTCCTGACTGACAGCCAGCCTGGGAAAGTTGACCCCCAAATTCTGTCCTCTCAGATCCAAAGCCTATGTACTGAATTCTGGGAATACATCTTTGCTTGGCAATTGCCCCAGAACACAGTTTGTTTCCTAACTTGGGTAGGTAGGTGAAGGGCCAATGCTGCAATAATATTCTGGTTCCTTCTAACACTTGGAACTCTTTGATGAATGAAATTCATCATGGGAGAGCAATGATTAACACCTCAGAGATCCTAACAGAGTGACCTATTCTAGGGAGAGATAGGCTACAGCAGGAACTCCTACAGCAGAGACTGCTCAGAATCAGAAATTGGGAAGGGCTTTAATATTTTCATACAAGATCAGGAAATTTTGATTTTTTAACTTTGAACTTTTGATTTTTTGAACTTTGGTTTTTGGATTTTAATACCTTTGGACTTTCTCTTGTAAGGGAATTTAATCTCTGAACATCAGTTTCTCTTAGAACTTGTTTTATAATCCAGATATGGAAAAGTTGGTTTTTGGTTGCCATCATTTGTTTTGGTTTTGATTAGGTCCCCATCATCCTAACAGGGGAGAGAGCCCAGGATAGTAGTTTAATTGAGGTCTCTTCACATGAAACCCCTAGGGGTAAGGGATATACCTTCCTGCCTACCACTCTGCTGAGCCTAGTATTTCTGGCAGTGTGTGCTGCACTGAGTGTGTGCTCTATTTTTTTAGTGTCAAGGTTTCCACATCTCTTGTGGGCACCAGAAGAAGTCCTCAGCCTAATAACTAACTTTACTCCCTCTTGTTATGGACTTGATTAGGTTCACACAACTTCCTAGGGATGAGTGTTTCTCACATATGTTCCTGGGTATTTTTTTTTTTTTTCCTTTGTAGCCATTACAGACTCAGCTGCTGATGCTTCTTCACCTGGTTTCCTCAGGTCTTGGTGATCAACAGTGCTCCTGCCACATGCCCTTTAAGACACTGTTTCCAGATTATAAATAGTCTGAGATTTGCATGGTGAAATGTGTTTTGAGTGCTTCAGTCCCCTCTGCTCTGCTTCTGTTCTTTCTAGACTCAGCTGAGTTGCCAAGGGTTTAACTTGCTTATTAAGTTGGGCTCTTCCTTTCTCTGTACATACATTGTTGTCAAAATAGAATTTCTGTGCAGACAAAATTTTCCTTAACTGGATAATCCTAGCAGGAGGTGATCTGCCATTAGATCAACATCTAGGCATGCCTAAATTTGCTCTGCTATTGTCTACCTGGATTTACTTTAATATATGTCATCTGGTTGTTCCTTCCTTGATCCCCAACTCAACACCTTTCTTTTGCCTGTTCCCTCTAGGTACAGGCTTCAACAATATGTATGTCTACAAAAGAGCTGTATCATTTTATATCATGTGTAATCTCTGAGCATTTTATCCTGATTTTCCTAGGCTCCCCTTCACTATCTGTCCAACTTTTTATAACCACTGTCATATCTGTCCTAGTCTTTAAAGGGATGGTTCCAAATAATTTAGCCAGAAAGGTGGGGTTGCAAAGTCCATATTTGACTTCTGGGCCCCCCCCCCTCTCTCTCTCTCTCTCTCTCTGTGTGTGTGTGTGTGTGTGTGTGTAAAACTGTGTGTGTGTGTGTTGGAGATGGGGACAGTTTTCAAAGAAAGGTTATTGGGAAGATGGCAGAAGCTCCCAAAAGGTGTCCACTTTGGGATTTGTTTTGCATGTTGATTTGTGAAAAGCTCTGAGAAGTACTGCTGCAAAGAGACCTGGTTGAGAATAAAGGAATAAACTAGAAGATATCATAAGGAAATATTCAGAAAGATCCAGAATGTGGGATATTTTATAAGACAACTGGATTAATTTCTTCAAAAACCCAATATAGGGACTGGAGGTATAGCTCAGTGGTAAAGTAATTGCCTAGTATGCTCAAAGTCCTAGCACCACAAAACAAACCACCATCACCACTACCATGACCAACAAAAACCCACAGTATCATTTTTAACAGGTCAGAAATTCCTTTTTAGAATTAAAAAGAAAACCTAAAGAAACATCACAGTCAAATGTAATGTGTGAATTTTAATAAGATTTGTGTTTAAAAGAAAAAAATCTATACGAGTTATGTTGAGAATAGAAGGTAAATTTTAATGTGGAGTTGGTATTAAAGGATATTAGGGAAAATTATTGTTGATTTTCCTAAGAGTAGTAATAATGCTTTTGTGTTTATGTAAGACTGTCTTAAGAGATGGGTGCTAAAGTATTTAGAGGTGAGATACAAAGAAGTCAAGATGTT
This sequence comes from Tamias sibiricus, assembly GCA_025594165.1. Lineage (NCBI taxonomy): Eukaryota > Metazoa > Chordata > Mammalia > Rodentia > Sciuridae > Tamias > Tamias sibiricus. Next base: position 89,607,037 of record CM046662.1, read on the forward strand.
TGCAACTGATTTTCAAGTCATTTACCACTACCAACAGTAATTTATAAAAGCAAATATGACAAATGTTAACAAGTGCTGAATTTTAGTGGTGAATATGTGGGCGTTCTTTTATGTTATCCTTTCAGCTTTTCTGTATATTTTTTAATAAAATGTTTTAAAAGGAGAGAAACCTATTTAACCTAGTGTTCCCAATGTTTGGCTATGAAACTTTTTCCCCCTTATAATAATATACCGAAGCATCTGCTACTTCACAGAGTACACTCTGGAACATATTTGCCTAGGGAAAGCTCTTAGTAGCTACATGAAAAACATAATAGGCCATTCAAGTCCTTCTCCCCCTATTATTTCTTACTAGATTTTTTTTGTGTGTGTGATTTGAAGATGCTTGTATATATATTTTTTAAAAATTTGTTATTATTCTAATTTGTATACACATTTGCAGAGTACATTTCATTTCATATTACATATAAAGAGCACAATTTTTTGAGTTGCTGGTTTAATATAAAGTATTTTTACAACAATTGTGTCTTCATACATGTATTTAGGGTAATCATGGATAACTCAGTCTACTATTATTCCTATCCCCTTGCCCCCTCCCCCTTCCTTCCACTTCTTTGTTCTATTTAAAGCTCTTTCATTCCTCTCATTCCCTCTCTCTTGCCTTTATAAGTTAGTATCCTCATATCAAAGAGATCATTCGACCTTTGGTTTTTTTGGGATTGGCTAACTTCACTTAGCATTATTTTCTCCAACTCCATCCATTTACCTTCAAATGCCATGATTTTATTCTCTTTTAGTGCTGAGTAGTGTTCCATTGTGTATATATACCAAAGTTTCCCTATCCATTCATCTGCTGATGGGCATGGGGTTGGTTCCACAATCTAGCTATTGTGAATTGTGTTGCTATAAAGATTGATGTGGCTGTGTCCCTGTAGTAAGCTGTTTTTAAGTCCTTTGGGAATAGGCCAAAGAGTGGGATAGCTGGGTCAAATGGTTGTTCCATTCCCAGTTTTCCAAGGAATCTCCATACTACTTTCCAGATTGGCTTCACCAATTTGTAGTTCCACCAGCAATGTAAGAGTGTGCCTTTTTCCCCACATCCTCGCCAGCATTTATTGTTGTTTGTTTTTTTTGATAGCTGCCAATCTGATTGGAGTAAGATGAAATCTTAGAGTTGTTTTGATTTGCATTTCTCTAATCGCTAGAGATGTTGAACATTTTTTCATATATTTGTTGATTGTTTGTGTATCATCTTCAAGTTAATCTTCTTCATTTGTGTGTAGGTTAGACAAATTGAAGCCCCAGTGAAATGCTCCTACCAGAATGATGAAAATATAATGGGATAGATGATGACAAAGTAGAAAAACAGGAGGAATTTGACAGGAATTATGAGGACATGTTTGTAAAATAACTTTGGAAAACTTTTTCCATGGATATTTACCATCACAAAATTGTGTAAAAGCTACTAGATACATAAATGGATGCACATTATGACTCCATTTATATTAAGTAAAAATGGAAGAATTAATTTATGGTGATAGCAATCAGAAGAGAGCTTGTTCCTGGGAGTTTGGGTAGTGTTTAGAGAAACCATCTGAAGTTTTTTGTGGTTCTGGTAATATCCCTTTTACTTTTTTTCAAATCTAGGTAATAATAACACAGATGTGTTCATTCTGTGACAATGCATAGTTTGATGTAAAATTTATGTACTTTCCCTAATGTGTATATTAGTTCAATTGAAAATGTACCTAATAAATTAAAATGAAGAGGCTAAAAAAAATCAAAATAGGCATGGTGGTATATGTCTGTAATCCCAGCAGCTCAGAGGGCTGAGGCAGGAGGATCACAAGTTCAAAGTCAGCATCAGCAACTTAGTGAGACCCTAAGCAACTCAGTGAGACCCTGTCTCAAAATAAAATATATAAAAGAGCAGGGAATGTGGCTTAGTGGTTAAGCATCCTGGGTTTAATCCTGGTACAAAACAATAACAGCAACAACAAAACAAAAACAAAACCCCATATACAATAATGACAAATGATCAGTGAAAAGTAAAAATTTAAAAGATAAAATAAAAATGCACTTCACAAACCCATCTCACTAGCTGAGAGAAAGAAAGTATAAGGCTCTTAACACAGTGATATGACTTTATTGGTCAGAGAGATGAAATGTCAAAGCTTACATAGTGATTACTGAAGGTAATACCAATTACCCAAATTCTTACTTTAATACAGCATTCAATTAGATGTTACTGCTCAAATGCACCACCCAAGAAACACTACCTCTCCTTTCTCCAAAAGAAAGATCTTGATAAACTCAGGAGAATTCATGTGTGTCTGTTTGATACCATGGCTGTTGTCTAATCCCTGTCAGAGCTATGCAATTGTTTTGGAGTTTCATAATTATTTTACTAAAACATTCAAGGACTGGAACAATTTATATGACAGACATTGAATTGATTTGGGCTCACTCACTGCTGTGACTGGGTCATCCTCTTCTCTGTCTCTATTTCCTCTTCTTTAAGGATGAACTCTCACAAATGAGTCCTGAAAGATTGTTCCTTACCAGTCCCTCTGTTCTGCCTATTACATATACAGTAAAAACTACTCACAGCTTCCAGGTGAGATAAAATAGTTATGACATAATATTTTATAAATATTTTAGCTCTATTTTTATGGGAGAAGAACTTAAGACCCAAGGCACTTGGACCTGAGGTGGCCTCCTTATGTAAGAGGTGAGGTAATAAGGAGAACCCCATCATTCCTTATATTTATTTGGATGCCTTTAGAGAAAACAGTAACTCAAACTGATGAAACAATAACAAAATTTACTATTTCTCATAGTGAGAAGATCTGAGGTTGGATGGCTCAACCTTTGGTTAATTCAGCAACTCATCGATATCATTAAGAACTCGGGATCTTTTCACCTTTCTACTTTTCTAGGCTCTAGGTGTTGGCCTTATCTTATGCTAACTTCCCTTTTATGTAGCAAGACCAAGGGGAGGAATTGTATTTACATGGTGGTTGTTATATTGGTCAATTTTCTGGTGCTAATAGTTTTAAACAAAAAGAGGTTCACTTTGACTCACAGTTTTGGAGGTCCAAGATCAAGGATTCACACATGGTGATGACCTTCTTGCTTGTAGTCTTGAGGAGGCATAGGGAATCACATGGTAGGAGACAAGGTACATTTGCTTCTTTTGGTCTCTCTACCTTTTGTAAAGCCACCAAGATTCAATCATGACCCCAATTTTATAATCCTACAATGATACCACCCTACATATTATAGTTGGATTAAATTTCTACCCTCTTAATACCTCACAATGGAAATTAAGTTTCAACACATGAAGTCTTAGGGGACACACTCAAACCATAGCCAAGCCATAGCAGTTGTCTTAGGTTTTTTGCTGAAACATGTTCATCCTGAATAAACCAGAGTGCTGCTATCAAGGCGGGAGGGTAATGCAGGGTAACTCAGAGCCTGCTGTGTTTCTCACAGCTGCTCCTGCACTGATGTCTGTGGCATGAGGTTTCTCTAACATTTTTAACTTTTAAATGAGAAAATGGAGGTCTCTTCTGAAGATAAATGACATGCTTTAGGGTAAGTATAAGACATTCCCATAAACATGATTTCTGTAGCCACATCTTGAACATCAGGTCACTCCCCAGGACTAAGGAGTTCCATATTCTAGCCTTGCATCCGTGTAAATTCACCTGGCCTGCCTTGGAAACACAGAAAGCCCCCACAACCAGAAGATTGAGTAATAAAACTTGTCATCGTCTGATTTAGTACAACCTGAGAATATTATCTGAAGTGAAGATTCATGTGTTGTAACAAAATTACCCACAGAATGTGGTGGTTTAAGGAAGATAGAAATGTATTTCTCTCATACATAATTTGACCAGTTTGGACTATCTCTCTCTGCCCCACGAGACCCTGAATTCAGATTGCCTTCATGTTGGTGCTCTGACACCCCCTAGCATCTTGTCCTCATCTGCATGGTGAAATCCAAGTCACTGCTACATGATAATGTAAATGTCATTTGTTCTGGCCAAAAAGAAGAGGAAAGAGAATGTGGAGGAGCCTATACCTAGAAGGCATACCTAGAATTTCTGTCACAATCCATTGCTGAGAACTGAGTCTCTTGCTATAGTCAGGAACAAAGTGGGCTGGGAAATGCAGTCTCTGTGTGAGAAGAAGGAAGAATGGATTTTGGTGAACTGGTTGGTAGTCTTCTTCTTTCCCAACAAATGAGTTCTTTACTTGAATTATTTGGAGACTGAGATGATGAAAAATCCTGACATAATCATATCTCCCCTCACTCCCAAAGGATTTTGTTTTCAGGCAGCCATTTTCTAATCCAACACCCTCCTTCCTGACTCCCATTTGTGTATGTCCTGGCTGGGGTTCTAACAGACATGTAAGATTATAAAGCAAGACCTGTTTCTTTTTTTTTAATATTTATTTTTTAGTTGTAGTTGGACATAATACCTTTATTTTATTTATTTATTTGTATGTGGTGCTGAGGATCGAACTCAGGGCCTCACATGTGCTAGACGACAGTCTACCGCTGAGCCATAACCCCAGCCCCAAGACCTGTTTCTTAAGCTGAACTTCTTTGCTATTTTCAGATGACAAAAACAAAACAAATAAACAAAACCAAAACCAAAAACAAACAAAAAAAAACCCACACACACAGTTTTACTGGTTACAAGTTGTAAGCTTTTTAGACCTGGAAATTTATTTTTAGCCCCAATTTCTTAACTGTGAATGATTATGATACATGCCATTTGAGGTTGTTGTGAGGATTAAATTAGTTAATGCTTGTAGAGTACCAAGCACCATGCCTGCTTCATAGAAATATTATGTGAATTAATAAATTAACAATTTTAGCTATTATGATTATGATTACATTAAATTGAGCACATAATGATTCATGAATGGTGCAGTTCCAAACTTGAAGTGGTTCAGGGATCTGCTAATGGGGCACAGGGGAAAGCTTTCACAGGGTGAATGCTATCCTGGTAGAATGTTAAAGTATGTGGTTCAAGATACTATACCTAAAGCCCAGTTGTTGCTTGTAATTGGCTAAGCTTCAGTTATGTTTTCTTTTCACTTCTGAGTTAGGTTTTAGTTTGTTTAAGTAGGAACCCAGGGTATCAGAGCCATATCAGCCTAATGGCTTCCCATTTTATTATTTTAACAACTATGAACATGTTTTCCATTATTCCTCTTACAATATACCCTCTGGTAAGGCTGACAATAGTATCTTACTTACTTACAATAATAAAATAATATTCAGCACTGCCCAAGTTTATCAAGAAGAGTTTTACCACATGAAAAAATGAATAATAGTTGGGGCCTGACTCTATCCCCTAAATTTGACTTTCCCCTGTGATTCTCTCATTTTAATGTTGGTATGAAATTATATGATAAACACTTAAACATTCCAATTCACTCCTGCACTGGGAACTCTTTGTGGAAAGGCATTGTGTTGAGACTGCCCAGTTGCTATGGTGATGCCCTGTTCAAAGGAGGTTCTTTACATGGCATGGCACTATCAATCTTGATCCTGAATTCAGACACCAGCCGCCAGGGGTAAAGAATTATGAATGCAAGCTGATAATTATAATTGGGCTGCACAGAACTTCGTCCTTCAGCCTGCTTGCTTTGAAGAAAGTTTGTCACAAAAACCCCTTTGATGTTAAAACCTATATATAAATGTGTTGAGTTAGCTCAGTGTCATTACTCTCCATCTGAGAGTAATATTCCACCTGGTCTCAGCTTTCTTTCTATGTGTGCCTGTTTGTCTTTTCTAATCCCACATTGCCCCTCACAGGTTTTCTGAATTAATGGCCATGCAGGTCCTGGTGTAAGGAATTAAAATAACAATGATTTATTTTTACTGAATGGATTATTATTATTTTAGTGCTGGGGATTGAACCCAGGTCCTTAAGCATGGTAGGCAAGTGCTCTACCACTGAGTTACATCCCCCTTCCTGATTTATTAATTTCTCACAGTTCTGTAAATTAGCTCAATGGTTTGTCTACTGATCTCCCCTCTGCTTACTTATATGGGTCATCTGGAAGCTACACTCAACTGGGATAAATGGGTGGCTGGGCCTCTGTTTCCATATCATATTTTATTCTGGGCTTTTTCATAGCATGGCAATCTTCGAACAACTTTATTTAAAGAACAAGATGCCATGTATTAATGTTCATTAAGACCCTCCTTGTAAACTGGCCACTGTGGCACATACCTGTAGTCCCAGCTACTCAGGAGACTGAGAGGATCACAAGTTCAAGACCAGTCTGGATAAGTTAGGGGAACCCTATCTCAAAATAAAAAGGGTAGGGTATGTAACTCATTGGTAAAATGTTTGCCTAGCATGCATAAGGCCCTGGGTTTAATCCACTTGACCAAGTCTAGACTGTATGTGGCAAAGATTACACAAGGGTGATTATCAGGAGGTGTGATTCTTTGGGGACCATTACTGTAATAATCTACACCATCGCATTTTCTCATTATTACTCCCTGACCTAGCCTTGGAAAAGGACAACACAATAACAAAAATTATTCATAGGTACCCTCCCAAATGCTAAATTTAAAGTGGAATATATATCTGGGATAAACAGTAGATATCTATGTATATGCTAATGTTGATGTAGTGCTGTGCATATGATGGATCTTTAAATAATATCTAAATTAATTAAATTACCAATGAAAGAGTTTGCAAATTGTGTCCTCTGACATTAATAACTGTAGGTTGATGTTTGTCAAAAAAGTGCTTGCCATAAAAATTATACATCTTTCATAGAATATGTATATTTTTAAATTCAAGAATTACAACTTTGATTTTCTCTCATTTGCCCTACTGTGTACAATACAATATCCAATACAGTCCCTCAGTACATGTTGGCTGATGGACTACATAAAAGTATATTTGCAATTGTTCTATTTATTTGATAAAGAATATAAACTATTATGTAATAGGCTAAAATTGGACTCTATTTTTCTTGCCAAGCTTTTACTTCATTTAGAGACTGTTTGCTGTTACAGATATCAGAAAATTCATCTCAGCTGCTTTAGGCAATAGAAAATGTATTGGCTTAATTACCAGGATATCCAATAGCCTGACCTCCATGGTGATTGGCCTGACAGATCAGTGAGGTCATTAAGGACCTGAGTTCATTTCATCTCCTCTCTCTGCCATATCTATCGTGCTGGCTTCTTGTTATGGTTTTCTCCTTTTGTGGACAGAGGTGCCTGCCAGCAGCCACTGGGGCTACATGCTCATTCATTTACCTTTTAGGGTAAGAGAGAGAGAGACAGAGAGCATGCTAGCTGTCATAGCTCCCTCCGAAGAGTTAAGAGGTTCCTTCCGGATGCCCCTCACAAACCTCCCCTCATTCTCATTTACCTTAATTGGATTGCATAACCATTCCTGAGCAAGACATGATGGTGAGGGGGATGGAATTACTTTAAGGAACTTAAACTAAACAAGTTTCAATCTTGGAGTGAGAGAAAATTCGATTTTCACGTTCTTTCAGAGCTCTTGACTGTTTCTAAGGGATAAATATCCTAATAGGGACCCGATAACTGTTAGAAAAGGGGTATGGAGGCTAGGAAGATCATCAACAATGCCCACTACACCTTCTACAAGACTCAACTCACTATTATTAGGTACTACTATTGATGCATTAATCTTCTATGATGATGTCCCAAAGTCTTTTGCATCCTTTCATGTGATATTATTCAAGTGGATTTTTATCTGCACCCCCCCCCAATGTAACAGAAAATTACAATAGCTATTATGAATAGAGGGAATCTGAAGAGATAACCATGACTTCTCCACCACCACTCAATCAAGTATTTTACATATATTAATCCTATGAAGAAGATTTATTGATGAGAAAACCAACTCCCAAAAATATTCAGTAGGAGCCAATGGTATAGTTTATTCATAGAGTGCTTGCTTAGCATATGCAAGGGAGGGACTGGGATTGATCTATAGCACCATGGGTGGGGGAATCAGAAAATTATCCAAAGGCACCCAACTACTAAATATAAAAATGAAATTGAAGTTTGGGTCTTTAGATTCTGAGTACTGTGATCTTTTTATTATATTATACTGCCCCCAAACTCAGCAAAATATTTGTTTAATCAGACTACTCATTTTTGCTATAATATTTTACCTGTGGTCAAGTTGGAGTGGAAGGGAAACTCCTCAACTTTTCTAACTTCTTCCATGCTTTCTGGATTAGAAAAAAATGTTTAAAAATATTTTTTCTTCCACAAATGAGCCAGATTATTCTATTTTTAATATCTGATTTATAGCTAGTCACTAGTTGTGGTTTACATAGTTATACTGCTGGCTGTTTCTACATACTTTCTGTTTCAAAGTACATCAGAAGTTATATTTACTCTGTTACTGTGTGGCTAGTTTTTATATATATATATATATATATATTTCCTTTGCATTTAGTCTTCAAAGTTGTATTAATATTAGGATTTCCACATTGCTCAAATCTGATGGTGATGTTCATATATTCATCTATATGAATAATGTCCCCTGTAATCCTGCAGCCCAGGTCTGTATCAGAGGCTTGGTTAAAATTTAATAGTTAATAGAGGGATAGATTTCTCTGTTTCATGGAGTCAACCTGATTTGTTACCAACGTCAAGTATGTGGACCTGGTTTCACATCTAGACATTTCCTATTTGGGTGATACCTTGAGAAATTTGACAAATACCTTGAAATTGGCAATTTCGATACAAATCCACTTATTTACCTTTTCTGTGTGATGGGAATAGTTTATTTTATTTTAGTAAGAATCTAAGTCTAAATAGCAAGTAAAGTCTCTGACTGAGATACAAGTAAAATGGGTTGTATCCAAGAATATGGATTCCCAGATCAACACTGGTTGAATGGTCATTCCAAGGGGATGCTTCAATTTATTAATCTACAAATGCTTCCTTCAAATTTCAGAGTTAGTTAAAATTAGAGGAAGTTCCTTACTTAGAAAAGAAGCATTTCAGTATGAGTTGGGTTAACTTAATCTTCCACAAAATCTAGGAAACAATCAGTTCAATAGAACTTCAAATTAATATCTGAGGTTGCTATTCTATATTTCCAACCAGCTGGAGAATTCTCAAAATCTCTAGCTGGCAATCACCTGGAAAAAAACACCTATTAAATTGTAAAAATCAAATTCTTAAACATTTTTGCAATTATTTAAATGTTTTAGTTTTGCTTTATCAAACATATATCTTCTTTTCCTAGAGCCTCATTTTTTCACCCCCACCCCAAGTAATTCATATCTTCAGTTCCATGTCCAATCCAATCGTGGTGGCCCTTCCCCTTGCAATGATAGCTTAGATACGAATATATGATATATTTCTGCAAATGAATCATGTAGGAGAGTCTGCTGGGGTCTTCTGAGAAATATTTCTTCATTCTCATGAAAAGGAAAGAGAGAGAGAGAGAAGAGGGGGGAGGGGGAAGGAGAGGAGAGGAGAGGAGAGGAGAGAGAGAGAGAGAGAGAGAGAGAGAGAGAGAGAGAGAGAGAAAGTTTTCTTCTTCTGGACACTGTTAGGTTTGAAGGTGATGCCTGTAATTTCAAAAGGCATTTTATAACCTCAAGGTGAAGTGGCATCCAGGTCTTCCACTCATGATGGCAGAATGGAAAGAAAAAAAGGGTCTGAGTCAAAGTATTAGTCAAGACTCTCCAGAGGAAAAAAAAAAAACAACATCACATATATAAGAAAATTTATTATGGGAATTCATGTTATTATGAAGGCTGAGAAGTCCCACAATATGCTGTGTGAAAGCTGGAGACCCAGGAAAGCTTATGGTGTAATTCAGTCCAAGTGCATAGGCTTCAGAACCAGGTATGTGTGGCAGGGGTAGGAGGAGTGCTAGGAGAATAAGTCCTAGGGCTTTAAGGCCCCCAAACAGGAACTCCACTCAAGGGCAGGAAAAGATGGATGTCCCCGTTCAAGAAAAGATAGTGAATTTGCCCTTCCTCTGCCTTTTTGTTCTATTTGGTGAGCCCTCAGCAGACTGGATGATGTCTACCAACATTGGTAAAGAAGGACCTTTTTTGCTCAGTATGCTGATTCAAATGTTAACCTCTTCTGGAAACACTGCACAGACCCACCCCAAAATGTTTTATCAGCTATCTGGGATCTGTTAGTCAAGTTGACACATAAAATTAATCACCACATTCTTTGATTATAAAGTTGTTACCCAATTAACCAACTCTGGAGCAGCCCTACCACTGGACTTCTATATGAGATGAAAATTCAAGCCAGCCGAATCAGCTTTGTTAGGGTTCTGTCAACCACAGGTGGCAAAAAAAAAAAAACCCAACTCAGCTAGCTGAAATTTATTATCTCAGTTGAGAGCATTCCAAGTAGTGTAATACTACAAGACATAGTTTGAATATTCTCTGAACTTCTGCCTTGATCTCTGCTTCTAGGAAGGCCTGCTCTTCCAATTGGTCCATTGTGCTGTCATTGAAATGACATTTCCAAAATTCAAGCATGATCATGATTAAGTTCTTCAAAGGCTACTTTATACTTTTTTGGGCTGGCCCACAGATCTTTCGTCATTGGGTCAGGCCGATCTTGTTGGCATTGTATCTCATCAGTTCAGGCCCCATGGGTACCCTAATGCTAAATATTTCACTATTGTCATTGCTTGGCCATACTGTGTTATGTCTCCTCTATGCTCTACAGAGATTCTTCCCATTATCTAGAACACTCTTCCCTACCTGGTAGATCACCCCAGGCCAGCCTTCAAGACTCATCCTCTTTTGGTGAGCCTTTCCTAAGTGGCCTCCTGAGTGTCCCAAGATTACTAGATGCTCCTCTTCAGGCCTCCCAGAACCCCCTGAGCATGTGACCCTGCAGTGTGATTGTCAGATTATATCTGACTATACAGTCTTTGATGGAAACAAAGTGTCTTATTTTATGTCAGGTAATATGCTGGCCTTTCCAATTCCTAGCATATTACCTGACACAAAATAAGTAGGAAATAAATGTTGATTAATGAGTAAAAATGCTATAATCCCAATTTGGGTTCATGAAGATCACCATATGGTTCCTGAATAAAATAATTGTCCCTTTTTGAATGACATATTCCTGGTATTTTGCAGACCATAATATATTCAGCAGGATAAGAGAAGCAAAGAGAAGAAGTAAAACTTAAGTTAGTAACATTTCTTATCAAAATTCTGGAGGAAGGTAAACCACACTAAGATTTTCTTTTGTTTAATGTTTATCTGTTCTATCCATGCCTGACTCAAGTGATAAATTAGACAACAAATGTGTATTGAGTGCCTAACCCTGTGTCAAATGTTGAAGCATTTAGGATATAGCAGTGAATAAAACAGCTCTCAGAGAGTATTGGATCTACAAATAAGCTTTAACCAATCATTTCCCCTTTGTGCATCTTAGTCCTGTATTTGTTTATGAACAAGAAACACAACCATAGAAAGCTGCAGATTCTCAGGTGAAAGTCACTGGTAAGGACGTGGATATATTGTTTGTAAGTGCTGCCACTTCTCTCTAGAATGAAGGACAGTTAAGAGGAAAAGGTCAGGCTGGGGATATAGCTTAGTTGGTAGAGTTCTTGTCTTGCATGAACAAGGCCCTGGGTTTAATCCCCAGCACCTCAAGGGGGAAAAAAAAAAAGAGGAAAACATCTTGGATCAAATCTGCTTGTTGACTTTGTTTTCAGCAATCCACATCAGTAGGTATTGAATTCATTTATTAACATTTTTCATTTGAGACAGGTTTGGCAAAGTTGCCCAGGCTGGCCTTGAACTTTCCATTCTCCTGCCTTAGCTTGTTAAATAGCTGGCATTACACAAGTGTGTGCCACTGACCTGGTATTGGATTTGTTTTTCTAAATGGGAGTTTTATATATACATGAAGCATTTAGAGGTCTCAACTTCCTTTCTTGCTGCATATCTCATTAAGGATACATTTGGGACAGTGAGCCCCATCCCTATAAACATCTTAGCACTTTCTTTCTCTGGTTAGCTGGGACTTTGCACTAAGAGGCTCCATCTGGGCACATCATAGCTTTAGAAGCTGATCTGGGCATAAGAACTATTTCCTACAAAAACCAGGCATGTTTAAAAGTGCCTAAGGGAAACTTTTGTTTGCGTCCTACAATCTTCACTTCTATTGAAGTGAAAACAAGACTAGAAATAAAAGCCACACTGATTTTTCTTCTGAGAAAAGACATTACCAAGTTAAAAAAAAAAAAAAAAAGTCCTAATCGCTCTGTGGGAAATGTTTTTATTTTATAAATATGCTATGTCTTTGATGTGGCAGCATGATTACATTTCTGACAGTATTACTGGTACAACTCCCAGTCTCCCCAAGGAGAGCAATATGGGGATTTCCCTTCTTTTGGAAGGAATGGCAAACTCGCTAGTACCCAAGGTACACTTGATTTAAGCATGATTCAAAATAACTAAAACCAGATGATAACACAACAAGTAATGAAAGTTTGGCAGTTTAGCTAAAATAAAGTGTCTTATCCAGAACACAATGGGACAATTAAAGAAAATGCAAAAATAACTCCCAAAACCATGTTTTACAACTTTCCAAGGGCTCTCTCCTCTCCAAGTGGGGAAATGTGAGAGGAATTGGAGGGAAGAAAATAAGTGGGAAATGTAGGAACATGTAAACATTATCTCCCCCACTCCACCCCCCCCCCAAAAAAAACATAATAGGGGCGTGAAGGAAGGAGACAGTTTCAGGGTCCCTCAGAGCCCCTCCTACCCCTTGTGATCTAGGCCTCACCCACCTGGAGGCAGCGCCGTGGCGACAGGTGACCTACTTCTGCGCAAATGTGCACCTAGAAGGCACTTTCGCAGGAGCAGGGCAGCGGTCTGGGGCGCGGCGGGGGAGGGCGCAAGCAGCCCTGGTCCCGCGGCTCCCGTCGAGCGTGGTGGTAATGGGGATGGGGCCAGCGGTGGCGGTGGAGTGCCTGGTGGTCCCCGTTGTCTTCGGAGACTCCCTCCCGCGCGCAGCACACAGCGCCCAGGCGCCTCCGCACCCGCCGCCTGAGCCAGCCGTCGCCCGCCTGGAAGAAGAGGTAGACGAAAGGGTTGAGAGCACTGCTGGCCACCCCCACGGCGCGCAACACGGCCGCCTGGCCTCCCTCCCAGTCTCCCGCAGGCCTGGACGACCACGCGGCCGCCAACCGGGCGGCGAAGTAGGGCAGCTCACACCCCACAAATAGCAGAGCCAGTACCAGGCTCATCTTCAGGCTCTGCACCTTGGCGCGGGGCAGCGTACTGGGCTCGGGGCCTTGGGCCGGACAAGCAGACCAGGGAGCCGCAACGGCCTGGGCCTGGGGCCGACGTTGCCACCAGACGCAGAGTAGGTGGCCGCAAGCGACGCCCATGACCGCTACCGGCGCCCCGAAGCCCGCGACAGCCTCGTAGAGCGCATAGACCTGCAGATGCCAGCGCGGGAGGGGGGCGAAGATGCCGCGGCAGCGTCGCTCCCCAGGCCAAGAGCGGGCGGTCGGGGACGTGGCGGGAGGCGGCGGCTGCGGAATGCCCCCGCGCACTACGAAAGTCGGGGGAAGTGCCAGGAGCAGTGCCAGTAGCCAGCTCAAGGCGGCGAGGGAGCGTGCGGGCAGCGGTGGTCCCTGGGCACGTCGCACAGCGCGCTGGCGCTCGAGAGCGATGAGTGCCACGAAATGGGCAGAGGCACCCCGGCCAGATGCTTGTAGCAGCTGCATGAAACGGCACGCCAGGTCGCCCGCAACGGGGCGCGGCCCTTCCAGCAGCTCCCAGCCCAGCTGGGACAGTGCGGTACCCCCGCACGCGTACAGGTCCGCCACGGCTAGCTGCATCAGCAGAAAGTCCATCTTGCGACGCTTGGGACCTGCCCACGGCCCGCCGCCGCACAAGCGGCATAACACCGTGGCGTTGCCGGCCACTGCTGCCACCAAGAAGACCCCCAGTAAGACGAGGCTGACCCGGGGGATGCGTGGTCCGGGTGGCGGCGACTGCGGCCCCGGGACGTTGGCTCCCTGCCCAGAAGTCAGGTTGAAACCCCAGTTCGGCAAGATGGGTACGGAGAGGTTGGATGCAGGTGGCAGAGTTGAGGGGCTGAAAGAATCTTCCATCCTTAGCCCGGAGGAAGGGGAGACACTGAAGAAGGCAGGAAGGCGCGGGAAACCAAAGTGGAGGCAAGGTGGCTCAGAAAGCAACGCTGCGTCTACATGAGTTTCCAAAGTTAGTTGGGAAAGCACACGCATGGAGAGGGAGATGGATTCGGGTAGATTTGCACTTAGTTGTTTTTATAGGTTGTCCTCGTCATTTGTCACTCAAATGTGGGTTGTACACTCGAGGAACACACATGATTCCTATTCTCCACCTTCTCCTCATCTCGCCCCCCAATCCTAGCAGATTCTTTTTTTTTTTTTTTTTGTCTTTAATTGCAAGTGTATATTTGATCACTTCAATCATCAAATATAAACAATTAATGCAAAAAGTGTTGAGTGTGCGGGAGCACCACAACTAGCATTCAATGCACACTAATTAGACATATAATGAAATCACACAATCCTAAGGCAACCAGGAGCCCCCAAATACCTCCGATGCCACACGACTTCTCTTAGCCAAAGAGCAGATGTTGTCCTTGCCTGGTGGTTCTCTCCAGCTGATGGCTGGACGGATGTCAGGGAATGGTGGAGTCAGTCCAGGGACGGACAGCAAGGCGGCCACTCTCACCAATGTCCTTGGAGCAAAAACCCTAGCAGATTCTTTTATAATCTCTGCCGCAGCCCTCCAAACTGCCCTCGCGGGAGCCACGAATGAATACTTTGGGTACTTCATACTTTCGATATTTACATGTAGAGCACAGCTGGTCGCTGTGCTTAGCCATTGTAAGAGGTAATGTTAACCAGGGAACAACACAGGAGATAGGAAGCTCCAGACCGAGATTGTACAAACTCCCCCACACGCCCACATGGTTTCGTGATTGCCTGTAAGAGGAAAGGAAAAACAAAAAGACCGATTTGAAATGCTGTGGGTCTGCGCTAGATGAGGAACACAGGAGCACAAAGAAACCTAAAAACATTTTGAGCGGAGAGAAGATATGCCTTCCTTTGCCCAGCAATGGAGAGAAATAAAGGCAATGCTGTTGCCTGGCAATTAGGAGTGGCAGTGGTTTGCAGATAGTTTCAAATACTTCTCATTATTAGCAGCAATGTATTACAGCTGCTGTCTCCCCTCTGTGATGTAAAATTCATTTCATTTGTCGGAAGAGGGCATTAATAGGTTTTATGTAAATGGCATACGTGTATTGCTTTTTCCTAGTATTTTCATCTACTGAGGGATGTGTCATCACGGCTCCCCTTCTCTTGATCCTGTTTTCCAGCAGATGGGAGGTTGCTAGGAGGGACTACGCCTCCAATAATCCTAGAGAAATGGTGACTAAGAAAATGATAAGGCGGCCAATTTTTAAAAAGGAAATCCAAATCACAGGAAATGGTTTAGATTAAATGCCGCTTCTTTTATTTTAGTCCTACTTCACAAACAAATTTTAGTTTTCCTGTTAGAAGCATCAATTTGTCTTTTGTGCACCCTTCACATTAATCACCGCAAAACTAGAAGTTCCTGTACTTACTGGTCTGGAGGCCAGGGAGGTGTGGGTGTCTGCTGGGGTTTACATTCCCAGGCTGAAGAAAGGTTTGGAACTTAAAGATGCACAGGATAGAAGGGTTTGGTTTGGCACATGTGACAGTCCTTCTAGTTGTTGTAGGAACCTCATTTTTTAAGGTCTTGTTTTGCCATTTTCATTGTCATATTAGCACTGGGCCTGATACAAAGTAGATATCAGTAAATATATGTTGAGTTGATGAATTAATAAACATAATGCATTTCATAATGCATTAATAAACATTTGCATTGGAGCAAAAGTTCCTGCCTTGACTATAAATCCATCACCTAAGAAAACATGCCTTTACTACCCATGCCAGTATCATCTAGAGGAGATTAAGGAAGCTCTGCGGAGATGTATGGATGGAGTAATCTTGGATAGGACATTTAAGAAAGAGGTAGAATGATAGCTCTGGAAAACTCCAAAGTCCAGTTTTTATTTTCACATTCTTCAGGGTTTTGTCCAAGGCCCTTTTCTGTGAAACACACACTATCCAGCTTATGATCCACTCTCTCTGAGTAGTACTCATCGTTCAGTGATTCTCCTACCCAATGTTAGTTCAGTATTCCTCAAGATAATTCTATAATTGGTCTCAGATTTGTTGAAATGCTCATGCACATTACAAAACAATACTCTACCAGTGAAATTACATTTCATAGAACTTAACGTTTTATAAGACCTAGTAAAATATTGATTTAAAAACTAATTCTTATCAAAATAACACTGCACATAGTTTTTGTTTGTTTGTTTTGGCTTTTTTTTTTTTTTTTTTTTTTTTTTTGTGTGGCTTTGATGGTGATCGGGGATTGAACTCAGGGACACTTGACCACTGAGCCACATCCCCAGCCCTTTTTTGTATTTTATTAGAGACAGGGTCTCACTGAGTTGCTAAGTGCCTTGCCATTGCTGAGGCTGGCTTTGAACTGGTGATCCTCCTGCCTCAGCCTCCCAAAGTGCTGGGATTACAGGTGTGCGCCACCGTGCCCGGCATAGCTAATTATTTTTATACCTTCAAATAGTCCCTCTGTACAATTTTGCTACGAGGTCTGTTTTATAACATGATATGGCAATTCCGTTCCCCCCCACCCCCCCCATGGAAACCTCCTTTACAGAGACTTTCATTTCCCTTTAGTTTGGGCTGATTTCTCTAGGTGTGCCACATTACTATCAGGCAGGGACTTCTACTTTTTGTCATTAAAATTGTCTTTCTCTTGGTTTGCAATTCCTGTTTCTCGAATCTTTGGGTTGTTTGATTTATTCTCTTGATAGAACACATCCATTATTTCATAAGGCTAAAAAGTTTGTGTAAGTTTTGAGAACTAAGCAGTGAGAGACCTCCTTGTGTCCATTACTTGAGTCATGAAGACAGTCTGCCTGGACAGGTGGCCTTCTAGGCATTTTACTTCATCATCATCCTCAGAGGGATTCCTTCCACTTCCACTGGTTCTCTAATTTTCTGATCATGATTTTTTTTCTTTCTTGATTTATTTCCTTGCTTGGGAAGAAAGCATCCTTCAGTGACTTCTTGAGAAAGGGTAATGTTTTGAGACTTTGCATATCTGAAAATTTCTTTATTCTAACTTCATGTTTAACTCATGATTTAGCTAGGTTTAGAATTCTATTTAGGAAAACATTTCCCCCCCCTAAATTTTGGAGACATTGCTTCCTGGCTTCTAAGTTTTTATGTTGAAAAGCCATAAGTCATTCTCATTCATGATTTGTTTAGATGTGATCATTATTTTTTCCCTTCTAGAAAGAAGCTTATTTTTCTTCTCTCTGTTTCTAACAAATTTCACAAAGATGTGTTTTGCTGTGGGTTTATTTTATCCACTGTGTTAGCACAAAAAAGGATCATGAATTTATATTTAATTACAGTATTTCTTTAATCTAGAGCAGTCCCCAAGCCTTTCTTTTTCCTTTCATGATACTGACATTTGAAGAGTCTATGGCATATGCATGCAGGATGTTCTTAAAATTTCCTTTATTTCCACATAATTATAATTGGATTAGACTTTTTTTGGGGGGCAGGAATATTATTTAGCTAATACTGTGTATCATTTCAGGGGCACCTAATCTTAATTTGTCTCAATAGAAGCAACATTAAGCTTGATAAATATATTTTGAAAATTCAGTATTTACTTTATAAATAGTACATATTAATTGTAGAAAAGTAGACAATACGTGTCGCTGCCTGAAGCGGAAGTCGCTTGGAGCAGCGAACGCCACAGGAAAATTCGGAGGCAGGATGAAAATGAAAAAAGGTCTTTTATTCTTCTTCTCTCTCCAGCTCCAGCAAGCACTCCAAATGCTCTAACTCCAACCACCACTTTCTTCTTCCCCACACACACTAACGAACCTCACCCAGTTATATACATATAGCTTTAACAAGGACACGTGCTTACAGCTCAAGCTTACAGGTGCGTCACGCAGTGTTCATGGGCATACAAAGATTCTTTGAATAATGTATTAATATCAGGTGGAAACTAGAACATCTTTTATGGCTCTCAGCTAACCGCAATCTTTAGCTATCTCCTTGATTATAGGCTCCTTCAAATATGTATTCACAACAACAACAATATCACTTAACATCTGCCCAGGCAACCACTGTTAATAGTTACAAGTCCTTCTGTTATGATTTGGATCTAAAATGTCCCCCAAAGGCCATGTACTGAACTGAAAGCTTCGTTGCCAGCCTGTGATGCTGTGGTGCAACTTTTGGGAGGTGGGACCTCGTTCCAGGAAGTAGATCCCCAGGCCTGACCTTTGAAGGGTGTATTTTCTCTCCAACCCTTCTTTCTCTCTTTCTCAGTTTCCTGGCCGCCATGAGGGGAGCAGCTGTACCTCACCACTGCACTCCCCACCACCTTGTTCTGCCTCAACAAAGGCCAGAAGTGATGGAGTCAGCTGACTATGAACTGAGACCTCTTAAACTGTGAACCAAAATAAATCTTTCCTCCTATAAGTTGATTTCCTCCTCACTTACTTTGTCAGAGCAAGATAAAGCTAACACACCTTCAGACTATAATGACTTGATCTATATATTTACAAAAGTAGGCCATACTGTATATTCATTTTGTATCCCACTTTTATTCCATTTGAAATATTTGAATAGCTTTCATATTAATAAATAAAAAAATACATCTTTTAATGTTAAATGGATTAATTATTTAAGTAGCCCCTTATTTTTAGACAAGGATTTAATGTATTTTTAGAAATGATTCTGTAAAGAACAATATCTTCACATACATCCTTGTGTGTTTACATTAAATTATTCCCTTATGATAAAATACTAGAATTGGAATTGCAAGGGAAAAGCACATGGATTCTTGAAGCATTTTAATTCCTGGTGCTGAATTGCCCTGGATAAGGCACACAAGTATTGTGTCTTTTTCTCCATGGTCCCAACAATATGAACATCATCATTTTATTGTCATCCTCACAGATGAAAAACATTGAGATATAATTAACATATCATAAAATTAAACTTTGAAGTACACAATTCATTGCTTTTTGGCATTTTCACAAGTTTGTGCAGCCATCATGACTAATTTGAAAATGTTTTCATCATCCCTAAAGGAACCCTATACTCATTTCCTTCTTTCCCCAGCCCCTGAACTACTAAACTATCTACGTTTTCTCTATGGATTGCCTGTTTCTAGACAATTCATAAATATGTAATTGTATAGTAACAAGGCCTTTTGTGTGTACCTTCTTTCACTTAGAATAATGTTTTTAAGGTTCATCTATGTCATAGCACATAACAATACTGTATTCCTCTGAATGGATAAATAATGCTCCTTTGTATGGCTAAACCATGTTTTGTTTGTCCGTTGCTCAACTGATGGATATTTGGGTTGTTTCTACTTTTTGGCTATTGTGAATAATGCTGTTGTGAACATTTGTGTACATGTGTTTCTATGAACATCTCTTTCAGTTCTCTAGGTTATATACCTATGAAAACAATTTATGGGTTATATGATAATTCTATGATTAACTTTCAGAGTAATTGCCAAGCTGTGTTTCACACAGATGGTACCACTTTACATTCCCATCAGCAATGTATGAGTTTTCCAATTTCCGTCTTTGTGTAGATCCAGATTACAACTTGGCAACATATTCACTCTGTTTGAAGAATACTCTTTAAATTTCTAATAGTTCAGGTCTGCTGGCAGCAAATTATCTTTTTCTTTGGTTTGGTCTTGTAAAATTTTGTTTTACTTTCATTTTTGAAGGAAATTTTGCTGGGTATGTAGCATTCAAGGAAAACAGTTTTTCTTTCAGTACTTTAAAGAAACTGCACCACTGTCTTCTGATTTGCATAATCCTTGATGGGTTTTGCTCATCTTTGTAATGATGTAATTCTTTTTTTTTTCTATGTAATTCTTTAACTTTTGTTCATTTTTTGGGGGTGGAGGGGGGCACAGGGGATTGAACTCAGGGGCACTCCATCACTGAGCCCCATCCCCAGTCCTTTTTTGTATTTAATTTAGAGACAGGATCTCACTTAGTTGCTTAGTGCCTCACCCTTACTGAGGCTGGCTTTGAACTCTTGATTCTCCTGCCTCAGCCTCCCAAACTGCTGGGATTACAGGCCTGTGCCACAGAGCCTGGCTAACATTTTTCATTTATATGGAATGTTTCTTTACTTCTGTGGTTAATTTCTAGATCTTCTCCTTATTTGTGTTTTCCACCAGTTTGACTAGGATGTTCTTAGGTGTCCTTCTCTTGTATATTTTGCTTGGGCTTCTCTAAACATTTAGGTTGGTAATTTGTTGCAGTGGCAGTGCTTTGAAATTTCCAAGAGTAAGTTTCCTGTTCCTATCCCTATTTGGAGGAATAATTGATTTATAATGGGAAGACTCTGGACATGACTGCGTTTCTTCTTCTTCCTTAATAGCCTAAAGCTTTTGCTGTAATCCAGCCCTTCGCAGTGATTTGTTGGCCTTTTGCTCATGACTAGAAATGAGAGGGTTCCTTGTTCCTGCCACAGTGGCAGATGGATTTTGCATCGTATGTGAAAAGGTTCCAGATTTTATGCTTGAATTCCAGAGGCAGCCACTCTCCCTATGTACACCTGGCCCCTGAAAAGGGTACCAATTAGGTCTTCTGCCCTGCCCCCTGTCTTTGTCTTGAGTATGGATTGACGTCCAAGAATGAAAGCTGGTTTGTCAGTGTTAAGTCCCTTGGGTGTGGGGTTCCCAGAGTTTCTGCCATTATTTTCACATACATTTGGCCTTTAGAAATTTGTTAAAATATCAGTTTCTTATTCACTTTTTTGGGGCTAATTTTTCTTCCCTTGCTGTTAAAGGTGAGAGAATTTTATGTATCCCACTGCTTCTGGAAGGGGCTTGCTACCTTTTGGAATTTGGATCATCTGTTCCCTTGTAACCTCTGTCTTCTGATAGGGTCAAGAAAAGTTTGTTTTGTAGATTATTTTTTAAATTTTGGTGGTTGATAACATGGGAACAGTTATGGCTTTCCTTACCCTAAGTGGAAGCAGAATTTACACAACTGTTATTTAAGGAGATTAGTCCTTCACCATAAATATAAAATTTATGCATATTTTGTTTGCTAAATTTTTATAATTTATCTTTTATTCATAATGAGTTTAAGGCTAAGAATATTCTTTTGAGTACAGTTTTGGTTGTGTCATATATTATTTCAAAATAGCATTTTAAATTATTTAGGATTCTGCTTTTTTAATGTTAAAATTAAAATTTGGGGGGGTTTAAAATCATATCTAATGAGAGTTCAATATATACACAATTGTAAACACACACACACACACACACACACACACACACACAATTATGACCCACATATAAAGGCATAGTAATTCTAGCACAGGTCTAGATCTCCTCCTTTGTCCATATTGAGTTTCTTTTACCTTTATTGTGTTCTCTTTCTTGATTCATGGCAAGAAAGGTTTGTTTGATTCAGTGATTTTATAGTATATTTTAATGACCAATAAGATTAGTCCCACCTTAGTATTCTTTCCAGAATTTTATAATAGTAATTTCAGACATTATTTTTTCTATAAACCTCTAAGACCATTTGTCCAATTAAATTTTAAAAACCCTTACTAGGAATAAAGTCAGGATTGAATGAAACTTCTACATTGTTTGCAAAAGTGATATTTTAAGATTAAATCCTTCCATCCAAGAACTATTAAGTGTATATCTTGTTTATATACTTCAAAAGAACCTATAATTTTTTAAAATGTAGGCTTATACCTCTCTTTAAAATTTAAAGCATTTTATATCATAATATGATAGAATATTTTCCCTAATTTCCATTTTTACTTAATATTCTTCATACAGCTATATACTGATTTTTTTTTTAATCTGTAGCTATTTAACAAATTTTATCAATTCTTGGAGTTTTAATCAGATCTCTTGGGTTAAATGGAATAGAAAACTACAAAGAGCAGAGAGAATACAGTATCTTCCTTCTTTCTTCCTTTTTAAAATTTAAATCAAAGACAAAAACAGATAAGGTTCTCTATAAGGTCCTTGCTTAGCATCTGGATGGCCATCTTATGTGACAGCCACCATTTTAAGGAAAAAGTTTCACTTTCCCGCCCCAGGGCATTTCTGAGAATGACTCACCACTCCCCCATACCAATCCAACCCTGGCTGCTTTAGGGCCTGCCTGGCTCTGATTCCTGAGCCTGTCCCATAAAAGTCTTGGAACCCAAGCCTGTTTTGCCTCTCTCTGTAATAGAGAGATGGCCTTTATTTGTTAGCTCTGACAAATAAACTCTCCTGTGTATCAGTCTGGTCTCCTCATTTCTCACTTACCCATCTCTCTTTCCTCTCTTTCCCTTCATTCTCAGATGAGTGGATGCTTCTGAATCTGAGCACCATGGTTTGAATAGCAAAACTCCTGACCAGTGCTTCTCAAATTTGGTACACATTAGAATCACTTGAGAAGCTTTAACAAATCCTGATGGTTGGGGCAGAAGCCAGGCATTAATATTGTAATCATCAGGAGATTCTAATTTATAGTAAAGTTGTGAACCATTATTTAAGACCAGCAGTCAGCAGACTATGGCTCACAGGTCAGAATCCTGTATTCTTGGAAACAAAGTTTTTTAGAGCATAGTCATGCTGATATATTTACTATTGTCTGTTATGCTTTTATGCTACAATTCCAGAACTGAGCAGTTGTGAAAAAGGCCATATGGCTCATAAAGGCTAACCATATTTAGTATCTGGCCTTTTTCATAGAAAAAGATAAGGCATGGAGGAGTCCCTTTTGTCAGCTCTTTTTGTGCAGGATTTTGCTAGAATTTCCTGCTTCTAGAAGGCTACTACCCTTTACACTCTGCCCTGCCTTGCCCTGGCCTGTTGGTATTCTTTTATCAGTTTGAATTCTGAACAGTTATAACTCCCCGTATAGTAATTTGATTTACTAAGCTTCCAGTAGGTATCAGGCACTTGAGATACTTTGGGGCACAAATAGGGCAAAAAGCCAGGTGTGCATAGCGCTTTTCTTCCTTTGAAATGGGATGGGGTGAGAGATAGTATAAATAAACAAACATGTAATATAAATATAAATAAATATGTAAAACTAAGCTGATAATGACTTCTGTGGAAAAAATAAAGCAGGGTGATGATACTGGTGATGCGAATCAGGGCTGTGTCCCATTTCCTTGATGTGAAGATTGAACACCTGAGAAACACAAAGGCAAGCGTAGAAAGCAAGTTTTATTTAAAGGATAGAACAGAAACAGACTTCTCAGAAGAGAAGGGGCCCCAGAGCTCGGTGTCTGAGGAAGTGGGGGTGTCTTGCCCCTTTTATACATTTTAGATTTCCTTTGTTCTCATGTTTTCTCTTCCCTTCATCCTGCCTAAGTGACTAGTGACCAAAAGGTGGGCCAAAAGGTGGAGTGATCCAAGGGCAGGAACAAGCCACAGTGGGGTATATGCAGGAAGGGAGCAGCCCAGGGGGCATTCATTCATCAACTCCTTCTGGAGAGGAACATTTCCCTGGAGGCAGGTAACCTTAACAACCAGTGGAAGAGGGGGAAGGGCTCTGGAGGTATTAGCATTTTATTTCCTCTTGAATCAGCCCCCATCTTTCTTACCCAATCATTTATTACCTACACTGCCTGTACTTACCCCCCAACCCCAGTAACACATGTAAGAAGGTAACATTTGAGTAATGATCTGAAGGAGCTAGTAAGTGAACCTCATGGAAATGTGAGGGAAGAACTGCATTCTAAGCAGCAAGAATTGACAAGTACAAAGGTCTTGAGGTGTGGTGTGCCCAGGGAGGGTAGTGTGGCCAGAGTAGAGTGAACCAGGTGGGAATGTGGGAGGTGATGTGGTCCTATCGGCCAGGCCATTGTAATTACTCTGGCTTTTATAGAAAAATTGAGTTAGGAAACCCTGGGGTGGGGGGGTTTGAGTATCATATAATATGACTCTTAACAGAATCCCTTTGCCTATTGTGTTGACAATAGATTGGAGAAAGCCAAGGTCAGTCTCAGGGAAAAACTTCTAGGAGTCTATTGCAAAATTCCAATAATAGATTATGGTAGATTGGAATAGGGTGGTAACAGTGGTAGTTGTAAAAAGTGAAGCCCCAAATGTCTCAATCCAGCTTCTAATTAGTGTTAATTCTTGGATTTTTTATATTAAATTGTCTTGATCTTGTAGTTTTTCTTAACTTTGTTTTCATGGCTTGATACCACTTTAAATTGGATACTGTAATGAAAACTCAGTTGTGCCTAATTATAATCTATATTTAATAATACTTAAAAATTGTGGATGCTCAGTAAATT
Source organism: Tamias sibiricus (assembly GCA_025594165.1). Lineage (NCBI taxonomy): Eukaryota > Metazoa > Chordata > Mammalia > Rodentia > Sciuridae > Tamias > Tamias sibiricus. Next base: position 89,631,519 of record CM046662.1, read on the forward strand.
CTTAAAAATGAATGCATCTTAAAGGGTCCGGGTAGAATGAGATGAATTACATTTATCTTTTTTTTTTTTTTTTTTTTTTTTTTGGTACCAGGGGTTGAACTCAGGGGCACTTGACCACTGGGCCACATCCCCAGCCCTTTTTTGTATTTTATTTAGAGACAGGGTCTCAGTGAGTTGCTAAGTGCCTCACTGTTGCTGAGGCTGGCTTTGAATTCGCGATCCTCCTGCTTCAGCCTCCCAAAGTGCTGGGATTACAGGTGTGCGCCACCATGCCCGGCTACATTTATCTTTTATTCAGAACCATGTTTCACTTATAATTGTTTCCCCTCACAAGTAGCATGTATCCTCACGTATTGGCTATTTTGTGCTCTTTACGTTTAATTAGGAGTCACTGGGAGGTATATTCATATATTTCAATCTTAAACTAAATCTAATATAAACAGCTACAAAAATGAACTCATAAAGTCACTAAAGAATAAATAAAAGAAAGATGAATTGGGTCATGAGGAAAACTTTAAAGACAGTTTGAAAAAGTAATGTAAAATTATTACTTGCAGCTAAGCATTTTATTTGGAAAATAAAAGATATTAACTGAAAAGCTATTACAAACAATAAGGTGTTTCAATGCACAATACATATATAGAAATAGTTTGTATATATAAACAACTGATGACTAACAAGATTTTTTCATTTTTACAAATAGACAAACATCCTAAGTTTATATGGAAAAATCAAGTAAGCAAGAATATTTAGGACAGTTCTCAAAAAAGGAAAGGGTTGCAAAGGGACCAGACTGTGGCTACCAGGTTAATAAACAGAACAGTTCTTTGCAAAATAAAATGTTCAGAAAGGAAATAAGTGTAAGTGGGATTTTGGTATATGATAAAATGGCATTTGAAATCAGAGGGATAAGATATTCATTCCAAGGTATCATGTAATGAATAACATTTTTAACCAACGAAATGAGATAATTTACTTAATAAAAGGTCAATTGGGTAGCCATTAAAAAATAAAAAAGGACAACAACTAAAGTTAGATCTCTAATATGTAATACATACCAGATGGGTCAGCAATTTAAAGATAAAAAAACTAAACTCTAAACATGACATAAAATTCCAAAGCCACAAAAGCAGATTCATAAATTTTAAAATTAAAATTATTTTGACAGATTATAATTGCATATACTTACAGGGTACAAGATTCATAAAATTGGTTACATGAAAGTACACATTTCTACATGTTAAAAAAAACACTAGAAGAACCCTAATATTCTCATTAAATCCAAATGATCCCATCAAATACAAATAACTCAGACACTGCCAAATACATATTATTTCTTAAAAAATATTTGTTTTAGTTGTATACAATGCCTTTATTTTTACGTGGTCCTGAGGGTCGAACCTGGGCTGTGCACATGCTAGGCGAGCGCTCTACCACTGAGCCACAACCCCAGCCCCTCAAATACATATTATTTTATGGTTTACAAGTTAATAATAATTATTAGACTATTTTATGTTCTGTATTTAATCAGAGTAACAACTTTATAGTATAGTAGTTGCTGTCATCCTTTTGATATTTCCATTAAATCTTTAGGAGTCTGTAACAATAGCCAGGCATGGTGGTACAGGCCTGTAATCCCAGTGGCAAGGGAAGTTGAGGCAGGAGTATCACAAATTCAAAACCAGCCTCAGCAACATAGCGAGGCCCTAAGCAAGTTAGTCATTTCTGAAAATACGTAATTCTATAATCACTGTCATTTTAAGATATAATACATTCTTTAAAAGTAAAAGTAATTACTAAAATTGTTTCTTTAAAAATACATATGAACATATTTATAGGTAGCTTTAGAACATTATATTCTTATTTTTGTTCAAACTGTGAAGTAGTGTGGGTTTTAAGCCACTCATCAATCGCATTTTCATACTTCCCTGGTTTTTTCAGCCACTCCTGATGCCACCTAAGGTTTGCTATAACATTTGAATAATTTTGTCCTATACTTTGTTTCCACTTGATAAACTGTTCTTTATTATATCTGTGGACAGAAGCAGAAACTCTGGGGTAGTTTATAATGGAACGAAGCTTCTGATCTAAAGAATAAGTAATTTCTGGAAATTTTGCAGCAATGTTTTTTAATTCATCTGGATCCGAGGAAAGATCTGAAAGAAAAAAAATTAAATACTTGTCAAAATAGTTACCTATTAAAAACTTTTTCTAGAATGTCATTATAACAGATAATGTATTAGATTTCATTTTCAGATCCTTTGAGTTAATAAAATGAAGTGCAGTAAAAAATTATGTGCTGCATAACACTCCACATATATGATAGTGGTCCTATAAAATTATATTGCCTAGTGATATCTTAATCTTCTTAGTTTGTGTAAGTATGCTATCTGATGTTAGCACCATGATGAAATAGCCGAATGACACATTTCTTAGAACATATTCCCATCATTAAGCAATACATGATTGTATATATAAAATGTATATATAAAAATAATATACCAAAAATTAAACACTCCTATAACATATGCCCAAATTATCCTCCTTCCTGCTTTCATCTGGCTATCTCACTTTTTTTTCTTATCAACTTTTAGATGCCAGAAACAGTCAGACCCTTATCATTAGTAAGTTGATTTAGAATGACTTCTTCCTGCTTTGGATGCCTTTTTCTTTTTCCTCCTTTGACATGAAGAGGAAAAAAACCTGCAATATTTGTATTGTTTTATTTCAACATCCCTAAACTTTGCAGCTGTAAGATTTGTTACATAGACAGGTCATATTCCTGCAACTTTATTTAGTCTTAGATTTATTTATATATTAGCATCTTATGCTTCAATTTCTGAAATTTAGATTCATAAATACTTCCATTTTATCTAACAGCCATGGAAATGAAAAATTTCTCTCAGTCACTACCAGAAAGAAACTAATGATAAATGTTCAGATCCACAAATGCTTTTTATATACAGTGTGGGAAAACAGAGGATATAAGATGCCAATCTGATTTAAAAAAACAAAGATTTTATGACAACTTCAAAAAGTAAATGAATACTGTATGTTCAAGGAAAACACACTCTGAATGCTACTTGAATGCATATATGACTTTGATAGGTGACTTCACATGACAACTTTTTAAGAAAGGGAGGTCTGTGCATAAACCTTAAAAAAGATAGGAAAGGATGGCTTCTCCCCTGGTCCTTTAATAATCACATCTGCTTTTTGCAGAACACAGTGTTAAAAAACAAAATCACAACAAATTTGGTTTGAAAATCTAATTGACGTTTACTTCATGATCCATGAGTTGGGCAGCATCCCATCTAAAGAATTAGAAAAGGTGCTTCAATGAACTGAGAAGAGGGGTGGGCTTTGTAAGTTGGAAAGCATGAAGGAAGCAGAAACAAGAAGCAAAAAACATACTGGTGATTAAAAAGTTACTTTTATATAGGTTTAAAACAGAAGGAATTTCCTTATCATTTGGATCAGGTAAAATGGGCCCTTTCTGATTGGTTTCTATGAATCTGTTTTTAAGAATCTGGCCTGTTTTAAAGTTCAGTTTGATTATGTGGCATTTAGCACTAGTGACTCCAATCTGTTTTGGTTTATGTTTTTGAATCTAATGCAGAAGTTCAGTCCAAACAATGGGTTCTCATAAATTTTATATAACAATGACCAGTGAACAAGCAAGGGGCCATTATTTATCAGGATGAAAATTTAAGTATTTTTTGAAGCCCAAAATCCACTGCTTTTAGAGTTAAGGAAGTTACTCAGGTTTGGCCACTAACGAATTATTTTGAGTTAATAACTTTGACTTTGTAAGTAGGAAGGAAACTTAGGGAGAAATAAATATTAATAATGGCTAAAATGGGACAGAGTATAAGTAAAATCCTAAATCTAAAAATGCTATTTAAAAATTCATATGGGGCTGGGACTAGGGCTCAGCGGTAGTGCATGTGCCTGGCATGTGTGAGGTACTGGGTTCGATTCTCAGCACCACATACAAATAAATAATAATAATAATAAAAGGTCTATCAACAACTTAAAAAAATATTTAAAAAAATTCATAGACTAGGGAAGCTGGCAGCCATTTTTAAAATGTAAAAGGAGAATGGCTTTTGGAATCAGACTGGGGTTGACATTTCAGTTCTGCTACTTCTTAGTTGTGAGACCTTGTAACAGGTGTCTGAACTTCTTTGACCCCCTAGACTCCTTCTCTGTAAAAATGAGAATGGTGCTATCTTGTAGGATTGGGATGCACATTACACAGTATGTGTAGAATGTCTTGTCCATAAGAGATATGGGTTGATCTTTCAGAACAGATAATGAGAAGGTGGTGACTAGTGATTAGGAAATGGAGAAATGAACATTAAAAGATCCCTGATCAGGGAAAACGATGGTTTCAATCCTAAGAACCAGATTCAAAGCCTTAGAGCACTTTCTCTAATATTCACATGATGACTGGCAAGGAAGCTGCTCCTCCCTTGGGCAACCTCTGTAGCCTGTCTCATCAGAAGCAGCAGATTTTCATTTATTTAACAATAATTATTGAATCTCTTGAGCAGTGCTATGTAGGTCAGCTCATGCATAATATTACACTTAAAAACACATCAATTAATTTACCAAAGAGTTGAGGCAATACTGAAGCACCATCAGAATAGGCTATGTACTTCCACTGATTAGTTCGAAGCATATAGGTGGAAGCATTCACATTGCATCCGTGGAATTCACTCAGAATCCAGGGAGGACGTAGGTTTTCAACTTTACGTTTATTCTTAGATGGTTTTGATGATAATGGCAACAAAGAGTATCCACTCAGGTTTTGAGGCAGAGGAATTCCAGCAATATCTATGAAACAAAAATAACAAAATATTTAAAAATTCATCCTTTTATTAGTTGAACATTCATAAATGACATAATTTATATTTTCTCCCATTAAAGACCACAGAGATTAGAGATTATATATGGGTTTTGTAAATGGACTACCTAGATTCAGATGCTTACTACATTAGCCATGTTACCTTGTGCAAGTTATTAAATTTTCTGAACCCAAGTTTTTTTACTTGTAAAAGAAGGATAATAATCTTATAAGTTCATTTCAGATTTAAAAAAGATAATTTGTGAAAAATTCTGAGAATAGTACCTGGTGCCTAAGAGCCCTACCAAAGTTGATTGATGATAATTGTTTTTTTTTTCACTCTTAAGGAGCATTTTAAGGACTAGTATTTTGTAAAAACATTCCTTGAGGAATCCTGGATTATACTGATTTAGGGAAAAGTATTTTTTTTAACCTATCAAATGTACACACATAGACCAACAGCATGAGAAATGTCCAATTTAAAAAGTTTTTTTTTTTTTTTTTTTTTAAATTGGTTTTAAGGTATTTGGAACTCAAACTGCCTTTTTTTCTGTAGAAAAAAATAATTAATGATTGTTGCATATTCAGGATAGTTTAAAAATGAGTCTAGTTGCTCCATACCCCTTTCTGGTATCAGTGGCTCATGATTCTATGTAAATTTAAATATTCCCTATGAAAAATAGCATTATATCTGTAATGTTAGAGACTAAACAAAATTGAGTAAGAAAATTATTTTAATGAGAATAAGGAAGCAAAGTCCTCTATAAATCTTTTGCAGGTACTTCCTTTACAAATAACCATTTAAAAATTTGTATCTTTCATTTCCCTTGAATTACTGATCTTCTACCAATCAATCCCAATTAGGGACTCTTTTGATTCCTAAAGAAAGAAGAGAGAAGTATTTCAGAGATAACTGGTTAAAAACCATCAGGATAGAAGACCTTAAAGAGGATATACATGAGAAAAAGGGACTGCCTAAGATGAAACTGAGCACCAAGACAGTGGTCTGTTCACTGTAAGGAGAGGAAGTAAATAGCAAGAAAGGAGGCTGTGTAAGGGTGTCTGTGTGTCACCATTACTAGTGAGCCACAGAAGAGAAGAGGCCTTTGAGGACCACGGGAAGCAGGGGCCAACTGGCATATACTCATGACTATGGGAAGTTCTTACATGTAGCATTTTTAAAAAAAATATTTATTTGATTTAGTTGTATACAATGCAATGCATTTATGTTTACGTGGTGCTGAGGCTTGAACCCGGGCCACACACGTGCTCAGCGAGCGCTCCACTGCTGAGCCACAACCCCAGCCCACATGTAGCATTTTTTAAAAGAATGTTGGCCATATAGTGAAGATGGTAAGAAACTATGAGCAGAACATTCAAGAATTATGGGATAACATAAAAAGACCAAATTTAAGAATTATTGGCATAGAGGAAGGCAAAGAGTTATAAACCAAAGGAATGAACAATCTATTCAATGAAATAATGTCAGAAAAGTATCCAAACATGAAGAATGATTTGGAAAATCAAATACAAGAGGCTTACAGGAAACCAAATGTACAAAATCACAACAGATCCACACCAAGTCACATTATAATGAAAATGCCTAGCATACAGAACAAGGAGAGATTTTTAAAAGCCACAAGAGAAAGGAATCAGATTATATATAGGGGGAAACCAATTAGGATATCTGCAGATTTTTCAACCCAGACCCTGAAAGCTAGAATATCCTGGAACAACATATACCAAGTTCTGAGAGAAAATAGTTGCCAACTAAGAATCTTATATCCAGCAAAATTAAGCTTTAGATTTGATGACAAAATAAGAACCTTCCATGATAAACAAAAGTTAAAAGAATTTACAACTAGAAAGCCTGCACTACAGAACATCCTTGGCAAAATATCCCACGAGGAGGAAATGAAAAACAACAATGAAAATCAGCAAAGGGAGGTATTACACTAAAGGAAAAACCAATCAAAGGAGAAACCAAGTCAAGTTAAATACCAAAAATAACCAAAAGTTACTGGGAATACAAATCATGTCTCAATAATAACCCTGAATGTTAATGGCCTAAACTCCCCAATCAAAAGACATAGACTAGCAGATTGGTTTAAAAAAAAAAAAAAAAAAAGACCCAACAATACGCTGATTTCAAGAGACTCATCTCATAGGAAAAGACATTCACAGACTAAAGGTGAAAGCATGGGAAAAATCATGCCCCTCACATGGACTGCAGAAACAAGCAGGGACTCTCCATCCTCATATCAAATAAAGTAGACTTCAAGCCAAAGTTAATCAAAAGGGATTAAGAAGGACATTTCATACTGCTTAAGGGAACCATACATCAACAAGACATAACAATTATAAATATATATGCACCAGACAATGGAGCATCTATGTTCATCAAGCAAACTCTTCTCAAGTTCAAGAGTCAAATAGACCACAACACAATAATTCTGGGTGACTTTAACACACTACTTTTACCACTGGATAGAACTTCCAAACAAAAGCTAAACAAGGAAACTATAGAACTCAATAATACAATCAATAATTTAGATTAAACAGACATATATAGAATATTTCATCCATCAACAAGTGAATTCACTTTCTTCTCAGCAGCACATGGATCCTTTTCTAAAATAGACCATATACTATGCCAAAAAGCAACTCTTAGCAAATACAAAAAAGTAGAGATACTACCCTGCATTCTATCAGATCATAATGGAATGAAGTTAGAAATCAATGATAAAATAAAAAATAGAAGCTACTCCAACACCTGGAGACTAAATAATATGCTACTGAAAGAAAAATGGGTTGCAAAAGACATCAAAGAGCAGATTAAAAAATTCTTAGAGGTAAATGAGAACACCAATACAACATATCAAAATCTCTGGGACACTATGAAGGCAGTACTAAGAGGAAAGTTCATTGCATGGAGTTCATTCCTTAAGAGGAGAAAAAGTCAACAAATAAATGATTTAACGTTACTTCTCAAAGCCCTAGAAAAAGAACAAATCAATACCAAAAGCAGAAGATAGGAAATAATTAAAATCAGAGCTGAAATCAATGCAATTGAAACAAACAAACAAACAAAAAAAAAACAATCGAAAAAATTGACAGAACAAAAAGTTGATTCTTTGAATAAATAAATAAAGTTGATAAACAATTAGCCATGCCAACAAAGAGAGAAAAAACTCAAATTACTAACATTTGTGATGAAAAAGGAAATATCATGACAGTCACTACAGAAATACAGACGATAATTAGAAATTATTTTGAAAATTTGTACTCCAATAAGATAGTAAAATAGAACGCATCAACAGATTTCTAGAGTCAGATGATTTGCCCAAACTGAATCAGAGTGATATACCCAAGTTAAACAGAACAAAATTTCAAGCAATGAAATAGAAGACACCATCACAAGCCTACCAACCAAGAAAAGCCCAGGACCATATGGATACACAGCTGAGTTCTACAAGACATTCAAAGAATAACTAATATCAATACTCCTCAAAATTATTTCATGAAATAGAAAAAGAGGGAACACTTCCAAACTCATTCTATGAGGCCAATATCACCCTGATTCCAAAACCACACAAAGACACATTCAAAGGAAAGAAACTTCAGACCAATCTCTAATGAACATAGACACAACAATTCTGGATAAAATTCTGGAATTCTGGCAAATTGAATACAAAAACATTTCCAAAAGATAGTGCACCATGATTGAGTGGGGTTCATCTCAGGGATGCAAGGATGGTTCAACATACGGACATCAATAATTGTAATTAATTACATCAATAGACTTAAAGACAAGAATCATATGATCATCTCAACAGATGCAGAAAAAGCATTCGACAAAATACAGCACCACTTCATGTTCAAAACACTAGAAAAACTAGGGATAACAGGAACATAACTCAACATTGTAAAAGCCAACTGTGCTAAGCTCCAGGCCAACATCATTCTTACTGGAGAAAAATTGAAAGCATTCCCACTAAAAACTGGAACAAGACAGGGATGACCCCTTTCACCATTTCTATTTTACATAGTTGTAAATTGTTTGAGATGCTAACCAGAGCAACTAGACAGACAAAAGAAATTAAAGGAATATAAATAGGAAAAGAAGAACTCAAACTACCAGTATTTGCCAATGATATGATTCTATACTTACAGAATCCAAAAAATCCCACCAGAAAACTTCTAGAACTAATAAATGAATTCAGCAAAGTAGCAGGATATAAAATCAACACACATAAATCAAAGGCATTTCTGTACATCAGTGACAAATCCTCTGAAAGAGAAACTAGGAAAAGCACCCTATTTACAACAACAACAACAACAACAACAACAAAACTTGGGAATCAACTTAATGAAAGAAGTGAAAGAAATTAAAGGGATCCAGATAGGAAAAGAAGAGCTCAAATTAGCACTATTTGCTGATGACATGATAATATACCTAGAAGACCCAAAAAACTCTACCAGAAAACTTTTACAACTAGTAAATGAATTTGGCAAAGTTGCAGGATACAAAATCAATACACATAAGTTAAAGGCATTTTTGTACATTAGCGACAAAGCCTCTGAAAGGGAAATGATGAAAAACTACCCCATTTACAATAGCATTAAAAAAAAAAAAAATACCTGGGAATCAACTTAACGAAAGAGGTGAAAGACCTCTGTAATGAAAATTATAGAACACTAAAGAAAGAAATTATAGAAGAACTCAGAAGATGGAAAGACCTACCTTGCTCTTGGATAGGTAGAATTAATATTGTCAAAATGTCCATACTACCAAAAGCACTATACAGATTTAATGCAATTCGAATCAAAATCCCAATATCATTCTTCAAAGAAATAGAAAAAGCAGTCATGAAATTCATCTGGAAAAATAAGAGACCCAGAATAGCCAAAGCAATCCTGAGCAAGAAAACTGAAGCAGGTGGCATCACCATACCAGATTTTAAATTATACTATAGAGCAATAGTAACAAAAACAGCATGGTATTGGCACCAAAACAGACTGGTGGACCAATGGTACAGAATTGAAGACACTGAGACTAATACATATAATTTCAGCTATCTTATATTAGACAAAGGCACCAAAAATGTACAGTGGAGAAAGGATAGCCTCTTCAACAAATGGTGCTGGGAAAACTGGAAATCTATATGCAACAAATTGAAATTAAACCCTTATCTCTCACCATGCACAAAACTCAATTCAAAGTGGATCAAGGACCTAGGAATTAGACCAGAGACAATACACCTAATAGAAGAAAAAGTAAGCTCCAATTTTCAACATGTCGGATTAGGCCCCAAGTTCCTTAATAAGAATCCTGTAGCGCAAGAATTACTACCAAGAATTAATGAATGGGATAGATTTAAACTAAAAAGCTTCTTCTCAGCAAAAGAAACAATCAGTGAGGTGAATAGAGAGCCAACTATTTGGGAACAAATATTTAATACATGCACATCAGATAGAGCACTAATTTCTAGAATATATAAAGAACTCAAAAAACTTAACACCAAAAAAATAACCCAATCAATAAATGGGCTAAGGAATTGAGAAGACACCTCTCAGAAGAAGATACACGATTAATCAACAAATACATGAAAAAATGCTCAACATGGCTGGCAATTAGAGAAATGCAAATCAAAACTACTCTAAGATTTCATTTCACTCCAGTCAGAATGGCAGCTATCAAGAACACAAGCAACAATAAATGTTGGAGAGGATGTGGGGAAAAAGGCACACTCATACATTGCTGGTGCGACTGCAAAATGGTGCAACCACTATGGAAAGCAGTATGGAGATTTCTTGGAAAACTGGGAATGGAACCACCCTATGACCCAGCCATCCCACTCCTGGGTCTATTCCCAAAGGACTTAAAAACAGCATATTACAGTGACACAGCTATCTCAATGTTTGTAGCTGCGTAATTCACAATAGCTATGTTGTGGAACCAACCTAGATGTCCCTCAGTAAATGAGTGGATTAAGAAAATGTGGGGGGTGGAACCTGGGGTTGTGTCTCAGTGGTAGAACACTGCCTCTCACACAGAAGGCCCTGGGTTCGATCCTCAGCACCACATAAAAATAGATAAATAAAAATAAAAATATTAAAAAAAAGAAAATGTGGTATATACGCACATGGAATTTTACTCAGCAATAAAAGAAAATAAAATAATGGCATTTGCAGGTAAATGGATGAAGTTGGAAGACATAATGCTAAGTGAAGTTAGTCAGTCTCAAAAATCTAAGTACCAAATGTTCTCTCTGATATAAGGAGGCTAGTTCACAGTATTGTTGGGATGGGGGTACATAGGAGGATTAGAGGAACACTAGAATGGTCAAAGGGAAGGGAGGGTAAGGGAGGGAGTAAGGGGGAGGGAGGGGGAGAATAGAAAAAAAAAGGTGGTGAATGAGATGGATATCATTTTCCTAAATGCATGATTGAAGACCTGAATTGTACGAATATACTTTGTATACAAACAGTTGTATGTAAAAAGTTGCTATATACGGGCACTGTGAATTGTAATTATTATAAATTTAAAAAATAAATAAAAAAAAAGAAGTGAAAGACCTCTACAATGAAAACTATAGAATGCTAAAGAAAGAAATTAAAGAAGACCTTAGAAAATGGAAAGATCTCCCTTGTTCATGGATAGGCAGAATTAATAGTCAAAATCACCATATTACTCAAAGTACTATACAGATTTAATGCAATTCCAATCAAAATCCCAATGACATTCCTCATAGAAATAGAAAAAGCAATTATGAAATTCATCTGGAAAAATAAGAGACCCAGAATAGCCAAAGCAATCCTTAGCAAGAAGAGTGAAGCAGGTGGCATCACTATACCAGAACTTAAGCTATACTACAGAGCTGTGGTGTTTCTCATCCGGGGATTTGAGCTCAACCCCCAACCCGTTAATTCGGGGCTGTGAGTCTGAGATCTCCCCAACCTGGAATTGAGCTGACCCCAAACCTGTTAATTCAGGGCTGTGTGGGCCTAGTTCTTCCAAACCAAGAATCAAGCCAGGTGTCCGCCTGCTAATCCAGAAATCTGGGTTCTTCCTTGGTTATGCAAATGAGTTTGAGCCCAAGCTCCCTCCAAATGCCTGGGGGTCTGAGCTCGGCTCCTCTTTGCGGATGAGATGCCACTTTATGCGACCACCAAGAATTAACTTTGTGTGCTTTGTCTGTACTCTTGATGTATTTCTATTGTATGACCACCAGGTTCTAATATATTTAATTACCAATAATAAAACCAGTTCAATGGCCCTGTGGAATCTAAAGCCAGAAACTAGCTAAGCCGGTAGGATGAGCCCAGTTGAAGTTTAAAGAAGATACTAGGACAACATAACTTTATGATCAGGCATACCTAGAGTTGAAGAATTTTTAACATTAGCTTTAAGATTTTTAGAATACCTTCCCCTACCTATAGATAAGATTAATCAGTAGTTAGGATAATTGATCTTCCCTAGGTAATTCCTGAAACCTTTTTATAGTTAACTACTGGAAATTCTTTATTATAGTTAATTCCTAACATTCCTTACTGGAAATTCTTTATTATAGCTAATTCCTGAAATTCCTTATTGTTAATTACTGGAAACCTAATGTGACCCCCTATAGTTAATTACTGGAAATTTTTATTGTATAGTTAATTCCTGGAAAACCTTTATTGTAATCTTCTTTACTGAAATTCCTTTATGTTACCTCCTAAAGAAAAAATGTGAATTACTGTGCTTGTTGGGATGTATAAAAAGCCATACTGAGAAAAGTAAAATCAGAACAGTAGAAGGATTTCTACAACCTGGCTTGTGTGTGGATTACTTCATATCGTCGAAGTTCCCTTCAGTACCAAGCGGGAAGAACTTAACATCTTTGCTGAAGCTGGTCTTCAGCACAGAGCAATAGTAACAAAAACAGCATGGTATTGGCACCAAAATAGACTTGTAGACCAATGGTACAGAATAGAGGACACAGAGACAAACCCACATAAATACAGTTATCTCCTATTAGACAAAGGAGCCAAAAACACACATTGGAGAAAAGATAGCCTCTTCAAGAAATGGTGCTGGGAAAATTGAAAATCCATATGCAGAAAAATGAAATTAAGCCCCTATCTCTCACCATGCACAAAACTCAACTCAAGTGTGGATCAAGGACCTAGGAATTAAACCAGAGACCCTGCACTTACTAGAAGAAAAAGTAGGCCCAAATATTCATCATGTGGGATTAGGCCCTGACTTCCTTAACAAGACTTCTATAGCACAAGAAATAAAATCAAGAATCAATAAATGGGATGGATTCAAACTGAAACAATCAGTGAGGTGAACAGAGAGCCCACAGAATTGGAGCAAGTTTTTACCACACACACATCGGATAGAGCACTAATCTCTAGGATATATAAAAAACTCAAAAATCTTAACACCAAAAAAACAAATAACCCAATCAACAAATGGGCTAGGAACTTAACAGACACTTTTCAGAAGATTATATACAATCAATCAACAAATATATGAAAAAATGTTCAACATCTCTAGCAATTAGAGAACTGCAAATCAAAACTAAGATTTCATCTCACTCCAGTCAGAATGGCAGCTACTAAGAACACAGACAACAATAACAACAATAACAATGATGAGGATGTGGGGGAAAAGGCACACTCATACATTGCTGGTAGGACTACAAATTGGTGCAGCCAATATGGAAAGCAGTATGGAGATTCCTTGGAAATCTGGGAATGGAACCACCATTTGACCCAGCTATTCTACTTCTTGGTCTATAACCAAAGGACTTAAAAACAGCATAGTACAGGGACACAGCCACATCATGTTTATAGCAGCACCATTCATAATAGCTAAACTGTGGAGCCAACCTAGATGCCCTTCAGAAGATGAATGGATAAAGAAAATGTGGCATATATACACAACGGAATACTACTCAGCATTAAAAGAGAATAAAGTCATGGCATGTACAAGTAAATGGATGGAGTTGGAGAATATTATGCTAAGTGAAGTTAGCCAATCCCCCCAAACCAAACGCTGAACATTTTCTCTGATATGTGGATGCTGATCCATAATGGGGATGGGAGTGGGGAGCATGGGAGGCATGGAGGAACTCTAGATAGGGCAAAAGGGAGGGAGGGGAAGGGAGGAGGCATCGGGGTAGGAAAGATGAGGAATGAAGTGGATATCATTACCCTAAGTACATGTATGAAGACATGAATGGTATAACTCTACTTTGTGTACAACCAGAGACATGAAAAATTGTACTCTATATGTGTACTATGAATTGAAATGCATTCTGCTGTCATGTACAACAAATTAGAAGAAATAAATTTAATTAAAAAAAATCAGGGGGCTGCAATTGTGGCTTAGTGGTAAAGTGTTTGTCTAGCACTTGTGAGGCACTGGGTTCGATCCTTAGCACCACATAAAAATAAATAAATAAAATAAAGGTATTCTGTCCATTTACAACCAAAAAAATTCATAGGAAGTTAAAATCAAAACAATATTAATTTCAAAATGAGACTGACTTCATTTTCTCACTGAGGGTGCTAATACTAGGTATTCAAGAAGAAAATATTTTGGTGAGTAATTTTTAAAGAATAACATCTGCAGTATCAACTTTAATAACATGAAGAATTCCTTACTCATGAAAATGGCACTTTTCTGCTAATATTAGGAAATAGTAATGTGAAACTATAAAGGACCTACAAGGATAAATAAACTAAGAGTATGCTTTATGTTTTCTATTTTATCATAAAGTATTCTATAGAAAAAGAACACTTTAAAAATTACTTTAAAAAAACTATTTATAAATTCAGACTTCAATAGAAGCACTGAAATTTCTATAGACTCTTGAAAGTAAGGTAGGTGTATTAAAACAGAAATTTCAGTTGAGTTTTCCTATCCATTATCTTCCTATTGAAGGTTTTGGAATCACCATCTCTTATAAGAAACTTCGTAGGAAAAAAAAAAAAAAAAACTTCGTAGGTACATAGAATGGAAGGGAAGAGGAAGCCTGGCTGGTAGCTTTAATTTGAGAAGTTCAATACCATATTCTTCATATGTAAACTGAATTAATAAAAACAATACAGCTACACGTAAACTAATAAAGAACTTAAATTTAGAATTCTAAGAATACATTATCATTCATAACTATTTTAAGCTTCTAATGGATTAGAAGAACCACAAAATAAGATCCTTGTAGATACTATATCAAAACATGTATTAAGCAGAGTAGAACATCCTATCTCACAGGCATGCTTTTAGAGTTAATCACTACTTTTTAAAGAAGTTTTAAATTCTTTCAGCTCTGAGGAATTTTGCTTTAAAAGGCTGAATCAAACACCAGGCTAAATATAGGACTTTGCTTTGGGACTATTATGGCTTTTAAACAAGGGAACAGACTCAGTGTACGCCTGTAAATCCTGGTATAATTATTAATAATACCCACTATTCTAAAAAGTGTGCTGTTCTGAACAGTAAATAAGACGGACACTCTACTTCAACAAACAAAATACCTTTACAACTTGAAAGCCTACATTTTCTTTTTAATAATACATTTATACCACTTTTACATCATTTCATTTTTTAAATAGAACCAACCACTTTTTTTTAAGACATTCTCACTGTTTGTTTCTTTCTTAATATTTTAATAAATATCCACGGAGATAAAATGCTTAGGTACATACATAGGTTCTTTTTTTTTTTTTTTTCTTTTTTGTGGTGCTGGAGATCGAACCCAGGGCCTTGTGCATGCGAGGCAAGCACTCTACCAACTGAGCTATATCCCCAGCCCCATAGGTTGTTTCTTATGGAAATGGAAATTTCTAATGGAAATTCATAGGTCAAAAGGTATGCACATTTTCAAGAAACGTGAAACATAATGCCACATTTGTCTCCAAACACTTTGTGACATTTTATATTCCCAGCAACAGCATATGAAGAATCCTATTTCTAATATGAGATTTTGCAATTCTTTTTAACCTTTGTAAACTCCATATGTGAAAGAAAAATGATATGTTCTTGTTTTAATAGGTTTATGACTACTGAATCTGAATCTAAAAATATCTTGGCAATTTGTATATCTCTTATTGTGAACCACCTGTTTATAGCTTTTGGTTAATTTGATAGGAAATTTTTCTTTTTCTTGCTGATTTATCAGAGCTTTATGGATATCAAACCTTTATCACTTTACTTTTAAAAACTAACACTGTTAACATTGTCTCCTGGCTCCAACACAGGTTTTTGTTTTACCCCCTTGCACCTTTCTCTTTCCACCTTATCTCTATAGGGATTCTCTTCTATTCCCTCTTCCCACCCCGACCCCCCAAATAATATAAATGTAACTTTTCCCCTTCTGCTGACAAAAGAATATTTATTATGAAACACATTTTGAACTGTGTTAAGCCTTGAAGACATTAGTATAATTTCCAGTTTAGACAGAAATGGAGAGGGACTTATTTTTGGCATCCTTTACTCTGTGGGGGCAGGTCTAATCACCATCTGATCTAAATACTGCTAATAAAATATATTTTTTTGCTGGGAAATGTAACTTAGAAGGACTCTATTGCCAAGAATCTTATGAAAGATAAAAATAAATAAAAATATATATAAATCTTTAAGTTTTAGAAAATTTGTAATTGACAAGTTACAGAATAAAACCTATAATTGCAGAGAACCATTTCCAGGAGAGCAGGGATGGAAAGACAAAGGTGATTCTGGGAATGTTTTCTTTTAGGTAAATTAGGCAGGCAGGTGCCCCCCCCCACCCCATTTCCCCCATGCCAACCAGTATTTTCTTATTTAGTATTTTCTTATATGATCTGTTAGATAAATATATCATGAAATAATTACAATGATGTATTTATCTAAATAATGTCTCTAATATTATTATCTAATAAATACATATGCCATCTACAAGTTTACAAATGACTCTTAACTTTTATGATATATGAAATGACAAGTAAGCCAGGTGTGGTGGGACATGCCTGTAATCCCAGTGACTCAGGAGATGGAGGCAGGAGTTTGAGGCCAGCCTCAGCAACTTAGTGAGTCTCTATGCAGCTTAGCAAGACCCTGTCTTAAAATAAAAAATAAAAAAGACTAGGGATGTGACTTAGTGGTTAAGTTCTCCTGGGTTTGGTACCCAGTTCCGAACCAAAAAATAAGAAAAGAAATGACAAGTAGTGATAATAGTAACTCAAGATTGTAAAGTACAAAATTTGCATTTTAAGCAAATATAAAACAATGTTTAAATGGAAATTATACCATGCATATTAATCAACTTATATATAAGGTGACATTCTGTAATTCTAGGAAGGGAATAGGACTCACTTAGGACAGCTCCCAAAAGTTACTGGACTATTGAGCTGTCAGAGTAAAAAAAGAAAAAGCTGAATATCACTAGAATGTATATTAAGGGACACACTGAGAAATAATCATCCCAGCTTTCTATAACCTTTTAGTAAATGTTTTATAGTTCTAGTCACTGTAATTCAAGGAAAGAGAACAAAGTTAAAAAGTCAAGCAAATATGATGACCCCCAAAAGGATCTGTGAATGAAAGTTCTACCTGAAGAAAAATTATGGGAGGAAACTGTAAAGAAAGGTCAATATCAGCATATATTCACAAGACTCTATAGATGATAAGACAGACACATAGAAACATACATAGTTGGGCTGAGGATGTAGCTCAGTGATGAGTGCTTCCCTAACATGCACAAAATCCTGGGTTTGATCCCCAGCACCACAAATCACCTAATTATATATATACTTAAAAAAACAAGTGAGGAAAATAGAGGTCTGGGAATTGATGGAGTGAGAAAGTGGCAGAGTTATGGCTAAGTGAGATAATTGCTTTGGGATAAAAGGAAACCAGTACATGATGATTAAACAACTGAAGAGGTTAAAGATTCAAGAACTAGAAAGATGTTCAAACATACAAGAAGTGATGTGAAATAAGAGAGAAAAAAAAAGGTCAGTGATTTAAATTAACTTTAAAGAAACTTATTTAGGTAAAGGGAAAGCCTGTACTAGAAGGAAGAAGATAAAAGGAACTTTTATTTCTTTGACTTTTTTTGTAGTTGTAGATATGTGGTCCTAAGTATCAAACCCAGTGTCTTACACGTGCTAGGCAAGTGCTCTGCCACTAAGCTACAGCACCAGTCCCTATTTCTTTGACTTTTAAGATTGATGTTTCTTCTATATGTTAACATTTCTCAAATTAGAGAAATGTGTTATCTTTTTCTCTCACCAAAATTTATGAATTGATGGTACTTTTGCAATTAATGGATTCCAAAAGTCCAGAGTCAGTATTTAAATGCTAATGAATTAAAAGTACTTTGTTAAATTAGAAAGAGTTCTATATAATTTCGTTTGGATTTGATGATGTCATTATTTTAATATCTTCAAGGAAAACTGCTAATTATCTCATTCCAAATATTGTTATTCTAGACCTATGGCTATGCCTATAGATAGATATTGAGAAGCTATTAAAGCAAATAGCACAAAACTATCCAAAGGGTTTGGCAGATATGTTTACAGTATCGGATTAAAAGACTTTGCTAAAATTGAAAAAAGGTAATAGTCTCAAAGTGGACAGAATAATCCAGAAAGGAAATGCCCACATTTTAGGGATGTGAGAGAGAATCAAATGATGTACAAGTCATTTGTACAGACATGAACCTGAATATATATTACTTTAGAGTCATATCCTGATTGTGAATCTTTTGAAAAAGACTGAAGTGAGTGATGGGCACAGGAACCTGAGGAATATTATCCTCATTTTTCAGAGTATGAATTGGACTCTTAGTTAAATGAGTTGCTCAAAGTTAAAATAAGTTATTGGGACCTCTAACTACTTTGTCTATTTATTCTCCAACATTAATACAGATAAACATTGAATCACACTACTTACCAAGCATAGTAGGGTAAATGTCCACCAGAGAAACTATATTTGATACTTGTTGGTTGGCCTTAATTCCTGGTCCCATTATCAAAAGTGGAACATGGGCACTAGCTTCATACATACTCATTTTATAAAACTGTCGATGTTCCATGGCCAACTCTCCATGGTCTGAAGTGTATATGACAATAGTTTTCTGAAGAAGATCTAATTGGTGAAGAGCTAAAATAATTTCACCTACAATGAAGTTAAGATTAAATTTAGTAATTAGATTTTAGTTCATGTTTTATTCTATCACATTATCTGTATAACCACTCCACCCTATAAAAATTTCTATCAAAGGGTACTTCTTAACATCTCAATATTATCCAAAGTTTTATATGCTTGTTCCTCACTTGACAGACTACAGAAGGAAAGAAAAAATACAATATCTATAGAAACTCTCCCTCAAAGCTTCTTTATCTGGAGATCATGCTGGCCTGCTTTCTATGTTTCTATCAGAGAATTTGGGGTGGGAAATCTTCCCCTCACTGCCTCAAATAAGAAAAGTAAGGCAAGTCTGGATATTGGCATTGTACATGTCTCAGATGACACAAAGATTGGTATCACCACTGACACACAGCCTCTATACAATAGAAGGGAATAAGAGCAGTTAGAACTCCTCTCCCCTGTTATTTTTTCCTCCTAAACCTCTGAGCAACTACCAGTTCATGCTCATGAGGTTGGCAGGTCATGGAAATGTGACTTTTGAAGAAAGTAGTGCAGATGGTATATGTGAATGATTTAGTATATTCTTGGATAGTAAAACTGTGACCAGTCCCCATCTTTTAATGTCCTCATTATAATTAAGAGAATCACAGTAAGGCATAGTTCAGATACAAGAGTCATCTCTATTTTGGTAGTTTCTAAATCTGGGTCTATATTATTTAAAACCCCATAGATTTTGAGATTTAGTCAGAATTGAGACTTATTGTTCTGTGGAGTTATTTATGGAGTTGAGACCCTCATCTGTCAACTGGGCAACTGGAATTGCTTCCTAGTTGGTCTTCTTGTATTCACTCCTCTTTCCCCTCTAGTATCCCTTGGCATCACTCTGGTGGCTATCTTTCTAAAATACTGATTATCTAATCATGTTATATTCCCACTTACTTTTTCACAGCTTTCTACTCTCTATCCTTGGTGTGATGTACAAGGCTCCTGTCTATCCTCTAGCCTCAGCATCCTCAGCTACCTGCTGAACCTTTACCTTTCAGCAACCCTAAATTGCTTAGAATCCCCTGAACATACCTTACTAGTTTACACTATGTTGCCTCTGTCCATACTCTGCTTTTATGTAGAATGCCCTTTCTCCCACCATTCACTTGGCAAGTTTCCATTCCTCCTGTACAGAAGTGCTAACCACTGTAAGCTGCCTGTCACTTCACTTTTGCTACTTTTAACACAGTTATGCTTCACTTCTTCTGTCTTCTGTCTTCCTCGGGAAGTGAAGCAAAATAAATGACATGGTGATTCTTCTGATGAAAATAACTTTTAATATTTCAGAAATAGCTATTGCGTCAAAACAAACAGTGGGCTTCTTCACATAAGGCTTCTTCAGCAGAAAAACTGCCATAACTCTATAGTGTTCTAAATAGGCGAACTCTCTTGACAGTCATCTTATGGAGACTGGGTTGGTTTTCAGCCAGCCTTGAAACTGAATGAGAGCAGGAAATTCAATGTAATTCTGGTCCAGAATATACATGGAAATGATTTTAGCCTTATTTAAGCCTTGCACTCAAGGGCCTAGGGAGAATGGATTTGTTTTGCAGGCATTACAAGTCCTTCTTATCTCTTAGAACCTGAGCTACCTTACAATTAATTATCTGTCACATGCATACCTGTGTTCAGCTAAATGCTGATCTCTGTTCAAAGTAGGTAAAAAGTATGATTTCTAGCAAATGATAGCCTTCTGTGACCCTTCATGTATGAACAAATCTGAGCAATTATGAATTTGAGAATTTATGAATAATTAAGCTTCTTATTCACTATGAACACATGTTATCCCATTTTTATGTGTCAAGATTCCTATAGTTTTAAGTCTGAAGTATCCAGGCAACTGTTCTAAGAAATATCTGAATATGTTCATGCAAGTTTCAACCAGCATGGTCATAGTTTGTTGGAAAATTATACTTTTTCATGTATTTGCTTATTAATTATTCTACCTACCAAGCATGGCATCTGTCTCAGCACACATAGCATAATAAAATGCCCTAATATTCTTAATTTCTTTGTCTGTAAACTTTCCCGTGCAGTTTTTTGTATAAGAAGAGTAATAATCTACAGGGTGCATTTCTGACAGAGGCAACCACTTGGGAATTTTGATGGCATCATGAGATACCTAAAAAGGGGAGAAAAAACTTAGTTAAGCTAGCAAAGTAATAATATTCCTCTCTTCTAACAAGTTACACAATGCTTAATTACTTAGAATAGTAGAAAAGAATAGTGACAAAGTATGTAAATAAAATAGTAAATAAAATACATAAAATTGAAACAAACTGTTAATAAATGTTGAGTATCCCTTATCTGAAATATTTGGGACCAGATATGTTTGAGATCTCACATATTTTTCAGATTGTGAAATATCTGCATGTACATATGATATCTTAGAGATGGGATCCAAGCCTAAACATTTTGTTTCATATACATCTTATAAACACAGCCTGAGCTAATTTTTTATATGATATTAGTGCACCCTAGGTTTGATTATGACCCAACACATGAGGTCAGGTGTGGAATTTTCCATCTGTGGTGTTACGCTGGCACTCAAAAAAGTTTGTTTTTATTAGAGTTTTTCAGATTTTGGATTTTTGAATTAACAAAGTTCAATCTGTATTCCCAGTAACATAAAAAGGTACATATCAATATGTTGATATATAGTGAGACAGGTTTGAAAAATTATTTTAGAATTATACATGTTAATGAAAAATATTGGCTATATTAGGCAGTATTCTAGCCCAGAAAAGTGTCTAACCACTTTAATATGTAGTTGTGTGACCAATTCAAAACTTCAGAATCAATACCTTAAGAATCTAGATTCTTTCTCCCCACAATTCACTAGTAAAAATACCAAAATCTAATGAGATAGCTAAATATTTGTTAAAAACAAATACAACTTTTAGGCTGGGGTTGTGGCTCAGTGGTAGAGTGTTTGCCTAGCATATGTAAGGAACTGGATTTGATTCTTAGCACCACATACAAATAAATAAAAATAAAGGTCCATTGATACTGGAAAATGGAACAACAACAACAACAACAACAAATACAACTTTTTAATATAGATAAGTGTTGGCAAAAGCAATTAAGACTAAATCTTTAATTTATATATATATCTTATAGTAAAGTAATTTTTAAAAAGTTCAAACATCTACTGTAAGTTGATTATTATTTAACTAATTTTCCTAACTCCAGACATATTTTTGAAAATGGAGCTACTTAGAATTTTTAAGAAGATATGAATGTCTGAAACTGACATTATTACTTTTAAAACAGGGTGAAAGCTGGGTATGGTGGTGCAAGCCTATAATCCCAGCAACTTGGGAGGCTAGGGCAAAGAATCACAAGCTTGAGGCTAGCCTCAGCAACTTTGAGTCCCTATGTAATGCAGGAAGACCCTATTTAAAAATAAGAAATAAAAAGGGCTGGGGATGTAGCTCATTGGTAAAGTACCCTTGGGTTCAATCCCCAGTACCAAAAAGCAAAAAACAAAAACACAACACAACAAAACAACAACAACAACAACAACAACAACAAAAAAAAAACAAAATAAAGAAAACAGGGTACAGTAAATAGTATTTCTGTTTAAACTTTTAAAGTAATTTACACTTAAGTCTACACATTTCAATACAGGCAGTCCTTGCTTCACATGGTTCTATATGCATGAATTTCAATGATCATGGTTTAATTAACATGTCCCTGAACAACAGGGTTCAAATTTTAGTTGCCAATGTATATTAACTGAATAACTACATAAATTACAAACTTCACACAAAATATGCTGCTAGCTCTTTAGTCTACAATTCACTATGTGATAACAGACGTACATCACATTCAGTGACTAATCATGTATTTTCTTTCCAAGTATGTCAGGAGTTGGTTATTCAAAACATGCATCGTAAGCTAACTGTGTACTTAGCCTGCCTCCTTATTTCCCAGTGATAAATCCATGTGAGACACTTTACAAAAATGGATAATCAAAGAGGAATTGGTGAACAAACATGAATCTGCAGTAAAGAAATGAAAAGTGATAAGGTTAGAAGTGAAATTCATAGCAGATGTAAGTGAAGTTATAGAAGAAATGGCTGGTCCAGGAATGTGGACACTGATACCATTCCAAAGACTAGATATGTAACTAGAGGAAGTGAAGGCATACTTATTGACATAAGTAAGGAATATCATTGTGAAAAGGATAAACATGTTCCAGAGGAAGTGACACTGGTAAAAATGTTCATTTAAAGGAACTCCTGGAGGTATACCATGACATTGGAAGTACATAAGGTAAAATGTTGGAAGGTGTTCCAAATTTAGATAACAATATGATAATCTGCCAAGTCATAGAGAGGATGCTTGCTCTATATTATGTAATACCATGAGAACACAAGCACTGTTCTAACTACTCTCAATAATTTTTTTAAACAAAAAAACCTCAAATTAAAAATATTATAGTAATGTTTCTATTACAGTGCACTGAATAGTTTGTTTCCAATTATAACCCAAAATAAGAGCATTTTACAAGTGTGACAAATGTTTTTAAAACATCAAGAAAAATGGTCCTTTCTGGTATTGAAAGTTAAGATCATTGTACACAATGAGACCACATGGTCATTTTTCCTATCCTGAATTTTGCAAAGTAAGGATCGCTTGCACTCCTAAGACACTGTCCTTCAGTTTCTCTTTTTATAGAAATATCATACACAAATATTTCAACTCAGAAGTAAGTTTCTGAGTTTTAACACATTTTATTTTTGTAAAACTCCTTCTGTGGTTTTTATCAAACCAGTTCATGGTCAAGTTTAAATATGTGATTTTCAATTTTTTCTTTAAAAGTGAAGTAGAAACAATGAGCTAATACCAATAAATTACAGACATAATGTTACTTCTGCTTTTGAACACATAAGGCACTTACTTTTTTAAGCCAAAAAGGAGATGTATGAAATGTTGAAGATCCAAAGTTTTCTCCTGAAGATGGTGAAGGGTAAGGGTGTGGTAAATTTAATCCCAAGTATAGAACGAATGGTTTAGAATAATTAATTGCTTCCTTTCTTAACCAATTTATTGCTCTGTCTGTAGTCCTCCAGTCTGCTTCCATCACTCTTTCTTTAGCCTTGTTGGGGATAAGATTAACCATAGGCCTGCCTTCTTGTCTGAGTAAGAAAGCAACATCTCTTGTCCATGCTTCCACACGATTACTGAGGGAGTAAAAATACAAGTATGTTGAAAGATATTTTAAAAGTTTGAAAAACTGACTAAGCATACAACATAGGAAAACAACAAGGAAAACAGTTTTTGAACTCAGCCATGTAAATAACTACATTAAATCTCAATCAAAAAGTTATTGAGGGCTGGGGTTATAGTTCAGTGCTAGAGCACCTGCTATCATGTGCAAAGCCCTGGCACCATGCACACAAACAAACAACAACAACAAAACCAGTTACCGAACATTAAAAAACAGGAATTGAATATTTGCTGATGTGTTCTTTAAAACTATGACAGATTACTTAGAACTTTTTCTTTCTTACAAGATAGTTTGTCAAACAAAAAATGTTTTAGAGTCTTAGTATTTTTCCTTATGCATTGAATTTTCTAGCATTTTTTCTTTTCTATCAGAAGATAGAATTTCTAACCAAAGTTAGTATAATTTCTTTCTTTTCTTCCTACCAGGGATTGAACCCAGGGATGCTTAACCACATCCCCAGCCCTTTTTATTTTTTATTTTGAGACAGGGTCTCCCTAATTTGCTGAGGCTGGCTTTGAACTTGAGACCCTCCTGCCTCAGCCTCCTAAACCACTACGTTTACAGACATGTGCCATGACTCCTGGCCAGTATAATTTCTTTTCAACACTAAATCTTTACATTAAACAAGTCCTACCTACCATGTATGCTTCATGTTTCTGAAGTTCATGTTTTAAATTGTTCCCATTCTATCTTTTCTCATTGAAAGAACAAGTTTAATCATGATCTGAGCTATCTAAGCTAATAGTGATACAGAATTCTTATCCATTATAAA
The DNA here is from genome assembly GCA_025594165.1 of Tamias sibiricus. Lineage (NCBI taxonomy): Eukaryota > Metazoa > Chordata > Mammalia > Rodentia > Sciuridae > Tamias > Tamias sibiricus. The sequence continues at coordinate 89,656,546 of CM046662.1, forward strand.
CTAGAGATGTTTTCTTCATTAGCTGAATTACAAGTTCAACCAAATGATACCTGTAAGACTCACCATGCACAAAATTCAATTCAAAGTGGATCAAGGACCTAGGAATTAGACCAGAGACAATACACTTAATAGAAGAAAAAGTAAGCACCAATTTCCAACATGTCGGATTAGGCCCCAAGTTCCTTAATAAGAATCCTGTAGCGCAAGAATTATTACCAAGAATTAATGAATAGGATAGATTTAAACTAAAAAGCTTTTTCTCAGCAAAAGAAACAATCAGTGAGGTGAATACAGAGCCAACAAATTGGAAACAAATATTTAATACGTGCACATCAGATAGAGCACTAATTTCTAGAATATATAAAGAACTCAAAAAACTTAACACCAAAAAAGCAAATAACCCAATCAATAAATGGGCTAAGGAAATGAAAAGACACTTCTCAGAAGAAGATACACAATTAATCAACAAAATACATGAAAAAATGCTCAACATCGCTGGCAAGTAGAGAAATGCAAATAAAAACTAAGATTTCATTTCACTCCAGTCAGAATGGCAGCTATCAAGAACACAAATAACAATAAATGTTGGAGAGGATGTGGGGAAAAAGGCACACTCATACATTGCTGGTGGGACTGCAAAATGGTGCTACCATTATGGAAAGCAGTATGGAGATTTCTTGGAAAACTGGGAATGGAACCACCCTATGACACAGTTATCCCATTCCTGGGTCTATTCCCAAAGGACTTAAAAACAGCATATTACAGTGACACAGCCACTTCAATGTTTATAGCAGCACAATTCACAATAGGTAGGTTGTGTAACCAACCTAGATGTCCTTCAGTAGATGAATGGATAAAGAAAATGTGGTATATATACAAAATGGAATACTACTCAGCAATAAAAGAGAATAAAATAATGGCATTTGCAGGTAAATGGATGAAGTTGGAGAATATAATGCTAAGTGAAATTAGTCAATCTCAAAAATCCAAATACCAAATGTTTTCTCTGATATAAGGAGGCTAGTTCACAGTGTTGTTGGATGGGGGTAGATGGGAGGATTAGAGGAACACTAGAATGGTCAAAGGAAAGGGAGGGGAAGGGAGGGAGCAAGGGGAAGGGAGGGGTGGAAAAAGGGAAAAAAATTGGTGGTTGAATGACATGGATATCATTATCCTAAATGCATGATTGAAGATCTGAATGGTACTTATATACTTTGTATACAAACAGTTGTATGTAAAAAGATGCTATATATGTGCATTATGAATTGTAGTACATACTACTATTATAAATAAAAAAAGACAGAAAGAAAAAAGACAAAAAAAAAGACTTTCAGTTTGTTTTATCTTACTACTTGATTCATATCAGTGTCTAAATTTGTACAGCTGACATAACTGTTTAGGAAGCAGTCCTGGGCATTTCTAAGAAACATGTTTCTATAAGTTTGAGCTCTGATTTAAAAAAGAATTTAAAAAAATTCAGATCCCAATCCACAAAGAATATTTCATATTAATACAAAATACTCCACTAAAGAGAAAATTCAGTCCATACAAAATGACTAATGGTCCATCAATGATGAACCAAATGTAAGATTTTCTTTTTTTTTTTTTCATCTGCTACTGAAGGCAGGTAAAGAAAGTTAAATATCCATAATGAAAATATATTGATAAAATAACGAAAACTTGATTTTTAGCAGTATTACATCTAACAGATTCTAATTAAATCTAACAGATGGGAAGTCCTGAAATAGTAGTTTTGCAAAACTCATCATGCCATCAAAACAAAATAACATTACTCTCTCAGTCTTTTGCTGAAATCTCACTATATACAACTATTAAAGTTGGGATTTTAGGGGTTTATTGTACTAGCAGTACTTATGGTAGAACTCAAGGAATTTGAGAGAATATGACACTGAGTTTCACACAGGATGTGTAGAAACCAAAGTACTTTCTTTTTGACCTAGGCATGTAAGATAGAAAAATAAGGCTGAGAAATCATTACAAGAAGTAAGCTTGTACTACAGTGAAACTAGCCCCCACTTTGGATTAACCCAGGTATAGACTGTTGTCTTGAATGTGATGACTGACTTAATCAGTTGACCCTGATGCAGTCAAGAGTGAAACTAGATCATGTTAAAGGAAGATACTAGTTTAAAAAAAGAAAGAAACAACTATGAATAAACGGAAGATCACCAGAGTAGAGGAAAAGGAACAGGTAGAGGGAGGAGGGAAAGGAAAGGGGAAGTACTGGGGACTGAATTAGAGCAAATTACATTCCATGCTTATATAATTATGTCAAAATGAATCCTAATATTAAATATAACTAAAATGAACTAATAAAAAATGGCTGTATTGAACCCAGCTGGCTGTATCTTTTGCCCCTGTAATAGAATAAGTGTGACTTCATTTAACCTTTCTTGTAATAAGTTTATGCCTTTTTGCTCCTTATGTTTTTTCACTCTCTGTGGTGCTGTGATTCTTTTAACCCAGGCTCCTTGAAGGGTAATAGGCTGAAATAAAGCTAATTTTGGCCTAGTTTTACCATAATGGCTAGATTTAAAAGTTGGCTTTATTTCTGTCTTCTTACTAAATAATTAGTGATAAAAATGGAAAGTAAAATTACCTAACACATTACCAATTAATTGTTGCATGAATCTGTATATATGCAATTGTTGTGTGGTTCTTCTGTGCCAGTGTGCCAAATTCTGCTATAATACCGGATACAGGCAATACACAACTAGCACAGGATGAATTTACACAGTAGCAATCACATCTGAAAAAACCATCACACATTAAAACTTATTCTGAGAACAAGACAGTTTTCTTTCAACATGAAGTACTAGCCTAGACAAATCTTCAGGTTCCTAAAACTCTACTGAAGATAATTAATAATTAACTCTCTCAGACTTTTAGTTCTGTGAAGATTTCTCTGTCTCTTTGTTATTGTTCAAACTGTAGCAGTAATGTGTCTCTGAAGGAGCCCCAATTAGGAAGGGCTATTGCGGCTAGCTGGAAGCCATAAGTTCCACCTGATATGTATGTGATGCACCTGTAGGCACCCGCAAAGCTAAAGGTATATAACTGGGTGAAAGCGGTTGGAGTTAGGAGAACGGAGAATTCATTCAGTCAGTCGTGCAGTCGCTCGGTCGGTCAGAAGAAGAGTTTCGGGTCGGAGAAGAAAAGAATCAGAGCGGCCAGAACGTAGGCAGAGCGGTTACAGAAGAGAAACCAGATAGAAGAAGTAATGGCTGGTCAGAGTTAGGCCGAGGCTCCCGAGGAAGAAAGAAGAAAGAAGAAAGAAGAAAGAAGCTCTAAAAAATAATCTTTCTCTAAGCTAAGCTCTCTCTCTCTTTCTTTCTCTCTCTCTAAGCTAAGAAGACAAGAAGAAAACCTCTCTCTAATCTTTCTCTCTAAAAATCTTTCTTTCCCTCTCTAAGCTCTCTCTAAGAAAGTAGAAGTAAAAGTAGTAATAGCTTTACGCTGCCTCCGAGTTTTTCTCCCGCGGCGCTGTGGCTGGCCATGACAGGCAGCTTACATGTCTCCATTAAGTCCCTTGTATGGGAAAACAATTCTGAAACATGTCTTTGCAAAATTCTGTATCAGCCTAATAAATTCTGTAAGGGAAAAAAATATCCAAATTCATTCTTGTTGAGTGCTCTTCCCTTAAAGTTGTGAGAAACATACATATCAATTAAAAAAGTATTTACAAGACTGCCATCTATTTTCTTTACATATTAGCACTCACAAATAGTCTTAATTGAATGAGTCATATCAACCCTGATAAATTCTACATGGAACATCACTTTTCAATATACATTATTTAAATGCTCATTATAGCAGGCTGGGAGTGTGACTCAGCAGTAGAGTGCTTACCCAGCATGCACCAAGCCCTGGGTTCGATCTCTAGCACCATAATAAATAAATGCTCAATAAATACATGTTTTTCCATTGATTAATTTTTATTAATTCTAACCATTTTCTTTTTTGGTGAAATTAAAATTATTAGTGCTCCATAATCTTTCTTATTCATGGATTTCATGAAATAGTAACAATAATTATATATTCATCACATAATCACTATCATCGATTGTTATAATAATATTGTTATTACTAACTATATTTCAAATGAAAGTTTTATTTGTGTGTATTTGGGAATGGGCAGGTTTTCATGGTCTTCAATTTGTGAAATCCCATTAGTCATTTTCTAGTTGCTGGTCAACTCATCACTGTGGGAGCACTGGTATTTACAACTTGAATCCTAGGTGACAATGACTATAGCCCTTGGCAGATTATGCATTTTTGCTGCAGTTTGAGCTTACTTATATAAAGGCAGGCTTTTCCAGTCAATTCAAGAAATAGCTAATGAATATCTGCTACATACAAACCTGCAGCAGGCAGGTGCTTGATATGACTTAGTAAGCTATCAAAATGGTGTTACCACCTCATATCCACTCAGACATAAAACTTTTCTATTACTGTACTTTTAAAAATCAATGGACAAATGCTATATTGTGGAAAAGGCAACTGTGATAAAATAGGTTAGCTATGACTATAAACTGTTTAGCTCATATTCACTCTTTGTATATCAAAAAAAGGGAAGATTTTTTTTCTTACATTTTAAAGTAATTTAACATATCAACTCGAGAAACTATAATATTTTACATTTTTGTTTTTAAATATTAAATATTACCTGGGAAAAATGCCATCAAATCTGAAAGGACAAAAATGGGTAGATTATCCCCAATAAATGTGTCATTTAAGAGAATTCACTAAGTAGTCACTGCAGGAGTCATGTCAACATGTTCCTAGCTCTTGCTGAAGGGGTGTCTAGATGGCCGTATTGTATAGCCTGTCAATTGGTGAGGTGTAAGCACCTAACCTAAGGAATAGGTCCTATGTCTTTAACCCAGCAATTATGATGGGTCCGACATGAAATTTGAGTTGAGCCTATTACTGTTATTTGCAGGATTTTAATTTAGAAAGAAAAATATGATTCAGTAAAAGGTTCCAGACAACAGCTATGAGGTAGAGTCACAAAGGAGATGAAGTTTGAGCCCCAAAGGGTCATGCTGGTCAGTTATGGGTAAAAGTGATATATAGTAGTTAAAAGACCCAGAGTAGAGGAGTAAGTCATGAGTCATGTTCCTCACAGAACTAGAACAAAGTTTCCCCACTGCCTGCTGCTTAAGTCACTAAAACTATACTGCGTTTCAGAATTATTCCCTAGTTCCATCACTTGTCATTAGTGTTAATGACTGCCCTTGTTCTTAGACTGATAATCAAAATCTCATTTTACTGCATGAAAATCCTTATATTATGATCACATCTTCTCTACTCTGCACAAACCTCAGTCTTATGTCGGTGGGTTCCCAATTGAAAGAACTTAATGAGGGGACAGAGTTAATTAATAGTTCAGTGGTACAGCAACTGCCTAGCAAGTATTAGATAGTGGATGTGATTCCCACCATTGAAGTAAGTAAGTAAATAAATAAAAGTAATGAAAACAATCACTATGTACAGAGTAGTATAATGAGTAAAAACCTCATTCAATTTCAGTCTCAGAAGACTTATAAAAAGGCCCAACTTTACGTCTATCATAGCTGAAAGTAGTTGAGGAATCTGAAAATTCTCATAGATTCCTTATACAGTAAATGCCTGCTTTTGAAATCCTATACTTTCTCCTTGTATCAGAAAAAGAGGTGCTAAAGGAAAGTCAGATTTTTCATTGCTAATTGCAAGGTGATACAGTCAGGAAAAGAGCCATCTGGAAGGATGAAAGGATTACTCAAGAGGAAAAAAGAGTAACTAACTTTATTGCAAATAATAGCAATAAGAGATTTTTAAGGGCTCGAAAATTCATTGAAAATAATCATGGTACTTGATCAGAGAGCAAAAAGAATGTTCAAGGATGAAAAGAGTATGGCATAACCAGTCCACAGTTGTTATTCTTTTTAGAAAACAAAAACTATATAGAGATTCTCAAATCCAGCTTATTTGATGAAACTTGCAGGTTACTCTGACAGCTTTCTCAGCCTGTAAATCAAGTCCTTCTTGCATAATCTTTAAAGACTTACTTTTAATTGCTGCCTTACAGGAATTTTGGTTCATCTAATGCCCTCCAAAAGGTTTGTGCTTTTCTACTTGGATAGTTTTTTCAGAAATTTTTCCTTCCTGTTCTTCATTTGGGCCTACTGATCTTCAACTTCTATGTAGTTCTTCAACTCCAAAATGCTACTAATCGTAGGTCACATGTCAAAAAAAAAAAAAAAAAAATACTGTTGAGGAAAAAGAAAGTTGCAAATAAAACTATGTTTGATCAGTTTTAAGTTGCAAATGTAGGAGGATAAACTTCATTTCACACAGATAAATTCAATGTATTAGACTTTAGTAATTAAATGAAAAAAAAAAAAAAAAACAAGAATTGTAATGAGGTTGTAGGCTCAGAGGAATCATTTGTGGGTTTTAACAAACTGTATAAGAGTTATAGCAGAGCTGGGCGCGATGGTGCACGCCTGTAATCCCAGCACTTTGGGAGGCTGAGGCAGGAGGATTGCGAGTTCAAAGCCAGCCTCAGCAATGGAGAGGCACTTAGCAACTCAGTGAGACCCTGTCTCTAAATAAAATACAAAAAAGGGCTGGGGATGTGGCCTAGTGGTTGAGTGCCCATGAGTCCAATCCCCGGTACCAAAAAAAAAAAAAAAAAAGAAGTTATAGCAGAAATCAACATGAACATAGCCCCAGGAGCTGCTTCAGTTAAGAATTTGCTAGTCAAGAGAAGTGAAGGTTCTGGATAACAATATAAAACAAAAAGTACTGCAAGCTCTTCCCCTATTGCAAAAAAAAAGAAAAAAAAAAAAGTATGCTGAGCTGTAATAATATATGCTGTTCCAGAAACTAAATTTCAGCAAAGATAATAAGGTAGGAAATTCTAAAACAAAGTTATCAACATGACCAAAGTAATGGATATCTTTCTTCATTATTAGGAAAGGAATAAAATAAATTCCTTTTGGTGGATAAAACCGATCTAAAAGTATATACAATCTTAGATTACAAAATAATAGTAGATATAGATGAGATAGATATAGACTTATCCATTAGGCTGCAGAACTGAGAGGGGCTGAGGAGGGCTCTATGGTCAGTGTTCTGGGTTCATTAGCTTCTTCTTCATCACCCTGGTTCTACTTGGACAGCCTTCACTACTGGCCTGGGGCCTGAGAGGGAACAGGAAGAGCAGTATGAGCAGTCCATGATTTGCTTCCCTTTGCTGTTTGCCAAGGGGCTCAAGCTTAAGAGTCTACCAATAGCAATTCTCTTATTTTGGAAGGAGAACTTTACTTTTCATTTGTCTCAAAAGATTAAAAACTGTCTATAGTGACTTGGCTTAGAAAAACATCAAGCTACATGAGCAGAGAACATACATAATTATAATGATAAAATGAAATGACAGAGGACTTGATTTTAGGTTTTAAAATTTTAGCTAGAAAAAAAACAAGACAGCAGTTTGCTTAATTTCTCTTTTGATAGCATTAGAATATGAGTTCTGAGAATTGGACAATTTTGCATTTTGAATACTATTGTATTCACATCATTTAAAAACAGTGTCTGGTACATAGCAGGTAGCTCAATAAACATTACCTGAATGGATATTGCAAATACCTGATTATACTTCTGTAATTTAAATAATGATCATCTTTTAGTTTAAGTATTTTAAGGAATACTACTTAGTGTTAAATTTACTTATTAAAAAATTCTTAATTAAATTATAGATGTTAGAAGTCTAGTTTTAAATTTTACATTCGATGTAAAATCAATTACCTCCTAATTCTATACATTTCTAAGTTAACTTTTTTTCTTTGGTTTTGTTAAGTCTAAAAAATTGACATACTAGTGTCAAGGGGGTCTGATAAATTAGAATATGGAAGAATAAACTCAAGATTTAAAATATTGACAATTACTTTAAATGTGACATTCCTAAAACTATGCTGGTATATAAAATACTTGTTTTAGCCAAAGGTTCTCAATCTTTCCAATTTTGACATTTTAGGGTTGGTAATTCTTTGTGAAGGAAAGGCTGTCCTGTGCACTCTAGATCCTGGTCTCTATCCACCAGATGCCAGCAACAGCCCCTAGTGGTGTCAAATAAAAATATCTCCAGGCATTATTAAATGTCCCTGGGAGGGCAAACTGTGCTTGATTAAGAATTGCCATTTCAGATATTGGGAATACATTGGTAAAATGATTTAACTTAAAGCAAAAACGATCAAAATGCCCTATGAATGAAATACAAATGTTTTCCTTTAATTGATAAGAAGATATAGCAAAGTTGAACTTTTCCCCTCCCTTATGTATTAGGGATTAAACACAGGGGTGCTCTACCACTGAGATATATTCCCAGTCCTTTTTTAAACTTTGAGACAGACTCTTGCTAAGTTGCTCAGGCTGCTCTTGAACCTACAGTCCTCCTGCTTCAGCCTCCCAAAGAACTAAACCTGGTATGCTAATTTGAACTCAACCCTATTGTAAGCACAATATATGTAATGTGAAATGGGTAGATACATATCAGTAATTTACAAACTACTTACTTCATTGAAATTACAGAATTTCAGAGTGGAAGAGCTTTCAAGGTTATATAGTGTAAGCTCGTGTGATGAAACTGAAATTCTAAGTAGATAAATAACTTGCTTATGGTCTTATAGTCAGTAGTTGGATTTTTATGAGTAGTATTTCCAGTACCTATTTAACCACTATACAGAAGAAACAAATATAGCCTGGGTTTGACCTTCAGAACCACCACACAAAACAAAAACAAAACCAAAACAAAACAGAATAAACAAGTGTACAGCTCACAGAGTTCCCAATATGTTGTGAATTATGCATAGCAACGGACACACAGCTGGGTTAATGTTCCCAAGCAAGTTAAAGAGGAAAGCATTGCTTGATGCCTAAAAAGGCAGATTAAAGTTCTGTAGTGATCAATGAAAAAAACCTTGTAATTCTGGCTGAAAATATAAGCAGGTACAAAAATGGCTAATTTGAATGGCAAGGAGTTATAAAAACATAAGTTTTGATTTGGGATACTCAATAGTACTGAATGCCCCAGTTTATGAAATTTGATACTGACAGAACTTTCTTCCTGAAACCCATTTTTCAACTTATACAGAAAAATATGAAAGATAATATGTCATAATTCATATAATCTTTCAGACATGCTATTAATAGAAACCATTGTTAAGCCAAATGGCTGTGTGAGTACATACAGCACTTGTACAAATAGTATTGGTAGTTTATTTCAATTTCGTAAACTCTGATGAGAGACTGAGTAAGTAAAAATATTCTGCAAGCTATCATTATGCTGAAAATCATCACTGACATCCCAAATATTAACATCTAAGTAGCTCTTTCCCTCTACTGATTTTAGAATTCCACAGGACAAAGAAAGAACTTCTGAAAATCAAGGATATTTAAAACCTTAAAATCAGGATATGCTCTTAGTTGAGAATACGTGCACAAGTGGGCACACACACACACACACACACACAATGTATATATATTGCACTGCACTAATAATGAACAAGTGCTATAAGTGCTATGATGCTGGGTTAAACAGAACATCAATGTTTATCAAATAATAAGCTATATAAGTAGATCAATATAACTTTATCATTCATTAATTCATTCATTAGACCTTTAATTGTGCACCTACAATGTTTTGGAACTATGCTGGCACGTGTGAATGAAGCAGAGTATTATCCTGCTGAGGAATAAGAGTCACAATTTAACAATTTCACACATAAGAATGAAAGTTACAAGGATTAAAAGGCATTTAATCTTAGATTCTTTTTATTACTGGATGGATTGAGGAAACAAAAGAAAGGAAACAATTTCAAATAGGATGATATGAATAGCTATATCCTTCTTTGGATAAACTTTACTTTCTAAAAAGAGGAAAGATTTTACAACTCAAAATGGATTAAAGACTTAAATGTAAGACCTGAACCTGTGAAACTAGGAGAAGAAAACATGGGGAAATACTTCAGGACATTGGCAAAGATTTTTTTGGATGAGACCCTGAAAGCACAGGGAACTAAAAAGCTTCTGCACAATAAATGAAACAGAGTAAAGAGATAACCTACAGAATGGAAGAAAATATTTGAAAACTATGTATATGACAAGGGGTTAATATCCAAATATATAAGGAACTCAACAAAAAATAATTAATCCAATTAAAACATGGACAATAGATACATGTAGACATTTCTCAAACGAAGATGTACAAATGGCCAATGGGTATATAAAAAAAGGTTCAATAACACTAATCATCAGGAAAATATAAATCAAAACCACAATGAGATATCACCTCACCCCAGTTAAAATGGCTATTGTCAAAAAGCCACAAGATAACAAGTGCTGGTGAGAATGTGAAGAAAACTGTTGGTGGGAATGTAAATTAGTATAGCCACTGTGGAAAACAGTATGGAGGTTTGTCCCAAAATTAAAAACAGAACTACCATATGATCTAGCGATCCCATACTGTGTATCTATTCAAAGGAAATGAAATCAGCACGTTGAAGAGACATCTGCAGTCCCATGTTCACTGCAGCACTATTCACAATAGTCAAGAAATGGAACAACCCAGGTGTCCAACAACTGATGAGTGGGTAAAGAAAATGTGGTGCATATATACAATGGAATAGTATTTGGCCATAAAAAGGATGAAATTCTGTCACTTGTGACAACATGGATGGAAATGAAGAACGTTAAGTAAAATAAGCCAGGCACGGAAAGACAAATAGCACATACATGGTATCACCTGTACTGAAATCTAAAAAAGTTGATTTTGTAGAAGTTGAGAGTAGAGTGTGGTTAACAGAGGCTGGGGAGAGTAGTAGGAGGATGAAACGGTGAAAGGTGACAAGGGTTACTTGGTTGGACAGAAGAAAAGAAGTTCTGGTGTTCAACTGCACAATAGATTGATTATAGATAATAGTAATATATGTTTCAAAAAAGCTAGAAGGAAGGATCTTGAATGTTTTCACCACAAGGAAAGGATAAATGTCTGAGGAGATTTATGCTTACCTTATTTGAACGTTACATAGTGTGTATATATGCATAGAAATATCTCATGATGCCCTATAAATATGCACAATTTTTATGTTTCAATTAAATAAATAAATTTTAAAAAGGAGAAAGATTTTTAAGATAAATTCGTGAGACTCCATGAAATATTTAGAAAGCACTTTAGAAAAACTAGGAGTTACTTAAATATTAAACTGTAAATTCTGGTTAAGCCGTTCTATAGTAATAATCTTTCCACTGAAGAAATGTTTATTCTGTGCCAGACACTATTATGTGCTTTCTATGATATTATTTAATCCTTTTATAGTATCTTTTATATTAACTCTGATAAAATTTAGTTATCCAATTGGTATTAATTCCAATTTATAGAGAAGAGCATTGACACTTAGGTCAAGAGAAGGCATGCAATTTGCTCAAGATTACTAGAATGGTTAGCAGGGAAGTGCTCCTCAGACTACATGTATTACCTCTCCTTCCCTTTCTTTCTGCTACATTCCCAAGGCAGAGTTCAGGAAAAGGATATTGCACAAAGGGACTAGCTTGTAAAATAGTCCAAGAGATAGCAAAAAAGCATATTTAGGAAATTTTAAAAAGATCAGGTGCCTACTGAAGGAGAGAATGTGGCGCAAAAATCAGAATAGACAGAGGTAGGCAGGGGCTAGATCATGTAGGGTCTGTGTTGTGGATCTGGGATTTTAATAAATATGAAGAGAAGAACTGTTGAAGGATTTCAGGCAGGTAAATCATATGATTGATGATATGTGTTTTAATAAGACCACTGTGGCTGTCTAGAGAAAATGGGTCAGAGTCAAAAGAGTCCAGCTAGAAGGTCATTTCAGTAGCTTGGTAGAGGCAGTAAGTGAAACAACTGGAGAATTATTTTAGAAGTAGAACTATTAACATTTGGTGATAGATTAGAAAACAGAGTGGGGAATAGGGATATCTAGATCAGTTCTGAATTTCCATTATTGCCATCTTAGATTCCAGAAGACAGAAGAGGAAAGACATTTAACATTAACTTGAAAAGAAAGATGCCTGTTTAGATCATTCTAGATTGTATTAGTATATTAACCCCAAACATACTGCATTGTTTCCTAGGGTTGTCAGAATAAATGATCACAAACTGGGTGGCTTAAAACACCAGCAATGTATTCTTTCACAGTTCTGGAGGCTAGAAGTCTGCAGGGACACACTCTTTATTTAGGTTCTCTGGAAGAATCCTTTCTTTGTCTCTTCCTAGTTTATAGTGACTCTCAGGACTCTTTCACATTCTTTGTCTTGCACCTGCCTCATGCCAGTCTCTGCTTGTCCTCACACTGTCCTCTCTCAGAGTCATTGGATTTAGGGCTCACCATAAGTCTAGGGTGAGATCCTTAACTAATTACATCTCAAGTTCCATATGGTCATGATGTTTTGGGGAGCACTATTCAACTTACTATACTATTATTTTTATTAATTTTATTCTTGTTCTTTTTTACCATCATCATTAGTATAAACAGCACCTTCAATTAATACATGTTAGGTAGGCAACAGGTACTACTCTAATGTCTTAATTGTACTTGTGTTGGGAGTCACAGAGGTTGGGAGACACCAAGATTATACCCAAGTTTGCTAGGAGGAATTGCAGAACTCAGAATATAGTTACACTCATTACTGTGATTCATTACAAAAGGATACACAGGAAAATCAGCAAAAGGAAAATGTGCTTGGGAGAAGTCCAGTGGAAACTATTAATCACAAGATTTTAATCAGAGTCACAAAAGACTCACTTAATTCTACCAGTATCAAATTGTGATATGTGTCTATTTAACACATGTGAAGTGCAATCTCTACTCACTAGAAACTGGGTACTCAAAATTTTATTGGGGGCTGATAATGTAGGCAACCCTCTGCTAAGTTTGTACCAAAATTCCAGACTCCCAGATAAAAAGCAGCTCATTCAGCAAAAATCATACTATACAAACACTCCAAGCTGTTCTCATCAGTTAGGGAATAATGGGAACACTTCCGAAATCCAAGTCCCCAGGTGCCAGCCAAGGGCGAAGCAAGCAGGCATTTCTAAGGATTACAGTTTCAGTGCTATAAGCTTAGCTCTTTTCTGCACAAATTATTTTGTTTCATCTTCACATCAAATAAACTAAAGTTTGGTTTGCTTAATGTGTCCAAGATTATACCACTACAAGTTTAGTAGTTAATACAGAAACTAGAACTCAAAAGTAAGCAATATGATTCTAGACCTAAACTCTAATTTTTAAAAGAAATTGTTTTATTTATTTATTTATTGTATTGGGATTGAACCCAGGAGTGCTTTACCACTGAGCTACATCCCCAGCCCTTTTTATTTTTTACTTTGAGGCAGAGTTTTGCTAAATTGCTAAAAATCTTGCTAAGGCTGGCTTTGTACTTATGATCCTCCTGCCTCAGCCTCCTGAGCTCCTGGGATTACAAGTGTGTGCCACCATACCCAGCTTAGACTTTCTACTCTTAACCATTATGCTTGGAGCCTGATTTATGGTTTTTTTTTTTTTTGGGGGGGGGGTGCTGGACTGTGATCCAACTTGCTAAGCTCTACCAATGAGCTATACCCCAACCAAGCTGGTTGCCTGATTTTTGGAAGGCTTACTAAAACGAAAGGGAAAAAAAGTTACAATAGACTGGAATTGGAGAGAACCAATAAAGTCCATTAGCAAGGTGACCATGGTTTTTATAACATGAATAACAAAGTAGCCATTATATAACAGAAACACTATCAAAATAAATCATGGGCTAAACAATATAAAAATACTATTTATAGACCTTCTGTGTATAAGAAAAACAAAATTACCAGCCATTTTAACATTTTAAAAAGATTAAAGAAAGCTAATGGTTTATCCAAATTAACACAATTGAGGGATTGAGATTTAGTTTCACCTTTGTGGAAAATAAAAAAATTTAAAGTAAAAAAGAGTACATGTATATACTATAGCATAGGACAGCATGTCGGGATTATGTTTTACCTAATGGAGTGATGTCCTGAAGTATAATCCAGTTTTCCAAATTTTTGTGTTTGGTAACCATGCTCTTCCATGACATCCATCCATGTTGTATAATTTGGATCTAGACCCTTAAAATTGTTCCAAGATTCTGTCAAGTGAGTGAAGAGGCCACTCCACATTGCTGGGGGAGGGGGAGGAAAGAAAGACTCTGGGATTAAACTAAAACTTAACAATTTGTTTTAACTATTAAGGTAATTATTCTGAAATCATTGTTCACTAGGTTAGACTGCACATTGTGGAATAAGACATAACTTCATTAGATGCTAAATTTAGTAGACATTTCTGATTGTTACCTCATTTTAAGTGGGAAAACTATAAGGAATCAATGTTTCCATTTTACAAATGAGTTGACCAAGGCTGAGAAGTTAAGCTGCATAAGATAAATAAAGCTAGAAATAAATATAAAGCCTATGTGGCTTTAGTCTCATCAAAAAAAAAGCAATCCTTAGGTATTTCTTTGTTAATTTTTAAATCATACATCAGTCAGTTGAAGTATAGATCGAATTTCCCTAATATTCTTAAGGACTCTTCCTATTCCTTTTCCTTTCTCTGGCTTTTAACAACAACAACAACAAAAATATAAGTATACTATGTCTTTTCTCTCATTTTCTATGACTGTTTGTTTATTCAATAAAGTTTTCTTTTCCTTTTCCAGTTTCTGTGTACTTACATAATAGATTGGAATAATCATTATGATCTCATCCAACAAAATGCTTTCTGAGAAGTAGCCTGGGGAAATACCTGGGTTTGAATTCCAGTTACACCATTTACTGAGTGGCCCTTGATAAGTTATTTAAATTTTCTGTACTTTAGTTTTCATTGCAAAATGGGGTAATAATAGTCTCTACGTTATGGAAACAGTATGAGGATTATATAAATTAATATATGTAAGGTACTTAAAATATTGCCAGATGCAGTAAAAATGCAATACATGTTCATTTTTATGACTATTATTCCTTCTCTTTGTTCAAACTTCTTTAAATTATTCTTTCCAGGAAAAAAATCATCTAAATGCTTTGAGACCTTTAGAGTTCATTGATCTCTTTCTTATTTCATTATTTCTACTGATGCTGTGCATGCTGTGAGGGGCACAGCATATACAGTGTCTTGTTGAGAAGGAAACTGAGTGATGTACTTGATGCCCATGGAGGGTCAGATTCCAGGTCATCACTTTGCCCTAGCCCAATGCTCATTCCACTCAACACACAATATAAATTAGCAAAAAAAAAAAAAAATTTAATATACTTGGTCCTTCATCACTGAAATATCAATATTAACATAGTTTAGGTTTCCTTTAACCATTGGTGATTATACAGCTCAGAGTGTTTAAAATGTAGGTAAAAAGAACTTGTACTGAAAGCACAGGATATTATCTCCGGAGCTTATCTCTGAAACTGAATTGTTGAATACTACTTGAGTCCCAGGGCAGACAATCATAGACCAGAAAGGCAAAGGACAAGGAAAGTGACTGTCACACAATAGACAGATTTATAAAAATGACAATTTTGCCCTTTTTCTTTATTATTCATAGTGTAAGATCACTGACATTTTGCCATTAAAATTATGCCTGTTTGTTAAATTATCATGACAAAAGTGAACAATTAGATATGAGATAGAAGAGAATTAAGACAAGAGAAAGATAATATGGAATTACATGGAAAATTTCAAATGAACTTGAGTATGAGAAGTTCTAACTACTTGGTGGTAATATTTTAAAGTCCACAGATGTCCTCCCTTATACACTTACTGTAAAGTTTCCTTGGAAATAGTTCTCTTCTAGGGAGTATGAATATTTCCTCTTTTGCTTTATAGTCAAAAGATTCTTAGTCACTAATCATGAGGAAATGAAACAGTAACACATGAACTAAACAATATTTTAGATAGCAAAAATTCCTATTTTTGAGAAATAGAAATTCTAATAACCCCAATACCAATACATACCTTACTACACACTTTTCTTATTTAAACATTTTCATATGACTTTACTATTCTACCTTTGGGTATAATATTTTAAACTTTTGGATATAAATATTTTCAGTGTATAATAACTTTCTTTCATTATATCAAACATGTTTATACCTGCACGTGATGGGCAACAGATTGGAGAGTTTGTATAGGCATTCAGAAAGGAAGTGCCATGTGTTTTCATGAAGTTGATAAAAGGAAGTTTCACTACCTGACTTCCCGGATGAAATGTTAGCCTTCCATCCTGGAAAAAAAAGGAATTTAATCAACACTGACTGCATTAAAAAAAGAAAATTATTTCCTTTAATTTCAAATGAAATTCACAATAGCAGAAGACTTCAATATGACTACATTAAACCTCAAAATATAAAACAAATACATAGAGTGCTATAGGAATATAGGGCATAAATATCTCACCTTCAGTATTACACTTTGATTCATATGAATATAGTAAATAAACTAAAGGACTTCTTGGTAAGTTATTTTGAGGGATGGACTAATTGAACAAATATTTATTGAGTACTTAACTATGTGCCAAGCACTGTGCAAGATCTGAGGATTCCATAGTGAATAGAATAGAGTCCCGCCTGGGGTTGTAACTCAGTGGTAGAGTGCTTGCATAGTATGTGTGAGGCACTGGGTTCAAGCACCACATATAAATAAATTAAATAAAGGTTGATCAACAACTAAAAAAAAAAAAAAAAAAAAAAAAAAAAAGAATAGAGTCCCATTCTCATGAAGAGTTGAAATAGAATCCTGCCATTATGAGCTAGTTGGAGAGACCAAAAGTATACCAAAAAAACACGAATATTTACAAACTGAAAGGCTTTGAAAAAAATCCTGAGATTACAGTGATTTTGATTGCTCCTGAACCCTGTTGAACCAAGTTTGAACCATAGCTTGGTACTCAGTTCCTCACGATTCTGGACCAGAGAGAACCTGAAAAGTTTAGATTTCAGTGCATCATCCTAATGAAAGAATCTAACAGTACTTGTTATGGCAAGATTGTTTACAGTGTTCTTCCCAGTTAAGTCCATCACACTAAAAGACATTTTCACCAGACTCTAGTATACACTCCTGTCCCCAATCCCCACTCCTAAAACTCTCCACCCAAACCTAAAATCAATGTCAGTGCAGTGGTAGGGAGATGAAGGGAAGTGGAAGTTGGGGTGTAGAGATGCTGATGTCCTTTAATACCCAGGCAGAGGTGTTTATTTTCTTTTCAAGAAATGGGTTTATTAAGATATAGTTCACATAACCATACAACTCACTCAATTAAATTGTACAATCTAATGGTTTTATTATATTCAGGAAGCTGAGCAACCACCACTGCATTCATTTTAGAACATGCTCATCATCCCCAAAAGAAACCCTATACCCTTTAGCCATCATCCTCTATTCCCACAAATCTCAGGCAATCACTAATATACCCTCCATCTCTCTGTATTTGTTTTCTCTGGACATTCCATATAAGTAGCACTTATAAAATGTGGTCCTTTCTTATTTCTTTTACTTAGCATAACATCTTCTAGGTTTCAACCATATTGTAGCATGTATCAGTATTGTATTTCTTTTTTATTATTGAATATATTACCAAATTTTATCTATTTAACAGTATGGACTTTAAGGTTGTTTCTATTTTTCAGTATTAGTATAATATTGCCACAAACATCTGTGTACAAGTTTTGTATAGACATATGTTTTCATTTCTCTTGGGCATTTACCAGAAGTAGAATTGTGGGATTATGTGGCAATTCTGTGGTTAACCATTCTAAGAACTGCCAAACTGTTTTCCAAGATGGATGCACCATTTTATATTCTCACTAGCAGGTGTATATGGGTTCCAATTCCTCCATATTCTTGCCAACTCTAGTTATCTTTTTGATCTCAGTCAAGCACTACCACTGAGCCACATCCCTGGCTGTTCGGCCCATTTTATAATTGCCCAATCCAAGATTATGAAGATTTATACCTATGTTTCCTTGTAGGAGTTTTATAGTTTTAGCTTTTGCATTTGAATCATTGATTCATTTCAAGCCAATTTTTGTATATGATTGAAGGCAGATACAACTTTTTTTTCTTTGCATGTAGATACTCAGTTTGCTCAGTACAATTTGTTTGAAAGCTCATTCTTTTCCTAGTAAGTGATCTTAACTCCATTGTTGAAAATCACTTTACCATAAAAAGGAGGGTTTTTTTCCCCTGAACTTTCCCCCTGAATCTATTCCAGTGATCTTATATTTATGTACCTCTATGCCAGGAACACATTATCTTGATTACAGTAGCCATGGAGAGATTGATAAGGATAGCATTGAATCTGTACATCAACTTTGTATTACTATGTTAATGATAGTAAATCTTCTAATCCATGAACATGAGATGCCTTATCATTTATTGAGGTATTCTTTAATTTCTTGCAACAATGTTTTTTTTAGTTTTCAGATCATAAGAATTGTACTTTTTTGGCAGATTTATTCCTATTTCATTCTTTTCATTGCCACTTTAAATGGAATTTCTTAATTAAAATTTTGTTTTTAGTTGTAGATGGACAGCATGACTTTATTTTCTTTCTCTCTTTTTATATGATGCTGATTGAACCCAGTGCCTCACATGTGCTAGGCAAGTGCTCTGAGCCACTGAGCCACAAACCCAGCCCTGTCTTCTTAAGTTTTTGATCAATTACATGTATAGAAATTCAACTGATTATTGTACATTGATCTTCTTTTATAATTATTTTTTAGTTGTAGATGGACACAATCCCTTTATTTATTTATATGTGGTGTTGAGGATGGAACCCAGTACCTCACACGTGCTAGGCGAGCACACTACCATTGAGCCACAATCTCAGCCCCCTGTATATTGATCTTGTATACTACAATCTTACTAATTTATTAGGTCAATAGTTTTGTAGTGTTTTTCCTAGGAGCTTAAATACAAGATTATTGCAAATACAGATTCTTCCAGTACAGATACTTTTGTTTCTTTCTTTCTAATATGGATGCTTTTTATTTTGTTTTCTTGTCTAATTCCCAGGATGGAATCTCTAGTACTATGCTGACTAGAACAGGTGAGAACACAATGCTTGTCTTTCTGATTTTAGGCAGAAAATTCAGTCTCTTACTATTAAGTACAATGTTAGCTCTGACTTTTTTGTAGATGCTTTTTACCATGTTAAAAAAGTTCCCTCTTATTTCTAGTTGGTTGAATGCTTTTAGCATGAAGGGCTACTGAATTTTGTCAAATACTTTTTCTCCATCTATTGAGATGATCATATGGGTTTTGTCCTTTACTCAGTTAATATGGTGTATTACATCAATTGATTTTCAGATATTAAATCAATTAAACATTTGGGGATAAATTAATTTGGTTATGATGTTTAATCCTTTTCATATTCAGATGAATTTGATTTTCTAATAGTTTTAAAGGATCTTTGTTTCTATATTCCTAAGAGATAGTGGTCCATGGTTTTCTTGTGATGTATTTGTGTGGCTTGGAAATCAAACACATACTGATTTGTTAAGAACAAATTCTTAAGTAATCCTTACCTTCTTGTGTTTTGTTACAAGAGTTTATGAAGAATTAGTGTTAATTCTTCTTTAAATATTCTTTAAATGTTTAGTAGAATTTGCCAGTGAAGCCATCTGGGCCTGGGTTTTTGGGCATGGGTGAGTTTTAAAATTACCAATTAAATCTTTTGTCATGGGTCTATTCAGGTTGTCTTATTTCTTGTTAGTAGTTTGTGTGTTTGTAACAATCTCTCCATGTCATCTAAGTTTTCTATTTGTTGACATATTTTGTTGCATATTACATAAGGGAATATAAATAAATATAAGTATTCCCTTACAATTCTTTTATTTGTGTAAGTTAATGTCCCTTATTTTCTTCCTGATTTTGGTCATTCAGGTCTTCCCCCCCCCCCTTGGTCATGTAGGCAAAGATTTATCAATTTTCTTGATCTTTTCAAAAATTAATTTTTGGTTTCATTGATTTTTCTCTTTTGTTTTTCCATTATTTATTTCCTTAATTTCTGCTCTGATCCTTATAATTATTTTCTTTATTCTGCTTGCTTGCAGGAGCTTGTCTGGTCTTTTTAGCTTATCTCTCCTGTATGGATACTTTGCAATACTAGTGAGCTGCAGCAAGGGTGGGGGATTTAGTATTCTCAGCCTCATGGACTTGGACAGAGTCTCTGTCCTATAATAATGTAGACTAGAGGAAGGGAACCCTCAACATTTCGGCTGCAAGTACCTGGAATTGAACCCATTCACACTGGATTTGGAGGAGATGAAAAATGCTGACAGCTGCCTCTTCTGGTGAGATACTGTAACCTGTGATAGAGAGTTGAGGGGTAAGGGAGCCCTGTCTCCTTGGTCACATTTGCCTAGAGCAAAGCCTCTGTCAAGGCATGGTTCACTGCCATGGACTGATGCTGTTCTTACCAAGTTTTAGCAGATTTTCTTGAATAAATGTTTACTCATTTGGTACTTGCTCTTAGGATTATTTCCAAACACTTAAATGTTACTTAACAGTTTTTAAAAATAGTTTTATTTCTACTTTTTTTTTTTTTTTTTTTTTTTTTTTTTTTTTTTTTTTTTTTTTTGTGGTACTGGGGATTGAACTCAGGGGCACTCGACCACTGGGCCAAGTCCCCAGCCCATTTTTGTATTTTATTAGAGACAGGGTCTCACTGAGTTGCTAAGTGCCTCGCCATTGCTGAGGCTGGCTTTGAACTCGCGATCCTTCTGCCTCAGCCTCCCAAAGTGCTGGGATTACAGGCGTGCGCCACCGCGCCCGGCTTTTATTTCTACTTTTTAAAAAATAAATTTTATTAGTTTTGCTGGATAGTGAATCTGTGAAGCTCCTTTTGTTGCCATGTTGAAAGTAAAACCAAAGTGCTGTCTTCTAAGCCCAATGATTATTGGCTCAACTGCCCTATGATAAATCATATTGTCAAGAATATGACTGTATATCAAATTGATATAACATAGGCAGAATTATTATTTCAAATTGGCTTAAAGAATAGTGTTGAATACACCTAAAACAAAAATTGCAAAGTAACTGTAAAGTTGCATTCAGGGCTATCATTATTTGGAACACTATTACCATCTTATTTACATATATGTATATATATCTCCTCAAAAATTTTAAGATATGAATTGAAAGTATCAGTATGTTATCAGATCTTTGTTGCTGTAACCAAATACCTGATAAGAACTTGGCTCAAGGTTTCAGATGTATCAGTTTATAGTGATTGCTTTGGCCATAAGGTGAGGCAGAACATCGTCAGGAAGTGTGTGGCAGAGGAAAGCTGCCCAGGCTTAGGGCAGGAATAGCTGGGAGGGAACTACAGCAGTCCCCAACAGCATTCCCTCAAGGGATCACTCCTTTCAACTCCTTTTAGTTTCCACTGCCTCCAAGAGTTCATTCAAACTATTGATCCATCAAATGGATTAAATTCACTGATGAGGTTACAGCCCTGAGGATCCAGTTATTTCCTAAAAGCTCCACCTCTGAACATTTCTGAATTGGGGACCATGCCTTCAACACAGGAATCACTGGGGGAAACTTCATATCCAAATCATAACAAACAGGATTTTTATTATTTCTAGACCTGTCCAGTGCACAGATCTAGAGACTATATATATTTTAGAAAAAGGATAATAAATTGTGAGATCGCATTGATAGTTTCAATTCAAATTTAAGTTTATGGCCTGGTGCGGTGGCACATGCCCGTAATTCCAGTGGCTTGGGAGGTTGAGGCAGGAGGATCCCGAATTCAAAGCCAGCCTCAGCAACTTAGTGAGGCCCTATGCAACTCACGAGAGACTCCGTTTCTAAATAAAATGATTAAAAAAGAAAAAAAGAAGAAAGGCTGGGGATGTGGCTCAATGGTTAAGCTCCCTCAGGTTCAATCCCTGGTACTCCTCCTCCACAAAAAATGATAATAATTTTACATAAACACACCATTTCTCTGGAATATGAAGGAATGGATCAAATTATATCAACACATTTAAATCAGCATTAACAGGATTACTAGATACCTGGGTAATAAAGTTAACTTTTTTTCATTTCTCATCCATATATTAATTCCTGCGAAGAGGACAGCTAACATTCTTTATGGATTTGCAGAATGTTATTTCCCCCAAATGAATCAAACGGTATGGGCGAAAAATTCATTAGTAGTGGTAAAATAATTTAGTGGGCAGACGTCAGCATTAAGAATTTAAAAAAAAAAGTTGTAAAGGTGCTATTATGGTACATCTCACTTACTAAAATATTGTTTTGAATATATGCATATATATGTGACGTAGGTGTGTACATACGTGGCCTCACAATAAAATGTATTTAACTTTGCATCGGAATAAAACATACTCCAAAGTGTCTCAAACTGCTCCCCAAAGCCTCAAAACAGGCTGGCGCAGGTCGCAGATCTGGAGCGGCGCGACACCCTGCCCTCAAGGTACTTACGAAGGAATCGCTCACGACTAGCACCACGTTAGGCACCTGGGCTGCTCTCCGCCTCGGCCCATCTGCCTCGGGGGCCGGCGCTGCCAGCGCTGAGGCTGCGACCACAGACACCCACAGCAGCAGCAAGGGCATAGCGGTTCCCGGAACCGGCCGCTGGGCCCGCCTCTACTGGAATTCCCTGCAGTAGTGAGAGGGTGGAGACGTCCAACAACTACCAGAACTTGCAATTTGGTTTCCACAAACTATACAGTAAAGCAAAACTTCACCCGCTGAACTACTACTTCCGTCAGGCTCTAAGCGAGCACCTGCGCAAAGAAGGCATTCCCCACCCTTCCTTAACCCGTGGTAAGTCCTTTTAATCAAATACCGAGCATACTAACCCCAGCCACTCCCAGTCACGTGAGCGATGCCTGGGAAAGGCGCATGCGCCCTCACTTCAGACTTGGCGTTTGTGTAAGAGCCGAATGTGTCCCAGGTGGGTTTGGTTCGCGGTCGTTTTTGCATAAATTGGAGCCTAAAGGCAGTTGAAATGATACTTTGAGAAAGGATCGGGGATCAGTGCTGTTCGATTTGCGCCGAACACGCGTGGCCTAGTGTTCCGCGAGAGCGTGAACCGGGCGTTGATGAGGTGGCGGCGCGTCTGTCACTTAAGTTGGGTGGGGCGGTTCCTTATGGGGGCTTTGGCTGGACCTGTTCGGGTTCGATGCGGATACCTTAGGGCACCTGAATACCCTTCTCAAGGAAATTTTTAGCCTACTTCATCTGATTACTTCTCTTTGCTATGCAGTAGGAGTTATTGTGGGTGAAAAGTGAGGCCTAGTAAGAAGTTTCAGGTTCTAGGCGAGGAAAGGCTTAGCTTGTTCCTTGCCTTCAAAGTGCAAAGAAGAAAAACAGAAGCTCAGAGGAACAAATGTGTGGCTGTGTGACGTGTTCAGTTGATTGACGTAGGTTCCGAATATTATTGTTTTGCTGCAGAATAATCAGCTGTTCTCTTTTAATTGTTTAAACCCTTTGGAGAATTCTGGAAGAAGTAGATTTTTGATTCAAAGCCAGATTCTTCCTTTCATTATCATAGTTTCAGATATATACTTGCACATCACACCAATTGTTCTTAATATTTTGGCAGGAAAAGGAGGAATTGCACAGCTTATTTTTTTAAAAAAATCAATGCAATATTGAAATCCTGCAACTTTTTTTTTTTTTGCATAGAATAATTGTAACAAGAGTCAGACCTTAAATATTTAATAACTCACATAGCGTTATGTACTGAGTATTATACTAAGCATTTACTGATTATCTACTGAGTGCCAGGTGCTTTTTCATGGAATATTTTCTTACTTTGACCATTTTGCTGATAGGAAAGCAGATCCAGAGAGGTTAAATGAAAGGATTAAGGTTACACTGGGAGCCAGCCTGAGCAGGACTGGAAATTGTGCCTTAATTCACTACTGTGTCACCATTAATTACAAATTTTCATGACAATCTACTGAGTGTATTTTGTACTAGTGAAGCAGAATTGTTAAGCATCATGTGGGAAATGCAGAAATACAAACTTTAGATTTTTCCACAAAGAGCTTACACTCTTAGTAAACCCAACATACCTAAAATAATAATACATATGGAAGTTAATACAAGTAGACTCCCTCATGAACAGAATATGTTTCAAAAATTGGGGTAAATTTGAATGTAGAACATTATCATAGAAACAATATCAAATGAAATTTAAGATTCATAAAATTTTTGTTTAACTTTTTTTCATGGCACAGTACTCATTCTGTGAACTATATTTACTCTCTATGGCTTTGTGTCTACAGGCCTTTATTCTGATGACAGGATTACAAGAATACATCTTATTCTTCCTCTTTCTTCTCTTGGCAGTGTGAGTGAGAGCAGATGCTGCAGTGGGTTCAAGCAAGATATTTCAGGGCTCTACAGATAAAGTGCTGGAAAAAATCTTAAAAGACTTCTAGTCCTATCTGACATTCAGTTTGTCCTACAACATTCCTGCCAAGTGGATTGTCCAGCCTATGTTTTTTCATCATCAATGATGTGAAACATAGTTCCTTTGAGTAGCCCATTCCAGATTTGTGTAGGTCTAAGTATGAAAAGTTATTATTTTGAGGGGCTAGGGTTGTAGCTCAGTGGTAGAGTGCTTGCCTAGCACACGTGAGGCACTGCATTTGATCCTCAGCACCACATTAAAAAAAATAAAGATATTGTGTTCATCTACAACTAAAATTTTTTTTTTTTAAAGTTATTCCTTTGAGTTACAGTCAGTCTTTACTTTTAATCACTCATTCATTACTCTTCACTTTTACATGGGTAATCTGTCCATTTGAACTGTCCTTATCCCCACTCCACTAATTTTCTTTTCTTAGTCTTTCCCCAAGTTTCTTCGGCTAGTTATATAATTTTAGGTTTCTTCATTGTTTTGATCACTCTCTTCTGAATATGCAACATTTTTGCTTATCACTTACCCTATCAGAAAATGTGCTTTGTAGGTGCACATGTATATGTATTTATGTTGCAGTGAGGATAGGGGCGCTGTATTTGTCTGCAAGGGCTGTCATAATAAAATATTACAGATAGGTTCATTTAAACAACAGAAATTAATTTTCTCATAATTGTGGAGTTTAGAAGTCAAAGATCAAGGAACTGAACAGATTTGGTTTCTTTTGAGGTTGCTTTTCTTAGTTTGCTGATGGCCAGATTTTTTCTGTGTCTTCATGTGGTATTTTCTTCTATACATTTGTATCACTGGTGTGTCCAGATTTCTTCTAAGGATGACATCCTGGATTAGGGTTCACTTGTATGAACTCACTTAGCCTTCATTACCTTTGTTATCTCCAAGTACTTTCATATTCTGAAGTACTGCTGTTAGTGCTTCAAGATATAAATTTTGAGTATATTTCAGCCCATAATAGTCTCTGTTATATGTATATATTTTAAAGTCATCATTTAAAGGTTTCTAGGTTAGGGATTGCTTGCTTTAGTAAATTACTCTCCTATTCAGAAAAGTCTTCAGTTGAAGGGTTTTGCTTGGTCTAACTTTTGTTTCTCTGTAGTTCTTTTAATGTTCAAATTCTCATTAGTACTGTGTGTGCTGCCTGTAGCAGTATCCAAGGAACTTCTGGTCTAGTTTTGGGATTCACATTTATACACACATAAACTTAAAAATAACATAAAGTTATCAAATTAGTTGCTAAATAAACAAAAAAATTGAAAAACATAACATTCCAGATGTTATTTTGTAGAATGCTAACATTTTAAAAATGTCATCTCATTTTCACTGAAAAAAAATGTTCCATGATCACAGAGGTTTCAGAATTGCTTGATTAAACTATCTTTGTGTATTTAGAACTTCTCAGAGACTTAATAGTGCTAATATACATTGTGGCTTTGAAAGAGTGAGATATATTATGTATGGTAGTCAAGTCACAAACTTCCTAGGCCATTTATTGACACCTTTAAGCATGCTAATGTTTTTTAGAATACATTTTTGGAAATGCTGCTATAGGTAATAAATAAACAAGTTCAAATTAGTGTGTGATTGGTCTGGGAAGGTTATGTGCTTGGCTCTTGAATTTAAACTTGGATTCTGTGTTGCATGAAAATATAAACAGGTGGACAGGCTGAATGGGAGGAGTAAAGATGTACAGGTATAAAACTCTGGGGGATGATTAAAAAAAGTAATGTGAGGTAATATTGAAACATTACCATGTCATTGGTGGTAGGCTTTTGTAGCTAGATCATCAGCCATTTGTTATATATGTTTTGTATTGCTCAATAGGTATTGAATATTAAGGGACTCAAAAGATGTATGACCTGCATTTAGGAATTTATTGAATTGAAACATAGGCCATATCTATGTAGAATAATTTAAAATATCTTTTCAATTCCAGGCTTAGCCAATGTGTGGTTCAGAGGAGGGAGTGGTACTGGTGGCAGGCTTTGCTCTAGTATTTTTTTTTTCTTCAATTTTTTTTTTAGTTGTAGATGGGCATAATACCACAATTTTATTTATTTATTTTTATGTGGTGCTGAAGATCAAACCCAGTGCCTCACACGTGCTAGGCGAGCACTCTACCACTGAGCCATGACCCCAGCCCAACTTTGCCTCTAGTGTTTGTGTAGTAACTTAATTTGAAGAGGATACTCATGTTTGAGGATAGCTGTCTTTTGAGTAAGATAAAAAGATTACTTCTTGAGCAAGGTAGAGGAAAGTGGCAGAGGGTTTAGGAATTTTGAACACATAGAGAAAAATTTATAATAACTACTGGGTTACCATCACACTTAGTCATTTTAGGAATTGCAAGAAAGTAGTGATGTTAATTGAGAGGGGAGCAGATCAGGTGAACAGAATTAATATACTTGTGTTCAGGCAGTCCATCTATGTGCACATCAGGTTAAGTGATATCCTTACCTTACCAACAAGGAAATGGTAAGGTTGAACAAGGTCTAAGGGGTTGATTTCTTAAGCTCATTTTCAGCCAAGTTAAGTCATGGTGGGTGAATATGACAGAGTGGAAGGATTGACAGAATCTGTGGTACCTCATAAGATCTGAGTTGAAGTGACTGAATAACACATTAAAATCAAGGGTGGTGAGGGCAGTCAGTTGTTGCTGGTTGGAGGCTGAAGGAATCAGTGAAATACAGCCAGGATTTTAACTTTGGTTTATCTGTTTTAAACTTTTATTTTACTTTACTAAGCATTGTTTGGAATACCATACTTTGTTTTCTTACAAGTAAGACCCTTTACTGTTGAACTGACCATTCTATTTAGGTAAATTGTTGATACATGTTTTGGTTTTGTAAACTTACTTTCTGTTCTTTGTTCATCTGTATCTGTGTCTCCTAACATTTTGCACTTCCTAATTCTGAAGTAGCATGTTTATTTTCCACTTCATTTAGCCTTTCAAAACAACCCTCATTCTTTTTCCATGAAGCATTCTAGATAATTTTGTTTGACATATGCTATTTCAGGAATTTCATCAAAATATCTTTAGAATTTGTAGTTGTGTAGTTGTAGTAATGTTTTGATGGCTATTTAAATATTTCTGATGACATGTTCACATGAAAAAACGTTTTCCTTAGTTTGAAAACTAATATAGTTGCATGATGTGGATAGCTTTTTACATACTTATAACCCTTTTTCATGGCTTAGAACAAGGTTCACTTTAGCATGGTTAGGCTGAAAGTTTGTAGTAAATAGTGCCCTCAGTTTTCCTAGATTTAAAACAAAATAGCATAGAAATAGTTGATATTCTTTTTTGGCTTGAGTCTTTATTTTGATGTTGGTGTTTATTGAGTTTCTGATTTTTTTTTTTCCCAGAATCTTTCTGATCTCCTATAGAAGTTTGTTTTCATCACCTGAAACTGTAGGAATGCAGTTTATGCCAATTCAGACATTTGAAGATTAAAATTAGTGTCTCACTGGGAAAGAAGATTAAAAATTGTATATGACTACTTCTCATGTTTTAAATTATTAATTAAATGTGAATCTGATATTTAAAAAATTCAAATTTTGGGTTGTGGATGTTATCCCTTTTATATGACTATTTCTTATTTGTTTTTATTGAATTCAGATGAAAAACAGGTAAAGAACAATCTGTAATTCAAGAAGAAGATAGAGGTGGTGGTAATAGGTAAAAGGTAAGTGTCTAAAATGCTTATTGATGAGCAACTGGAGTCTGTTTTTACAATGATTGTTATTACTGGTTCCTTTCAAGAGAAAGGTTTAATGGCATTGATTTTGTATATTATAATACAGGTCATCACAAGATACTCTTAAACTTTTGTTACTAGATTTCAGGGTATTATGTCAACTCAGGAACTGACTTCCTTAACAAAATTCCTAAAACACAAGAAGTAAAATCAAAAGCAATAAGTGGAACAGTATCAAATTAAAAAGCTTCTTCACAGCAAAGGAAACAATTAAGAGCATGAACAGAGAGCCAGTAGAATGGGAGATAATCTTTTCCACCTGCTCCTCAGATAGGGCATTAATATCCAGGATATACAAGGTATTGAAAAAACTTAACACACACACACACAAAACAAACAAACAAACAAACAAACAAACAAAAACCCCAAACCAATCAATAAATTGGCAAAGGACAAAACAGGCACTTTTCAAAAGAAGAAGAATGAATGAATGGTCAACAATATATGAAAAAATGTTCAACATCTCTAGTAATTAGAGAAATGCAAATTAAAACTGTATTGAGGTTTCATCTCACTCCAGTCAGAATGGCAGTTATCAAGTATACAAGTAACAATAAATGTTGGCAAAGATGTGAGGGAAAATGTATAGTCATACATTGTTGGTGGGACTGCAAAATGTTGCAACCACTCTGAAAAGCAGTATGGAGATTCCTTAAAAATCTAGGAATGGAATCACCATATGACCTAGATATTCCTCTCCTATATATATCCAAAAGATAATCAGCATACTACAGTGACACAGCCACATCAATGTTTATAACAGTACAGTTCACAATAGCCAAGCTATGGAGGAAACCAAGGTGCCCTTCAACAGATGAATGGATAAAGAAAATGTGGTATATATACACAACAGAATATTACTCAGCCACAAAGAAGAATGACTTTATGGCATTTGCTGGTAAATGAATGGAACTGGAGACTATCATGCTAAGTGAAATAATCCAGTCCCTCAGCTGGGGACTTTAGGACATATCAATTAATTTATCTATGGTTGATAATTTTGAGGATATTTATATCATTGCCTTTTTGTCATGATTGTCACTTTCTAATTTTTCTTAAATATAGTTGCTACTTTTTAATCTTTATGTTGGATAAAAACATTTCAGTAGAAAAATTATAAAAAATGAATACCCTTATTTCGTGTTTGCTATTTGTATATTTTTTGAATGCCTTTATTTTTTAAAACATAAATTGGCAGTGAGGAGAAATGATGGAAAGAGAGGTAGTAAGGAAAAGTATTAATAGAGGCATTTTGGAATAATATTAAAGGCACATGGAAGAGAGCTAGATTTTCCTTTAAAGGGTTGGAAATGTTTAGAATTTAGAGAAGTATCTCAAAAGTGTAAGGGGGTTACATGGAATCATTTGGGGTGGTAGTTTTTACTTCATAAAAGGAAATGTGTTTGAATGGTACCTAGTGGATGGTTAGTCCTCAATAAAGGTTTGCTTGAAAAGTTAGTGAATGAGCTGCTTCCTTTCTCCTCAAAAGAAGGGAAGTAGGTTTTACATTATTAAGGGCCCAATTTTTTTTTTTAACAAATTAATCTTCTGAAATTTAAATATGACATACATACACACATTAAATGAAATGAGAGGGCCTCAGTGCTAGCAATGAGAAATGTCATTTCAAATGCAGAAGGAATGGGAAGAGAAGACTAGAGAATTGTAGTGCAGCATAAGGAATTGTAATTGTATATGGAGACACATGAATATGGAAAGACTGGAATAAGTTACCAAGAAAAAATGGAGTTTAATTCTAGTGGTCTTTAGAAATAATCTACTTATATAGTTTTTAATGATTCTCTATTTGTTGCTGTATTTAAGTCCAGATTTGTCTGTGTGACTTTTAAGAGTTGTAATCTTAGACTCTACTTGTCTAATCTTGTTCTGTTCTTTGGTGAGTCATTTCTGTTCCATTCAGCCTGATTTTCTTACTGTTTCTTAAGCTTGCCACAGTCATTTCTGTCTCCTTGCTAATACAGTTTTCTCTGACTGGAGTAATTTTCTTTCTTTTTTTAAATTTAATTTTTTATTGGTGCATTATATTTGTACATAATGATGGGATTTGTTATTACATATATGTACATGCACTTATTGAGTAATTTTCTTTCTTTTTTCCATCTTTAAAAAAATTTTTTTAGTCATACATGGACATAATTTTGTTTATTGATTTTTATGTAGTGCCGAGGATCTAACCCAGTGCCTCACACGTGCAAGGCAAACACTCTGCCACTGAGCCACAACCCCACCCCTCTTTCTTCCATTCTTAAGTCCTATTTTCTTCTAGTAGCCATTAGTTACATCACAGACCTTTTTTTTTTTTTTCCTCTGAAATCCTACGACACTTCTACTTAACCATCTGTAGTTTAGTATTTGGTTTTCTAGTAATTCATATGTCTTAGGTCTTTCTCTTGATGTAGATTGTGTTCTTTAGAACAGGGACCTTCTTTCATATCATGTGCAGTGAATAGCTTGGGGACTGCATGTAGTTTTAGTGCCAGTTGATTTTGCTGTTTATGTATATGCTCCCACTTAAATACTAGGTTATAGAAGAGATGGTGTTCTTCATCTTGAAAAGGTGGTTTATTTTTGTTTGGTTTTATTTTGAGGCTGCTTTTATTCTTGATTTTTTTACTTGAAAGTTTCTTTTCATTGGTCTAGATTGGTTATCATCATTGATGTTCTCTCTCTCTCTCTCCTTTTTTTTAGTCCATGGGTTATTTTACCACAGGAAACTGGTTTGTGAAAATCTGTGAAATAAGCATTGAACTTTGTTACCTAAATCATTGGGATTTGTCAACTACCAAAGAATCCTTCTCAAGTTTTTACCCTTAAATTAATACGAAGATAATTTCAGGTGAGGTAGTAGTTTCCAAGATAAGAGCATATGAAATATGTTGCTTTAAATTATGTAATTATTGTAATTAGTCATAAGATTGCTTTTTTGACTATTTGGAGAATCTGGTTCTGGCTATAAAGAAGTTGATTTTTATGGCATCTTAATTTTTATATTATTTTATATATTATTTACTTTAAGTCAAAAAGATTTTTTTTTAAACCTCTAACTTCACAAATTTCTTTGGTTTTGTGCTTATACATCACCCTCTTTATATATAAAGTACTGTTAGTATACCTATAAAGTACTATAAGTACACCATGTCAGTAATTAATGTTTTGAGTCATTTTGTTGATTTAAACATCTGGAGTATATTACTACTGAATATTTATTCAATTTTGTTTTGCCTTTCTGATGAAATTAGAGATAAATGAAGTTGGCAGGACATGCAAATGTTTCTTTTGTTTTCAGTATTGAATTCTGATTCATATGATCGCCTCCTGGTAAGCCAGAATAAGTTGTAAAACTTAAGATAGGCTAATTTATTTAAAATCAAATTAATTTACTCGGCATGGTGGTTTACACCTGTAATCCCAGCTATTGGGAAGCTGAGACAGAAGGATTGTAAGTTCTAGGCCGGCCTAGGCTACTTAGCAAGACTCTCAGCAACTTAGTGAGGCCATGTCTCAAAATTAAAAAATTTAAAAAGGACTGGCGATGTAACTGAGTGGTAAAGTACCCTTGGGTTCCATGCCAGGTACCATATTTCTTAACATTAAATGAAGAAATACTTTGTGTACCAATTGAAGTATCTCTTTATGTCTGAAGTTATTGTATAATCCTTTTGCATATTCATTGTGCTGCTATTCATTTGTAAACATTGTGTTTATTTCTCTTTAGAGAAAGTAATCTTATAGTAATCCTTATGTGAAGGCAGTTGATATCCTGATTTATATTTTTCAGAAACTAATATTAAAACAGAATGCTTTCTTAAACTTCCTTAAACTTTCCCATCATATTTACTGAATATTACTCTGTGTAATTTACTAAATCTTACTCTGTGTAACACTAAATTTTACTCTGTCTATTGGATCTTGCTTATATAATTGGATTGAGATTAGTGTGTATTTTGGGTCCTGACATACAAGATCATCTGTATTTTAGCCAAATATATGGAAAGTGAGTATAATTTAAATATAGCTCAATTTCAACACATTTATCACCCAATTATAATTTGTCAAAGACTAGGTCCTGGGAATGAGGCAGTGAAAAACCAAAGAAACAAACAAACAAACAAAAAAAACCCAAAAGAGACAAAAATCCGGCCTATGTAGAATTTACATTCTGGCAGAGTTGGGAGTGCAGATAATAAGTAAGATAAAAATGTAGAATATATAGTGTACTAGAGATATTGTTTTGAAGAAAAAATAAGGGAAGTGCTAATGGGAATATACACTGGTTGGGAGTAGGGAGATGGAAGATTTAAAATTGTAAATTGTTTATCTTGGGAAGGTTTCAGTGGAAAGTGACATTTGAATAAAAATCTGAAGAAGTAAGGTAAGCTATGCATATGGTAGTGGAGAGGAAACACAGTGCCTTTTTCATATGGTTAAGTTTGTTGAGACTCTTACAGTTAGGTAGATTTATTGTGGATTCAACTGTTTTTTTTTTTTTGTTTGTTTTTTTTTTTTTTTTTTTTTTGCCTTGACAGATGTCCAGCAAAGAAGTGAAGACTGCTCTAAAAAGTGCAAGAGATGCAATTAGAAACAAAGAATATAAAGAAGCTTTGAAACATTGCAAGGTACCTGATATTTGTTTCTTCCACAATTGAAAGTATGTTACTCATTTATAAGTGTTGTAAGGTGTGAATCATTTACTGTCTGCATGCAACAAATGTGATAAGACCATTTAGTAGAACAATTGGAGTAGTTGAATTAATAACTCCTTGGTAGGATAAATTAAGCCACACTTCATTTTATCTTTTTCTTTATTGGTAAATTATTGAAGGCACATTGTTAAAATATGAATGTGTCATAAATATCTTTTGATGTGTTATGTCTTAAAGTTTTTATTCTTTATGCTATATTGACATTCTAATTATACTTTGTTTGTGGATGGGAGAATCAAGATTCTAAAGCTCTTATGTGTGCTGATAGGAATGTCCCTGCTAAAGGGAGAAATTGAATGTGAGGGAGAAGTAGAGGGTGATGGCATAGTGGAGTCCTTAGGAAGGATAGGATGGGATCTAGAACTTGAGAGGAGGACTCTTGAAGATAAGAACATTCCCCTATGCAGGCTTCTATTTTCATGGTGAAGTATAAACTAATAGTGGGAGAGGACTTTTATAGGAGGTTTGAAACAAAAGAAACCTTGAAGTAGTTGTTATTTAGTGACAAGCTACTAGTAAGAATTGGAAGGATTACTAAGCTCTAATAAGAGTCCATTTGAAGTTACATGTTATTAAAAGTGAAGTCAGTGAACTTAAATGTGGTTTTCTTACTTCATATTAGGCTTCTCACTTTGGAGATGGGAATGGGGTTTAGCTATGGATAGTGAGAAAGAAGAGGGGAAATACAGTCAGAGGAGTTGAGGGAATTGCAAAAGGGAGTGATGACACTGATGGGTCATAGAGTCCAGCCTGGGTAAGGAGGGATGAGAAATTAAAAGTGAGTAATCAGTAGCAGGAAAGGGGGGGTAGTGTAAAAAAATTAGAGTTATCAGAGGTTTAAGAATTGTTACCATGAGACCATTATAAAGGTCTCATGGTAACAAAAGGTAAAGGCAGCTGGAAATCCAATTTTTGGATGCTTGGGAAAAGTGGAAAGGTTAAGTAACTGAGAGGCTATAGTTCAATGGGACATTAACATGAATGTTAGAATGAATATAGGAATTAAGGAGGAGAAGATGGATAGAAAATTTTTGCTTAAATTTTTGAGGAAAGAGTAGTTCCTAGGAGTTTGTTGATGATAATAGCAACAAAAAGAGTATTTTTTTGCAGTATAGTTGGATGACTTGAGCCTCAAAGATAGTGGTGTTTTTGAAGGAAGGAGCAGAAGAGGAATGCTGGTGACAGTGTAGGCAAGAAGAACCTCTTTTTCATTCTGGCACTGTGATATTAAGTATATATAAGAGATAGAAAGGTAGCTGCAGCATATGAAATTGATAAAGGAATAGCCAAGTTTCAGTCCAGACAGAACTTACTACAGTTAAAAGAAAGGTTGAAAATATGGAGGGAACTTGGCTGATCCAAATTGGGAGTTCCAAAGGGCACACTGAAGAATTTAGGAGAATGGTAGAGAGGGAATTGGGTAAGATTAGGAGAAATATATAGCAATATGAGGATAAGAATCAAAGGGGTAAAGAATGCCTTTGTGAAGTTCATATTTCTGTTGGTGGCTATGAGGCCAGTAGGGATATGTGGCCATGATAGTACTAACCTTGTTATAGAAGAAGGTGGGCAGTCTGTTCATATTGGGTGAGAGTGGTAGATTGAATGAAAGAAGGGGAGAAGGACTGTTTGCTTAAGCAGTATGATTATTGAACTAATAAAGCACATATGAACCTGTTTACTATTATGTACAGCAGCATCATAGCAGTATTCTGTATGTTTCATGCAAAATTCAGATATGAATTCTACCAAGTGGTTTATAATTTATACTGAAGGTACTCAACTAGGAAACACAAATGGAATCAGTGACAGATGTCTGATTACTTATTTAATACTTAGAATGTCAGTTGACAATAAATGAATCTTTAAATAAAGAAGTGTTTCTTCTTAGTGTATTTGCTGTGGCTTTGTCTGATCATCACCTTGTCTGCCTGTGGGGCTTTATAATATGGTATGAGCATCCCTTTAGAGAAGCCTTTTCCAGTTTGTGCAGATGGAGTTACATACTTTTTTCTCTATGTTCTCTCAGAATCCCATACCTGCTTTCACCATGTTGTTGTAATTATCTGTTTAAAAATCTGTTTCAGATTTTGAAAACCAGATCATGAATCAGTCAGTAATTGCTGATTGCTAGATGACTATGCCATTTATCATTTATTTGGCAGCCTTTGGACCTGGTGTTGGGAACATAAACATTAACAAGGGCCCAGTGTTTAGAATTGAACTTTAGTAGTTACCTCGTTGTTATGGTTTTTTAGGAGGCAGCATTATTAGATAGAATGGGACTTGTGCAGCACATTGATGATAGATTGCTAGAAGTGTTAGGTGGATATACCTAAACCTAAGTTGATTCAACTCATAGTAAAGTTCTTTTCTCTAGAATATATAAAACCTTATGAAACTAATTTCATTTTAGGAAATAGTTTTGTTTTTCTTTTCCTGCTTTTTACTTCAAGCTATTTTACCTTACCCAGCATTCTCAAAGAACAGGAGAGGGCATTTGATGGAGGCATCAGGATCACTTGGGCAGCTTTAAAAATATATACTTCAGCTGGGCATGGTGGTGCACACCTGTAATCTCAGCAGGTTGGGAGGCTGAAGGCAGGAGAATGTGAGTTCAAAGCCAGCCTCAGCAACTTAGCGAGTCCCTAAGCAAATCAGCGAGACCCTATCTCAAAATAAAATACAAAAAGGGCTGGGGATGTGGCTAAGTGGTTAAGCGCCTCTGAGTTCAATCCCTGGTAAACCGCCCCCTCGCACCCCATTTTATCTATCTATCTATACCTCATATTACAAACCCTTTACAATCACTAATATAGTTCAGTTCCCTGAGGAAACTGAACCTAGAGAGGTTGAATAGCATTTTAAGGCCACTCTGTTAGTGATATATGCAGATTTCCTGATTTTTAATAGACTGTTATTTTGTTGTTGTTTGTTCAATAGTTTCAAAAATTTAATGACTTTCTCTTAATTTTGTTTTTAATCAGACAGTACTAAAACAAGAGAAAAATAACTATAATGCCTGGGTTTTTATTGGTGTTGCTGCAGCAGAGCTAGAACAACCTGATCAGGCTCAAGGTGCCTATAAGAAAGCTGCTGAACTAGAACCAAACCAATTACTAGCTTGGCAGGTATGTAGACATGTTTTTTTCCCCTATAACATGGAAAAGGATTTGTTTTTGTATTTTTCAAAATATAAGTAACATTGCTAAACATTTAAACCTCCATTTGTTCCATATAGGAAAAAAAAATAAATTTATTGGTCTTTGAAGTCTAAAATTAGTTTTTAAAAAAAGTGTTGCTAAAGAATAATATGTATCCCTATTTAACCTTCTACCTAATGGACTATTTCTAAATGCAGGGACTCAAGTTGAAACATGGTTATATGAATCTCTAACATAATTATAGGTACATATAAAAGATATCTAGAATATTCTTTGTGCTTAGCAGGGGAAAAAGAAATGTATATTAATGTTTTCTAAAAAATAAAATAATATCAAATTTTCCATTTTCTCTTTTAAGTCCAAGTTAAATTATTTATTCTTGTTAATGTTTTTTTAGTTAGATTCTATAACTTTTTCATATTTAATGAATTTGTTTCATATGTCAATCACATCTTTGAAACTAATTGACAGGAAGTAGTAGACTCTGGTAAGTATGAACTTGTTTCAGGTTCACATGAATAAGAACTTGGGTGAGGGTATCTGGTACACCCTTAGAGAAATGGCTGCATTTGAAGCAAAATGAAAATTTTCACAAACTACTTTTGTGATTTTGTGTCATTTTAGAACACATCTAAAATTAAATCTTCTCACCTGTACATATGTATCAGTACATATATACACAAAATGGTAACTACATAGTTAATGAATACATTAATGAGCTTGATTGTGGTGCCTATTTTGCAATGTATACATATATCAAAACATCAGACTGTATATCTTAAGTTATTTTTGAATATCAATGATATTTCAATAAAGCTGTTGAAAAAAATACTGAATCATTTTTTAAAAAGTAGTGCCATGATTTTTTACCACATTAAAAAATGTTTTTTTTTATTGTGAAACACTTCAAATACATTTTGAAAAGTGAAGAGAATGGAATAATGAACCCTTTATACGCATCATTCAGATTCAACAAAAGTCCACCCACATAAATATTTTTTCACCTGTCCTTTCACCTGCTTTCTCCCCACTCCCAATTATTTGGAGGCAAATCCTACACATATCATTTCAGCTGTAAACTATAGTACTCTTTTATTGTAAATAATATTTAGAGGTTATCACATTATTTAGCAAAATAAATGAATGTAGGAACATCAGATGTTTAGATAAGAATAATTACTACTACTTTTTTTTTAGGGGTTAGCAAGCTTGTATGAGAAGTGTAATCACATAAATGCTAAAGATGACTTACCGGGTGTTTACCAAAAACTCCTGGATCTTTATGAAAGGTAATGATATATAGGGAATTACTATTTTTTTTATAATCTTGAATTAGCGTAAACTGATTAAAAATTGTTTAGAAGTATGACAAACATTTACTGGAATTTGGGAAGCATTTTTCTTTCAAATGTTTATCATAGAATATCTTAATAATGATAGAAATAGGATCAAAACATTCCTAGAAAGAAGACTGACTAATTTGGGAATTTTGATGTTACTTTTAGTCAATATAATACAAAATGATATTTCTTAAATTTTTAATTTTTTTAACAAAAGGCTCTTTTTACAAAATTTTATTGTAATATTTTTCTAATTTTAAATAGTACCTGATAATATTATTGATACATTTTAATTTTTAGTGTTTTAAGTTCTTGATTATTTTCATTATCAGATTAAAAAGTCATTTTCTGTTGTTTTTGATCTAAGTGTTGACAAACAGAAGTGGTGTGATGTCTGTAAGAAACTTGTGGATCTCTATTACCAAGAAAAGAAACACCTAGAGGTTGGTTAATGGTTTTCTAATGTCCTAGACATCTTTTAATAAAAACCGTTGTTAGAAGAAGAAAGCTATCATTTTGCCTAAATGAAAATTAAAAATTAATATGTAGTATGATATCAGAAGAATTTAAGAGGTAAATTGCAGGGCTGGGGTTGTAGCTCAACAGTAGAGCGCTCGCCTAGCACTTGCACGGCCTGGGTTTGATCCCCAGCACCACATAAAAATAAAAGGCATTGTGTACAACTGTAAAACAAATAAATAAATATAAAAAAAAAAGAGGTAAATTGCAGTGCTTTGGCGATTGTAAACAGAATTCAAATTTAAGGTGTCAGAACTTCTAGATCTTTTTGAAACAGGGTGAGGTATAAATTAAATAACTAAAAGTGTCATCTGTGGAACTTGGTGACTACTGTGGTGTCTCTATAGCTGATGATTTAAACTATGGGTGTTGGGGACTATGGTCATCATTCTTGTATCTGCTCTGGTATCTCAGGTCATATTTTTGATAGAAGTGCTTTGTGGATTTGCCCAATCAGCATATATTTTATAGAATTCATAATAGAATTCTGTGTTTACACTGTTCTTATATATTAGTGTACAAGAAATATTTTTGCTTTGTTTCCAGATTTTACATTTTCTATTGGCATTTATATTTTTTGTGCTATTTAACAATCATTTTAAATCTTTCAATAGGTGGCTCGAACATGGCACAGATTAATAAAGACACGGCAAGAAGAAGGTGCAGACAACCAAGAACTTCATCAGCTATGGAGGAAGTTGACTCAGTTGCTGGCTGAGAGTATGGAAGATCAGAATAATGAAACCCAGCAATTGGTATTAATTCATTTATTCCTCACAGTTTGTATCATGAAAATTGGTCACTTAATTTAATTTAGAAAATGGAAACATAATGAAATAATCTAGGGCAATATTGTATGTCAGATGAGGTATTTTGTAAGTGTACAATTTTACGTTCATAGAGGCTTTTCCTGATTAAGTTAGAATTAATTGGCCTGCAGTCTCATGAAGTCTGAAGGGAGTAGAATCGGTACTCAATAGCATTAGAATTTCCTTCCCTTATATTCATAAGAATCCACAATAAATTAATAACTTTATGCCCTGGGGAAAAACTGTAAAAAATTGTTTTTTTAATTTCTAAAAATTGTGCTTTGAAGGTGTGAACTTATGAACTGAGTACTGAATTACTTTGAGAATTAACAACTCAACTAGAGTATTTTTATTACTACTTAAGAGAATTTACACCTGAATAATACTCCTCTTTAGGGAGCAGATTTTCAAGTAATTGAAAATGATTTTTTTTCCTGTAAAAACATCAATTTTTGCATCTCTGTAATAATTTTTTTGTTTGTGAGCCTAAAAGTCAGCCTAATTTCTTACTGTAATAAATAGTTACTCAATGTACTCATGTGTTTGAATAGAATTTTTAAACCTTAATAGTTTCATTTCTTTGTGTTTGCTTATTTGTTCACTCACTAATTTGTTCCTTTATTCAGAAAATATTTATTGAGCACGTACTGTATGTTAGATAGTGACCTGAGACCTGAGGATAAAATGTAAGAATAAGATCTTTCTGTATTTTTGTGTGGTTTGTTAGTTAACTATCACTGGGACAAAAGATATGAGAAAATCAACTTAAAAGGAGAAAAGTCTTCTTTTTTTTGCTTACTCTTTTAGAGATTTCAGTTCCTGGTCAGCTGGCCGCATTGCTTTGGCCCTATGGCAAGGCAGAACATCATGGTGGGAGCATGTATGGAACAAAACTGCTTACCCCATGGTGGCCAGGAAGCAAAGAGGAAGAGGAAGGGACCAGGGTCCTGATACATCCTTCGAGGTCATACCCAGTGACATAACCTCTTTGTACTAGGTCTTATCTCCTAAATTTTCCTCCATCTTCCAAAAGTGCCATAGGTTGGCAAACAAGCCTTTAATACATGGCCTTTGGGGCCATTTAAGATCCAAACCATATGTGATAATGGTGGTTAATCTGTGCATAGGTGCAGTTGTAGAAGAAATTG
Source organism: Tamias sibiricus (assembly GCA_025594165.1). Taxonomy (NCBI): domain Eukaryota; kingdom Metazoa; phylum Chordata; class Mammalia; order Rodentia; family Sciuridae; genus Tamias; species Tamias sibiricus. The sequence continues at coordinate 89,696,515 of CM046662.1, forward strand.
AGTAGTGGCAAAAGAAAAAAGTAGCTTACCAACTTCTCTTAAATCACACCTTTATAGTATGGCTTCATTATTTTTCTTAGAATAATGTAGGGTACCAGGATATCAAGCACATATCAAAACAAAATGTCTTTTTGATTTGTATGTATTGTGCTCTTTCATAAAAGATAATTAATTGTTATGCTATGTTGACCAGACTGTCTCTGAACTCCTGGGATCAAGTATTCTCACTGCCTACCCTTCCAAGTAGCTGAGACTATAGGCATTTACCACTGTGCCCAGCTGTTGCCTGCTTCCCTGTCTGTCTGTCTGGTTGTTTGTTTCTTTTTTTCTTGTGCTAGGGAAGAAACCTACTGCTTTGTACATTTTAAGAGCAGACTATACATCTCCAGCTTCAATTATACTTGAACTTTTTGTACATTAACACATATGACTTGTGTTCAGTGTGATCTTTTCATATATGCACACAGAATGCAGTGATCATATCTAATCACTGTTCTTCCAACTTCTCCTCACCTGTACCTTTCCTAATCCCTAATAATTTTAAGAATTAATTTCAAGCTGCTAAAAATAGAATCAAAGATTTGGGGAGGCGTTATTTTCACCTTGAGTTAAGAATGTTCATGAAAAAGTCACCATTTTCCATTTGGAGTAATTTAATTATTATTTTTTTAAAAACACATTTGTTTTAACGTCTAGTTAATCTTCATTTTTGTAAGATCATTAACTTTTTCAGAGCAGTGAAATTTTACTTATTCATTAGTATTTTTTAAAAAAATTAAGTCATGAATATTCATTAAAAGATGTAGAACTCATATAACCAACATAAATGATTATAAAGTGTTTTAAAGTGCTTGCCTTGGATTTTAGTATTGCTGTTCTTGAGCAAAACTTATTTAGAAGGCTTCTTGGAATTTTCTTCAAAGTCAGTTAAAACTGTATGAGAAATTATTTCATTATAGTTCAGTCTTATCTCTTTTGCCAAAAGCAAAATGCCATACACAGTTTTTTTTTTTTTTTTTTTTAGTTGTAAATGGACAAAATACTTCATTTTACTTATATATTTTTTTGTGGTGCTGAGGATTGAACCCAGTGCTTCACACAAGTGCTCCATCACTGAGCCACAACCCCAGCCCCACAGTTGTTTATTTATTTATTTATTTATTTATTTATTTATTTTTTTGTGGTGGTGGGGATTGAACCCAGGGCCTTGTGCATGCAAGGCAAGAACTCTATCAACTGAGCTATATCCCCTGCCCCCCACGATTGTTTTTTAAAGGTCAATGATTTGCTACTACTGGAGATGTTCCAAAGAATATGTTAATGATTTCAGAAAAGATGGTTTCAAAATTATGTGAACAATAATAGCTGTATTAGCATATAAGACTGCTCTGGTTGACTTCTTTGTAGGAGACAGCAAAGAATGGAAGAATGTTTTATTAATTTCATTTAATGTTATTAATTTATAGTTATCACTTATTAGTTTAGTGCAGTCTGCTGGCAAGTTAGAGTTAAAATACTTTCTAAAATTTGTATGTACTTTTGTTTTTCCCCTCATTGAAATTGCCAGAGCCAGACAATAAGATACATTTACAGCTACTTGAAGTTGAAGTTTATATATAAGGGAGTCTTATACATTTAACTGTTTATCACATTTATCATTTAAGTATATACATGAATACCTTTTTTGTTTGTTTTAGCTTTTAACTGCATTTGAGAATGCACTGAGCTTATCAGATAAGATTCCTAGTGAAGATCATCAAGTACTGTATAGGCATTTCATTCAGTGTTTATCCAAAGTAAGTAGATTTTTTAAATCTCTAAAATGAGTTTTATTTCTAATTAGGAAAGTGTTCACAAGTGCATTTTACTACTATTGGAGTTTAGTTTATTTTGCTTTTGTATTTTCAAGTTTCCTCATGAGACTGCTAGGTTGAAGAAGGCCTGTGAAGGAATGATAAACATCTATCCCACCATACAGTATCCATTAGAAGTGCTCTGTTTGCATTTAATTGAATCAGGTAATTCTTCTTTATTATATTGTATATCCTAGAGGTATGTGATTATGTGGGAGTGACGCTGCTATCAGTCAACAAATGTTTTAGTGCTTATCATGTGTAAGATACAGTTTCTGTGTTTCTGGACATAAAAGGAAGGAAATACAGTAGTAGACTTGTAAGAGTACTTTTTAGTACCTTGAGAAAACAGTATCATTGTGAGTTAATTGATGAAGTATAAGGGCTTAAACTAATGTGGTGTACAGAATAGGTTGTATAGAAGATAAACTAGGGCAAGTAGATTGATAATAGGAATGAATGAACTAGGAGCACAAAAGGGGTCATAGAAAGGAACCCATGTATGGAAAAAAAAAAAAAAGAAAGTGATTCTTAGAGGTAAAAGAAAGGAAAAGTCAATTTTAACTTTCAGTTTTTCTGAAAAGTTGACTTAGTATGGAATGATGGTTTATATGAAAGATAAGTTGGTGAGAGATGTGAGATCAATAACAAAGCTAGACACATAGGTTGGAAAATGGAAACATGTTTCTTGTAAGTAAAAGTGAATTGGAGTAGATGACATCAGAGAAACCTAAGGGCAAAAAGACTTAAGTTGGGCAATGCCAGCTGGTTTGAAGTAAAAGGAAAAGAAAGTAGAAGGACAGAGAAGGGGAGAAGAGAACAGAGGGGAAGGTGGGAGACCATGATGGGAAGCAAGACGGAAGGAAAGAGCAGTTGAGAAAGGAGATTACTAAGGTCTGTCACGACAGACTAAGCAAATGATTTTATAATTATTAGGACTGTCTTTAAATCAAAGTAATTGAAGTTGAACTTAGATTACAATGATGAACAAAAATAGGAAGAAGTGGTTAGTTAGCAGGTATAAGAAGAAAAATAACTCAGGAATTTAACTTGCTGCATTTAAGGCAAGGAGGAAGATTTGCGAAGGGGATAATAAACTTTTAGAGGGGTAGGAGAAGGAGTAGTGTCACCTGCAGGAGCATTTCAAGAGGAAAGGGCTTCTGGACATTATAAATGCTGTATAAAGGCCAAAGAGGATGAGGTGTGCTAAGAGACTATCAGCACAAGGATCATGTGTATGGATTTTTGTGTGTATTTTTCCTCTGTTAGTAAACTTAATTTCAAAATCACCCAGTTTTTTTCACATTTAAACATGAGACCCAATGTGTTCTAAAGATAAGTAGAATGATTTTCTTTTTTTTTTTTTAATATTTTTATTTATTTGCTTTTAGTTGTACACAATGCGTTTTATTTGTACTGGTGCTGAGGATCGAACCCGGGTCGCCCACGCCCTAGGACGCTCTACCGCTGGACAATCCCAGCGATTTTCTTTATTGTATGACATTTGGGACCCATCCCTCCACTCCTTTTTCTCCTGTTATAGTTGCTATGGAGAAATGAATGACTGGTGATCACTCTCTTTCTCTCCAATCTGTTTGAGCTACTAGTGCTTTGTACTGTTCCTATATTCTTGGACTGCTTATGAGCCAAATGGTACCAGTGAATACTTTGAATTTTGAAGACTGATTGAATGCTTTCTCAATAATCATGAATGTGCTTTTAATGTGGATTTGTTAGGTAAACATGGCCCAGAGAGCATGCAAAATAACAGAAGAAATAGAATAAATAGCCTACAGTTTTGCTTATGAGTTCAGTAGCTGACAAAGTGCTCCAAGAGAGAGAAAGGTGGGGGGTGAGAAGGGATTATGCTAATTTATTTGGAATTGTATTGGTTTAAGTGAAAAAAAAAATCATTCTTAAAATGATTTGGGAATGGGTATTTTGCAGTATTGAAAGAAAATAGGTCCTTATCATGGCAGAGAAGAGTGAATAGGTAAATGTTTACACATAGGGCAAAATCAAGGGAGAATTCTTTCCCTACTGAACTGTTAGTTGCAAAAATTTTTGGAATGGTACAGTTCAAGTTTATTCTAAGATAAAGCATTATTCTGGGGATGAAAGTTTATTAATGCAGGGAAGTAGGAAGGCATGTATGATGATTTCTTTTTTTCTTTTTATTGTTCCTCTAAGTCAAACTTTAAGTCTCTAAATCTCTGGCCCTTCCTCCCCCAGAGTACTTCAATATCTGCAGAATTTCCTGCTTCAAAGCAGTTAATCATTGGGTTCTCTTCCACTGGAAACAAATATATTTCATTATCCTTTGTTTTGCTTTGCATATTGAGATGTGAAGATTCATTTTCAAGATGAGTCAGTTTGTAAAGCTTCATATAACAAGTGGCAAATAGCTTTCACAGTTGTCATCTATTGAAATGTTTTTTCAAGCTGTGTGACCTTTTTGATTAATTTTGCTTTGTTGCTGAAATGGGAGAGGATAACAAACCTTGGTTCTTCAAATTCAAAAACAAGCAGAAAGAGCTTCTTTAAGATTTTGTGCTCTATAAATATTAGAAAATGCAGATGAACATAAAGAAATGTGCATACTTCAAAACCTCTCTTAAGCCAGGTTTATTTGAAAGAAAATTCTGTAATAGTGATCAATTTCTTTGTTACGTCAGAAATGAATTAGTTCTTTAAGAAATTCTACCTTTTTAAAAAATATTTATTTATTTGTTTTAGTTATACACAATGCTTTTATTTTTACATGGTGCTGAGGATAGAACCTGGGTTGTGCATGTGCTAGGCGAGTGCTGTACCACTGAGCCACAACCCCAGCCCTGTTTGTTTGTTTTTAGTAAAATTCAGCAAACAGAATTTTGTAGGCATTACCATAGCATCTAACCTTCAGAACACCCTTTATATACCCTTGGCATTTAGTATTCATCAGCCTCAAGTCTGGCTTGCCTTTTGGAGAAATAAAAATAATACTGTTAAGCTGTTTTTAGAAATGTTTTTATTAGTGCATTATAGTTATACATAAAATTAAGAGTTCATTTTGACATAATTATACATGCATGGAATATAATTTGCTCCACTTCAGTTCCTAGTACTTCCTTTATCTCTCCCTTCCTCCTTCCCTTGTTCTCCTTCCTGAACTCTACTGATCTTCTGTTTGTTTATAGTTTTTTAAAAAAACAATGTTTTGTAGGTACACATAAAACCTTCAAATCCTCTAAATGTTAAAAAGAGTACATATGTTAAATGAATTTTTTGCTATTTTAAAACAATGATGTCTATTTTCTCTCTTTTCATTCTCCCCAAACATATTCATTTAGCTAGAATTCTCAACAAGAATTAGTATGGAGAAGAGGAGGATCAAGGATTGAAGCTGGAATAATTGGAATATTCCTTGTCTCTTCAAACAGAATCATTATTGTTGTTATTACTGTTGCTAGTTTTTGAGAACACTGTAGATAATTTCTCTCAATGCCAGTTGGTCATATATAGAGAATATGTTACCAGAGTTACGCATGAACATAGTTTCCTGAAATCTCATTTTGTTTCTATAATTGTGGCAGATATTCCCAGGTGTTAGCAAAGGGAATATCTTAAGAAGGGTTATCCTGTTGTAAAAGTTGCACCGGTTCATCTCAACATTTTGGAAACTACCTACCCACTCTTTGTTTACCCTTGTGCAGTTTTGGGTATCCTAGATGATCAAAGGAGAAATGCATGATTGACTTTTCCTCTTTTCAACCCTTGTGTTTCCTGTAATATAGTCAGTTTATGTTACCGAGATAGTCTGTCATGAACTATGTTTCTATGGAGTAGGAGTTTTGACTCAGGTAGAAACCAAAGGTGAAATTTTATAGCTATTTGTTTTTCTTTTTTAGAATGGTTTCTTTAGTAATTCTCAGTTATTACCTATTAAGTCTTTTTGAATGTCCATTCATGATGGTATTTTTAAAAAAATCATCATATTTAATGAGTATCTATAACATATAAGAAACTATGCTAGTCTCTAATCTCTTAAGTTCCCAATTGGTTACAGAGGCAACAAAGGCAGGGTGTATCTATTTTGAAAATAGTAATAAGGGTATTAGATGATATTAGCAAATATTCTAGACTCATGGCTATTAAAGTATGATCTCTGTAATCAGTAGAACCTAAGAAAATGTTAGAAATGCAAATTCTCATGTCTTTCACCAGACCAACTGAATCAAACTTTAAGAGTGGGGCTCAGCTTTAACAAGTCTTTCAGGTAATTCTGATGCTTGGTATAGACAGTATCTAATTTAGGCAAAGCCGCTGGATAGAAAGGAAAAAGACACTGCCTTACTGAGGAGGGTATGGAGCGAGGCATATCTATCCCTGAAGTTCATGTTTATGGAAGCAATAAGAGGAACATATTGACAGGAGGAAATTCATGTCTGGAAGCATAATAATAGCAAGCTTTTGTCTTTTTTGCTGGCTTTGTAATAAAACTAGTATTTCTTCCAATTTGTTCTTTTTTTTTTTTTTTTTTTTTTTTGTGGTTCTGGGGATTGAACCCAGGCGTGCTCAACCACCGAGCTACATCCCCAGCCCTTTTTTTTATATATTTTATTATAGACAGGGTCTTGTTGAGTTGCTAAGTGCCTCGCTGAACTGTTAAGTGCCTCACTAAGTTGCTGAGACTGGCTTTGAACTTGCAATCCTCCTGCCTCTGCCTCTTGGGCCACTGGGATTACAGGCTGTGTACCACTGTGCCCGGCTCCAATTTGTTTTCTTATTTTGCCAAATAGAACTAAAATGTCAATTCTTCAGCCATTATGAATTCTATTTTTGGTGCTAATTTGGACTTAAAAATAATTATGTAACGTATTCCAGATTATACATTGGTGTGCATCTGGTTTTGAAAAATTTGAAATGTATAAATGTATTGAATAAAATGTATAAATGGTATTGAACAAAGAATTTATGTTTGACATCTGTGACTGAAACAGTGGTTCCATATATAATTTAAGGGCATGTGTTTTACATAAATATTAAAGCATCAGATAAGTTGTTTCTATTTGTTCCCCATATTTATTGCTTTTATAGTCTGTCTTAATTCTTTTAAGAACTTCCATATGTGATAGAATAATTTGTTGAAGTGGTAAATGCTATTTACCATTAATTCTAAAGACAAATCACATTTTGTGTGGTGTGTGTGTGTGTGTGTGTGTGTGTGTGTGCGTGCTGTTCTGGAAATAGCAGTCCTATTACTACTGATTGAGGTTGGAGAAAATGAAAAAAATACATAATATTTTCTAAAAAATTTTTTAAATAAATGTAGGCATTGGATGATTATTATATAAGCTTAATTATTACATAAAATATAGTTTTAGAAAAATATGGAAATATACTGCTGAATTTATAAATTTGGGAATATTATGTCTTTGTTCCAAGTTTTTGTTCAATGTTCAGAGGAGTAGCCCACTGTCTTTTTTGATTTTAGGATGCTGGAAAATTCCACTGGATCTGGCTGTTATGTTTTGTCAGTTCATTGTTGCCCACAGAGAGAGACTGATAAAGATATCCTCCTTTGGCAGGGGTTCCTTCATTTAACAACTAAAATTATTACTGCTCAATAGGAAAGAGAGACTTGGCAAGCTGTATGCTCTGTAATTTAGCATACTAGAAAGTAGCAACAGGTGATTTGTTAGAAACCCTTTAGTATGACTTCAGGTTCAGTGTTTATGGATAAAGTGGTTTCTGCTTCTAATATTTAAGAAAATGAAAGCATAGTTTTTTTAATGAAAGATTAATATTTTTGTATTTGCTGGTTTAAGTTCTGAATTCCTAGAATCAGGATATGGTAAAGAATGTGGTAGGTAACTTTTGAGATTTAATTATATATGATTTGATAGTTAGATACTTGGTATATGTATGCTAATAACTTTTTTCTTTTAATTCCAGGAAATCTTACTGATGAGGGACAGCAGTATTGTTGTAAGCTAGTGGAAATGAATTCAAAAAGTGGTCCAGGCCTCATTGGCTTAGGCATTAGAGCATTACAAGAAAAAAAATATGAAGATGCTGTTAGGAATCTAACAGAAGGTAAATGTATAATGTGTGTCATGTGACATGAGTTGTAATTGTTAGTCAGTAGGCATTAATCTTGTAGCCTTGCTTTAAAGAAATATCTAATATGGATGGAAAAAAAAATGTACTGATGTATCCTAGAGTCTTTTTAGGTTTGAATTCCAACTCTTCCACTCAGTAATTTCAAGACTTTGGAAAAGTTACTTAAATTTTTAGTGTCTCAGTGTTTGCATTATAAAATGGGCATAGTTTTAAGAAAGCTTCAGCTTAGATTTATCATGTATGATGCTTCTGGATGAACCTACATTCAAGCTGAGGTCTGACTGACAAATATAAACAAGATGAGTGGATGAAGGGGATAAGAGGAGCATTTTAGGTCAAGAGATATTTCTGTGAGATAGCCTGAGGTAAGAGGGAAAACTCATTCTTGAAACTGCTGATAGTTCAGCAAGATTGAGAATGAAGTGTGGGTGCAGAAAGGGGAAGGAAGTAAAGTTGGAGAGGTTAAAGAGTTTGCACATTATCCTGAGGGCATCAGGGAATCAGAGAAAGGCTTTAAAGAGTGAATTTTATTATCTGATTTCTTTAAAGAAATATTGTGACTATAGTGTACATACGTAGGAGTGGATGTCAGACACTTGCAATGACCTGGGATAAAGATGGGAGATGTGAACTGAAGTGTGGTGGTAGAGATGGAGTAATATGTGGAGAAAAATGATTGGGGGCATTGAATCAGTGTGGCTTTGTGATTGATTAGATGAGAAAAAAAAGAAGAGGGGAGGAGTCTGATTTAGAGAGTAGATAGTGGTGCCATTCATCTGAGTAGTCATGGAAACCTGGGTTTTATTATTTATTGTTTTTAATCCTTTTAGGGCTAAAGGAAAGCCTTCTCTGCACAGCTGGATGGTATCATCTCTCTGAAGCCCAAATCAAAATGCATAGACCTAAGGAAGCTGTTCTTTCATGCAATCAAGGTATTCTTGACAGCTTTTGGGTTTTCACATAAGGGTAGCCAATGCTGTTTGTGTTTTTCATCTTAAAGGAGAAAGATAGTGGTTTATAAAAAATCTGGATGCTTTTTAAATTGATAATTTCAGTTTCACTAAGGAGATGAAATAAATGCCAAATCTACATGCATACCTACTAGTTTTATTTATTTTTAAACTGGCAATGAATACTTATTAAGGTTTCCCATATTTGGAATGTTGACTTAGTTTAGGAGTTTGAGTGGAAATGCTCTTTCTTTATAATAAGGAAGTTTCTGGTGTTATTTGTGTTCAGGATCTTCACGAATTTTTAATTTCCCTGGTATAGAAAAGGGAAGTCTTGGGCATCTGGGAGACTTTATGAATTTTGAGGTGAGATATGGGGAGAGGAAATCATAAAAGGTGATTCTCTGTTCCTGACTTGGCTAGTAGCCTTGCTTCTGTAGTTGAAAAACAATGACCTGGCTTCACTCTAATTCATTTTTCTCTGTTCAGTATTCTTAATTTGCTGTGTGTTACAATGCTTTTTCTAAGGGCTAACCTTTATTATGTAATAGATATAAATAGTAATTGTTGTGTCTCAGGATCTTTAGCTTTATTATATGTTTTGTGAAGATAGAGGTTTTTAACTTATGTGTTGTTTTAAAGTCAGATCTTTTCAAGAGTTCAAGGAAGAATTTATATTTACCTTTGAATGATTCCTCATGTATGTTGCTTTAGAAAGTTAGATTTATTGTATCTGCAATTTGTTATATAAAAGCAAAAAAAAAAAAAAAGTGAACTGATGTGGTTATCTTCATCCAGATGTCCTTAATTTTGTCAGCTCTGAAGAACATAGATAATCATGGTGTGTCTGGAGGTAGTCTTTATCAGAAGAACCTTTGTCTTCGTTTGAAAGCAGAAGCTTTGATAAAACTCTCAGATTGTGAATCTTCAGAGGAAGCAATTTGTACTCTCAATCAGGTAATCTTATCAAGTTTTCTTAAACTTAAATTAGTTCTAAGCAACCAGGTAAGGACTATCTCTCCTTACCAAATATTTACTAACACACATTTTGAGTTAGAACTATGACTTCACCATATCTATACTTTGACAAATCATTCACACACTTGGAAACTCTTGTAGTTATTTGCTTCTTGGTTAAGTACTTATCAGTACTTTGAATGTGAGGCACTTTCTTTAGTTTTAACTGTTATTCTCCCTTTTTGTTCTGTAAGGTTATCACTACTTGTTTATTATTAATTTGTGATTCTAAATTGTTTTCTTCAAAAATTGTTTTATGGAACATTGACAAGATTGAGGACTTTAGTAATTTCATAATAAAGAATGTTGTTAGTTTCATTCAAAGAAAGATTGATTTTTTTAAGAAGGAAACTGATTTTTTAAAATGTTTTTGGTTTAAACAATTTGAAATTCCTTAGCAAAAAGACAACAGGTAAATTATGAATTATCACAACATTGCATCTTAAAGAGTTTGTCAGGTAACGGCTATTTTTTTGTCTAAAATTAAAATTATATCACTATATTGAAGGGTTTAATTTTTCTATTTTTTTAATTAATTTTTTTCTAGTTGTTGATGGACCTTTATTTAATTTATTTATATATGGTGCTGAGACTCGAACCCAGTGCCTCACACATGCTGGGCAAGTGCTCTTCCACTGAGCTATATAGACCCAGCCTGGTTTTAATTTTTTTATAACATTTTTTAATAACTGTATTTTATTTGTTCATTTTTATGTGGTGTTAAGGATTGAACCCAGTGCCTTGCACATGCTAAGCAAGCACTCTACCTTTGAGCCACAACCCCAGCCCCTGGTTTTAATTTTTTTAAGAAAGTTATTACTTTGCATATTTCAAGGAGCTTTGCATTTCATTAAAATTATAAAATTTCTTTAAAATTATAGCTGTTGTCCATATCCTTTAAAAACTAATACCTTAGCTGGTATCGTGGGGCATGTCTTTAATAATCCCGGTGATTTGGGAGGCTGAGGCAGGAGGATTGCAAGTTGGAGGCCAGCCTTGGTAATTTAGGAAGACTCTATCTCAAAATAAGAAATAAAAGGGTTGAGGGTATAGCTTGGTGGTAGAGGGCTCCTGGGTTTATTCCCTAGTAATGCAAAAAAAAAAAAAAAAAAAAAAAGAAAAAAAAAAAGAACTAGTATCTTATTTTCTACTTGCCTTAATGTATTTTGTGTGAATGTGTTATAAAATAGATCTTTTCAAAATTTTTTCACACACATACACACACACACAAAAACAAATGAAAAGGGCACGAGTAACTGTGGTGGACTAAAACACATCAAATATATTTAAATTCATTTGTGCATGTAGATATAAAAAAAAAATCAACAGAACAACCTCAAGAAGTATTATCTTTAGAGGAAGCTAAGGACCCCACTGGAAAGAAAACATTTATCTTGCCTTTCCTATATGAACTTTTCTTCAGGTTAAGCAGTTACATGAGAGGAGGAGAAATTCTCTTTTAAGTATTCATGTAATAAAGGAAGAAGGAATGATGGATGGAAAAGAAAGTCACCATTTTGCAATCCCTAATGAATGAATGGATCTAGGAATTAAGGATCAATGGCTGTTAACATCACAGAAAGACAGCCAGCCAGACATAGCCAAATACAAGCACACATGAAGTATCCTTGCAGAATATCATCCCAGAATCAGATCAAGCTTCTTCTAGACCTAACTACTAAAATACAGGGTCAACGAGCATGTTAAACACCATAAGAATACATTTAGCAAAATCTAGACTCTGAGAAACTGTGACAAATAGTCCATATTTTCAGCAGTTAAATTATAAGGGAGAAGGAAAAGAGATGGAGGGTAGCCCTATAGATTAAAAGAGACTTAAAAGATCTATCAGTCAATTGAAATATATGTATGTTTATTGGATTTTGATTAAAACAGGAAAATTGATCAAATATTGTATAAGATTACTGGGAAATATGATAATATTAAGAATGCATGTTTGGTTTTGTTTAGGCATGATAATAATGTGGTTATGTCACTTTAAAATGAGTATATCTTTTAGATAAATTATATCTTATCTATTTAGTGAAGTGTCACAGATGAAAAGTTATCTGAGATTTGTTGTAGAATCATCTGAGCAGGTAAAGTGAGTGGATGTGTAGATGAAAAAAGATTGCCTTTGAGTTTATAATTTTGTAGCTGGGTGAAGTGCACATGTGGGTTTATTAACTAGCCTAACTTTGTTATATATTTGAAATTTTCCCTCATAAAATTATTACAAATAACCAAAGTATTAATAGTGACAGAAAGTAGGATTTCTATGTCTATATTCTACTATGTTCTTTCTTTCTTTCTTTTCTTTTTTTTTTTTTAAAGGGCATTTTTTAGTTGTAAATGGACCTTTATTTTTATTTATATGTGGTGGTGAGACTCGAACCCAGGGCCTCACATGTGCTAGGCAAGTGCTCTACCACTGAGCCACAACCCCAACCGTATTGTCTTTCTTTATTAATTAAAGCAAATATTGCTTCCATTTTGTTGAGGAGATTTTAGCAGTTATTTACAATTATTTTCTAGGTTTCTGATGCAAATAATATCCCAGGACTTTTGGTTCTCAAAAGCTTGGCTTATCTGAACAAAGGTTTATTAGATGAAGCTACAAAGGTTAGTTTTTTGTTTGTTTTTAAATTTAAATTAAGCATTTTTTAGAAGTTAAAAGTCATTTTTATGTGGATATGAAATTAATAGGTATCTGCTTTATAGATTATGGAAGACCTTCTCTCTTCTTACCCTGACCTAGCTGAAGCTCATGCCCTTGAGGCTTTGATTCATTTTACCAAAAAGGACTATCTACAAGCAGAAAAATGGTAAGAATAAATAGTTGCTCATAGTTCCAGTCTATTGTATTTCTCAAAAATTCAAAGTGGGTTTAAAGATCCAGCTTTATATAATTTGGACCTTTGAAGGGTTTAAATCATAGTATTTTAAAGAAATACAGTTCAGTTATAGCATAATAACTATACATTCTTCAATGGATTTGGATAGTTGATCATAATGTTCTGTAAGTAAATGTAGTGTTTGGTATATGCTCTGAACATTTAGTACATGGTAGTGGTAAAAGGTCACTGCTCCTCTTCAAGTACAAATAATTTTTTCTCATTATAATCTAAATTCTAAAGTAATAACATTTCTTATTTGGTATCTTTGAATCACTCAAACTTTGATTTTTCCACCCAAGTAAAAGTCTCCTTTATTTTATATGTTTATCTATAAAGTTTTAAAAAATTATGTTAATATTTCTTTTCATTCCCCTTCGGTGACTTAGTTTTCAGAGAGCTCTTGAGAGAGATGCTGAAGTTGCTGAATATCATTACCAACTTGGGTTAACATATTGGTTCATGGGTGAAGAAACAAGAAAAGATAAAACAAAGGCTCTTACCCACTTTCTGAAGGTAAAATAGGTGTTACTATTTGATTCTTAGTTGATGTGGACTTTTTTCTAAAATCATTAATAGGAACCATGTAAGTTATGTATTTAAAACTAAGCTTAACTATTTTTTGCATATCATTTCTCACAATAAGGTTTTGTGAGAATGTTTTGTGGGTTTTAAAGGAGAAAACTAAAATAAAGGTATAAATGTTACCTTCAGAAATATGTGTTATAGAAAATGAGACATAATTATCTTTGAGGAACAATACTGTTCTGGGGTAATTTCTACTGTAATTTTATTGGCACTTAAGTCCAGATTTTTAACTTTTTTTTTTTATTTGCTTTAGTTGTACACAGTTCATTTATTTGTACGTGGTGCTGAGGATCAAACCTGGGCCGCGCACATGCTAGGCGAGTGCTCTACCGCTGAGCCACAACCCCAGCCCACATTTTTTTTTTTTAGGCATTTAACATCTATAAGTCTTACATTCTTATCTTGACCCGTAAGAGCTGATTAATTTAACAATGGCTCTAATTTCACATTTCTTTTGCCAAAAAATAATAGTTTACACTTCTGTTTAATTTCTGTAGGCAGTGAGGGCAGGCTTTCATGTCTCTTTTAAATCTTACATTAAAAGATGTTTTTGCATAGTTTTAAATAATTAATAAAATTGTGTATTTATTATTTTTTCTTTTAACCTGTGTACTCTATTTTTTCTTTGCGTTTTTAAAGATACTTATGCAAAAGACCTTAAAATTTTGTTGTCTATATTTATTTAAAAGGCTGCAAGACTGGATCCATACATGGGCAAAGTTTTCTACTATTTAGGTCATTATTACAAAGATGTAGTGGGAGATAAAAACAGAGCTCGTGGATGTTATAGGAAAGCTTTTGAATTAGATGACACTGATGCTGAATCTGGAGCTGCAGCAGTTGACTTAAGTGTGGAGCTTGAAGATATGGTAGGTCTTATAACCACTTTTGCTTTTTTTTTATCCTGAGTATATAAATGGAAATATCTTTATACAGATTTTAAAGTTATTATTAGTTTTTATTATTCTTTGTAGAAATGATAGATTTCTTCCTCCATTTATAAATTGGCTAAATTTTCTTTTCATTGGCAGATATTAAGTCCCTCACAATTTATTATTGAAACTAGTTTGATATATACTAATGTAAGTTTAAAAAAATAAGTGGGAAATGAAAATATGTTTGTGTACTTTACATAGATATTCTTTATCTTTATGATATTCAGTATGGCTAATAGTAATATTTTCTTATTAGGAATCTGCCTTAGCTATCCTAACAACAGTAACTCAGAAGGCAAGTGCTGGAACAGCAAAATGGGCCTGGCTTCGGCGAGGACTATACTATTTGAAAGCTGGTCAACATTCACAAGCAGTGGCTGAGTAAGGCATCTTACTGTGTTAATGTTTAGATAGCATAATGGTCCCATGAAATAAATTTCATTTGTACCCAAATGACCTTATCAGGTTATATTTTGAGAGAAGATATAGAAAAATTTATTTATAGTTGATTGATGCTTATTGTCCATATGGCAGTAGAATTGAAAAGATTATGATTATGTCCAGTTGTTGAGGTAGTCAGTCTAGTGAAGTTAGGTCTTAATAGTGTCATTTATAAGTAGAGTCTCCACAGAAATTTCAGTAGTGATAAAAAACTAAGGTAAAGATCTTTGTTGTTCTTTTGTTCTTCCACTGATAGTTACTGTTTTTGGCAAAGGAGACATTTGGCAACTTAAAGGGCATTTTAAACAGCTCACATATGTTTAATATTAATCATTTGGTTTGAACTGTACTTCAGGGTAAATCAAATATAATTGAATCAAAAAAAGTTGTTTCTGATTTATATTAATATCTAGAACATAAGCATTTTGAAACTTTCCATAAAAACTTAATTTGGTCAGAAATATACAGCATGCCTCTTGTATCTATATTTCAGTTGTGATATTTCTATTTAGTAGAAGGAAGAGGCAAACTGAGATATCCACCTATCCTGTTATGATAGAAAACTGGAGGTCTTCCAGTTCATCAAGAAAAAGAAATTCTGAATAGCACATTTCAAAAAGAGTACTTCATTCTTTTTTTTAAATATATATATTTTTTTTAGTTGTATTTGGACACAATACCTTTATTTTATTTATTTATTTTTATATGGGGCTGAGGATCGAACCCAGGGCCGCACACATGCTAGGCAAGTGCTCTACCGCTGAGCCACAACCCCAGCCCAAGTACTTTGTTCTTATTCATTCTAAATTGTAATAAAGTTGCTTAGTATTAAAAAATTCAAGTTGTAAAAGGAACAGATATACCTGCTTTGAGTAGCACTTTTATAAGTAGAAGGAGCCATGGATATGCGTGATTCATTTGAATTCTTTATCTAACATTTTCCTTTCAGATGTGAAAATTGTTCTATTATTTTTAGTTCTCTTACTGTTTCTTAAAATTTTAGCTTACAGGCAGCATTAAGGGCAGACCCAAAGGACTTCAATTGTTGGGAGTCATTAGGAGAGGCATACTTAAGCAGAGGTGGCTATACAACAGCCTTGAAGTCCTTCACAAAAGCCAGTGAACTCAATCCAGAATCCACATACAGCGTGTTTAAGGTTGCAGCAATACAACAAATCCTAGGCAAGTACAAGGAGGCCATAGCTCAATACCAGCTGATTATTAAAAAGAAAGAAGATTATGTACCTGCTTTGAAAGGTAATTTCTTTTTAACAGATCCTTTAATTTTTATGATACTATAGTATAAAATCCTGAGTAAATTTCCTATGTAAATGTATTGAATAACTTCAAAAGAACTGTAGTCAATAGCACACATCTGATATGAACATCTTATAGTATAATTTATATAGATTTGAATATAAAAAGATCAAATCTTGTTTCATAATAGTAAATAATAATATGGTAGAGATGTAACTTTAAATAGCATGATAGCTTTTGGATCTAAAAATGGATCTCTAAAACAAATTTCCATATTCTTAAGTTTTGATAATTAATTTCTTGCATCCTGAGGATTTCTTAATGTCTTTTAATTATTTTATAAGTTATAGAAGCTCATTTAATTTTTATTTAAACCTAAAGAGACATTGCATTATTTTATTATTATCTAAGTTGATTTCAGTTCCTCCATAGACACATCTATTCCTTCTTAACAAATTTTTTTTGGTCATGTAAGGAAAAACACTACCATCTATATATATAAATTTTTTAAGATTGTATCTTACCATTAAAAAAAAAGTCTGGAGCTCATTGTATATACTTACCTCCATTTCCTTTCCTCTATAAATAAACAATTGAAGTTTAAATTCCTTGTAGTGTTAGTTTTGAGTAACATACAAATTAGGGCTAAAAATCTATCTAAAAATTAAAAAAATTTTTTTAAATTTCTCAAGAGAAAGAGAGCTCACAGTTATGAACTAGGCACTTTCATAGTTATGTGTACTAGGCACATTAGGAAATCACTTTCATTTAATTGTTACATTTCACTATATGAATTTTAATATTGAAAGATCATATTTCACAGCAGTTAAACAGTCATATGATAGGGAATAAGATTTAGATAATATTTCCATTTTTGAAGCTGAGGTTTTGAGAGGAAAGTACTTATTCAAAGTCAAAGAAAGTTTTACAGGTAATTTTTATAATTTTTTAGTGCATGTTTACTTCTTTACTGCGTGTTTACTCCAGCAGAACCTTGACATTTGAATTCCTCACTATATGTATGCAAGATCATGCTTGAAGATAATTTTATAAAATATAATTAAGTTTTGTTTGGAAAGTGACTTTAAAAGAACAACAATACATTTGTTTGAAGTTCATTTTAAGTTTTTGTATTATGTATTTTAATGACAACTATAGACTTACCTGATTTTAGGTTTGGGCGAATGCTATCTCATGATGGCAAAAGCGGCTCTAGTTGATTATCTTGATGGGAAAGCTGTAGACTACATAGAAAAAGCCCTGGAATATTTTACTTGGTTAGTATTATTACTTTTTGTGTTTATTTTCTAAATATTATAATAAGCCAAATTTAGAAAATAATTTTATCTTCTGTTAGATATAGCAATTATTCAGAATATAAAACATAAAGAAGACGAGACAATTAAGTCTATAGCATGTATATTGTACACTTGGAGAAACACAATTTCTTATGGTCTTCATAGTGGCTGGGAGCATGCTGGATACTCAGGAAAGAATAGGAAGGAGCAAAGAGCACCACACCATGTGTTAGTGTTCTTTCGTGAGACGTGGAAAATGGAGTATCTCTGATTGAAACTGGGAAATGGGGCTTCAGGTTCACAGTGTGCTTTACATATGGGAGCCTGGAGCCCATTATATGTACTTTCCCACATTTCCTTCTCCATTTTTAAATAAACAAGTGAGGTTTAAATCCCTAATAGGTCTTTACTCAGTGGTAAGGGCCTCTTTTAGGCTTATTGGTGGGTCTGAAAGTAAGGGAAAATAAGCAATCTGATTATTCCTGAAAACAAACAAAGGAAATAGTAGTGTGTCTAGTAACAAGGTATTTTATACAAGTGTAAATTCAGTAGTTCATTCATTTAAATTCACTAGAAGTGAAACTTAAAGGTAGATGACTTTAAAAAATCCATAAGTTATGCTGGACTTGGTGGTGTGCACCTGCAGTCCCAGGTACTGAGGAGGCTGAGGCAGGAGAATAGCGAGTTCTGTGCTAGACCAGTGTGGGCAACATGGGGAGACCCCATCTCAAAAAAAAAAAAAATGTTCCACAGACTTTTGAATTGAAATTTTTTTAAATATATATTTTAGTTATAGATGGACACAATGCTTTTATTTTATTTTATTTTTATGTGGTGCTGAGGATCAAACTCAGTGCCTCACACATGCTAGGCAAGCACTCTACCACTGAGCTACAACCCCAGCCACAAATTAGAATTTTTTTTGATGTTTAAATTGAACTTTTTTTGCACTTAAAATATCTTTTTTTTGCTTATCTTCCTTTTTGTTTCTTCCAAAGTTGCCTTCTCCCGTTTCCTGCTTATTTGATAACCAACCTTTTTTTTCCTCTCACAAATTTGTATTTATGTTTTTCAAGTCTCAACATAATATAGTTTTCCTTTTTCTTTTTAATATATTTTTTAGTTGTTGATGGACCTTTATTTCATTTATTTATATGTGGTGCTGAGAATTGAACCCAGTGCCTCACACATGCCAGGCAAATGCTCTACCACTGAGCCACAAACCCAGTCCCCATAATATAGTTTTTCTCAAAGAAAAAGTTAATGTGAAGTGGACAGACTTTGTTTGAACTGGTATTAAAAGTAAATGTGAATCTTTGGGTGACAGTACTTTAGCTACAATATTGCCTTATTGAGCCTCTTTGAGAAGTTTTATTCTGGATAACATGTAGTACTCACCTAATTATAAAGTATTATAAAACATTTAAAATCATGGTCCCAAATTTTCTAGGCTTTGAGGTATGGTGTTAAGTCATTTATTTGTTGGCTTTTTCTTGTTTATTTTTGGTACTGGGGATTGAACTCAGGGGCACTCTACCACTGGGCCATGTCCCTAGCCCTTTTTTTGTATTTTATTAGAGACAGGGTCTCACTGAGTTGCTAATTGCCTCGCCATTGCTGAGGCTGGCTTTTGAACTTGAGATCCTCCTGCCCCTCAGCCTCCCAAGTGCTGGGATTACAGGTGTGCGCCACTGCGCCCGGCTGGCTTTTTCTTCTTTTAAGGAATCAACTCCTTATGAATTTTCCTCTTAATACTGCCTTCATAGTGTCCCAGAGATTTCTATATGATGTATCTGTGTTCTCACTCACCTCTAGGAACTTTTTAATCTCCTCCTTGATGTCTTTTGCAACCCCTTGTTCATTCAGTAGCATGTGGTTTAGTCTCTAGGTGTTGGAGTAACTTTCTTCAATTTTTATTTTATCATTGATTTCTAATTTCATTCCATTATGATCTGATAGAATGCAGGGCAGTATCTCTACTTTTTTATGTTTGCTAAGAGTTGCTTTGTGGCATTACTTCTATACTTAACAGGAGTTCATATTACCACAGTTATTGTGTTAAGAGTGGTAGGAGTTATTGTATTTTACAGATGTGTTGTTTTCATTAAACTTAAAAGGACAGAAGAATTCAGGCAGTTACAATTGCCTTTATAATTTTTCTTTTTGTTTCTAGTTTTTCCCCTTCAATGCTATAAATTTTAGAAATTTGGCTAAGATATTTAAGTAACTTGAAATAGTGTCGTTCCTTCTGATTCTCACCATGGGTTTTCAGTCATGACTGCAATAATTAATATTTCTCAGGAAGACATTGGAAAATGATTTTTGGCTGTATTTCTTTAGTAAAAAAGACTGAAAAATGTTCCATCTGCTTGTCCATCTGCCTGTGATATAGCAGTTTATGAAAGCTGATTATGGAGACTTGGCTTAAATGAAATTGCAGTGTTTTAGTTATACAATCTTGAGAAAAATGGAGAGAAATATATAGCTCTGATTTTTCCCATTCTAAAATGAAGAGTATCGCTGTAATTAATATTTCTATTTACATTTTGAGCTTGTCTACTTAGTCTGCTCTTTCTTGATTCTGTTAATGTGGATCTTCACATATTCATGTTTAGATTTTTGTTATTTTTCTTCTCAGGATGAAAATCCTTTAGATCACCAAATATATTTGATACTAGGTAATAAATCACATTTATTTTGATGTAAATGCTTACATTTGATACTTTTCTTTTGGGGGATGTTCTAAAAGCAAAAGCATGAGATTATAATAGTCAACTATAAGGTAAATTACTTTACTGCTTTGGTTGTTGCTTAAATTAAAAAAAAAAAAAGTACATACTTTAAAAAATTCAATATTAAAAGTAAATTGGTCCTGAAAAAAATTTTTGATTATTTATTTGATTCCTGCTATTTCTAACAAAAATGATGAAGAGTACTAAATAACTGTCTGCATAATTTTTGGTACTTCAAATAATAAATTGTTTCCTTCCTTTTCTCCCTTTCTCTCTTCTCACAGATGGGAGGAGGTTTGTCAAGTATTCACAGAGCTTAACTAAGGAAGTAGCTCTTAATAAGGATTACACAATTTTTCTGTTTTAATTATAAGGAGTAATGACAGAGATAAACTCCAAACTTTTTGGAAATAATTTTTAAGAATCACACTGTTTCTTCTTTTAGGGCCTTGCAGCATCGAGCTGACGTGTCCTGCCTTTGGAAGCTGGTTGGGGATGCTTGTACCAGTCTGTATGCGTTTCATCATCTAAAGTGAATGTTAATATTTTAGGGGTCCTTCTAGGCCAGAAAGAAGGAAAACAAGTATTAAAGAAAACTGAGCTCCTCCATCTTGGAGGAAGGTATTTACCAAAGATTACCAGTTAATGATTTTGAAATGAATTAGGATATTATAATAAACCATAACATTCACTTTTATTCTTCCATAGGTGTTACGGTCGTGCATTAAAACTGATGTCTACATCTAATACATGGTGTGATCTTGGAATTAATTATTATCGCCAAGCACAACATCTAGCAGAAATGGGCAGCAGCATGAATGATCTTAAAGAGTTGCTAGAAAAATCTTTACATGTATGGTTTTCAAAATTTTTTTATAAACTTTTAAAAAAACTTAAGTGCTTTTTTTGAATGATGTTTTTGATAATACTATCGTGTTTTCACTTTAAATCACATTTATTTTGATGTAAATGCTTAACATTCCAAGAAATAAAAATTAATCTCATTTAACTTCTTTTCAGTGTCTGAAAAAGGCAGTGAGACTCGACAGTAATAATCACTTATACTGGAATGCTCTTGGAGTAGTTGCATGTTATAGTGGTGAGAACTAAGTAATACTTCAATATTTTTTGAGGATTATTTCTTCAAGTAAAAAGTTCAGTTATTTCAGATTCTGTTTGTTTTAGGTATTGGAAATTATGCCCTTGCTCAGCACTGTTTCATCAAATCAATCCAGTCAGAACAAATTGTAAGTGTTCTATGTGTCTTTTATGAAAAAGAACTTCAAGATTTAGTGTTAACTAATTTTCTGAGACTTCCACATAGATAAGGGGTCTAATTTTTTTCAATATATATTTTTTAGAATGCTGTCGCGTGGACCAATTTGGGAGTGTTATACCTTGCAAATGAAAACATTGAGGTAAACATGTTGTCAGATTTGTCACATTAAAAATAAGAAATAGCTGGGTACATTGGTGCACACCTGTAATTCCAGCAACTTGAGAGGCTGAGGCAAGAGAATTGCAAGTTGGAAGCCAACCTTAGAAACTTAGTGAGACCCTGTCTCAAAACATAAAGAGGGTTGGGGAGATAGTTCAGTGGTAGACTTCTTCTGGGTTCAATCCCAAGTACCACCATAAATAAATAAAGTAAAATTTTGAACATTTTCTTTGTATAATCTCTTCATAATAGCTCAACTTCTTGTGGAGAAATAACTTTGCACATAATTATGTATCTAGTCAATTGATGATATTCAGTTTATCATGTAGAGTAATGAATTTGTAAGATTTCTTTTTCCTTACATGTCTCACAAAAAACTTCTGGTTTTGAGCCAGGCGTGGTGGTGCACACCTGTCATCCCAGCACTTGGGAGGCTGAGGCAGGAGGATAGCGAGTTCAAAGCCAGCCTCAGCAATGGCAAGGCACTTAGCAACTCAGTGAGACCCTATCTCTAATAAAATACAAAAACAAAACAAAAAAAAAAAAACAAAAAACTTCTGGTTTTATACTTAATGTAGTTTTTAAAGATTAAAGCAATTTTATTATGAATTAACTGAGTAATTTTCTTTTGATATGAACATGTATTAAGAGAAGTCCTTTGAGGCTGGGGATGTAGCTCAATGGTAAAGAGGCTGGGGCTTTAGTTGTACTCAATTCAATGAATTTTATGTTTACGTGGTGCTGAAAACCCGTGCTTGCTAGCCGCTACATGTGTGCCCCAGGACCATGTGTTTTGACCCCAGTACCACCAAAACAAAACAAAACAAAAAACAAACAAACAAAAAAATCCTTTATACACTGTGTGTGGAGGTGGGATGGGTAAAGGTAAGGGAGATGAATAATATTCCCTAGCAGTTTATATTTACCTTTGCTTGTGTGATTTAGATTTTGGCTTCAGTGATATTAATCCCTTTATATATCACAATGTAATTCATCATAGTTGAGCAGTTATATATTACAAAATTGGAATTGAAGTATTGGAAGCATGTTTATAAGTTATGTTTGGAAAGTGTGCACAAATCTATGGAAAATACCACATCTATGCTGTTTGAACCAGTGTATCAAATTTCATTCTTTAAAATAAGCTGTAATATTCTTAGGAACACATTAAGTCACTCACTGCAAAGAAGACTGGCTTTAGAAGATTATAAACAGATTGAAAGAAAATACTAATTTGGATCTTAAACATGTGAAGGGCTGTGACTACAGCTTATCATTAGAGCATATGATTAGCAAGTGTGAGGCTTGGGGTTTAATCCCCAGCACCATTAAAAAAATAAGTGGACATATTTTTAAAAACTTTAGATCAAGCAACTTCTTAGTAAGCTGTAAATGTTTTATTGTGGAAAGGCACAATTGTAGCTCATGAGCTTACTTTTTATGGAAAAAATAAGTCTCTCTTTTGCCATACATAGATTATCAAGAAAATAATGTAAATCAGTATAGAATAATAATTGGTTTTGTAGCAGAAAAAAATGCATGCAAGTTAATGGTCCAAGTGAGGTATCTTCAAAGTTTCTTGAGTCCTATTGCAGAATTATGCCGTTGACCACTTTTTCTCTAGTAGTAGTTTCATGTCTCAGATTTCACTGCTTGTGAGTTCTTATTCTCTTAGTTGAGCTCAAAGAGAAGGGAGTAGACACAGCCTTATGTAATCATTTCTTTCACACTGATAGCTAGCAAGTGGTTGGTTGATTGGTTAAAAGTTCTGTAGAGTATGAGGTAGACACATGCATTGTCATTTTGCTGGGATCCAGAACTAATTTGTAGAGAAATCTGTTACACCCAGGGTTGTTCTGAGACTGTGTAGGTGAAGCATTGCATTAAGCATTGTTAATTGTGCTTAAACTGTGAAGTTTAGGTTCATATGTGTTTATGATGACAGGTTTGACTTTTCTAATCCTCTTATTTTATGTTTTTTAAACATAATTTTATACTGAGTTTGTAAAATTTTTTAAGTGATATTTTCTTGTTTCTTTTCCCTAGCAAGCTCATGAAGCTTTCAAAATGGCTCAGTCCCTTGATCCATCTTATTTAATGTGCTGGATTGGACAAGTAAGATATATAACAGAATTATTAATAAACTTATTGAT
Organism: Tamias sibiricus; assembly: GCA_025594165.1. Lineage (NCBI taxonomy): Eukaryota > Metazoa > Chordata > Mammalia > Rodentia > Sciuridae > Tamias > Tamias sibiricus. The sequence continues at coordinate 89,720,176 of CM046662.1, forward strand.
ATAAATAAACTATTCATATAAGAACAGTGGTAATAATGATAACAGGTAACATTTGAAGACCTGTTCTGTACCAGTCATTGTGCTTGGGTTTTTGTATACATTATTTTAGTTATTCCATCATCAATCATTTGAGATGTGACTTTTATACTTTTTTTTTTAAGTACATGTGGAAATTGAAGCTCAGAGATCCTAAGTATTGTATTTAAGGTCACAGAGCTTGTAAAGATTAAACTTTGGACTTCATCAATCTGCTGTTACTATGCCTAAAAAAATAAACCCAGAATGTTTACAAAGAAAATGCACATTTGTAAAGATCATTTTAACGATTGTTTTCTTGTTTTCTGAAAAACTTGTAGTTAGTTTTACACTTGCTTCTGAGTGTTCTCTTTTCTCAAGTGTAGGTTTTTGTATTGCCAAATAGGAATCAGATAGTTACTAGTCTGAGGCGGTCACTGACTGACTATTTTACCTTAATATATCACAGCTCTGGATTTTCATTTTCTCACTTGAAAATAAAGGGAATTGGACTGAGTGGTCTTCAGTGTCTTTCTGGTTGAGAAATGGAAATGAATTTGTGAGTGGTGTATTGTTTTGATTAAAGGAATAGAAGCATCACCTGTTATCAGAAAATCATTAATCAGGGATTAGATATCTTTTATTGTTCTTTGATTTGTTGAGTATAAGTTTAGTTAATTGCTGAAGCAAGCAGACATATAAAGGGAAACACCTGTATCCATTAAGTGTGATAGCCTAGAGGAGCAGTGGAATTAGTGTACCAAATTTGTGTCAGATATTGAACCCAGGGAGCTCAAGAATTTGCATTTTTGCCTGCTCCCAAGTTATGATGATGAGGTTGGTCCAGGGACCTCACTTTAGTGGTACTATAGGTCAGTAGATCTTAGATGCTTATCAGAATCACCCAAGCTTTTTTATTTCTTTATTTTGTAAGTATTTTTGTTCTTACAAAATAATTTATTTTAGGAGGTAACTGATAGATGTAATTAAAATGGTAGCACTGAAAAAAAATGGTAATAGTGTAAATAAACCGTTATATTTAAACAGAGCTGGTAAACTTTTGGTTCTAGATCCATTTGTCATTATTATTGCATTTTCAATACATTAAAACCATTTTTTTTTTCCTTTTGTAAGGCTCTTATTGCAGAGACAGTTGGAAGTTTTGATACCATGGATCTCTTCAGGCACACTACAGAACTCAGTATGCATGTAAGAATTTGAACATTCTTCTTGATGATTCATTAATGAATGAAGTATTATACTTTCTGTTTGAAGTATTATCCTTGTTAAGGAAATGAGTAGAAAGTGATAGAAGATGTTAATGATAGCAGTTGTTTTCTAGTTTTTATTCATTCTTAGAGACAGATAAAGTATCGTTAGAGAACTAGTTCTCACATTACCAACAGCTTTCAAAAGCACATGAAGAAATGGCATTAGAATTTAATAGTTATAGTAACAGTTATAGAATAGAAACTGAGACACTAGAAAAATAAGGATTAGACTTGGTTGACATTTCTGGATTATTTATGAAAATGTTTTAGAATTTGTTAGTTTGGTTTGACCTGAGAATGGGAAAATCAATCCATCTGGCAAGGCTCTGTTTTCTGCCCTTATCCCATTTGATTTTCTATTTAGGATTAGAGAAAGTGATTTAAATATGTTTTTATATTTAATCACAATGGTTCTATATTTAATCATAATGGTTCTTCATTTAAAGACACTTAAGAATTGATTTAAAGAAGACTAAGATGTGATATTTATTGAAGTACATTGTTTTATTTCTAATTTTTATTGGCATATTTATTACCCTTTGCCCACTTGTTAACTTTGGCTTTTTTGTAGACTGAGGGAGCAATAGGTTATGCATACTGGGTCTGTACAACATTGCAAGATAAAAGCAACAGAGAAACAGAGCTGTACCAGTACAACATACTACAGATGAATGCTATTCCAGCAGCACAAGTTGTTTTGTGTAAATATGTGGGTAAGGTACCTGTTATGTAATGGCAAGATATTTGAATAAATATTAAAATAACTTAAAGAATTTTTTAAGTTAATTCATTCCATATTAAATATTTGTGTTAAGACATGAATTTGCCTTTTTGTTTTAATAGCCAAGCAGTCTACTTTTTAAACTGTAGCACTTTGGAAGAGTGATGAGATCAGATGTACTGTGAAAAACAGGATAGAAAATGACTCATTTTAGATACTGAGGGCATTGTAATCCTCGTCATGCATTTAGACTGGTATACTTGTGTAGAAGAAAGTAAATAGATTACAAACATCAGCACTTTGGGACATAATCATGTTAGGCAGTGTGCAAGAAGGAATGACAGTAAATACTTAGAGCTGAGGAAGTGCTTCAGAAATATTATTGATATGTTTCCTTGCCAATGAGTAACTTTTGTAAAGGATTTACATAAAGAAATAAATCTTTAGCTTTCAGCAAAATTCAGATACATAAAACAATGAGCAAATAATTTTTAACAAATTTGTGTAGCTGGATTTTTTTAATTTTAAAATTAATTAATTAATTAATTAGGTCCCAGGGATTAAACCCAAGGGCACTTAACCACTGAGCCACATTCCCAGCCCTTTTTTGTATTTTATTTAAAGACAGGGTCTTGCTGAGTTGCCCAGGGTCTTACCAAGTTGCTGAGGCCAGCTTTGAACCTGTGATCCTCCTGCCTCCTCCTTCCAAGCCGCTGGGAATATAGGTGTGTGCCCCTGTGCCCAGTGTGCGTTTTAAATTCTGTAGTTGAGCCCTATAATGTGCTCATTTAGCAAATTTAATTTGATGTGCTTGGACAAAAAAAAAAGTATAAGCAGAAAAGAGAAGGTAATGAGAGAAAAAATATAGACCATCTCTTGTCCTGCTGGTTTTTTTTTGGGGGGGGTCGGGTATTGTGGCATGTGAAGCGGTGGACTCATACTCATTTTTTTTTTTTTTTTTTTTTTTTTTTTGTGGTGGTACCAGGGATTGAACTCAGGGGCACTCGACCACTGGGTCACATCCCCAGACCTTTTTTGTATTTTTATTTAGAGACAGGGTCTCACTGAGTTGCTAAGTGCCTCACCATTGCTGAGGCTGGCTTTGAACTCGCGATCCTCCTGCCTCAGCCTCCCAAAGTGCTGGGATTACAGGCGTGTGCCACCGCGCCCTGCTCTCATACTCATTTTGACTCACTTTTGTGACCCTTGTATGAAGATGTCAGGTATTTTTAAAGAATAACTTTGACTATGTGATTTTCACCTTATGCTTTTTGATGTTAGAACCTAACTATCACATAAGATAGGATTTATATTGTACTTTCTTAAACAATTTATGGAATTTGAAGTCTTGCTTCCTAGTACTATTTTTTAAAATTTATTTTTATTTTTTGGGGGATGGAACCTTCAGCCTTATGCGTGCTAGGCAAACACCTATCACTGAGCCACATCTCCAGAGCCCCAGTACCACTTTTAAGTTATAAGATGTGTTTCTCTTTCTCTAATCTGCATGATATATGATAATACATCATGTTTTTAACATTAAAATTTCAAAATACTAGCTGGGCATGGAGCACATGCTTGTAATCCCAGCCACTCAGGAGGCTGAGGTTGGAGAATTGGAAGTTTCAAGGCCAGCCTGGGCACCTTAGTGAGACCCTTTGAAAAATAAAAAGTGCGAAGGATGTGCCAAAACAAAACAAAACAAAAAACCCAAAATACCGCTTTGAAAGTTCCCAGATCATCTTCTGTTTTTAGAGTGCAATACTGCATTATTATTTTTTAAACTATAGAGGTTGGAACAGAACCACCAAGAGAAATTATTGCTAAATTTAATCACAGGAAGGCTTAAATGATAATTCCAAACTGGATTTCCATCTAAATGTCATGACTAGCTTTAACATAAGTTAAAATTTAAAATTATTATACTTCAGGAATAAAACTATTTAAAATTCTAAAACAGAAACCATATATAACTACGAAATATTATTCAGTAATTTAAAAGAATTATAAAATGATTACTGGTATAGTCAAGATAAAATTAGACCATTACTCTTTTTAAAAAAATTTTTCTTTTTAAGTTGTAGATGAACAAATACCTGTATTTTATTTATTTAATTTTATGTGGTGCTGAGGATCGAACCCAGTGCCTCATGCATGCTAGGCATGCACTCAGTCACTGAGCTACAACCCCAGCCCAAAATTAGACCATTACTCTTAATAATGTCAGTGATCTCAGTAGGTAATCTGATGTTTAAAATACAGGAAAAAGTAATAATTAAACCAGTATGTTTTTGTGAACATAACAAGTATGTACATGTAAAGATACTTCTGAATTTCCAGAAAGAATTCAGAACTATGCTCCAGCTTTCACAATGTTGGGTTACTTAAATGAACATCTACAACTGAAAAAGGAAGCAGCAGATGCGTACCAAAGGTAAGCTATATTTAATTGAAATAGTCATTGTTTTATCAGTTAAGTCTTTCATATTTAGTCCCATTTTCCTGAAGAATGTACTAAATATTCTGACTCCTTGTATTTTATTGCATCTTAGAAAGTGAAATGCTATGATCCCAAATTTTCAGCTATATTTTGGTTTCTGTTGCAGGGAGGTGGGTGAGAGGAGTAAGAAAGGGAGTGGCACAAAACAAAACTTCTCAATGTTGTTTTGGAGAAATCTATCCTCTAAAAACTTGTATAGCTTTATCAGATACACGTATATACTCGAATCACTTTAGTATCTACAATATATTTATTCAGTTCAATAAATATTTGTTGGACTACCAAACAGTATCCTTAGCAGTGGTGATTTAGTATTGAATTAAAATGGAGAGAGACCCTGTTCCCTGGAGCTCGTTTTCTGTTGGTGGTGGTGGGAGAGACTTGATAAGGTAATAAACATCTGTGATAATAATAATTGTGGTAATAATAATAAAAAAGAATTAAAGTATGGTAAATTAAAGTATGGCCAGAGAATGCAGGGGCAGGAAGTGACATTTCAGATGGGTTTAAGAGGAGTAGGCATACTGAGGAAGAGTTGAGGCTTGACCTGAATGAGTTGAGGCCATAAACCACTTGGTTATCTGGACAAGAGCATCCAGGCAGAAGGAACAGCAAGAGCAAGTGCTCTCAATGGAAGTGACTTGTCATGTGGTAGAAGCAAGAAAGCCAGTGTACTGGAGTGGAATGACTGGCCTGAAGAGTGGTGTGAAATGATATCTTAAAGTTTTGTTCTCTGCAAATTGATGGTTAGGTGAATAAGAAAGTAACTATTGATCTCATGAGTAACAACTAGATGAAAAGTTAAAAAGACCTGATTGCCGAAAATGTAAGTAAATATTTAGAAGAAGCCTTGTCAGGTGGGATTCAGGTGTCCCATATACTTTGCCTTATCCTTTCATGGATATCTGTGTATTTAAAGTAGTAATCACTAGATGGTACTGGAGGTATAATCAAGTAGTTGTTTTCCAGGTGTATATGGAGAGAGATTTATGAAAAACACAGTTTTCTTTTAGTGTAATAAACAAATTATAAATATGATAGTGCAACAGTGAGCAGGATTTTAGAATGGAAAACTAGAGAGCTATTGGGCATCTGCTACTCTTTTTGTAACAAATACAAATTGTTGTTAATGCATATATAGTGAATCTAACCTTGCCTACACCTTGGGCTTAAAATAGCAACTCCATAGTTGGAGTTTCCTCCTCTTTCTTAACTGATCCCCTGTACTGTTTTCTGCCTTAAACAAGCATTTGAAGCTTGAAACTATAAATTAGATATAAATTTAACCAAAAATACCATTATTGATCTGTATAATACTTTAGGCTTATCGGAAAATTATTATTTTTCATGTAACTAACATTAGGGAAGTACAAAATTTTTCTTGGATATTTCTCCCTGACATGTCTTCTTACTAAAAAGAAAATATTAAAATTAAATTAAATTAAAATGTTTTAATTTTAATTTTTAATAATTTTTTTTAGTTGATGGATCTTATTTTATTCATTTATTTATATGCAGTGCTGAGACTCGAACCCAGTGCCTCACACGTTAGGCAAGTGCTCTACCACTGAGCCATAACCCCAGCTCTTAAAAAATATTTTAAGAGCATTATAATTATACATAGTATTTGGGTTCATTCTGACAAAATTATACATGCAGGGAATTTGATTTCAATCCCCATTTCCCCACTTTTTCTTACCTCCTCCCTCCCCATTTTCTCCCAGTTTTACTCTACTAAACTTTCTTTTTTCTACATGTACCTAAAGGTGAAATAATTTTGTTTAATTCATTCCATTTTTCTTCCCCTTTCCTTCCTTTCTCTCTTGTTCTCCTTCTTCTACTCCAATGATCTTCCCTATATCTTTATGATATCCAATCCCACTGCCTTCTTTCCCTTATCTTGCTCTAGCTTTCACACATAAGAGAAAACATTCGACCCTTGATTTTCTAACTCTAACTTATTTCACTTAGCATGATGTTCTCCATCTCCATCTATTTACTGGCAAATGCTATTATTTCATTCTTATTTATGACTGAGTAAAACTCCATTATATATATTTACATTTTCTTAATCCGTTCATCTGTTGATGGGCATCTGGGTTGATATAATTTGACTACTATTAATTGTGCTGCTATAAACATTGAAGTGGCTGTGTTACTACAGTTTTCTGTTTTTAGATCTTTTGGATAAATACTGAGAAGTGGAATAGCTGGGTCATATGGTGGTTCCATTTCTAGTTTTTTGAGGAATCGCCACACTGTTTCCCAGAGTGGTTTTACTACTTTGCAGTCCTACCAACAATGTAAGAGTATACCTTTTCCCCCACATTCTTTCCAGCGTTTATTGTTATTCGTGTTCTTGATAATTGCCATTCTGGCTGGAGAGAGATGAAATTTTAGTGTGGTTTTGATTTGCATTTCCCTAGTTGCTAGAGATGCTGAACATTTTTTTTTTTTTTTTTTTTTTTTGTATGCTGCTTGGCCATTTGTGTTTTTTCTTTTGAGAAGTTTCTGTTTAGTTATTTTGCCCATTTATTGATTAGGCTATTTTTTTTTTGTCACTGAGTTTTTGAGTTCTTTATATATTTTTTTGAATATTAATTCTGTCAGAGTAGTAGCTAGCAAAGATTTTCTCCCATTCTGAAGGTTCTCTCTTCACTCTCTTGTTTCCTTTTCTGTGTAGAAGCTTTTTAATTCGATGCAATTCTTCTTATTGATTCTTGGTTTTACTTCTTGAGCTTTAGGGGTCTTGTTGAAGAAGTAGGTGCCTGCACCTATATGATGGAGTGTTCACTATGTTTTCTTACAGAAGTTGCAAAGTTTCTGGTCTAAGTTTTAAGTCTTGAATCCATTTTGATTTGACTTTTGTGCAGAGTGAAAGATAGGGATCTAAGTTCATTCTTTTACATATGGATATCTACATATGGATATCTAGTTTTTCCAGCACCATTTGTTTAAAAGGCTGTCTTTTCTCCAACATGTATTTTTGGAATCTTTGTCAAGTATCAGATGACTGTATAATTTGGGTTTGTCTTTTGTGTCTTCTATTCTACTGGGTTTTATTTCTATTTTGATGCCAATTCCATGCTGTTTTTGCTACTCTATCTCTGTAGTATAACTGTAGATTGAATATTGTGATGCCTCCAGCACCACTTTTCTTACTGAGGATTGCTTTAGCCATTCTGGGTCTCTTATTCTTCCAAATGAATTTTAGGATTTTTTTTTCTAGTCTGTGAAGAATGTTATTGTATTTTAATGGGGACTGCATTGAATATGTATATTGCTTTTGGTAGTATGGCCATTTTGACATTATTAATTCTGCCTATCAAGAACTTGGGAAGTCTTTCCATCTTCTGAGATCCTCTTCAATTTCTTTCTTCAATGTTTTATAGATTTCGTAGTAGAGATCTTTCACCTTCTTGGTTAGATTAATTTCTAGGTTTTTTTTTTTTTTCTAAAGGTTATTGTGAAGGGGATGGTTTTCTTGATTTCTTTATTAACTGAACCACTGTTGCAGTATAGAAAAGCTGTTGATTTTTGAGTGTTGATCTTATATCCTGCTACTTTGCTAAATTTATTTATCAGCTCTAGAAGTCTTCTGGTAGAATTTTTTTTCTCTTCTAGATATAGGATGATGTCATCAGCAAGCAGTGATAGTTTGGCTTCTTTTTTAATTTGGACGTATTCTTTTTACACAGAAAAGAAAAAACAAAAATCTTACTAACTGTCCAGCTCTTTTTAGTTGTAAGACATCTTCCTTCTTGCCTGTAGAGGACTGTGCATGAAAAAGAAACAAGGGCTGTCAGCATTCTGAAGCCTCAAGGGACTTCTGATGTCCTGTCATTCCCTTCCCTTAACTCATTGTGCTTTAGGTTTTTTGAATATATAGGCAAGAGTAATGAAAACACTCAATTTCCTGTCTTCCGAACTCAGACTACTAGATTTTTTTAAAATATTTTTTTAGTTGTTGATTGATCTCTAATTTATTTATATGCGGTACTGAGAATCGAACCCAGTGCCTCGCACATGCTAGGCAAGTGCTCTACCACTGACCTACAACTCCCACCCCAGACTACTAGTTTTAAGAATATCTTCTTTAAATTCAAATATGTCAAACTGTAATCCTGTTACATACTCATTTCCCATGGCTACATTAAAAATTTTGGAATATTTAGAACTAAAATGTAAATAATTTCACGAAGAATGATCTAGGAGGGAAAATATTGGGGATTGAAATGGAACAAGTTATTTTATATGCATTTGTGAATATCAAAACAAATGCCACTATTTCATATGATTATGATGCACTGATAAAAAAATGAAAGAACTGGTTATTTTATTAAAGTTAATTTCCTGACAATCTAAAACATAAATATATTTAAGCGTTTTTGTGGCATGAGCTTAATGAAATATGAATAAGTTGCTTTTGCTAGCATTAAACAAGTAGTAGAATTAAATGAAATAATAGAAATCTATGATCAGCCAAGGCGGGAAGAGTAAAACAATGCTGTTGCACAGAGATAATTAAAACACCTTCTCCTTTTTTTAAGGGCAATGTTGTTGTTACAGACTGAAGAAGATCAAGATATTTATAATGTTACAGTAAGAAATTATGGCAGATTGTTGAGGTAAGCATATTTTTTCTTATTAATTCTGTGAATCTGTTGGAGTTTTCTGGGAAAGCTGTGAAATTGGTAAGGTGATAATGTCCAGAGCAGTGGGGTCATGTTGGATACAGTATTCCACAGTACCAGGCCATGTTAACATTTTCCTATACCTATAATAATGCCTAATCCCAATGTGTCTTACACAGAGTAGAATTAGAACTAATGGCTTATGGACTGGATAAGAGACATTTTGAGGAGAAGTAGTTGTTGTCTTTAATAGTAGAAACCTAGTTAACTGAAAGAGGAACTGGATTTATTCTGATTTGCTAACGTTTTCTTAAACTGGAGAGGGACATTAGGGGTTGAGGAACTCCTCTGAAATAGTAGAAAAGAATTTGGGGGGCTATAAAGAGGGAGCTGTAGAACTTTCCTCAGATTGTCAAAGACTTTTAATGATTTTTTTTAAAAAAAAAAGATTAAAAACCAGTTGTAGAACTATGACCAGAGAATAGAAATATTGTAGGAGGAAAGTTTATGACTCAAGGAGGTATATTTCAATTTTGTAACTGCTCCAAAATTGAGCAATCCAGTTTGAATCACATAGAAACTATAGTTTGAATTTTGGGATTAGTGCCTGCATCTTTTAAAGTAGTTAAATAATAGAGACATACAAAAAAGAGCTACATAATAGAGACTTGAGGCAACCATTTCCTTTCCTTTATTACTGTTTAACTGAAGCATATCCACAAACAGGAAAATTTTACTCTTTTGATTGCTTGGCCTTTCAGTTCTTAAAAACTGTTAACATTTAAGCGTTGATAGAACTCTGTTAGTTGCAAGATTTTGTTTAAGCAGAGGTTAGATATTGTAAAAAATTATGTGGAGTAAAGTGTTTGTTCTTTTTAGTTTTGATATTTGATGTAATGTAAATATTTTAGAAGAAAATTTATATCTCCCATTGAAAATAGAGCATCTGTTTTCTTTTAAATATGGTTTTATTATGATACGTTGAAGAGGCCAGCATTCAGTAAGTAATAAACTAGAGAGAATAAATTAATGAATAGTTACCACTGGTTGTAACTTCTTAAAATTCTGTCAGTTTGCTTTAGGTTATAAAGTTATGAAATTGAAACCCTGTATGACCTTCTCTAATTCCATTTTAAAAAATTAAAAAAAATATATATTTTTTTTGGTATAGGGATTGAATCCAGGGGTGCTTAACCACTAAGTCATTCTTTTTTATTTATTGTTAAATTTTGAGACAGGGTCTTGCTAAGTTGCTTAGGGCCTCACTACATTGCTGAGGATGGTCTAGAACTTGCGATCCTCCTGCTTTGGCCTCCCGGGTCACTGGGATTATAGGCATGCTCCGCCACACCTAGCTTAATTTTTTTCTCTCTACAAAAGTAATCACATTTTTGAAGAGTGTCCATTTCAAGAAATACTTTTAATATATAAGTATGTATTCATAAACAATCTGTGGTAACCCTGTTTCCTTTATCAAAATACATATCAAATTTGAGTTTATTGGTTTTATAATTTCATTGGCTTTTATAAAACTTAATATTAGAAGCAAAGTTTCCCATGTTTTTAGCTCCTACTCATATCCTTCAAGACTAAAGATTTTATAAAAAGATTTCCAGTAACACAATAAGAATAAGAATAGATTTGGATTATGGTGTTTGACCAGAAATAAAAATCTCAGGTATAGGGCTGAGATTGTGGCTCAGCGGTAGAGCGCTCGTCTAGCATGCGTGCGGCCCGAGTTCGATCCTCAGCACCACATAAAAACAAAGACATTGTGTACAACTAAAACAAATAAATAAATATTTTAAAAATTAAAAAAAAATCTCAGATATAATGTTTCTATTCAGATGATGTCAGCTGAGCTTATGTAAGTTCTCTTAATTTTTAAGTAAGCAAAACCAAGTTATTTTGCCGTTATTAATAAGCATTGTACTTTAGTGCCATATATTAACAATTTATACTTTTCTCTCTATTAAACATAAAGAAATACTGAATAGTTTTGTCTGTAGAATTTTAAGGTGTCTCTGTGCCTTCCCCCCAAAAAATGTATTTGCAGATAAATAGTTTACACAAAGATTGGGTTTGATTCTGACTTATGACTTATTAAGCTTGTCTGAGCTATTATAATCATTCTTAGGCAACTAAAACTAACGTATTAAGCTTAAAAAATTAGAATTCTTGAGCTGGACATAATTACCCTAAGTACATGTATGAAGACACAAATGGTGTGACTCTACTTTGTGCACAACCAGAGATATGAAAAATTGTGCTCTATATGTATTAAATGAATTGTAATGCATTCTGCTGTCATATATAACAAATTAGAATAAAAAATAAAAAAATAATAAAAATATTAGAATTCTATATAAAAGTCATCCTGAAATTATTCTTATAACTTTGGATTTTAATTAAAGTTTGTTAGAGATAAGTCATTTTCACATGTAATTTTAAAAAAGCAATGTATTGAAGTTAAAATCCCCCTAGTACATCCTATTTGTGATATGCCTTCTGTTTTCAGTCTTTTCTGCATCTTCAACACAAATAGATTATATTTTACTGAATTAGCACTATAAAAAAAGGAAGTGTAGGTAAAGTTATTAAAAGTCCTAGTGTATATAACTCTATTTTGATGCTACAAGCCAAAATTATTTTTTATATTAAAAATAAGTTGTGTTTGTTTCTTAGTTCCATTGGTGAATATGACAAAGCTATCCAGGCTTTTAAGTCAATACCTCTCGAGGAGCTAGAAGACATTATAGGCTTTGCACTGGCTTTATTTATGAAGGGTCTATATAAAGAGAGCAGCAAAGGTAAGGCTATTGCTTAAAGGACATATCTTTTCCAGAGTTTACTCATGATGAGCTTATATACAGAAAGATGTTATATTGAGGTGGGGGTGAAGGTTGCAGTGTTTATTAAAATCTGACTAGGAGTTAATCATAATAGGTACTTTTTACATATTACCTCATGTAGTATGTTATGATGATGAATAGTCCTCTAGTAGTGCAATGAGCTGAGTATTCTACATATGAGGGAACTGAGGGCCAAGATCATTTATGGTAAACATGTGAGTTAGTATTTGAAAGCGGGTGTTTATTATTCTATATTGCTTAAGTGAAAATTTCTGATAAATGAATATCAGTTGGTATAGTAAATTTTGTTTTTTCCAAAAATGTTAACTGATTAAAGTTTTAAATATATGGGCCCCACCCATGTGTGTGTAGCTCATTTAAATATCCTCTGCTTGATGGAGTTGCTGGTCTGCACTGGAAACTTTGGTGATATTTCATTGGCTGCAGGCCTCCACTTCTGGCTAAGGTGGCTCTTAAAGATGATGACTCAGACCTCCTTATAGATTCTGGGGGTAGAAGATGGGACTTGCCACACACTAATCCTAATCAAACCCCTGACTCACCTTGGAAATACTAAACCAAGGTGGATTATTGTAAATTTTTTTATTCTATCTGCTTTAAAACAAGGGAACAGTAAGATATAGTTTTAGTTAGGTCTTTTTGAAAAATAGGATTGTCAAAGTTGTTTTAATATTTTGTTTGTTTCCAATTCTCTGTGATAGCTTATGAAAGAGCCTTGTCTGTTGTTGAATCAGAGCAAGACAAAGCCCATATCTTGACAGCTCTGGCAATAACAGAATATAAACAAGGAAAAATGGATGTAGCCAAGTCATTGCTATTCAAATGGTATGTATAGATGACATCAACACTTAACATGACCTGATACTTAAATATTTAGCTTAAGATTTGGAGCAATGTAAAATGAAGTTCTTAGTGTTTTAGGAACTTTTGGGTGGTTCTGAATTGACAATTACAGGTAGAGCTAGATATCATGGTTTAATTCTCAGATCTGGATTCCTAATCCTTAAAAAATCATCCTCTGCTCTGTATATGTTATTTCTGATGATGTTGTTGTTGTTATTTTGTCTGTTTTTTAGAGTAATTGATCACATAACTGATGTAGTAGGAGCTTAAACTTGTAATGAAGGCAATTGTAACTCTTACTTTTTATCCCCTTGGATCCCCAATGAGACTTTTTTCCCTCTCTTCCTTCCTTTTCAAGTTAACCTGAAAAAAAGTTCTTTTGAAAGTGAGTCTTTAAAAACAATTATGCCAATGGAACTTGTAACTATTCTTATGTTTTTGGGTCAAGTTAATAAGATAACAGCCTCTGATATCTCTGGTTATTTATGTAGTATTTTTGATTTCTTGAGGGTTTTTTTTTAGAAAATCGGCCCTAAACTCCTTTCAGAGCAGTAGGTGATCAATATATGCTGTTGGACATTGGTAGTCATTGACTATATTATTGGCATTTTGACTGATACAAATCCTATTAGCACACAAGTTTCCAGTTTCCCTCTTCTGCAGAATATTTATATCCCTGCCTCCCATCCATTAAATGCTAATACCATTCCTCATTCATTGTGATGATCAAAAAATTGCCTCCATAACTGTCCCCTTCAAAAGAGGGATGGAAAATGATTAGATGGTACTAGTTGAGAGCCACTTCTGTAGATCAGCTTTTAACTTATCTATTCATTGCAATACTTTTATCTAATCCTGCCTAATTAAAGTCATTCCCTTGTCTAATAAATAAGAAATTCCTTCTATCCTTTTTTGCTGTTTCTGATCTGTTTTTGATTCTTTATGTCATCATCCAAACAGCACTACTGACTGCTCCAGTTCCCACCCCCTTGGCATTCTTTACTTTGACTTTCTATGAAAATTTTGGAAATATCTATTCTTGTTGCCCTTTTATATGTTGAAAACCAAGCAGTATCCTAGATACTTATACAGGGAGAGTAGGAGTAAATTCATTATATAAGGGGGGGGGAATCTAATTGCCAATTTCATAGACTTTACTGTATTAAATAACCACATTTGCATCCCTGGAACGTGGTAAAAAGCAACATTGCAGGTACTGAGCAATTCAGTACATGTTTGCCTACTACTGGAATGTATTCATTTTTGTAATGATTTAGATTTACATATTAGTAAGTATTAGAGTACATAGGTTTTATTCCTTTTGAGCTGAGGTACAAATTGAAATATTTTCTTTTGTTTTTAATATTGAAGTTTTTATATCGTTATTTAAATTTTTGCTTTCTTAGTTGTACCAACTGGCAGTATATAGTTATTTATGGTGATAGAAATGACACTGACTTCACATTTTCACTCCTACCTTTTTAAATTCTTTATTGTGAAGCATTACTATAAGTACTGTAAGTAAGCTATTTACTCCAAAGCTGCCTATGAAAATTCATAATTTTGTACCTGATGATCAAAATTAAGTACAAAAGAATTAATTCCCCCTTCCAATAAATGGTTCAAAGACCAGTATAAATGCTTTTGTTATATTTTAACGTACTTTTTTAAAAAAGTTTTTAAAAGCTCCTTCATTTTATTACAGTATACAATTCATAATAATTATTAAAAGTATCATTAGGGCTGGGGCTGTAGCTCAACTTGCCTCATGTGTCTGAGGTACTGGGTTCGATCCTCAGCACCACATAAAAATAAATAAAGATATGTGTGTTCATCTACAACTAAAAACATATTTTTTAAAAAAGTATCATTAAGTTTGTATAGAGCTAAGAATTCTTCATTTAAATTAATATTTTAAAAAAAATTATTTACTTTTACCTTTTTAAGGCTAACTATTTTTAGCCTCACATTTTACAGGTGAAAAAGGAAAAAAATATAGATCTATATGTATGATATTTAAATTCTCCTTAAATTATAAAAATGTCTATTTGGAACCTAATGGGTGTAGATACATTTTGTTTATTATGTAAAGTGCTGGCTTCAGTACCACTAAGCAAGTAGGACAGAGTTCTATTAGAATGATAAAAATCAGATATTAAACAGATTCTTTTTTTTTCTTCTTTTAACTATTCATGCCTTCCAGGGTGTTATTGAAACTGAAAATTTTAACAAAATTGTTCTAATTATTTAACTTGAACTGAGACCCCAAAAAGCTGATTTATATTTGCTTCTCAAAAATGGATAAAATGACCAGAGAAGAAATTTGGCTATTATAGGTCTACAAAAGCCATTAGCACTTTGTATCAGTCAGAGAAATTGCTATCTATAAAAGCCAAGAAATTTTTTTTCATATTACTGTTAAAACTGGCTTAGTTTGGTGAATCTTTAAGTAAATTGCTTTTTGTATTAAATGTCTTTTAATATTATAGGTAAAGACCACTATAGTGATGGCTAATAAGCAGTTATAAAAATGTATTTACAGCTCTATTTTAAAGGAACCAACCATAGAAAGCCTTCAAGCCCTGTGTGCTCTAGGATTGGTAATGCAGGATGCTACACTGTCAAAAGCAGCACTTAATGAGTTACTGAAGCACATCAAACACAAAGACAGTGATTATCATAGGTGCCTTCTTACTTCAGCGATTTATGCACTCCAAGGCCGCAGTGTGGCAGTGCAACGGCAAGCATCTAAAGCTGTTCACAGGTAATGTGGTTAAATTTGTCACTTGGACTTTACTAAAATGAGGTAACCATGTATATATTGGAAAACAGACTCTGGCTCCCTGAATTATACATAGGACCAGGCAACTGACTTTACCCATTATTTTCCTATAAGGATCTTTTTAATTCATGTTGATAAATTTGGCTCTTACTTGGGTAAAAGCCCCAAACTTGTTTTGATATAGAAGCCCTTATTTCTTGAAGTTTGTAATATTTTCAGTCTGTTATCTAATACAGGCCAGGTTGATGGCTTTATGAATTTGGGGCCACTTAAATATTTATTAATATAGTCAAAATTTGGACAGTAAGAAGCTGTCATTATCAATAGTGGTTATTTTATTTTCAGCTTGTTATATCTGTCATTTCTTTTTCTTCAATAGTTCATTATTAAAAATCTTTGCTAATTATATTTTCAAAAACTTAAATTATTTTAATATGAAACATACATCTTATGATGTCATATTGATTAGAGTACGTCTTCCTGTTATGTAATATTATTTGTCCTATAATTCTTTTTATCTCTGTGTCTTCTTTGAACATAATACATTTCCTTAATCTTGTAAAATACATTTCTTTGAACACAATTACATTTCCTTAAATTTTTTTACTTGTCTCATGGTTTTGGAATCTTCCTGTTGCTGATTTTTCCTTCATATTTTCATAAGAACTCTTAATGTTTAATAGAAGATATGAAATATGTTTTCTAAAATTTAAGGCATTTTTAGTCAAACATGGACAATTCATATGATCTCGTCCTAGGTGTCAGAAAGGTTTTAAACTTAGTACAATGTTGGTTGGTTGTAGTTTTTGTAGTTAAAGTAACTCCCATTTCTAAGGCCGTTACTTTTGATGATCTCTGTAGTAACCCAGCTGATCCTGCTCTTTGGTCTCTATTATCCCGAGTTGTTGCTCAATGTGCTCAACGAAATGCAAAGGTGAGTAGTGGTCTAAATTCTGACAAAAACATAAAATAACTTGTGATGTGGTAAATATAATTGTAACATATGGCATTATTTTTCTGAAATGTAGTAAATACAGTGAAGGGAGTTTTGGCATTTAACAAAATTTTCCATTATTCACACAAGTCATAGACTGAGTTTCTCCATGTACTATTGTATTCTTTGGGGTGTTTTGGGAGCTACAAAGAAGTAGGAGGTCTTTCTTGAACACATACATATTATGTTAATGCCTATATGTTAAAGTAATGTTGAAAATATAATAAGCATTAGCTATTGTGGTTTTGGATTCCAAAAGATAATTTTATTTAAAAACGTCTTACTTTATGTGTGTGTGTGTGTGTGTGTGTGTGTGTTGCTGAGGATTGAACTCGGTCTCATGCATGCCAAGTAAGCACTTCCCCAGCCCTTCAAAAACTTCCTGAAGACAAGACAATGGGAATTTGAATCCTGCTAATATCCAGAAATGTAAATATAAATACAACGCTATTGACACTTTATAAAGGATTGTATGTTGTGTTTTAGCTCACAATAGCCAGATATTTTCAAATGTCTATATTCTTTTAACTGCTATAGTTAATATGTCCTTTTGTAGTTCACCTAACTAAATATAATAGTAATAGCAAATATATTTTGAACACTTATCAATTCCAATATCTGAAGTCTTTGTGGATCTGTTTCTTCTGTTGTTTGTTCCCACTGGTTTTTACTTATGGTGGCCTTGTTTCTTTGTTTACCTGATTGTGTGTACTTGAAAATTATTTCTAGGAATAATTTGAGGCCTAGGATCAACCTTTCTATAGAAAGAATCTGTATCTGCTTTGTCAGGTGTTTGGTGGTGACACCAATTTAGAGCCTGAGGTTTCTGGACCAGCCAGGGTACTTTGTGCCTGGGGTACGAAGTCATTTGAGATCTGATCTCTGATTTATCCCTTGGAGTCTCAGCTTATTCTATTGTGAGTTCCTTGTATACCACCTTCCTTGTTTGAGCCCTAGGCCTTAACTTCTGTCCCACTAGCCATGAGTCCTTTAAGATGACAATTAAAATTTGTCAGGGTCTGAAAATGGTGGAAGTGATTTCCCTGCTCACTTGCTTCTCTATATTCCAGTTTTTCCTTTTTAAGTTTTGGCCCAAGTCCTTAGTGTCTTGTCAGTGATTCAGTGCCTATAAGAAATATGTTTTAGGGGCTGGGGTTATAGCTCAGCAGTAGAATACTTGCCTCGCACACGTGAGGCACTGGTTTCAATCGTCAGCACCACATAAAAATAAATAAAGTAAAAAAAAAAAAAAAGAAAAAGAAATATATTTTAAAAATATTTTATCCCAATGAATCTCAAACTTTAATATGCAATTAAAATCACCTAGTAATCTCATTTAAGTACAGATTCTAATTTAGTCATTCTGAGGTAGGCCCTATATTCTCCCCTTTTTTTTTCTTTTCTTTTTTTAAAAATCTCTATCATTGAAATTAAAATTTATCTAACAATAGTAAAAATATAGTTCAGATTTTAGTACATATTGTCTATAAACTTCATTACATAATCTTGGCAAAAACATACAGAGAGTTTTTTTTTTTTTACATTTCATATTATTCTTACAGAGCACATTTTTACATATCTTTGGTTGTATACAAAGTATATTCACACCACTCGTGTCTTCATACATGAACTTAGGGTAATGATATCCATCTCATTCTACCATCTTTTTTTTTTTTTTCCCCACCCTTTTGCCCTCTCCTTTCTCCTCCCTCCCCATTGGCCATTCTAGTGTTTCTCTAATCCTCCTATGCTCCCCGTCCCAACCCAACTGTGAATTGGCCTCCTTATATCAAAGAAAACATTCATTTGGCATTTGGCTTATTGGGATTAGCTAACTTCACTTAGCATTATATTCTCCAGCTTCATCCATTTGCCTGGAATGGCATAATTTTATTCTCTTTTATTGCGAGTAATATTCCATTGTGTATATATACCACATTTTCTTTATCCATTCATCTACTGAAGGGCATCTAGGTTGGTTCCACAATTTAGCTATTGTAAATTGTGCTGCTATAAACATTGATGTGGCTGTGTCCCTGTAGTATGCTGTTTTTAAGTCCTTTGGGTATAGACTGAGGAGTGGGATAGCTAGGTCATAAGGTGGTTTCCATTCCCAGTTTTCCAAAGAATCTCCATACTGCTTTCCATATTGGCTGCACCATTTTGTAGTCCCACCAGCAATGTATGAGTGTGCCTTTTCCCCCACATCCTCTCCAACATTTATTGTTGTTTGTGTTCTTAATAGCTGCCGGTCGGTCTGACTGGTATGAAGTGAAATCTTAGAGTGGTTTTGATTTGCATTTCTCAAATTGCCAGCGATGTTGAGCATTTTTTCATGTATTTGTTGATTGATTATATATCTTCTTTTGAGAAGTGTCTTTTCAGTTCCTTGGCCCATTTATTGATTGGGTTCTTTGTTTTTTTGGTGTTGAGATTTTTGAGTTCTTTATATAGAGAGATTAGTGCTCTATCTGATGTGTGTGTGGTAAAAATTTGTTCCCAATTAGTAGACTCTCTGTTCACCTCACTGATTGTTTCTTTTGCTGAGAAGAAGCTTTTTAGTTTGAATCTATTCCATTTATTGATTCTTGATATTAATTTTTGTACTACAGGAGTCTTATTAAGGAACTTGGGGCCTAATCCTACATGTTGGAGATTAGAGTTTACTTTTTTTTCTATTAGGTGTAGTTTCTCTGGTCTAATTCCTAGATCCTTGATTCACTTTGAGTTGAGTTTTGTGCATGGTGAGAGATAGGGATTTAATTTCATTTTGTTGCATGTGGATATCCAGTTTTCCCAGCACCATTTGTTGAAGAGGCTACCTTTTCTCCAGTGTACGTTTTTGATGCCTTTGTCTAATATAAGATAACTGAAATTATATGCATTAGTCTTGGTGTCCTCTATTCTGTACCATTGGTCTACCAGTCTATTTTGGTGCCAATACCATGCTGTTTTTGTTACTATTGCTCTGTAGTATAATTTAAGATCTGGTATAGTGATGCCACCTGCTTCACTCTTCTTGCTAAGGGTTGCCTTAGCTATTCTGGGTCTCTTATTTTTCCAGATGAATTTCATGACTGCTTTTTCTATTTCTATGAGGAATGTTATTGGGATTTTGATTGGAATTGCATTAAATCTGTGTAGCGCTTTTGGTAGTATGGTCATTTTGACAATATTAATTCTGCCTATCCAAGAGCAAGGTAGATCTTTCCATCTTCTGAGGTCTTCTTTGATTTCTTTCTTTAATGTTCTGTAGTTTTCATTATAGAGGTCTTTCACATCTTTGGTTAAGTTGATTCCCCAGTATTTTATTTTATTTTTTTTTTTGATGCAATTTAAATGGGATAGTTTTCCTCATTTCCCTTTCAGAGGATTTGTCACTGATATATAGAAATGCCTTAGATTTATGGGTGTTGATTTCGTATCTTGCTACTTTGCTGAACTCATTTATGAGTTCTAGGAGTTTTCTGGTGCAATTTTTTGGGTCTTCTAGGTGTAACATCATATCATCAGCAAATAGTGATAATTTGAGTTCTACTTTACCTATTTGTATCCCTTTAATTTCTTTTTTCTGTCTTATTGCTCTGGCCAGTGTTTCAAGTACTATGTTAAACAGAAGTGGTGAAAGAGGGCATCCCTGTCTTGTTCCAGTTTTTAGAGGGAATGCTTTCAATTTTTCTCCATTTAGAATGATGTTGGCCTGGGGCTTAGCATACATAGCTTTTATGATGTTGAGATATGTTCCTGTTATCCATAGTTTTTCTAGTGCTTTGAACAGGAAGGGGTGCTGTATTTTGTTGAATACGTTTTCTGCATCTATTGAGATAATAATATGGTTCTTATCTTTAAGTCTATTGATGTAATGAATTACATTTATTGATTTCCGTTTGTTGAACCATCCTTGCATCCCTGGAATGAACCCCACTTGATCGTGGTTTACTATATTTTTAATATGTTTTTGTATCTGATTTGCCAGAATTTTATTGAGAATTAGAGATATTAGTCTGAAGTTTTCTTTCTTTGATGTGTCTTTACCTGGTTTTGGGATCAGGTTGATATTGGTCTATAGAATGAGTTTGGAAGTGCTCCCTCTTTTTCTATTTCCTGAAATAAATTGAAGAATATTAGTATTAGTTCTTCTTTAAAGGTCTTGTAGAACTTGGCTGTGTATTCATCTGGTCCTGGGCTTTTTTTGGTTGATAGACTTCTGATGGCATCTTCTATTTCATCGCTTGAAATTGGTCTGTTTAAATTGTGTATATCATGCTGCTTTAATTTGGGCCGATCATACGAAGTTTGTCGATCTAGAAGTTTTAATTTGGGCAGATCTAGAAGTTTGTCGATGTTTGTATTTTATTGGAGTACAAATTTTCAAAATAATTTCGAATTATCTTCTGTATTTTCGTAGTGTCTGTTGTGATATTTCATTTTTCATCGCATATGTTAGTAATTTGAGTTTTCTCTCTCCTTCTCTTTGTTAGCCTGGCTAAGGGTCTGTCAATTTTATTTATTTTTTCAAAGAACCAACTTTTTGTTTTGTCAATGTTTTCAATTGTTTCTTTTGTTTCAATTTCATTGATTTCAGCTCTGATTTTAATTATTTCTTGTTTTCTACCGCTTTTGGATTTTTCTTTTTTTTTTTTTCTAGATCTTTGAGATGTAATGTTAAGTCATTTATTTGTTGACTTTTTTTCTTTTGAGGAATGAACTCAATGCAATGAACTTTCCTGTTAGAACTACCTTTATGGTGTCCCAGAGATTTCCATACATTGTGTCTGTGTTCTCGTTCATCTGTAAGAATTTTTTAATCTCTTCTTTGATGTAATCTGCAACCCATTGTTCATTCAGTAGCATGTTTAGTCTCCAGTTGTTGGAGTAGCTTTTATTTCCTATTTTATCATTGATTTTTAATTTCATTCCATTATGATCTGATAGAATACAGGGTAGTATCTCTATTTTTTAATATTTGCTAAGAGTTGTTTTGTGGCATAGTATATGGTCTATTTTAGAGAAGGATCCATGTGCTGCTGAGAAGAAAATGTATTCGCTCATTGAAGGATGAAATATTCTATATAAGTTTGTTTTGTCTAAGTTGTTTATTGTATTTTTAGTTCTATAGTTTCTTTTCTTTTCTTTTCTTTTTTTTTTTTTTTGGAACTGGGGATTGAACTCAGGGCCACTTGACCACTGGGCCACATCCCCAGCCCTTTTTTGTATTTTATTTAGAGACAGGGTCTCACTGAGTTTCTAAGTGCCTCACCATTGCTGAGGCTGGCTTTGAACTTGTGATCCTCCTGCCTCAGCCTCCCAAGTTCTGGGATTACAGACATGTGCCACCACGCCTAGCTATTAAGTTCTATAGTTTCTTTGTTCAGCTTTTGTTTGGAAGATCTATCCAGTGGTGAAAGGGGTGTGTTAAAGTCTCCCAAGAATTATTGTGTCGTTGTCAATTTGAACCTTGGACTTGAGAAGAGTTTGTTTGATTAACATGGATGCTCCATTGTTTGGGGCATATATATTTATAATTGTTAAGTCTTGTTGGTGTATGGTTCCCTTGAGCAGTATGTAGTGACTGACTTTAGCTTGAAGTCTATTTTATTTGATATGAGGATGGAAACCCCTGCTTATTTCCTCAGTCCTTGTGAGGTAGGATTTCTCCCAACCTTTCACCTTCAGTCTGTGGATGTCTTTTCCTATGAGATGAGTCTCTTGGAGGCAGCATATTGTTGGGTCTGTTTTATTTATTTATTTATTTTTATCCAATCTGCTAGTCTGTGTCTTTTGATTGGTGAGTTTAGGCCATTAACATTCAGAGTTATTATTGAGACATTGAAGGAGCCCTAATTAGGAAGGGCTGTTGCAGCTAGCTGGAAGCCATAAGTTCCACCTGATATGTATGTGACGCATCTGTAGGCAACCGCAAAGCTGAAGGTATATAACCGGGTGAAAGCGGTCCGAGTTAGGAGAACGGAGAAATTCATTCAGTCAGTTGTGCAGTCGCTTGGTCGGTCAGAAGAAGAGTTCGGGTCGGAGAAAAGAATCAGAGTGGCCAGAACGTAGGCAGAGCGGTTACAGAAGAGAAACCAGATAGAAGAAGTAATGGCTGGTCAGAGTTAGGCCGAGGCTCCCGAGGGCTGGTCAGAGTTAGGCCGAGGCTCCCGAGGAAGAAAGAAGAAAGAAGCAAGAAGCTCTAAAAAATAATCTTTCTCAAAGCTAAGCTCTCTCTATTTTTTTCTTTCTCTCTCTCTAAGCTAAGAAGACAAGAAGAAAAGCTCTCTAATCTTTCTCTCTAAAAATCTTTCTTTCCCTCTCTAAGCTCTAAGAAAGTAGAAGTAAAAGTAGTAATAGCTTTACTCTGCCTCCGAGAGTTTTCCTCCCGCGGGGGTTTGTGGCTGGCCATGACAGGCAGCTTACAAGACATGATTTGTATTCCCAGCCATTTCTGTTTATCTTTGGTATTTAACTTGACATGGTTTCTCCTGTGATTGGTTTTTCCTTTAGTATAATACCTCCCTTTGCTGATTTTCATCGTTGTTTTTCATTTCCTTTTCATGGAATATTTTGCTGAGGATGTTCTGTAGTGCTAGCTTTTCTAGTTGTAAATTCTTTTAACTTTTGTTTATCATGGAGGGTTTTTATTTCATCCTCAAATCTAAAGCTTAATTTTGCTGGATTTAAGATTCTTGGTTGGCATCCATTTTCTTTCAGAGCTTGGTATATGTTGTTCCATGATCTCCTGGCTTTGAGTGTCTGAGTTTTAAAAATCTGCCGTGATACGAATTGGTCTCCCTCCCATATGTGATCTGATTCCTCTCTCTTGCAGCCTTTAAGATTCTATTCTTATTCTGTATGCTAGGCATTTTCATTATAATGTGTCTTGATGTAGATCTGTTGTAATTTTGTACATTTGGTGTCCTGTAAGCCTCTTGTATTTGGTTTTCCAATTCATTCTTAATGCTTGGGAAATTTTCTGATTATTATCTCATTGAAGAGATTGTACATTCCTTTGGTTTGAAACTCTGTGCCTTCCTCTATCCCAATTACTCTTAGATTTGGTTTTTTGATGCTGTCCCATAATTCTTGGATGTTCTGTTCATGATTTCTTACTATCTTCACTGTATGGTCAATTTTATTTTCAAGATTATATACTTTGTCTTCATTATCTAAAGTTCTTTCTTCCAGTTGATCTAGTCTGTTGGTAATAGTTTCTATTGTGTTTTTTGTTTGGTTAATTGTTTCCTTCATTTCAGGGATTTCTGACTGTTTTTTTCTTCAGAGTTTCTGTCTCTTCTTTGAAGTAAACTTTTGCTACCTGTATTTGCTGTCTTATATCTTTGTTGTAGTGATCAATTTTTGCCTGTATTTGCTCATTTAAGTCATTCTTTAATTCACAGATCATTTTAATTATGAACCTTCTGAACTCCTTCTCTGACATTTCATCAACTTTGCTGAGCATGGGTTCTGTTATTGTAGTATCTTGGTTTGTTTGGGGTACTTTCCTCCCTTGTTTTTTCATATTGTCTATTTGCCTTCCTTTCTTGCAGTGTAGATCTGAGATATTACAGTTTCTGCCCTATATTCTTGTAATTTCCATGCAGGTTGTCTGTGCCTCACCTTAATGCTGGGCTTTCAGAATCTGCAGGTGCCCCTTGATGTATGCTACTGCAACTAAAGGTGGTGTCAGCAGTAGCGGAGATAACACAAGATAACAGTGAAGGTGCCCCAAGATGAATGCAAAGTCTTCCAGAGATGGGGCTGAAAGGGTGGGCCTTATAATGTTTTTGGGATGCCTGCTCTGAAATGCGGCTGCTTTTAGGCCCTGTCTGTTGTCAAAAGGTAGGGGCTACTGAGTGGGGAATGCTATGGCTATATTTGCCGTGTCTCAAGATGGAAGTGGGTTAGACTTGTGCTCCCAGGTTGGGGTCGGGTAATGGACTCTGGACCTACCCTGGGCTGGGTCCCAAGCAAGTTGGTGTGGGCCGAATTGGTTGAATCTGAGCTCCTGCAGTGGTCTGCTGGTTGGAAGAGATGGTCCTCTGGGCGGAGGTCAGGGAAGCTGTCCTAGGCCTGCCTGAGCTCTGTGGGTGTCTGGGCTCGGGTAGAGGTTGGCAGGACTGACCTAAGCCTGGCCACACTCAAGTGGAGGTCCTTGGGGCTGTCCTTGGCTCGCCTGCACTCAAGCAGAGTTTGGCGGGGCTATCCTTTCACCATCTGCGCTGGGGAGGAGGTTGGTGGAACTGACCTGAGCTTGGACACACTAGGGCGGAGGTCAGCGGGCTATATTTTGCCTTTCTAAGAACCTCCCAGGGAACGTTAATTCTGCTGATATGCCAACCATGGTTTGAGTAGGAATATTTTATCCCACAGTTTTAGTTATTTTTGATAGATGGACTGGTTCAAAGAACCTAGAAGGTAATCATTATTAGACACTGGAATAACATACTCATTATCTGTCAGCTACTGTGCTAAGCATTTTAATATATTGTCATTTAATTTCAACAACTATATGAAGTCAATGCAATTATTGTCCACTTTATGGAGTAGGAAACTTGAGATATAACTTGTGCAAAATCTCAGTAGTTTTGATGATGGGATTTAATTCAAGCTCTAATCCCCAAATCCTTCTCCTACTCTATTATGTTGCCTTTTTTCTTTTTAATTCATATTTTGTTTTTATTGCAATCTATTTTAAAGCTTATGTTTTAAGCATTTTTCAATGTACAGAGTGATACACTTCTGATATGTAAGGTACAGTATACATCTGATAAAATTAACTATTCTTATAATTCTTTTCTAAAAGTAAAATGTTGAATTTTTTAAATTATAGATTTATAATTGACCTTATAAAAATTTTTATGATGCTGTGTATATGCATACACACACACACACACACACACACACACACATAATTTTTGGTATTCAGTTGATTATTGGAGTAATGGTAAGCTTCATGGTGCTCTCAAATTTATTCATTCATTTTACTAGGGACTAAGGAGTTTTTAAAATACTATGTATTGATGTAGAGTCAAACTATACTAGTTTTTCTTTTTAATTGTTCTCTGTCTCCCTTTCTTTCTTCTATACTCTCTTATATTATTATAAAATATGTACATTTTTTTGGTGCCACTGTAAAATTATGTAACTTTTGAACTTTTAATAAGTATTTTGATTACAGAGTAGAAGTGATCACAGTAGAAAAGATTTTCTCCCATAAAAATATTAAACTGTTCTTTTAAAATAGTAATAATAAATTGATACTGAAGGAATTCAAAAGTTGAAAATGAGATAAAATTGAGTCTTTCAAATTATTTAATGAAAAAGATTTTATCAATTTTAATGTTTACTGTTTTATAAAAGTTTTTGCATTTGTCTAATGAGTATTTTCTCTTATAGGGAGGTGCTATAGCAGGAAATGTGGCTCATATTCTGGACTCAAATCATGGAAAGGTCAGCTTATGCTAGAACAAAGGAAATGTTTAACTTTTTAATTAATGATGAAACAATAAAATAAATCTTTTCATAGCTTTTGTGTCACATCTATCAAATATAGTCTTTTTGGTCAGTTTGAAAAACAGGTAGTGATGAAGAGATTTAGTTAACACTTTTTTTCTCTTATGTAGAAGGCATTACTGTACACTGCAGTAAATCAGTTGGCAATGGGAAGCAGTTCAGCAGAAGATGAAAAAAATATTGCACTAAAGACTATACAGAAGGCAGCTCTCCTTTCTCCAGGTAAATATATTATAATCCATTTAATTACTTCAGATTCTATCAGTCTTGCATTTGTGACCTATAAGAGCAAAATTGTATTTCCATGAAATAGGATAAAAGGGAATTTTAAGACAATGGTTTAATGCATATGATTTACTTGTCTGTATTTGGTTACTGATAATTAAGAGGATTTAATTATTGAAACAGGCTTAAAGGGAATGTGTTTAAAGATACTATATTACTTTGTAATTGAAAATCAAAATTATGAATTTTCAAGAAATAGTTTTACTTCCATTTTCTATTTGTCTAATTTAATGAGGTTTACCTATATATACTAAATTATTTAATAGTGTTTAGTGTTTAATTATTTTTATGTACAGTTAACTCCTTGAAGTGTGTGTCTTGTGTGGTAACTATTAGAAATGGCAAAGTCATGGCCTTACCCCATTGGAACTATTATTAGTTCCAACCAGCTGTGTCATACGTTGCCATTGACAACAACAAAGATAATGAGGAATTGCATATGACTGCTTTAGCGTGTTCCCATTACCACTACTGAAAAATGTCTTAAGAGGACTGGAATTTCTAGCAATATAAGGCTATAAGGTGAATTATGCATAATATTATTTTAAATATGAAATATCACATCAAACAATTTCTTACCTTCAGAACATTTGAAACATTTTTAAGATCAGAATTCTATTGTTTGGCCAGGCACTGTTGGAAGCAAATTATACAGAGTAAGTTCAGTGTTACCTTTGCAATAAATTGTAATGGTTCTAACTAAGTTGCAAGATATCTTAACATTTCAGGGATTATTAACAAGTAAAGAGACTGATACATGTTATCTTTTCTTTGATTTTGATGTGATTAGAGAATAAAGAGACCTAAACATTTTAATTTGTCTATGATATATGTTGGTAAGTTTCTCATTTTTAGAGATGTTCTCAAGTAAATACTCTATGAACTTACTCTCAAGAATTCATTTATTTGTCTCCAGCATGATGGAAGATCTGTTAGTCTTTGATAATATAAATGACATAAACTTTAGGCAGGTGATTGCCCAGATAAGGTCCTTTCTAGTGATCTCTGATACTCCCCATGTTACCTGATAAATACATACTCAAGGAAGCAAAATCATTATGTAAGATGTTTAAAACAGGGACCAAGTAATAAAGTGTGCTTGACTTGTTTTTGGAGACCAATGAAAGTGAATATAATTGTAACTAAGTGTAGTAGCTATATATCTAATTCTTGAGATCTTTTGTTAAGCAAAGTACAGATTTTACTCTAAGGAATATTTTCAGGAATTTAAAGATAACTGTGAGTTTAGAATTGAATGGAAGAAGATTCAATTTCTGTTAAATTTGTGCTTCTGTGATACTAAGAGATATCTTTAACTTATTTAGCAATATGTATTTGAAAAGTTTCAGGTTTATAGTTCATATATTTTTCTAGCATCACTTTATTTCACAGAGAATTTAGGTTGCTGATTATCTATGGAAGAATTCATGGAACTAGGGCTGGGGATGTCGCTCAATGGTAGAGTGTTTGCCTGGTGTGTGTCAGAATCCCCAGCACCACCAAAAAATAAAACTAAAAAGGAGTTCATGGAATTGGCAGTTCTTAAGTATTGTAGCAGAAGAAATTGCTTCCCAATAATGTCCATCCCCACAACCAGAAATATTAACTATAGAATACCTTAAGATCCCCGTGGGCTGGGGCTAGGGCTCAGTGGTAGTGCTCTTGCCTGGCATGAGTGAGGCACTGGGTTTGATTCTCAGCACTGCATGTAAATAAATAAAATGAAGGTCTATCAACAACTAAAAAAAATTTTTTTTTAAATCTTAGAGAAAAAAAATGATCCCCAAAAGACTTTTTTGTTGATTTAACCTTAGGAGTAAGTCAGTATTCAGAAATTGAGTCTATGTCAAATGTAATTATAGGATTTTAGACCTGAGGGCATTTCGCTCAACTGGTGGTTCAGTTGCCTTGTTTTACAGAAAAATGAGTCCCAAAGGGAAAGCTGCCACGCTGTTAATTTGTAATGTTGCTAGACCTAAAACCCAGATCTGAGACTCAGATCATTGTACAGTAATTAGTTGTTATCATGTAGTCTAAGGGCTGGTCCTCATTTGTTTATTCTGGAGTTTGATTATATCTTTTGTTATTTAGAAGAACATAGCCATTATCTGGGCAGAAATTATTTTGTAATATGGAAGTATGCATTTAATTGTTTTGTGAAAAATCCTTTAAATCTTGCATAAGAGTTTTAATGATTTTTGCATTAGGAGCAATAATACTCTTATAATGATAATACTAATTATTATTAGTTAAATAATAATACTATTTAACTACAAGTTAAATAGGTATATATTGCAGACATTTGATAGGAGAGTTATTTTGGATGGTCCAGTGAGATAGAAAAAAATAAAAAGAAACCTAAAGGACTGTGTTATTAACTAACACCTCCTGGGATTTAAAAATCATCCTTTTGTTTTTTAGTGGTAGCAAGACAAAAATATTAACTGTTGAAATAAACTGCAAAAATAGGATTTTTAATAGTAAAAGACCAAACAAATTTAAAAACAACAACAACAAAAAAAACAAACCCCGAAGTTCCAAATCCTGTTCCAACTGCTTCTTTTCACAACTAATTTTCTTAAACAAGAGTTTATACATCTAATCTCTTTCTGTTATCACCTCTTCAACCCACTGTCAGGTGTCCCCTCTCACTTGAAGCTGTTGTCCAAGTGAGAAAGAAGAAAAGATAGATGAATGAAGTGATACTTAAATGTATAAATGCCTCATTTGTGATGATGAATTGTATGTCATGCATTCTTTGTAGAAAAGAGATAAAATGTTAGCCTTTGCTTTGTCTCATACTTTTCTTAAGAACTAAAAATCTGTGTAATCTTGTTTATCCTGTGACTGAGCTTTTGAAACAGGAACTGAGTGATAAAAAGGAGTTGTCTGAGTTTGTCCTTGGTGTCTAGTGAAATTGAATGAAATTGCCCTTTCCATACACTTCACTCTAGGTATCTGAGTTGACCAACTATTGAAGAGGAGAATAATAGGATATTTTCCCTCCTGTAATGTGCTCCTTTTTTAAAAAAAAAAAAAAAAGGCAAATATTTATTTATTTATTTATTTTTGGTACCAGGGATTGAACCCAGGGGCACTTAACCACTGAGCCACATCCCCAGCCTTTTATAAAAATATATTTTATTTAGAGACAAGATCTTGCTAAGTTGCTGAGGCTGGCTTTGAATTTGTAATACTCTTGCTTCAGCTTCCTGAGCCACTGGGATTACAGGAGTGTACCACCAATGTAGTAATCTGTTTTCTGAAAACGATTTAGTTTTTCTTTAAGGAAGTGAATTTTTCTGAATATATATTTAATTTTCATTGAGGACGGGTCTACTTAGGAGCTCTTATTCTCATTCTTGATAGCTTTTTAACATTATAATGTTATTAGCAAGCTTTCTAACTGTGTTTCCTGTATTTAGGTGACCCTGCTGTCTGGGCTGGGCTGATGGCAGCCTGTCATGCAGATGATAAGCTGGCTCTAGTGAACAACACTCAGCCAAAGAGGATGGAATTTTACTTGGCACTGTTATCTGCTGTTTCTGCTTCAAGTAAGTTTAAAGAAGCATTTTTTAATACATGACTTTATTCAGGCTCCTCAAATGATTAAATCAGGAACACAAATAACTGAGCATATGTTGTTATAAAATGTGTTCAAAGAATTTATGGTTTTTGGGCTGGAGCTGTAGCTCAGTGGCAGAGCACTTGCCTAACATGCATGAGGCACTGGGTTCAATCCTCAATACCACATAAAAATAAACAAATGAAATAAAGGCATTCTGTCCATCTACCACTACCAAAAAAAATGTTTTTTTTTAAAATTCATGGTTTTAGCTGTACAGAAATTTGATAGATGTATTGTACTTTTCCATATAGCTTAAAAGTCCATTATATCTGGAAGCTGAATCTTTGTTGTATAGCATTTACCTTCTTTGAGACTTAGCCAATGTTTGGGGATCCAGGTGACTTGGAAGAAGTCCTTAACTGAAACCAGCACTAAAGGTGTTCTCTGATTCTTCCTGGGAATCTTGGCCAGAGTAGCTGTTAATCTCCTCAAATTTAGTCAACATTGTCTTATAATTCTGCAGATCTCTTCATTGAAAAGTGATCTGTAATTAGCATCTTATATAGCATTACCTACTTTTTTGTCTTGAGGACAGTAGTTTTTCACTAAATTAATTTTAGATTATCAATTACTTTTTGGTAAATGTTGAAGATCATTACTGCCTGTCTCTTAGGGACTACCAGGGCAAATTTTTAAAAAGTAGGCCCTTCTTTAGTAGCATTGTAAGATTGAAGTATTTTAATAAAATTAACTTAAAGTGCTAAATCAAAAATATGATACAGTCTCACTAAGTTGTCCAGGCTAGCTTGAATTTGCAATTCTCCTGCTTTAGTCTCCTGAGTAGCTAGGATTTACAGGTATGTGCTACCACACCTGGCCTTGTCTTTCACTGTTTTTCTTCCCTTTTAGTTTTAATTCTTCATTTTATATGATTCCATTTTGTCCCCCTTTTTAGCATATTAGTTATACTTCTTTTATTTTTTTCTTTATATGTTTTTTAGTGATTGCCCTGAGTTTGTAATGCATACTTAAACCTAATCTAAGTCCACTTTCAAATAACACTGTACCACTTCATGGGTAGTATGAGAACCATATAATAAAATATCCTAATTTCTCTCTCCTGTTCCTTATATCCCTGTTGTCATTCATTTTGCTTATACATAAGCATTCATCAGCATCCCTACACACATGCACTTAAGCATACATAATTATGAAATTCTTGCTATCATTTTTTTTTTTTTTTTTTTTTTGGTACTAAAGATTGAACCCAAGAGCACTTAACCACTGATCCACATGTTTTATTTTGAGACAGGGTCTCTCTTAAGTTGCTGAAGACCTTACTAAGTTGCTGAAGCCGACTTTGAACTCATAATCCTCCTGCCTCAGCTTCCTGAGCTGCTAGGATTACAGGCGTGCACTACCACACCCAGCACTATCATTATTTTGAACAACTATTATCTGCAAAAACTAAGCAAACAAAAGACTTAAGAACTTGGGAATATTAAACCCTGTATTTAAATAATCTTTAAAGTAAGCAGTGCTATTATTGTGGTGTCTAAGTTATTTATTTAGGATTTAACATGTCCTTTTGGCTTGGTTTTTCTTAAGTAATATCCTGAAAAATTTAGATTCTGAATATAAATAGCTGAACTAAGAGAATATAAAATTAAGAGTGAAAACAATCACTGTTCCATTGGAACAAACTATAAGAAGAGGTATGGGACTGGGCTTATAGCTTAGTGGTAGAGTGCTTGCCTAGCATGTGTGAGACACTCGGTTTTTGATCCTCAGCACCACATAAAAATAAATGAATGAATGAATAAGTGTATATGTAAAAAAAGAAGAGGTGAGATTGTGTTTCTTTCTCAAACTTATCAAAGATGTTCACTTTATAACTATCTTCTAGGCACAGACTTCTCAGCCATTGGAAAGGAAAAATGACCCATTTTCCTATTTCCCTGAAACACACAGATGATATCCTAAAACAGAGATACTCTGGGTTTGATCCTCAGCACCACATTAAAAAAAATAAAAAATAAATAAATAAAGATATTGTGTTCATCTACAACTAAATATATATGTATATGAACTACTTATTGTAGCATATAAAAATATTAAATATATAGAGATAACTTTAACAAAACGTGTAAGTCCCATATACTAACAAGTACAAAATACTGCTGAGAGGAATGCAGTACACAAATATTCATGGGTCAGAAGATTCAGTATTTTCAAGATGCTAATTCATTCTAATTTTTCTTTTTGGGAGATGGTGGTTTAATGTGTCGCCTTTCAGGGTGAGATTTATATTTTATTAATTAACAAACTATTCCCAGTCTTCTGTAAACTCTTATTCCTCCTTTTGGTATTTTTTTCCCCTGGCCTCAGGTAGTTTCCTCACAGTTGTGCTGATCAGTTCTGAGCTAAATAATTGAGGAGTCCCTTTGTAGATTTCTAGAACTCTCTTTGTAGTGCTCTCCTCCCTGGTACTCTGCTCTAGAACTCTTTCCTGGTTTTCCCAGTTCATCTCTTCTATTTAGGGAGTTTTTTGGGCCCCACTGGGGCTCATTTTATTTGTTTCCCTTCTCACAGAGAGCATTGTTCTGCATGGATTGATAATTGAGAAATCAATTAAACAGAAAATCAGTAGAGAGGTATTAAAGACTTGAAAAACACTGTCAACAAACTTGACCTAATTGACATTATTATTGATTTATTTCTCCTAACAGTTAAATGTACCCTTCAAGTGCACACTGAACATATACCCAGATAAATCATATTATGGACTATAAAACAGGTCTCAATAAATTTAAAAGGGGTCAGATTATATAAAGTATGCTATCTTAATAAAGTAGAATTAAATTAGAAGTAAACTGGAAAATTTCTCAAATACTTAAAATTAAATAACGTAGATTATGTAGAAACATAATCTAGAGCAAAGAACAAGTCAAAAAGGAAATTAGAAGAATATTCTGAAATGAAAATAAATACAGTATATCAAAATTATGCAAAATTTGCAAAGAACTATACAGAGGGAAATTTTTAACATTAAGTGTCCATGGTAAAATAAGAGAAACATTTCCTTTGCATTGGTGATCTCAGTTTCTACCTTAAAATCTAGTGGATGCTGATCCACAATGGGGGGAGGCATGGGGAAAATGGAGGAACTTTGGGCAGAGGCGGGGGAGAGGAAGAAAGAGAGAGTATGGGGCAGGAAAGATGGTGAAATGAGATGGATATTATTACCCTAGGTACATGTACAACTGCACATATGGTGCGATGCAACATCATATACAAAGAAATGAAAAGTTGTGCTGCAGTTGTGTACAGTGAATCAAAATGTGTTCTACTGTCATATAAACCTAATTAAAATAAATAAATAAATTTTTAAAAATCTAGAGAAAGGAAGAGGAAATTAAACCCAAAGTCAGCAGGAAAAAAATAGTTGAAATCTTTGAAATCAAATAAAAAATTAATGAAAAAAATGAATTCTTTGTAAAGAACAATAAAATTGACAACCCTTCAAAAAATAATATTGACAAACAATAAAATTGACAAAGAACAATAAAATTTATTTTCATTTCAATTGGCCTCAAGTTATTTAGCCATAAATGGCCTCAAGTTATTTAGCCATAAATATTTGTGCCATGAAACTTCAAAATCCTGTCTCATGTCAGGATAGTCTGGTATTTCACTAGTATATGTAAGTTTTAAAAATTTTATATGCATGATAAGGCTGATTTAGCCAGATGGATCAGGAAAAAGAAGATGGACAGTGCCCATGTCAGGAATGAAAGAAAATATGTGAATACGATCTAGAAATTGTAAAGATACAAGTAGAATAAATTAGAGAATAAAAATGTGAACAATAATAAAAAAAGTGAATAAGCACCTTGAGCAACTTTATGCCATGAAATTTGATGAATTAGAATGAACAAATTCCTTAAAAGACATAAAGCTTGCTCAAGAATAAATAAATTGAACAGCTATATATCTATTAAGGACATTGAATATCTCACAAAGAAAATTCTAGGTCCGGATGGGTTTCACTGAAAATTCTAAGCATTTAAGGTAATGATTTTACTTTTTTTTTTTTTGGTACTGGGGATTGATCAGAGGCATTTGACCACTGGACCACATCCCCAGCCCTTTTTTGTATTTTATTAGAAACAGGGTCTCACTGAGTTGCTAAATGCCTTGCCATTGCTGAGGCTGGCTTTGAACTCGCGATCCTCCTGCCTCAGCCTCCCAAGTGCTGGGATTGCAGTCGTGCACCACCATGCCTGGCTCTTCTAAGCATTTAAGAAAGAGGCAATACAAAGTCCATACAAATTCTTCCAGAAAATCAAAGAGATGGTAACTATTTGTAACACTTTCTGTGAGTCTGGCATTATTCTAATACCAAAACCAGACAAAGCCATTACAAGAAAAACTACAGAACAACATCACTCACAGATATAGATGGAGAAGTTCATAACAGAACTTCAGCAATTCAAATCCAACAACACATGCAAAAGATAATAATACATAATGATCAAGTGGTGCTTGTCCTAGAATTTGAAAATGAATGTAATTTACCATGTTATCACCTATGAAAATGCCAAAGTGTATACTATATACTGTGTGATTCCATTTATATTACATTTTATAAAATGCAAAAAGCCTATTGTGACCAAAAACATGAGGAGTTGCCTGGGGACAAGAGAGGGTAAGGTGAGATTGGATGATAAGGAAAAATAAATGATTACAAAAGGGACAGGAGGAAACTTTTGATAATGATGAATACGTTCATTATCTTAATTGTGATAATAGTTTACTAATATATAATTATGTTAGAACTTTTCAAATTGTATAGTTTGAATATATGCACTTTATTTTTTGCAGTAAATCTTTAAATATTTTCAGTGAATTCCCTGTTTCTGTGGATACAGTGATTTTTCGTTTTGAATCACAATAACATGGCCTCAAGTTATTTAGCCATAAATATTTGTGCCATGAAACTTCAAAATCCTGTCTCATGTCAGGATAGTCTGGTATTTCACTAGTACATGTAAGTTTTAAAAATTTTATATGCATGATAAGGCTGATTGTAGTACTTTCTGCAACTATTTACTCCCTTGAGGACGCATTATAAATTACAGAAGAAAGTAACATTGACACTTTTTGTTTACAGTTAAGGGCAAGGAATTTCCTGAAAATTATAACCAATCTCTTGAAAAGTGGTCTCTCTCACAAGCTGTCACTGGTCTGATAGACACAGGAAGAGTATCTGAAGCTGAAGCTCTTTGCACAAAGGTATTATTATATAATTATGCATTAAATTCATGGATTCTTATTTTACTCTTTTTCTTTTAACTTAAAAATAACTTCAAAAATGGAATGCGTGTTATCTAAAGAGCATATAGTGGTGGTGATTATGATGATAACATTCAGAATTTATTGATTTCTTGCTACAAGTCAATCTCTACATTTAGCATTTTGTATTTGAGTTTCACAACACTCCTGTGATGTAGGTATTTATATAATCAACATTTTTACAAATGAAAAAATTAAGGCTTAAAGAAAGTAAGCACAGGGGCTCACAGCTAGAAATAGGCAGTGTTGCAGTTTCAACTCACATTTGACTCTAGGACTCCAGCTCTTAAAAGACCTTTTTTATTTTAGTTTTTGGATATCATTGAGGAGGCAGTGTTTTTTTTTTTTGGGTTTTTTTTTTTTTTTTTTTTTTTTTTAATTTCAGAATACTATGTTTTTCAGGATCCCTTCATTTTTCTTCCATTTTTCAAGTTCTGAGCCACAGTGGGGACTGGAACTAACTCCTCACAAGTCATGTTTTGCATGCCAGGATTATAGGGCTGTCTGCTTGGAGGCTCTGTGAATAAATTCTTAGCATTTTGCCTAGCACATAATAGGGATCTGATAAATATTTACTGAATGAATGAATTCATAAACCTACTCAGAAATAAAAATTAATAGTTGAGAGTTTTAAACATTTTTTTCTTGAAAACATTATGTTTCATGAATGCTTGCCAGGGATATTGTGTTGTCTTTTGAAATGAAGTTTTTGAAAGAACAGTTTTAAATTTTACAGAGAAAGAAGAATGGACTTGCTAATATTCTGAGAAGCAGAGTAATTACATTTTCTCTTTCATGTAAGGAATTCCATCTGAAATAAGTTCAGGACAGGCTGTTTCACCATGAGCGTTTATTCAGCATGAACTAAAAGTTGCCTTGTGCTCTCATAGAATCAAGAATGATATATGGTGGCTGGGGTTGTGGCTCAGTGGTAGAGAGCTTGCCTAGCATGTGTGAGGCATTAGGTTCAATTCTCAGCACCATCTGTAAATAAAGTAAAGGTCCATTGACAACTAAAAACAAATTTTCAAAAATGGATCTATAAAAAAAGATGTATGAACCTTTCCTTGTCATTTCATTGTTCCCATCTCTTACTTAGAAGAAAGTAATCAAGATATATATTAGAAATATGTCTGACTATGAACTAATGAATAAAAAATAGATAAGTTCTTGAGGGCCAATGCATTCCTTTGTTTGTTTGTTGTTTTCTTTTTGGAAATAGTAGGTTAATATTTCCCCTTCAGGGTCAGATTTACATTTTCTTAATTAACATAGTATTTATATTTATTTTTGAAGTACTGTATTATAATTCAATACATAAATATAATGTTATGACCAAAGCAGTGTAACTAACATTTTCATCTCCTCAAATATTATCAATTCGTTGTGCTGGGAACCTTCAAACTCTTCTTCAGTTATAATATTTCTATATTATTTTAGGGTATAAATAATAGCTCAGGAAAATGAGGAAAGGGGCCATTTCTCTTACTCCCAGTGATTGAGAAGTCTGTGCCTAGAAGAAAGGAAATGTAGTGAACACTGTAGTTTGAGATAGAAGCACAATTTTGCCTCTTCTTATATGGTATAGTTTATTTCAGCGGAACAGTGATAGTCTTCACTCTTAATTTTGTATTTGCTTAGTTTGGTTATTTACATTCAGAACCTAAATTTTTCAGGATATTACCTGAGAAAAATCTAGTCAAAAGGACATATTAAATCTCAAATAAATAGCGTATCATATTACTTAACGATTATTTAAATAGAAGTTTTGACCAATCAAATATAAATTAAGAGATGAGTGAAAGAAAGTCTAGTAAAGTGGGGGAAGGAGATAGGAGGGACAGGGAGAAGGGAATGGGGAGAATCATGAACTGAAATTGATTTCTATGTATGTATGAGTTTGTCAGGATGAACCCAACTACTATGTATAACTATAAAGCTCTGATATTTTAAAATGCATTAAAAATGCAGGGTTTGATATTCCTAAACTAGTTTAGTCTTTTATTTAGATTTTTTTTTTTTTGTATTGGGAATTGAACCCAGGAGCACTTTACCACTGAGCTACATTCCCAATCCCTTTTATTTTTTATTTTGAAGCAGAGTCTCTCTTAGAAGTTGCTGAGGCTGGCCTTGAAATCGTGATTTTCCTGCCTTAGTCTCCTGAGTTGCTGGAATTACAGGTGTACATCACTGTGCCTGACATATTTATTTAGCTTTGGCAATTGATTATTCTATAAGAAAAGTTTTAAATTAAGAAAAATTTCCCACCAACATGGAATATAGCTTAATTTCCTTTTACTTATATCATTTAATAGCCTACATGATGTATTACTATTTGTGGTTTAATTTTTAGAATTTAAAAAGTAACCCTGATCAGCCAGCTATTATATTACTTTTGAGACAAGTTCAGTGTAAATCACTCCTGGAGTCACAAAAGCCACTCCCAGATGCAGTACTTGATGAACTTCAAAAAACAGTCATGTCCAACTCAACTTCTGTTCCAGCTTGGCAGGTAAGTTCTCTACTCTCTTACATGAGTTCTAAATTAAAATACTCCATGAAACTAGTTGAAGTTAGGGATATACCCTGTTTTTATATAAGTCTTGCTTTTAAACATATGTGGTAATATCAAGATTTAAATAGTATTATGGTTAGAAAACCAAGGGAGTTAAAGACTAATTTAGTATCTGTTACTATAATGCTTCAGAGCTTTCTTAATTATGATTATAAATTTTGTCAACTTCAAACAATGGTAGAAATACTATCTTTTACACGGGCTAAAGCAGAAGAGAAAAGATGTGTTCTAGATATTTTTATAATATTGGTACTTTTTAAACTCTGCCTTTATAAAGGATATGTGTAGTTTTTCCTTGGCTACTTTACAGGTAATCCATATCCAACATTTTAATAGGTACTTAGTGCTTTTGGATATAGAAATTTTCAGGATTGATGCTTGCATCAACAGATTATCTGCTCTTTCAGCTGTCTCTGGTTATCCATAGTCAAATACACAGTAATCACTGTATCCTTTTTTTCTTATAGATAGTAAAATTCAAAAAGCATTAGTCATTTTATTTACTTTTTGTTTTTTTTCTGTGCCCCAGAGAAACAGAGACTTTTGGGTACAGGTTTTGTTTTGTTTTTTGGGTACCAGGGATTGAACACAGGACACTCAACCACTGAGCCACATCCCCAACCCCTATTTTGTATTTTATTTAGAGACAGGGTCTCACTGAATTGTTTGGTGCCTTGCTTTTGTTGAAGCTGGCTTTGAATTTGTAATCCTCCTGCCTCAGCCTACCAAGCTGCTGGGATTACAGGTGTGTGCCACCACACCCTGCTGGGTACAAATATAATAGAAGCTTGTTTTATTACAGTCTGATCTTTCATTACATCAACTATTTGATACCAATGCTTTAGATAATTAAAGATATTATCTAATGGCAAAAAGTAGTTGAATTGTGTAAGCTGAGGCTCCATTTTACTCTAGTCCTTGAAGAAAGGTGGCGTTTCCTTTTAGAGAAAGTTTGTTATACA
The DNA here is from genome assembly GCA_025594165.1 of Tamias sibiricus. Taxonomy (NCBI): domain Eukaryota; kingdom Metazoa; phylum Chordata; class Mammalia; order Rodentia; family Sciuridae; genus Tamias; species Tamias sibiricus. Next base: position 89,759,064 of record CM046662.1, read on the forward strand.
AGATCTAATACTTTAATTCTAAGGTAAACTGTATATTAATGATCTATTCTTTATCAAGGGGAGAATTATCTTGCCAAACTAATAGTGGAAAATCAAAGAATAAATTATATAGTAACTAAATCCTTAATAGATTGTATGTGTATGTGTGTTTTCCTACTATGATATAATTTACAAGCAATAAGAAGTACCATTCATTGAATTTTTATAATTTGTATATCTATATTTATATCTACTTATATACCATTTCCCCAATATAACTTCTTCCCTGAGCCTCTCTCAGTTGATTTTCTCCCCAAACGTCCCCCAAAGGGAAACCACTGTTCTTTTATCACTATTATCTAGTTTTGCCTAATTTTGAACTTCATATGAATGGAATGCTCTTTTATATCTGGCTGTTTTCATTTAACATTGTGAGATTCATTTTGATGTTTCATGTGGCCATAATTTTTAAAATTTCACTTTAAGAATATACTGTAATATATATTCGTTTTGCTGTTTATGGACATTTGGGTTCTTCCAGGTTTGGACTATCAGAGTAATATTGCTATTGCCATCCTTGGACATCTCTTGGTGGTATATATAGAGTATATGTACATGTTTTGATTAGTATATCTTGCTGAACAGTTTTCCAAAATGTTGGTATCAGTTTACACCCAGCACTAGCAGTGTATGAACCCTTAGTTTTTTTTTTCTTATTTATGGAATGAGGGACTTATTTATATTGAATTACTGGAACTTGTTATATTTTGTGAATACAAGTACATTTTTGTATATTTACACTATAAGTATTTTCTCACATCTTTGGCATGCCTTAGCACATTCTTAAAGTATTTTTCATGAACATTTCTTAATTTTAATGCTCTACTTTATCATTTTAAAATGATTAATGCTTTATTGAGTTGTTTTAAGAACTCTGCTTATTCCAAGTTCATTAAGATTTTCTTTACGGTTTTATTTTAGAAATTTTGTGGGTTACTTTTCATGTTTAGGTCTACAATTTATCATAGATTTATCTTTGTAACTGTTGCAAGGGTTAAGATTCATTTTTTGTCATATGGATATCTAATTTATAATGATGCCTCTGTCATAAATTAGCTAACTATATACATGTGGGTCTTTTAGGGGGTCTCTATTCTTTTCCATTGATCCGTGTGTTTATTTTTCTTATAACCTCATCATTAACCTTAATGTATACTGACACTAAGATGTCCAATTTTTTTGTTCTTTGAATTTGTTTTAGTCATTATAGGTCTTTTCCATTTCCATATAAATTGTTAATGTCTGCATGTACACACAAAAGCCCTGCTGAAGTCTTGGTAGAAATTATGCTGAGTCTGTAGTTTAATTTGGGGAGTATTGACACAGTAACAGTCTCTTGAATTTTTCTACTGGTGAATGTGGCATATTCCTCAGTTTAATTGTTCGATATTTCTCTTTGAGATCTTTTGCACTTTTTGTTGCTTTTCTTGTTCATTGTGAGGTGCTTTTTCTTATATGTTAGCTCCACACATTTAGAAATGCAGTGATTTTTATATATTAACTCTAACACCTTGCTGAATTCACTTATTCTTTGGAATGGTTTTGAATTTTGTACAAACAAAATGATGTCCTTTGTAAATGCTTTACTTTTTTCTTCCCAATATTTACACATTAATTTTTCTTGCCTTATTGTACTGTCTAGAACTTCTAATGCAATATTAAATAAAAGTAGTGATAATATTCTTGTCTTATTCTTACCTTAAAGGGGTAGAAATTATTTACCATTTCATTATTAAGTGTGGTGGTTTGTATTGGGCTTTTATAGATTTTTTTTTTATCAGATTAGGGAAGTTCTCTATTCTGAATTTGTTGCGAGGTTTATTTTTTAATAATGATATGGAATTTTATCAAATGCTTTTTTGACATTCGCTAGAATGACCTTTTCAAAAATTCTATTGATGTGATGGATTACATTGATTTCCAAATGTTAAGACAACCTTACCTTCTTAGAATTAGCCCTACTGGGTCATGATATGTTAAGCTTTTTATATATTGCTGCCCTCTTGCTAATATCTTGTTTAGAATTTTCATACTTATATTCATGAGAGAAGTGGGCCTATAACTTTTCATTTCCATAAGGTCATTATTATGTATTGGTATCTATGTTTTTATTTTGTGAAGTATTTGTGTATGAGTATTATTTATTTCTTTACTGAAGGATTCACCATTGAGGGCATTTAATGCCAGGAATTTTTTTTTTTTTTCCCTCCTCAGTCCAGGGCAAAGACCCAAAGCCTATGTCTGCAGAGAACAGAATTTTTCTTTTTTGTTGTTGCTTTTTTGTTTCATTTTGTTTTGGTGGAGCTAGGGACTAAACCCAGGGCCTTAGGCACACACTCTCCCACTGAGCCACATCACTAGCTCAGGATTTGTGCTAAGGAAGATCAGGGACCATGTCCTTCCTTCAAAACTCTGAGGCTCAGAATCCTTTTCTTGAGTCTCAATTAGAACATCATTCCTTCAGGAATTTAGTTTATTAGAAATTTTTAAATTACATGCTAAATTTCTTTAATATATATAGGCCTATTCAGATGTCATGTTTCATTAGCATTGGTGAGTTGCATAGAGTTTTTGCATTGCATTTCAATTTCAAATTTATTGGCATAAAATTGTTTATTGTATCCTCTACCACTAAGTTACCTCCCTAACCCTTTTTATTTTATTTTGAGGCAGGGTCTCATTAAATTACCCAGGCTGGTCTCAAACTTGTGATCTTTCTGCCTCAGACTCCTGAATGGCTGGGATTACGGGTGCGCACAGCTGCACCTGGCTTATTTATTATACTCTCTGCGTGTTAATATTTTTTATCTATTATTTTCTTTTCTGTACTTTCTTTGGGTTTAATTATCCACCCCCCAGCTTTTCAAGATATACTTATTATTCTCATATGTACCCCATAAGATTTTATATAGTGCTTTCATTGTCATTCATTTCAAAATTTTTCTTAATTTCCATTGGGATTTCTTCAACTGATTTTTTTTTTTTTTATGAAGCATTTTACAGAATATCTAATGGGGGATTTTCTAGATATGTTTATGTTACCAATTTCATGTTCAGTTTTACTTAATCAGAATGTACTTTGATTTTCAGTCTTTTGAAATTTGTTGAGGTTTGCTGTATGATCCAGTATTTGGTTAAATTTGATAAATGATGCATGTGCACTTGGAAAGAATGTGTCTTCTCTAATAATGATTGAATGTAGACTTTTAAATATGTAATTTAAATTTAATTGATTGTTTCAATCTTCTTTCTCCTTACTGAATCTATTTATTTATTTATTTATCCTTACTGAGATAATGTGTGTTAAAAATCTCCTCTCATTCTGAATTTGTCTACTTTTCTTTTCATTTCTGTCAACTTTTGTTGCTCTGTGTTATTGGGAATATACAATGTAGAAGTGGACTCTTATTGATGCTGGTGATGAGAATCAGGGCCATTTCCCAGGAATGTTGAAGATTGAACACCTGAGAAATGCCCAGGCAAGCATAGAAAGCAAGTTTTGTTGAAAGGATAAAACAGAGATAGACTTTTCTGCAGAGAAGGGGCCCCAGAGCTGGGTGTCCTGTCTCTTTTATAACTTTTTAGATTTCCTTTGTTCTCATGCTCTCCCTTCCTCCTATCCTGTGTCATGATTAGTGGCCAAAAAGTGGACCAAAGGTGGAGTGATCCAAGGGCAGGAACCAAGCTGCCCAGGGGTCCAGGCAGGAAGGGAGTGGCCCAGGAGGTATTCATTAACAATCCCTTGTATGGAGGAATGATTCCCCAGAGCCAGGTGTCCTTGACAACAGGTGGAAGAGGGGGAAGTGTCCTGAAGGTATTAACATTTTATTTTCTCCTGAGTCAGTCCCCATCTTTGTGACCCAGTCAATCATTACCTACACTGTCTTCTCATCCTCTGCCTCATTATCATTATGAAATATTCCACATTATTTCTTAATATTTTCTGTTGTAAAGTCTACTCTGGTTATTAATACAGCTGTACAAACTTTCTTTTGTTAGTATTTAAATGATAGGTCAGTTTTCACATTTTACTTTAATTTTATTTCTAACTTGCCATCTTGGAAGTTTTATACTTCAAAGTAGGTATAGCTAGTAAGCTGTTACTGATAGAATTGGTAGTATATTCCTTTCCTGACCTGTAGTTCTTGTTTTTTTTTTTTTTTTTGTTTGTTTGTTTTTTGTACCAGGGATTGAACTCAGGGGCACTCGACCACTGGGCTTCATCCCCAGCTCTTTTTTGTATTTTATTAGAGACAGGGTCTCACTGAGTTGCTAAGTGTCTTGCCATTGCAGAGGCTGGCTTTGAACTCATGATCCTCCTGCCTCAGCCTCCCAAGTGCTGGGATTACAGGCGTGCACTACCGCGGCTGGCCTAATTCTTGTCTTTTGTGCATAGAATTTACTGATAATTAAATAAAAAATTTAACTTCATCAATTACTCAGTTTGTTGGGAATGGGGAACCGGACAATGTACTAAACTAAAATTCTCTTCATCCTTCTCCTTTTCTGCTCTTTAGTGGTTGGCACAGGTGTATCAGTCTCAAGGAATGATGAGTGCTGCAGAAATGTGTTACAGAAAGAGTCTACAAGTGGCATCCCAACAGGGAAGTTGGAGTGGGAAGCTCTCAAGTCTATTGAAACTAGCATTGCTTGCCTTAGAAATCTGTATGGTAAGATCATGTTATAATTATGTGATAAAAACTTTATTCTTTTATCTTTCTTTAATCCATTCTTTATCCTTCTTTAAAGCATTTCCCATAGTGTTACTTCATGGCATTTCTGTTGTTTCATTGTCTTGTATTGTGGCCTCTTGGTAGACTTTGTATTTTGATCTCTTGAGACAAAATAGTAACATAAAACCATAGGCTACAATGAACATTGTAACTGTTTGGGAGGAAAAACTAAGATTAAAAATTTAAAAGTTGAGATGAATGGATAAAGAAAATGTGGTGTATATATACACAATGGAATATTACTCAGCCATAAAGAGGAATGAAAATATGGCAGTTGCCAAGAAATAGATGAAACTGGAAACTATCCTAAGTGAAATAAGCCAGTCCCCCAAAACCAAAGGCTGAATGCCCTCTCTGATATGAATGCTAAAACATAATAAGGGGTGGGGAGGGAAAAACAGAAGTACTCTGGATTAGACAAAAGGGAATGAAGGGAAGAGGGGGTGGGAATAGGAAAGACAGTAGAATGAATCGGACATTACTTTCCTATGTTCACATTACTTTCCTATGGTTGTACATATGTGTAACTCCACATCATGTACAACCACAAGACTGAGAAGTTGTACTCCATGCATGTATATATACTCCATGAATAACAAAGTATATTCTGCCATGTTTAAGTAAAAAAATAAAATAAAATATTAAAATAATAAAATTTAAATAAATAATTTTTAAAAAAATTTAAATGTAGAGCAGAATATACATTTTTGTTTTTTGGTTGATTTAAATTAGAATTAAATTCAGCTATTCATCTATGACAAAAATGACAATAATTTAACATTTTAGTCATTTCTCAATTCTACTTTCTTTTAAAATATTTTGCTGTTATTTAAAAACTTTACATTTACTAAAGAGAAATTTAAAAAATGAAACAAAAATGGCACCATACAAGTAACTTTTGCTGACATTTAAAAAAATAAGAGCAATATAGATAAGAGAATGAGAAGACAAAGTAGAAACTGGGAGATTTGCAAATGATACACCTGATAAGAGACTTATACCCAGAATATATAAAGTACTCTGAAAACTCAACATTAAGAAATCTATATGAAATCTGAAATTTAGTTAATCTTAATGTACTAATGTTGATTTCCTAAGTTTTGTCTACTATAGCGTATGATGAAATATGTTAATACTAAGAGAAACTGGGTAAGAGTTTCAAGGCAACTCTCTGTACTATTTTTACAACATTTCTGTAAATTTTTAAAATGTTTTTATTAGTGCATTATAGTCACACATAATAATTGGGATCATTTTGACATAATTATACATGCATAGAATTTAATTTGCTCCATTTCAATCTCCAATACTCCTCTTTCCCTCCCATCCTCCTTCTCCTTATTCCCTTTCTCTACTCATTCTTCCCTCTATTTATTTACTTTTTAAAATTGGCACTTGTACATAAAGGTAGAATTCACTGTGGTATAATTATACATGTACATAGCTTAATTTTGTCAAATTCATTCTGCATTTCCTCCTCTGTTTCATCCCTCCTCCTCAATTTCCTTTTACTCTACTAATCTTCCCTTTATTTTTATGAAATCTACCTCTTTTCCCCTTATTTTGCCCTCTTTACAGTGTGATAGGAAACATTTGACCCTGGATTTTCTGATCAGGCTTATTTCACTTAGCATCATGTTCTCCATTTTCATCCATTTATCAGCAAATGCCATACTTTCATTCTTTATGGCTGACTAAAACTCCATTGTTTGTATATACTACATTTTCTTAATCCATTCATCTGTTGAAGGGCACCTGGCCTGGCTCCATAACTTGGCTATTATGAATTGTGCTGCTATAAACATTTCTATGCCTGTATCACTGTAATATGCTGATTTTAGTTCTTTCAGGTGAATACTGAGAAGTGGGGTAGCTAGGTCATATGATGGTTCTATTTCTATTCTTTTGAGGAATCTCCATACTGATTTCTAAAGTGATTGTACTAATTTGTAGTTCTCCACTGATAATGTATGGAGTGTACCTTTTCCCGCACATCCTCGCCACCAATATATTATTATTTGTATTCTTGATGAGTGCCATTCTAAGTGGAGTAAGATAGAATCTCAATATAGTTTTGATTTGCATTTCCCTGATTGCCAGAGATGTTGAACATTTTTTTAATATATTTGTTGGCCATTTATATTTATTCCTTTGAGAAATGTCTATTTAGTTCTTTTGCCCATTTATTGATTAGATTATTGGGGGGGGGGAGTTGGTGTTAAGCTTTTTGAGTTCTTTATGTATTCTCGATATTTATCCCCTGTCAATTTAACATTCTGTAAGAGGAATTTCTAGCAACTTAGGACTTGATATCCTATTTTCTGATACTAATTTATGTATATTAATCTGAAATTCTTATGTGCTGGTAGGAACAGTTCTTCAAGATACATGTTCAAGGGCTTAAGGGGTGAAGTTGAGCTGCAGAAAATTGTATGTGTGATACAATCCTATTTCAGTGTTTGTATATGTGGTGTGTGTGTGTGTGTATGAGAATGCCATGTGCCATGTGCGTTTGTGTACATAACAAACACATAGAAAGATATAATTATGTGGAAAGATACATAAAGAAATGTGATAGCAGTACTTTAGATAATAGTACTGGTCCTTTTAAAGGATGGCAGAGCATAATTTTCATTTCATCTTTTGAGAGTGTTTGAATTTTTTATTATTTGCACATTATTTTTGTAATTAAAAGGTAAACTCTCAGTCTTTCTGTTTTAGGTGATTAGAAGAGATTTTCATAGGCCTGAATTAAGTCTTGCTTTTGCCTTAGTAATCATGTGAATGTGATTTACTTACTTTAGGTATTTTGACAAAGAAACATAAGAAATAGAAAATTGGTTTAGCTTTGGCACCATTACTGTTGACTATATCCAAAAAGTCTTTATGCCCGATGATAGGTGGGCTACCCCTCCCCCTCCCAGAAGTTTCTGTGCTCTGAGCAAAGCAACCTTGTTTCCTTTCCTCCAGGCAGGAAGCAACCTTGTTTCCCTTTCCCCAGGCTGGAGCCAATAGGATTAAAGGTTGCTCTGTTCCCTAGACAAGAGGCAATAGGCTTCACCACCATCGTTTTATTGGACAACCTAATGGTCCAGGGGGGTATAAAAGGGCTCCTGTCCATTGGGGGCAGGGAGATGGAGAGAGACTACAAGGCAGAAGAGGACAGAGAAGAGGCGGCCAGGCAGCTGCCCCAGCTGGTAGCTCCAGAGACTGCAGCCAGCAGGCCATGTTTTGTACTTTCCTGCTTGCTTTACCACTGTATTATACATAGAAAGTCCCTAGTAAATACATTTTGAATGTATGAACAATTAATAATGTGGTCAAATTTGAGGAGACTTGGGTGTAAAGGAATAGTAGTGGTAATAATAATTATAAATCATCCCAAATTTTATTTTGTTTGTCCATATTTGTATTTTTTTATATTTATTTATTTACTTTAGTTGTACACAATGCAATGCATTTATGTTTACGTGGTGCTGAGGATTGAACCCGGGTCGCACATGTGCGAGGCGAGCGCTCTGCCGCTGAGCCACAACCCCAGCCCTGTCCATATTTGTATTTTTAAAAGGTTTTTAATACCTTGGAAAACTGGTAAACTATGGAAGCCACACATAGTATCTGTAATGTGCTCTTGAATGCATGAACTGGAGAAGCAGACACTCTTTTAGTGTAACAATATTTATAAATATTATTCAGTCATTTTTAAGGCTAAGAAATTAAATCTGACCTGGAATAAAGCAAATTAATAATAGTTATAGTAATAGCAATTCATATAGCACTTAGTCTGGGCCTAGGCACTATTATAAGTGCTGTCCACATTAACTTTCTGATAGTTACAATAACCCTATTTTACAGATAAACAAATTAACTTGGAGTTTAGTAATACCCATTTATACCTACCCCTATCACACTACTGCCACCACCAAAGTATTTTCTCTAAAAGCCTTTATTCTGTTTCTACTAGTTACTATTGTGAAATCTGCAGCCAGTTGAAGTATTCAGAGCTTTTCCTTTTTTTTTTTTGTTTTTGGTACTAGAGGAGATAATACATACTTCACCCTTGTAGGATTGTTGTAAATTTCAAATGAAGTAACATTTACTAGTGCCTTTATAAATGTTAAAGCACTAGCCAAATCTAATTTGTTCTTGTTAAAAGATTTGACACTCAGGAGTTATTATAAAGGAATGAAGGTGATGCCATATTTCTATGGTTAACAGCTGGCAATGTGAGGAGAATGAATACTGTTTTATGATCGACTATTGTATATGTGATAATATGTGAACAGGATTCTAAACTAAAGGTTATCTAAGATACTAGCTGTTGGGTTCCAAAGTGATATCAGATCAAGATACCAGTTTTCAAAACAAGATTAACCTACAAGGAAGATATAAAAGCATTAGAAGAGGTCTGGGGATATAGCTCAGTTGGTAGAGTGCTTGCTTTGCAAGCACAAAACCTTGGGTTCAATCCCCAGTACCATCAAAAAAAAAAAAAAAAAAAAAAAAAAAAAGCATTAGAAGAGTGGAATTGAAAAGGATTTGTGAAGAAATTTCTTTGGTTAGAGCTGTTGCCTCCCATTTTTCTCCCTGGCACATTTTCAGAGATAGACACACACTAAGGTGAAGAAGGGTTGTAACTAGAGACAGTTGCTTTGGCCTCAAGCATATGGATGGGTAACTAGCACAGGTTTCAGAGGCTGTGGCTCTTAGTGTAAGGTGTTAAGAGAGAAGAGAGTTGCTAGAGTTTCGGAAAATGACTGCTTGCTTCTGAGAGAGTTGTCATCAGTGGATGAATTCCCCCGGTGGGTAGTGTACAGGGAGGAGGGAGTGAAGAATATTGCTCAGATGGGATCACCAGCACCCTGAGTTTGTTAGGTCTAGGAATGAGTGGTGCCAGGTGTAAGAGTGGACTGACACTGGAGTTAGTTTAGATGAGTAGAGCCAAGGGGGGGTCTCAGCAGAAAGGCAGCTAGAGGTTTCCACATTGCTAGAGATGTGGGGTAAGAGGAATATAATACAGATGGCCCTGGACTTAAGATGGTCACTTTATGATTTTTTAACTTTAATGGTGCAAAAGCTATGTGTGTATGTGTATGTGTACACACGTATATGCACACATATGTACACATACACAGCTTTCACACCATTAAAGTTAAAAAAATGTATATGTGTATATATACACACACAGCTTTCACCACATTAAAGTTAAGAAACTTAACTGTGTGTGTGTGTGTGAGAGAGAGAGAGAGAGAGAGAGAGAGAGAGAGAAACTGTACTCACATTTTTGAATTTTGATCTTCCTGGGCTAGTGGCATGCAGTGCAATACTTCGTCTTTATACTGAACAGTAGCAGCAAGCTGCATTTCATTTAGCCACACACTCATGAAGGTAAACAACCAATACTCCGTGGTTTACTGAGTTGTTAAGCTGTAATGTTTGGAAGGTTAGGTGTATTTAATGCATTTTTGGCTTTTAATATTTTCAACTTACAGTGAGTTTATTAGAACATAATTCCATTATTAGTCAAGAAACATCTGTACATTTGCCCAGGTTAGTAGAATTATAGATGAGTAGGGCATATGTTCTTGGGCATATATCCTATGCAGTCACACAGGGTTCCACATTTGGTTTAATGTTCCATAGTCACCACTTGAATCCTTAATTTTTGAACAAAGGACCAGATTCTTTTACACTAGGCCCCCCAAGTTATATAGGGGACCTGCAGATGAGCAACTACCCATTAAGTTTGGAGTGTCTGACAAAGCCAGCATGAAAAAAAGTGCTTTAAATATCCATCAGGCCTGGAGAACTGAATACCTTCATACTATGGTTCCAATCAAATAAACTTCTGAAATTTCCATAGGGACCTGAAACTACCATTAGCAAGAAGAGATGGGAGTGTTGAGAGGAAAGGACAAACCACCTACTGTTGCCTATAACCACACACCCTAGCCTTGGAGCCAAGGGGCCTAGGGAGAGGGATGCAGCTATTACTTTTGCATGAAGATCAAAATGTTGGAAACTGAAGGATGTTGTAATTAGAACCATGTTTGTAAATGAATGCAAAAAAAAAATGCTGACGTAAGAGTTATGGGACCTACTCTAATTTCTAACTAGGCACAGAGAAAATGTCTCTTTCAGATAATAAATTTTAAAGAAATGGGGGAAATGAAAATAAAAGTGTACGATGATCACATTGTTTATTGTGGTTATTATAAATAGTATCCTTTTCCTTATATAAGGAAATTATTATAATACAAATAATAAATTATTATTATACAAATTACTGTTGCCAACACTGCACTCAGAGAATATTGCTCTAACATTTTTTTCTTATAATTTAGTATTTCAAATGGACTATGTATTGATTCATATATTGACTTTATTAAAATGTGAAGTGAACTAGATATTGACTCATTATATTGACTTTATTCAAATGTATATAATGAATACCTGTAATTAAATCTTGATTATAATTTGAGATTTGAGTCAGTACATATTATAAAACTAGTTTGTAACCCAAGTTATATACATAAACATTTCTCCCATAGGTGAATTTTTAAAAAAGTTTTCAATATTGATAACTTTGGTTTAATTTTTTTCTCTCTGATCTGCTTTTTACCTTCTATATTGTGGTTTTTATTAAAATATTTCAATTCAGATTTCCTCTCTCAGGTAATTTTTGAAATATGGAACTTTATATTTATCATTGATGTTAAAGAATTAATTATGTTAAATTGAGTTTTTGTTTAAAACTCAATTTTGTTTAAAAATTTTGTTAAATTGAGTTTTTGGACCAAAGGCTTACTAACTGATAGATTTTACTCACCTTAGTAGTATAATGCTATATTTTCTATTAACAAATGTCAGCATTTTAAAAATGATGCCTCCTTTATAAGCCCTTTCTCTGAGTCTACTTGTTTTATCACTCCTTAAAAGCAGGAATTAGATCTTACATTATTTTTCAATAATTATGTTGAATTTTATACTTTAAGTATGTCAGAACTGTTAATATTTACTTTATATTTTTTCAGGCTAATGTTTCCAGTGATCACTGGCCATCATTGGTTCAAGAGGCTACAACTGAGGCCCTGAAACTTTGTTTCTGCCCACTAGCTGTTCTTTTACAAGCTTTGTTACAATTCAACCGCAAAATGGGGGCAAGGTATGAAGAGTTTTTATTCATTTTTTTCTCTTGGCAATGCTTTCTTCACTTTAAAGCCTTCTAAGAAACAATCAAGGAAAGATTTATAATTAGCTTAAACAAACTTTGGAGTTATTCTCATACCTCTACTCTAGAACAGCTTGTTCTAGTAATCTGGTAAAGGAGAAAATAAAATTTCATGTTTGTTTAAAAAACAGTTTGGTACATAGCTACAAATATGAGGTTTGTAGCATCACAGCATCACAGCATTTCAAGTGAAGCCGTCCTTGGGGTTTTTCTCTACTATTTTAGGATGAGCCAAGAATGTTATGTACATTCTAGAAACAAAACCAGAAAAACTCAAGTTCAAGGCTACATTAATAGAAGTTCTCTCTAGTATAGTGAAGTATGGAAAAAGTCATATATATTGAAAAGATTGACATAACATATGCAAATAGCATGGTTTCATATCTAGAAAATCCCAAAGCTACTCAAATTAAAATATAAAAAGTCTAACAATGTTTTTAATGGAGGTCAGGGGTAGGAACAAAATAAATGTGAGGAAAATTATTTAGAGGTAATATGGACAAAAAAATAGTCAAGAATATTTTAAAATTCTTAAAATAACATCCAGCTCCGATAACAAAGCAACCATAAGTAGAATAGTGATCTTGGAACAAATATTACTGGAACATAATAGTTATTGAAGAAGTAGAGTTTAATACATATAAATATGTGGCAAAAAAACATCACAAAGTAGAGATGAAGGAAGAATTAAGACCCTATGACTAATCAGCAGTTCCAAGACTGTTTATTAATATTTACTTACTTTTGGCCATTTTCCGTGTGACTTATTTCACCAAGAAATGTTTTAGTCTGTGAGCTTCCTAATGAACTCTTTATGCTAGTTCATACTACAGGCAACTTACACCTCCCATAACTTTCATATTTTCAAAACCAGCCCAAATAAACATACAGTCTAAGAAAAAATGGCATGTTCATTATATGATCCCTGTGTCAAAACTTCTTCAAGACAAATTCTTCAGTTCCTGTTTCAAACCTATTGCTACCTATAATATTCTTCTAATTCATGTTAATGAATTAGTAAAGAAAAAATTAAACTAACTGTAATTCAACATGTTATTGTATGAGTTCATATATTGTACATATCCTTGAAAATATACATGAAATGCCCAATATTATACACTTAACCTCTAGTGTAGACATTATGTATTTCTTGTTCTAATATATATCATCATTGTATTATTGATTTATTTTTCTGCCTACTTTCAGAAAAGATAAGAGGTACCTCACCCAGAAGTATTCATAAAATAAGGATCTTCTCCCCATACCCTATGGAATGAGCCTTATTTGCTTATCTGCAGTGGAAATAATAACAGCAACCCACCTTTTAAGGTTGTGAATAATAAATACAACCACTTGTGTAAAACATAGTGCATTATAAAATACCTAGTGCATTATAAGCACTTAATAAATATTAATCATTGTTATTAATTTTTATTATCTGAATTTTTAAAAACGTAATCATGTACGACATCTTCAAAAGAATGAGAAAAATGACATGTGTGAGACTATTATATGAAATACCTCCTGTTAATTTACATGCTTTGAACTTAATATAAATGTCTTTTTCACAGAGAGACTCGACGACTTTTGGAGAGAGTGGTATATCAACCTGGATATCCAAAATCTATTGTATCAGCTGCACGTTGGTACTTGATGAGACATCTGTATGCCAAAAATGACTATGAGCTCATTGATGTAAGGCTTTGACTTTATTTGAAATATTTCATGTTGGACCTAAGAGCTTTAGAGTTGTTTCTCAAAATTAGTCTACTTTATGATGGATTTTTAAAAAATGAACCACATAATCCTTTGGCCAATAAATTACTACAGTGTCTATCTTTGCATTCACTGAAAGTAGATAAACAATTATGAACATCACTTGAAGGTTAAATAAGTAGTTTGCATTTTACCATGGGTTAGTTATAAAATGCCCATTTTAGTATTGTAATATTAAAAGCTGGAGTTTTTTTTTTTTTTTTTCTTGACAAAAATAGCAGGATTTTGAAAGTTGTGTTTAAAAATAGGTTAGTGTAAATTCAACCTGTGTTATGTGCAAGATGCCTTTATGTAGGGAAGCTGTATTGTTTTCTTTGAGCCATACCCATTTCAAAACCAGAAGCCAAACTAGTAGCAAGTATTGCCAGTCTAGGGTTTTGGTTTAAAACATTGGAATCATGATCAGTTGTGAAGTGTGTTCTAAATAATTGATCCTAACTATAGGTGGCAAGAGGTTTCAGGTTTTTATTTCCTGTAATAAAATTTAACAGATTCATCAATGTCCTCATATCCATCAATGTATTCTTAGAAACTTTCTTACATGAAAGGGCAGAGTAGAATTTTAGGGAGCTGGTCTGATTATTAGTATTTTATTTGTGAACCAAAGAACATCACAAGTTTAAAAATCCTTCATCAGATGTGCTGAGGTTAATAAAAAGTTTGAGAGGTGCTGATCTAACGTCTGTATCTAGTGAAACTTATAGCAGTACATGTGCATGTCCATCTAAACTCAACCTGAGGTGGTACCAAGAATCAGCATTTTCTTTTTTTTTTTGCCAGACTTAACTACTTAACTACTCTCCCATTCTTTACTTTTTGCTCTATCTCTAGAAATGAACGGATAAAATGCTTTATCAAAAAGCAAGTGTAAATGAAAATATCAAAGTACTTAGTCAAAGTAAAAAGGATTTGTGAGTTAGTATTGATCTTGTATTAACATTGTTGTCGTGTCTGCCTATATTTCTCTTTTCCTGAGGTAGTAGTATGACACATCTTTTACAATCTGTTTAATCCAGAATTTCTCAACCTCAGCATTTTTTTTTTTTTTTTTTTTTTTTTTTTTTTTTTTTTTTGGGTACCGGGAATTGAACTCAGGGGCACTTGACCACTGGGCCACATCCCCAGCCCTTTTATGTATTTTATTAGAGACAGGGTCTCACTGAGTTGGTAAGTGCCTCGCCATTGCTGAGGCTGGCTTTAAACTTGCGATCCTCCTGCCTCAGCCTCCCAAGTGCCGGGATTACAGGCATGCGCCACCACGCCCGGCACCTCAGCATTATTAATTAAGGTTTTGGACTGGATAATTCATTATAGTGATGGGTGCCATCCTTACAAAGTTGAATGTTTAGCAACACCCCTGGCCTATAACCACTAGATGCCAGTAGCACTGTCCCCCTCCCTGCTACCCTAATTGCACCAGCCAAAAATGTTTTCTAGACATTGTCAGATTATCCTTGGAGTATAATTGCCTGCGGTTGATAACCATTGGTTTAACCTATAGTAACCAATTCCCTTAATATGACATATAGAATAAGAAAAAGGATAGAAGAAGGTGCTAGGTTCTAGTTTTTTTTTTTTTTATGGTAAAGTAAATGTAAGCATATAGGTAAATAGGATAGGGTTAAAGGTAGTGGAATCTAATGGGATGCTCACATGATCTTTGAAGAAATTGTTTTGCTTTTCCTTCCCTTTTTGTTAAAATGTATGTGACAATATTTGCTCCTCCTGGAATGGTCCTGGTATCTAAATATATAAATATATGTATCTGAAATTCTTTTGAAAAAGGAAGAGTATATAATAATGGAAAGGATTAAAATTCTTATAACTTCAGCCAACAATTTAAAAAAAAAAAAACAGTGAAACTAATGAAAACCTTTTTCAGTTCCAACAGGCAAATATTGTTTGCTTTTTGATGAAATATACAGTATTAAAAAAGTGCTAAAGAAAGTAATACTTGGAGAAAGGTATTATAAACAACATATTACAAAACAAAAAGGTAGACTACGTATGAATTTTGGGAAACTTATTTACCATGTGTTTCTAAACATCCTGTGAACAGGGGACCTAACTAATGTGTTCTAGGTTATATTTTTAAGGATATTTGTACAGTGAGCAGCCTTGGGGGAGATAAAGATAATGTCTCCCTCCAGAGCAAATTGTAGGCACTACTTAACTACATTAAACTCCCATTATTAAAGATGTGAATCTCTTAGGCTCAGGGCCTCCTCCTTGTAATGCAACCCATTATGTAGTTGGGAAATTGTGTAAATCCATCTACATCACCCTTGTAAGGCTTAGACAGCAAAGGGAATGGATACCAATGTGTTGATGCTCATGCCACTTGATGTATCATTAGTAATGAAGATCTTTGTCTTTGAACTAAGAGTCCTTCATCTTCTGGCAACGTCATGCAATGGTGGCAGGCTATGTTGTTAGCGTCTCACATCCTTCAGTGTTTGACAGTGAACAACCAAAAAATATTTTAGGATGATCAGCTGGAATCAAATCTTCTAGTTTGAGAAATTTGAAAATCATGGAAACGTTCTTGATAAAATCTAGAGCCTAGATTCTAAGCTCTGACTTTAACGGGCCAGTGAATGAAGACAGTTCTATACATAAAGTGGTCATTTTGGGGTAAGGGTTTAGAGGTGACAGGAATGTCAACCAAGCCACCAAAAAAGCATCCTTAATTTCTTACAGGCCAACAATGTAACAATCAAAATGTTGACATCTATACTGATAAATTGTGCTTCTCTCTTAAGTTAGCTTTGGTTGAACAGTTTATTTTAGCAAAAATGGCTGAAAGATTGCACATAATTACTTTTTCTTGTGTAGTTTGATATTGTCTTTTTAAGACTGCTGTCCTTGGGACTCTAAATATAGATACTGTTAATAAAATTCTAATGTTCCTGTATATGATTTCCCACAGGTGTTGGTAAAAAATGCTGAAACTCACAGAGATACAAGAGCATTGGAACTGAATCAGAAATTGTCCTCACAGTAACAGTGGAGAAAAAGCTGTAAGAATGAAGTTGTGAATCAAGACTTTTCCCCAAAGCAACATATTTTAACACTGTAGTTGTAATCATCCATTCTTTTTTCCTTTTTTTAGGCTAAAGAAGTTAAAGCTCTTAATTTAAGAATGTAATTTTCCATTAATTCTTAAGATGACTTTAACCAAAAACCATCTTTGATTTGGGAAGTCCATAACGAAAGGAAAACCATGATTCCATTATTTTCTCAACAGTTATTAGTAAACCATGATTTTTTGCATCTTGCATGGTATATAATGGGACATCTTTTTTGATAATCCCTTACAATAAAGCCTTTATATCCATTTTATAAATAATATATAAGAGCAGAACTTTCATTTGATGAAAAATAAATTCTAAGATTTAATTTCTTCCATGAATTCTGGAGTTCCGCATACCAGTTCATCATGAAATCCAAATAATCCTGTAACCTGTTTTGCTAGTGTATCATCTCAGAGTCCATTGAATAAGCATAATATAAATGTTAGTCTTTGACAACTATTGATATGTTTATATAATTCAAAATACTCAGGTGTGTGGCTTCAGTTAAAAGTGATGGAAAATGTTGCAAAATAGTGCTGACAGTATTTAATGATCATGCAGATTCTTCAATTATGATGAAAAGACTTAATTTTCTGAAATAAAAAGTCTTATTTTCTCTATAATATTAGTATGAGATAATTTCTAAATTTCAAATCATAAAACTTGAAAGCAGTTATCTATTTTTTCCAAAAAGTGTTTTTCATATTAAATAAGCTATATGTTGGTTACATTGAATTTGTAGTTTTAAAATATTTTCAGACATTTACAGATATTATTTATTATACAAAGATATATGGTTATATTTTATGTATGTGGTTTTTCTAAGCCAGCTGCTTCACAGTGTTACTTTGTAAGATAATATAAATTGATAATAGTCTATAAGTTGTACTTCAGAGGCTAATCTATTAAACTGAACCATAATCTGGTGTTTCCCAAATTGACTGAACATTATAATCATTCAGACCTAATGCAGTCAGAATACTTAAAAGATCGGAGGGGCCTAGAATTCCTCATTTTAAAGCAATGCCTGAAAAATTCTAATGTTTGTTCGGATTTGTAAACCACTGGATTAACCTAATGATTCTGCTTTTCTTTGTTTCTGTAACAAAATCAAACACCTGTCATTTTCTGCCCCTTTCTTCCTTATTCTCATAACTGTCAAAATGATTTGGTGCTTTAAACAACCTGGCTCACAGCCATCTAGAGATGCACTGCAGGAGGCTGCCTATGCAACCCTGGTATCCTTGTCCTCCTCTTTTCTCAGGAAAATGCTTCAGCTTTTTCATCTTGAGTGGACTGGCTCCATTTGCCTGGATACTTGGTTCGATTCTTATCCTCCATTCACTTTCTCGGGTATCACTTGCTTCACAAGGTTACTTCCACCTACAGTGTGGTCTTGGTTAGCCTTTGCTCAATAATAACCTTTTGACTCCCTTGCCAAATTTTGGCTTCCCAGAACATCCAACCCAGGTTAGAAAGGAGAGTTGGAGCTGGGCGTGGTAGCTCACACCTGTAATCCCAGTAACTCAGGAGATGGAGCAGGAAGATCACAGGTTCCAGGCCAGCCTCAGTGACTTAGTGAGGCCCTAAGCAAATTAGTGAGACCTTGTCTCAAAATTAAAAATAAAAAGAGCTGGATGTAGCTTAGTGGTAAGGCATTTCTGGGTTCAATCCTCAGTACAACAAAAGAAAGGAGAGTTGGAACAACCCCTTAGTTGATACCAACCTAGGTCATTCTTCTTTGCATTTACATGTACACATCTTCTTTTAACTTTTGTTTATTACTTTCCTTCAAATTGTTGCCCAGTACTTTGAGCCTTAAATCATTTTTAATCATGTAATTTTTACAAAGCTTGCTTTGTGCTGAACTTAGGCTAAATGTTCTTAATGTTATCATTTAATACTAGTTAATAAATGAGAGCAATGCTAAACAGCATACTTAACACAAAATTTGAAATGAATCAGTGTTATCAGATTGAAGAAAAACTTTAAAAGTGGCCAGGATTTCTTTATGGAGTTTATACATAAGTGTAATCACGGGAATTAGATTCAAGGTTATTTCCTGAAGTGCCAACATTTAGCATTTGTATTAGTGTTTAGGTATTTTTTTATATATTATTTGAGAATTATAGTGTATTTGCTGTTATTTTCTATCCACCATTTGGCTGTCATTGATTAATTAGATGTTTCTTATCCTCCATTAACTTTCTTGGGTATCACTTGCTTCACAAGGTTATTTCCACCTACAGTGTGGTCTTGGTTAGCCTTTGCTCCAGGCCCATAATCAAGAGTAACCTTTTGACTCCCTTGCCAAAATTTGGCTTCCCAGAACCTCAGTCCCAGGTTAGAAAGGAGAGTTGGAATTTGGCATCTGAGGATAATTTCTTATGGGAAAAACATTTCAGCATACAAGTAAACTTTTGGAACATTATTTGGGATCACTTGTTATATTTCTTGAAGTGTCCCATTAATTTCTGGTCAAAAGAAATAAACCCTTAATTTAAAATGCTATGCTCTTTTCTAACTTTACAAAATGAGCTCTTGACAAATGTTCTTTAGTTAGAGATTCTACACAGACTAGGATTTGATAGAAATACTCAGGTAGTACATTAAGGAATTTGAAAAATTAGTTATTTACCATACTATGAAACTTTAGTTAGGTTAATATTTACTGGTAATATATGAATGTGAAAGAGCACACATTGGGCTCCTCCATACAAAGTTTGGTATCTACTTTGGGAAAACTATAGGAATGCAACAGTGAAACCTATTTGAGATTAAGTGTGGTTTACAAATCCATTTTAGTTTTTACACATTAAAAAACGCAGATATTCTGTTTTGGCAATGTTGACCCTGGCTACTCTCCAGATCCTCCTTTCTCCCACTGTAGTTGCCAGTGGATATAAAACTTTGCAGGCTTCCTTCCATGCTGCTTTTGTAAGGGATAGCACTCAGCTACAGGTTATAAATGAACCCTCGATTTGCAGGAGAGTTTTTTTAGTTTTTTTATTTTTTTTTCTTTTGTTTACATATTTTAAAAAATGCATTTATATATTATATGTAAGCCCAAAAATTCCCCACATATTCTTACTTAATGACTTATGAAATGAAATAAAATCATAAAATTCTCTCACTTTAAAGTATGTACCCCATTTTTGATTTAGAAAATAGTCACTTAAGTTCTGTTGTATCTTACAACCACTCATAATGTCTGTTAATGTACTGTGTAACAGTGGGGTTTTTCTTTCTTTTGCTGATTAGGAACTTTTTGAATGGAAGGATTTTAAATTCTAATGTACCTAAACATTCTGTTCAACTAAAAGTTCTTAAAATAAATTCTAAACTAGCTTTAGACCTCAAAAAAAGAGTTTTTCTTTTGTTTTGTTTTTGTACTGATGATTGGAGCCAGGGACACTTTAACACTGAGCTACACTTCCTGTCCTTTTTATTCTTTATTTTGAGACAGGGTCTTGCAGATTAGCTGAGGCAGGCCTCAAACTTAAATCCTTCTGCCTCAGCCTCTCAAGTTGCTGGGATTATAGGCAGGCACCACCATACCTGACTAGGACCTCAAAATGTTTTGAAGTACGTAAATTTCTTCTTTTATAAATAGCTATTAGGAAACATTTGAAATGGTTTTTTTTTTAAATTAATTTTTAACTCAAAATTGAAAATAGGAATTTGTTTTAGTGCAGCAAAATGGTGCCAGAAGAGAGATAATTAAAATTGGAGTATCTATAAGGATTGGGTTCCATATTACACCACTGGACTATGACATGATTGGCATGTCTTGATCTTTACTGTTTGCTTCAGTAAAAAATGTTAATTAAGGCTTCATTCTTCACCACATATTTTCCCTATATGTAATATTTACTATAAGAACATAATTAAATTATATTAATTTTTCTGGAGATAAAGTGGGTAATAAGAAAAAGTACCTTGCTGTTTCTGCTTATGGTGGGCTGAGTAATGGTGCCTACACATATTCGTGTCCTAATTCTTCGCACTTGTGAAGATAGGGAGAAGGAGACTTTGCAAATCTGATTGAATGTATAGACCTTGTGATGGGGAGAAACTCCTGTGTTTTCTATGTGGAACCAATTTAATCAGAAGAGTCCTTAAAAACGAGGAGGCTTTCAGAGAGATGTGACAGTGGAAGCTGATCAGAGAAAGTCCACATTGCTAGTTTTAGAGATGGAAGAAGGGGCCATTGGTCATGGAAGGAGGTGACTTATAGAAACCAAACAGCAAGGAAGCATTCTTCTCTGGAGCCCCTAGAAAGGAATCCTGCCTTGTTGACGTCTTGCTTGTGGCCTGGTGAGTCCCAGGTTGGATCTCTGACCTACAGAACTGATCTACAGCACTGTAAAATTAGTAATTTAATAATTTTTGTTGTTTAAGCCATTAAGCTTGATGATCTGCCTCAGTAGCAATGGAAAGTTAGTATACTGCTCATTGTGTATGCTGTTAAAATGAATACATATCTTTTAATTTCACTTTCATAAGATCACTGAGATTAAAGATCATCTAAATTATTGTTAAAAGAGAAGTGATAAGATACAGATGATGAGTTATTAAAAAGTTTTACAGCCGGGCACGGTGGCGCACGCCTGTAATCCCAGCACTTTGGGAGGCTGAGGCAGGAGGATTGCGGGTTCAAAGCCAGCCTCAGCGATGGCGAGGCACTTAGCAACTCAGTAAGACCTTGTCTCTAAATAAAATACCAAAAAAGGGCTGGGGATATGAACCAGTGGTCAAATGCCCCTGAGTTCAATCCCCGGTACCACCAAAAAAATAAAAATAAAAAAAAAATGTTTTACTATGAAAACAAAGAGACTTGACTCTTAAGAATATGGCTGTGATTTCTCTAATAGTTAATATCTGAAAATACTATTGTCACCCAACATACTATTAACCACATAGTATAACCAACACCATTGATAAATACTTCACTCTAAATTCTCTAAAACAAAAACTACATTAAATTATACTCACAAAAACTAAGAAGTGTGTTCAACCTGTTTTACTATTAAATGGACATGTGACTGGGTAAGTCTTTGCTCTTAGCCTTTAGTTTTTCTGTGTGTTTGTAAAATCAGGGCCTTGAACTAGATTTCTGATGACAAACTTCTGTTGTTATAATAAGGTCACCAAAGTTTTCCAAGTCAGAAATGAGCTGAAGCAAAACTGTGGAAATAAACTGAATGGTACCAGCACATGTGAAGCAGCAACTCTGATTTCCACTGAACAAGGTCCCCCTGTGTTTGCAAACCTTTAGGTAGGACCACTCTGCAAAAGGGCTTATATGGTAAAGGAAGGGAAACAGGTTTGGGGGCTAAGACTCTGGGAAGAAAAGTGGTCTTCACTCAGTACTTTGATGGAAGCCAACATTTATAAATAGTTGAATGTAATTATATGTGCCTGTTACATGTCCAATAGGTTGTACTTTTTATAGAAAGTCCACCCACTTTAAATAAAATATTATTTTAATATCTGACTCACGGGTAGCTTAAATAACTTGAGTTTCTAAGACCCTTTCTTTTTCATACCATTTCCTTCCCTTCTAACATACAAAATATAGTCATTGCTTAATTACTATGGAGAAAAATGCTGCATAGTTTATTATCAGGCAATCAAGGATTTCTGGAAACTGCTATACACTGTAGCCTTATTGAAAAGACTAATCTTTTTAAAAAATTTTTTTAGTTGTAGGTGGACACAATACCTTTATTTTATTTATAATTTATGTGGTGCTGAGGCTTGAATCCAGTGCCTCACATAATGCTAGGCAAGCGCTGTACCACTGAGCCACAACCTCAGCCCAAAAAGACTATCTTAATCTGTTCAATTTAATAGATCTAGAAAGAAAAAGTACAAATAGTCTTTATATACACAGTACCTTCAGAAATTTGGAAATTGACCTGGGAAGTTGAGTGGTATGGAAAAAAGACAACTACAGTAGGCTTTATCTTCACAGACTGAGTTACATGTTTTCTTGCATATGTGCATTCCTGGCAATGCTAATTTGTCTTATGTTTGGGACACAAATGTCTGGGCACAAGAGAAAAGCCAGATGGAGCAGATGGTTTTTTTTTTTGTGTGTGTGTGTGGAAAGAAGAGGAGGAGGTTAGACAGAAAAAAAACATTGCTGAGAAGGGAAATTTATATTGTCACAAACAATATCTCCTTCTATAAGAAGGAGATAAGGGTATTTCTGAATTGCCTAACTACAGTGCCTTAGAACAAGTACTATGCTTATGGTTGCAAGGCTTTTCTAAGAAGTAGATTCAGAATGAATTATCCATGCAATGGGCCCAGATTTGTGAGCAATGGTGAATAATTTGTGAATATTAAGAATATATAAGCTAGCCGGGCGTGGTGGCGCACGCCTGTAATCCTAGCACTTGGGAGGCTGAGGCAGGAGGATCGCGAGTTCAAAGCCAGCCTCAGCAATGGCGAGGCACTTAGCAACTCAGTGAGACCCTGTCTCTAATAAAATACAAAAAAAAAAAAAAAAAAAAGGACTGGGGATGTGGCCCAGTGGTCGAGTGCCCCTGAGTTCAATCCTCAGTACCAAAAAAAAAAAAAAAAAAAAAAAAAAGAATATATAAGCTATAATAAGCTTTTGTGCTAGTCAGGTAGCTTCCAGGGAAGCCTGAGTAAGATCTAGCATTGCCAAGGCTCTTTATACTGTTCCAGCCAACCATCCGCTTCCAGAGGAGCCTTTTGTGCTTATGAGGTAGTAATCTTTACCCACAGCTTCAGCATCCACAGACTGACAGACAGGTATAGACCGAATGCCTACCATGTACTTCCTTCACTTCTCATCATTTTTACAGTAGATGTTTTCATTTTTTAAAATGTTTTTTAGATGTTAATGGACCTTTATTTTATTCATTTATTTATAAGCAGTGCTAAGAATCTAACCCACTGCCTCACACGTTAGGCAAGTGCTCTACCACCGAGCCACAAACCCAGCCACTATATATCCTCATTTTATAGGGAAAAAAAGGCACAGTTTAGTTTCTGAAATTTTATATTAGGTAAGTGGAATCTACCTAAAACATTATTTCTAATTATTATTGTCAATTTTTGCCAATAATTTCTATCAACCCAAAGAAATGTGAAAAAATTGAGGTGTGTATCTTTAAGACACACTCAGTTTTCCTAACAAGCTCTATTTAGATGCTACCAGTTACCATTTGACACAATTCGAATTCTAAGGAAGAAATTTAGGAAAAAGGGTACATCCTCCAAATAAGTAACTAAAAATTGATTAAAAATTGAAACCTGTGTAATGTTAAGGAATAGACTTTGAACTTCATAGAAACCAGGACTAAAGTGAGTTAATGGTTTCATTTAATCATTGATAACATCACCACTTTTGGTTATATTTATTTATTTATTTATTCCTGTATTTTGGGGGACAGGTGTTGGGGATTGAACTCCAGGGCACTTGACCACTGAGCCACTTCCCCAGCCCTATTTTGTATTTTATTTAGAGACAGGGTCTCACTGAGTTGCTTAGAGCCTCGCGGTTGCTGAGGCTGGCTTTGAACTCAGGATCGCCCTGTCTCAGCATCCCAGGCCGCTGGGATTACAGGCGTGCCCTGCTGTACCAGGCACATCATGACCTTTGGTTTTCTCTTCGGCTTCCTCTAACCTATTCCCAGAGTCCATCACCTTTTTTCCCCCTCTTTGGCCCTTCCATATCTTAGGTGCCTGACACTTTCTTGGTTTTGATGGACCTAGTTCTTTTAGTTATAAGTTAATCCCTGCAGAGGAAGTAGTTGGTAAAAACTCATGAGTGTGTGTGTGTGTTCCTTTTTTCTATTTACTCTTCTACCTACCCACCCACCCACCCATGCCACATTTCTTGAAGATTTTGTGTTGGTGTCATGAAAAATAAGTCTTTGAGCGCTAATTGAATGCAGCATAGAGACTAAATAGATTCTTTGGTGTAGGGGTCATTTTGAGTTGGAGGATTATGGGTTTGTCTAGTACCATGCAAGTGCCACCAATTTGAAGTCTATCCCTAAACATTTGCCTTGTGAATACAGTCATTACTTTTGGGGGAAGCACCTGCTACCTGGATACTAACGACTTTTACTTGGTATAAGGGGTATTGGGTTTGGTTTGATGGCTACTACGTAACTGAAGAAATATGAATTACTGCCCATTGGCATCAGCACCCCACACAAACAATTTCCTCTTCCTTTGTTGGCTTTCTTCCCCCAAGACAACAGAAAGAAGTACTTTTAAAACAGAAATAATTTTATCATTGAAATTTGGGCAGGGGAGTTACTGGGGATTGAACTCGGGGCCCTCCACCACTAAGCCCCATCCGTAGCCTTATTTTGTATTTTATTTAGAGCCAGTGTCTCATGGAGTTGCTTGGTGCCTTGCTTTTGCTGAGGCTGGCTTTGAACTCATAATGCTCCTGCCTCAGACTGCCAAGCTGCTAGGATTACAGGTGTGTGCCACTGTGCTGGGCTTTTATCATTAAAATTTTGATCCAGCAGAAATCTGTATTTTTCCCTTTCTTGTACTTTTATATATTGCTAGAATTATTGTAAGCCAAGGTGGTAAAAGGACTTTTTTAAAACTCAAGTTATTTTTAGGTAATGATATGAATCAGAGTTATGTGAAAAAGTACCATGGGACCTGTCTTTCTTTTCCCACAAAATTAAAAGCTCTGTTTACTTTATTAATATCATATATCAAGTATGGTACCTGCAATGTATTAGATACTAATATTAGATAATCTACATACATAGCGAGAAGTAGTATAACAATGTTTAATATCAAGTTCTCTGGGCTGGTGAGTTCAACTCCTGACTCCCTCTAGCTGTGTGACCTTACATAAAATACCTCTTGTGCCTCAGTATTAGATATCTGGTAGACTAAAAAATTTAATCCATTTAGATAGCATTAAGCAGTGTTTAATATCTAGTGAAAGCTCAATGAATATTTATTCTCATTCTTTCAGTAATCACAAAGTAGGTATATATTGTTATCTCCATTTTAAGATGAGGAAGCTGAAACCCCAAAGTTATGCTTTAAAGGCTGCTCTTGGTCCTTGAGATATAGTCCAAGTTTCTCAACATGCATTACAAGGCTCTTTGTTATTGAACCCCTTCCCCCTACCTTCTCCAGCCTTCTCTGTCACTATCCACCTCCTCTCCTTTTCTTCCCCCACCCTCCCAGGACACATTTTAACTTTGACTACGTTGAACCTCTATACTTACTGGCATGTGTACCCATTCTCTCAGGCCTTTGCTCAGGCTGCTTCATCTACCTGACCCCCACTTCTATCAATCAAGCCTCTTTCCCTTAGCTAATATCTATTTATACTTCCAAGTTCTCAATGTAGACATCCTTCCTTCTGGAAAATGCCTCTGCCTGATTCCCCATGTTCACTAAATACCTTCCCAGATGTTCTCATTATACCCTGTACCTGCCCATGTATTTACAAATTTAATTATTGTTTTTATTCCCTGGACTGTAAGTTCCCTAAGGGCAAGGTCCATGTTCAGATTGTTGGATATTGTCTCCACAGTACCTAGCACATGAGTGTATGAGGAATGGAAAGATATAAAAAGTAATACCTCACTAAAAGTTGGTAAGTTAATAAGGTAACAACTCTGCATATGTATGTGTATATGTATTATGGATCAAGTTCTTCCTTTGGTGTTTTTGGATGCTACTTACTGCTATCATGGATGAAGTCAATAGAAGTATGCCAGTGTTTCTGTAAAAGAAGGAAGGGCTACTGGCATCTGGAGCACTTTGGGGATTCTGTTTGTTTGACCTTGGGCCTTGCTCCCCTCCTAGCTATTGGAGCAGCATATCCACCTCATAGTGGAGCTGAGAAGGCAGTTACTTGTATGGCATCAGGTGAAGGCCTTGTTCTTCATCTTAATGGAGAAGCAAAACATTTGAAACATTACTTAGTCCTGAGTAAGAATATTTGATTTTTTTCCACAAAGAGGCAGCTAAAAATTTTTCATTGTTGTATATTGAAGGAGCCCTAATTAGGAAGGGCTGTTGCAGCTAGCTGGAAGCCATAGGTTCCACCTATGTGACGCACCTGTAGGCACCCGCAAAGCTGAAGGTATATAACCGGGTGAAAGCGGTCCGAGTTAGGAGAACGAATTCATTCGGCCAAAAGCGAAGCGAGCCGGCCAAAAGCAGCCGGGCAGTCACTCGGTCGGTCAGAAGAATCAGAGCGGCCAGAACGTAGGCAGAGCGGTTACAGAAGAGAAACCAGATAGAAGACAGAAGAGAAACCAGATAGAAGAAGTAATGACTGGTCAGAGTTAGGCCGAGGCTCCCAAGGAAGACAGAAGACAGAAGAAAGAAGAAGGAAGAAAGCGGCCAGAACGAGAGAAGAAAGAAGCTCTAATCTTTCTCTAAGCTAAGCTCTTTCTTTCTTTCTCTAAGAAAGCTCGCTTTAATCTTTCTCTCTAAAAATCTTTCTTTCCCTCTCTAAGCTCTAAGAAAGTAGAAGTAAAAGTAGTAAAAGCTTAACTCTGCCTCCGAGAGTTTTTCCTCCCGGTTTTCGGTACCAGGTAGCTTACAGTATATATTTAAGCTGTAAAGTATGGTGGTGTGATATACATATGCATAGTGAAATGATTACCACAATAGGGCTAATTAACATATCCTTCACCTTTACCATTGTGTGTGTGTATGTGTGTGTGTGTGTGTGTGTGTGTGTGAGAGAGAGAGAGAGAGAGAGAGAGAGAGAGAGAGAGATCCTTCTGGAAAATGACAGAGACAGAGACAGAGATCAGAACACTTAAGATCTTAGCAGATTCAAAGATAATAGTACAATGTTATTAACTATGCTCACTGCCTGTGGTTTGGATGTGGTTAGTTTCCTTAAGGGTTCATGTGCTATAGGCTTGGTCCTCAGTATGGTGGTGCTGAAATAGTGGGACTTTTAAGTGGTGGAGCATAGTGGGAGGTTATTGGGTATGTTATGCTCAGAAAAGATTAAGAATAGTTTTTGTGGGGCTTTAGAGTTATTTTAAGAGGGGTATGGGCATTGTGGTACATACCTATAATTCCAGATACTTTAGAGTCTGAGGCAGAAGGATAGTAAGTTCTAGACCAGCCTGGGAGACTTAGGGAGAGTTAGAGATGTAGCTCAGTGGTAGAGTGCCCCTGGGTTTAATCCCAGTACCATCAAGAGAGCGAGAGAGAAAGGGAGAAAGGAGGAAGGAAGGAAGGAGGGAGGGAGGGAAGGAAAGAAGGGAGGGAGGGAGGGAAGGAGGGAGGGAGGAAGCAAAGCCTGATCATTTCCCAGATTTTCATTTTCTTTTTTATTGGTTTCCTATCTGGTGATGTGATCGTTCCCTCTTGCACATGCTTCTATTCTTGTGGTGCTATTTACCATGGTGTTATCTCCAGAGCTGAGCTAATGCCAGCACCATGCCCTTGAACCTCCAAAACTGTAAGCTGAATAAATCTTTATAAATTTACCTCTGGTATTTTGTTATAGTAAGGGAATATGGACTAATACAACCACCATGCTGTACATTAGCTCTCTAGAACTTAGTAATCTTATAATTTAAAGTTTGTACCCTTTGACTATGTTATGGTTTGGATATTAAAGTATTCCCTAAAGGCCATGTGCTAGAAAGGCTTGATTACCAGCTTGTGGTGCTATTGTGAGGTGTTAGAACCTTTAGAAAGTGAGGCCTAGTGGAAGGAAGTGAGGTCATTGGAGGAGTACCTTTGAAGGGTAAATTTGGGATCCTGGCCCTTTCTTCTCACTCTTTGCTTCCCAATCCCCATGAGGTGAACAAACTTCCTTCACCATACACTCCCACTACCATGATGTACTGCAAAGCAAGTGGGCCAAGGGAACATAGACTGAAACTTTTGAAATCG
Organism: Tamias sibiricus; assembly: GCA_025594165.1. Lineage (NCBI taxonomy): Eukaryota > Metazoa > Chordata > Mammalia > Rodentia > Sciuridae > Tamias > Tamias sibiricus. The sequence continues at coordinate 89,787,815 of CM046662.1, forward strand.
TAGGCCAAAATAAATCATTCCTCCTTTTATATTTTCTCAGGCATTTTGTTCCAGTGGCAGCTGACTAACACAGACTGAAATCCCCCCTTCACCTCACTCCTCACTCCCAGAAATTACTATTCTTCTGTTTCTATAAGTTTGACTTCTTTAGATTTCACATATAGGAGAGATTGTGCAGTATTTGTCTATGACTGGCTTATTTCATGTAGCATAAAGTCCTTTAAGTTTATCCATTTTGGCAGTGTTTCCCTTTTTTTGGTACCAGAAATTGAACACAGGGTTACTTAACCACTGAGCCACATCCCCAGCAGCCCTTTTTAAAATATTTTATTTGGAAACAGGGTCTCACCGAGTTGCTAAGTGCCTCGCTAAATTGCTGAGACTGGCTTTGAACTTGCAATCCTCCTTCTCAGCTTCCCGAGTCACTGGGATAATAGGCATGCGCTTCAATGCCTAGCCGGATTTCCTTCTTTTTAAAGACTAAATAAAATTCCATTGTGTATGTATACCATGTTTCCTTTATCCATTCATCTGTTAGTGAACACTTAGGTTGTTTCCATATTTTGTTTGTTTAGTTTTTTTTAATTCTAATTTGTTATTTGTAACAACAGAATGCATTACAATTCATATATTACACACATGGAACACAATTTTTCATTTCTCTGGTTATATACAAAGTTTATTCACTCCATTCGTGTCTTCATACATGTACTTTGGATAATGATGTCCATCTCATTCCACCATCATTTCTAACCCCCTGCCCCCACTCTTCCCCTCCCACCCCTTTGCCCTATTATATTTGTCTATTCCTCCCATGCTCCCCCTCCCTACCCCACTATGAATCAGATTCCTTATATCAGAAGACATTCAGCATTTGGTTTTTTGATATTGGCTAACTTCATTTAGCATTATATTCTCCAACTTTATCCATTTACCTGCGAATGCCATGATTTTATTCTCTTTTAATGCTGAGTAATATTCCATTGTGTATATATGCCACATTTTCTTTATCCATTCATCTACTGAAAGACATCTAGGTTGATTCCAAAATTTAGCTATTGTGAATTGTGCTGCTATAAACATTGATATGGCTGTGTCCCTGTAGTATGTAGACCGAGGAGAGAGCTGAGCCAAATGGTAGCTCCCTTCCCAGTTTTCCAAGGAATCTCCACACTGCTTTCTATAATGGCTGCACCAATTTGCAGTACCACCAGCAATGTTTGAGTGTACCTTTTTCCCCACATCCTCACCAACACTTATTGTTGTTTGTATTCTTAATAGCTGTCATTCTGACTGGCGTGAGATGAAATCTTAGAGTAGTTTTGATTTGCATTTCTCTAATTGTAAGAGATGTTGAACATTTTTTCATATATTTGTTGATTGATTGTGTATCATCTTCTGAGAAGTGTCTGTTCAAGTCCTTGGCCCATTTATTGATTGGGTTATTTGTTTTTTTGGTGGTTAGCCTTTTGAGTTCTTTATATACCCTACAGATTAGTGCTCTATCTGATGTGTGAGGGGTAAAAATTTGCTCCCATGATGTAGGCTCTCTATTCACCTCACTGATTGTTTCTTTTGCTGAGAAGAAACTTTATAATTTGCATCTATCCCATTTATTGATTCTTGATTTTAGTTATTGCGCTATAGGAGAGTCATATTAAAGAAGTTGGGGCCTAATCCAGCATGATGGAGATTTGGGCCTACTTTTTCTTCTATTAGACACAAAAAGTTCTACCAGAAAACTTCTAGACCTAGTAAATGAATTCAGCAAAGTATCAGGAGATAAAATCAACACCCATAAATCAAACACATTTCTGTACATCAGTGACAACTCCTCTGAAAGAGAAACTAGTAAAACCACCCCATTTACAATAGCCTCAAAAAAAAAAAAATTAAATACTTGGGAATCAACTTAATGAAAGAGGAGAAAGACCTATACAATGAAAATGCAGAACCCCAAAGAAAGAAATCAAAGAAGACCTCAGAAGATGGAAAGATTACCTAGCTATTGGATAGGCAGAATTAATATTATCAAAATGACCATACTACCAAAAGCACTGTACAGATTTAGTGCAATTCCAATCAAAATCAAAATGGTATTCCTCATAGTAATAGAAAAAGCAGGTGGCCCAGCCACCAACCCACCTGGCCGCTGACTCACGCCGCCACTGCCACTGGGGCTGGGAATAGCAGGTCCCCGCTGCAGAGAGGGCCCTACCAGAGGAAGCCCTGTCCATTTCCTGGGGGACTGCAATCTGCCCAGCTGAGACCAGAACAAGCTATAGATACCCGCCAGAAGGAGTGGCCCAGCCACCAGCCTGCCCGACTGCCGGCCCACACTACCACCAGAACCAGGAGCTGCAGGCTCCACCCTCTGGAAGGGCCCTGCTGCCCACCTGCCCAACCCCCACCAAAACAACTAGACTGGGAGGAGACCCAGGAGGAGGAGAATGGGGAGAGGAAAGCCAGACGCCTGCTCCACCACACTGAGGCCAGGAAGGGATCTGGAGAGAGAGGCCCACTCCATGCCTGCAAATCCAAATCGGAGAGGTAACCTGCATCTGCCCAGAGAGACTCACCACACTGGGATTCCATAGCTACTCAACCCAACACCAATATAATTATAGGCCTGAGGGTGCCACTGCCACAAAACTGAGTTAGCAACTTTACTACCAAGGAACAACAAAAAAGTCTGGGTAAGACATCACTAAGGTCCCTAGAGACCAGGATGCACCAGAAGGTGCAACCAGTTATGCTGTTGTGAACTAACAGGGAATCTCTTGCTTCTACTAACAGCCAAATTCTAATGATTATACTCTCACTAGTCAAATAATCTAATACCTCTGTTTTCTCACATCTTACTTGTAACATAACATTTAAGCCAACCTCTAAGTCCCCCCTTCTACCATTAGATACTGTAAACCACCACACAAACATAGAGACTATATGATATAACTGATCTCATCATTTTTGTTTATAGTGACAAAACTGTAAATAATAAAAACAGAAACTAACTAACTGATATATGGACACACATTAGGTACATTGAAAGCTCTAATATTGATATTTCCCTAAAAAGTGAGGTTTTGGGTAACCTGGAGGGACCTTATAAGACACAAGGGCAGAAGCTGTAATATCTCAGGCTTACCTTGCAAGAGAGGAAAGTACATAGACATCATGAAAAAATAAGGGAGGAAAATGCCCCAAACAAACCAAGATACTACAACAATAGAAGCCATAGAAAGCACAGTAGTTGAAATATCAGAGAAGGAGTTCCGGATATACATAATTAAAATCATAAGGGATTTCAAAAACGACCTAAGTGAACAGATAAGGGCAAAAAATGATCTCTCCACACTAAAGAAAGAAATTGTAGAAGACCTCAGAAGATGGAAATCCCTACCTTGTTCTTGGATAGGTAGAATTAATATTGTCAAAATGTCCATACTACCAAAAGCATTATACAGATTTAATGCAATTCCAATCAAAATCCCAATGACATTTCTCAAAGAAATAGAAAAAGCAGTCATGAAATTCATCTGGAAAAATAAGAGACCCAGAATAGGTAAAGCAAACCTGAGCAGGAAAAGTGAAGCAGGCGGCATCACCATACCAGACTTTAAATTATACTATAGAGCAATAGTAACAAAACCAGCATGGTATTGGCACCAAAACATACTAGTAGACCAATGGTACAGAATTGAGGACACAGAGACTAATACATATAATTTCAGCTATCTTATATTAGACAAAGGCGCCAAAAATGTACAGTGGAAAAAGGATAGCCTCTTCAACAAATGGTGCTGGGAAAACTGGAAAGCCATATGTAACAAAATGAAATTAAACCTGTGTCTCTCACCTGTGTCTCTCACCATGCACAAAATTCAATTCAAAGTGGATCAAGGACTTAGGAATTAGACCAGAGACAATACACCTAATAGAAGAAAAAGTAAGCTACAATTTCCAACATGTCGGATTAGGCTCCAAGTTCCTTAACAAGAATCCTGTAGCCCAAGAATTAATGGATGGGATAGATTTAAGCTAAAAAGCTTCTTCTCAGCAAAAGAAACAATCAGTGAGGTGAATAGAGAGCCAACTAACTGGGAACAAATATTTAATACATGCACATCAGATAGAGCACTAATTTCTAGAATATATAAAGAACTCAAAAAACTAGACACCAAAAAAAAAAAAATAATAATCCAATCGATAAATGGGCTAAGGAATTGAAAAGACACTTCTCAGAAGAAGATACACGATTAATCAACAAATACTTGAAAAAATGCTCAACATTGCTGGCAATTAGAGAAATGCAAATTAAAACTACTCTAAGATTTCATTTCACTCCAGTCAGAATGGCAGCTATCAAGAACACAAACAACAATAAATGTTGGAGAGGATGTGGGGAAAAAGGCACACTCATACACTGCTGGTGGGACTGCAAAATGGTACAACCATTATGGAAAGCAGTATGGAGATTTCTTGGGAAAATGGGAATGGAACCACCCTATGACCCAGCCATCCCACTCCTGGGTCTATTCCCAAAGGACTTAAAAACAGCATATTACAGTGACACAGCTACCTCAATGTTTATAGCAGCACAATTCACAATAGCTAGGTTGTGGAACCAACCTAGATGTCCCTCGGTAGATGAATGGATAAAGAAAATGTGGTATATATACACAATGGAATTTTACTCAGCAATAAAAGAGAATAAAATAATGGCATTCACAGGTAAATGGATGAAGTTGGAGAATATAATGCTAAGTGAAATCAGTCAATCTCAAAAATCCAAATACCAAATGTTTCCTCTGATATAAGGAAGCCAGTTCACAGTATTGTTGGGTCAGGGTACATAGGAGGATTAGAGGAACACTATAATGGTCAAAGGGAAGGGAAGGGAAGGGAGGGAGCAAGGGGGGAAGGGGGAAAAAAAGTGGTTGAATAAGATGGATATCATTATTCTAAATGCATGATTGAAGACTTGAATGCTGCGAATATACTTTGTATACAAACTGTTTTGTGTAAAAAGATGCTATATATGTATAGTATGAACTGCAATACATACTACTATAAATAAAAATTTTTTAAAAAATTAAAGAGTTTTGCCAAGGGGGGAAAAGAAAGATCTCTCCAACAAAGAGATAAGAGATCAAATACAACAATCGATCACACCAACAAAGAGATAAGAGTACAAATCCAGGTAGCAAACGATTACTTCAAGAAAGAGATAGAGAGTTTGAGAAAAAAAAAAAAAAAAAAAACAAAAAAAAAACGGAAATCCTTGAAATGAAAGAAACAGTAAGCATCTTTAAAAATTCAATAGAAAGCATCACCAACAGATTGGACCACTTGGAAGATAGGACCTCAGACAATGAGGACAAAATATATAATCTTGAAAATAAAGTTGACCTCACAGTGAAGATGGTAAGAAACCATGAACAGAATATTCAAGAACTATGGGATACCATCAAAAGACCAAATATGAGATTTATTGGAATAGAGGAAGGTGCATAGATTCAAATAAAAAGATGTACAATCTCTTCAATGAAATAATATCAGAAAATTTCCCAAGCAGGAAGAATGAATTTGAAAATCAAATACAAGAGGCCTATAGGACGCCAAATGTACAAAATTATAACAGGTCCACACTAAGGCACATTGTAATGAAAATACCTAGCATACAAAATAAAGATAGAATTTTAAAGGCTGCAAGAGAAAAGTTAGATTACCTATAAGGGAAAACCAGTTTGCATCACAGCAGATTTTTCAATCCAGATTCTCAAAGCCAGGAGAGCCTGGAACAACATATACCAGGATCTAAAGGATAAGGGATGCCAAACAAGAATTTTATATCCAGAAAATTTAAGCTTTCAATTTGAGGATGAAATAAAAAACTTCCCTGATAAACAAAAGCTAGAAGAATTTACAAGAAAGCCTGCTCTACAGAATATTCTTGGTAAAATATTCCACAAGGAGGAAATGAAAAATAATAATGAAAATCTGCAAAGGGAAGAACTACAATAAAAGGAAAAACCAAGTCAAGCTAAATACCAAAAATAATGATAAAATAAAAATGACTGGTAATACAAATTATGTCTTAATAATAACCCTGAATGTTAATGGCCTAAACTCACCAATTAAAAGACGTAGGTTAATAGATTGGATTAAAAAAACAGACCCAACAATATGTTGCCTTCAAGAGACACATTTCATAGGAAAAGATTCCCATAGACTGAAGGTGAAAGGATGGGATAAAATATATCACTCACATGGTCTATGTAAGCAAGCAGGGGTCTCCATCCTCATATCAAATAAAGTAGACTTCAAACCAAAGTTAATCAAAAGAGATAAAGATGGACATTTCATACTGCTCAGGGAATCATAGATCAACAAGACATAACTGTTATAAATATAAATGCCCCAAATAATGGAGCATCTACATTCATCAATCAAACTCTTCTCAAGTTCAAGAATCAAATAGACGACAACACAAAAATTCTAGGTGGTTTTAACACACCTCTTTCACCACTGGATAGGTCTTCCAAACAAAAGTTAAACAAAGAAACTATAGAACTCAATAATACAATTAATAACTTAGACTTAACTGACTATATATAGAGTATATCATCCATCAATGAGCCAATATACTTTCTTCTCAGCAGCACATGGATCCTTCTCAAAAATAGACCATATATTATGCCATAAAGCAACTCTAAGCAAATATAAAAAAGTAGGGATACTACCCTGCATTCTATCAGATCATAATGGAATGAAATAAGAAATCAATGATAAAAAAAGAAAGAAAAGCTACTCTAACACCTGGAGACTAAATAATATGCTATTGAATGATCAATAGGTTGCAGAAGACATCAAAAAGGAGACTAAGAAATTCTTAGAGGTAAATGAGAACAACGATATAACATACCAAAATCTCTGGGACACTCCAAAGGCAGTACTAAAAGGAAAGTTCATTCATTGCATGGAGCTCATTCCTTCAAAAAAGAAAAAGTCATCAAATAAATGAACTAACATTACATCTCAAAGCCCTAGAAAAAGAACAAATCAACCCTGAAAGAAGTAGAAGATGGAAATAATTAAAATCAGAGCTGAAATTAATGAAATTGAGACAAACAACAACAAAAAAATGGAAAAAATTGACAGAACTAAAAGTTGGTTCTTTGAAAAAATAAATAAAATTGATAAACCTTTAGATATGCTAGTGAAGAAAAGAAAACACAAATCACCAATATCTACGATGAAAAAGGAAATATCACAACAGACAATACAGAAATACAGAAGATAATTAGAAATTATTTTGAAAATTTATACTCCAATAAAATAGAAAACAAAGAAGGCATCAACAAATTTCTAGAGACATATGATATGCCCAAACTAAATTAGGATGATATACACAATTTAAATAGGTCATTTTCAAGCAAAGAAATAGAGGATGCCATAAAAATCTTACGAACCAAGAAAAGCCCAGGACCAGATGGATACACAGCCAGTTCTACAAGACCTTTAAAGAAAAACTAACACCAATACTTCTCAAATTATTTCATGAAATAGAAAAAGAGGGAACATTCCCAGACTCATTCTATGAGGCCAATATCACCGATTCCAAAGCCAGACAGAGACAAATCAAAGAAAGAAAATTTCAGACAAATATCCCTAATGAATATAGATGCAAAAATTCTGAATACAATTCTGGCAAATCGAATACAAAAACACATCAAAATGATAGTGCACCACGATCAAGTGGGCTTCATTCCAGGGATGCAAGTTTGGTTCAATATAAGGAAATCAATAAATGTAATTCATCACATCAACAGGATTAAAAATAAAAATCATACGATCATCTCAATAGATGCAGAGAAAGCATTTGATAAAATACAATGTCCCTTCATGTTCAAAATGCTAGAAAAAATAGGGATAACAGGAACATACCTCAACATTGTAAAGGCCATTTATGCTAAGCCCCAGGCCAACATCATCCTAAATGGATAAAAATTGAAAGCATTCCCTATAAAAACTGGAACAAGACAGGGATGCCCTCTTTCACCACTCCTGTTTAACATAGTTCTTGAAGCCCTAGCCAGAGCAATTAGACAGATGAAAGAACTTAAAGGGATACGGATAGGAAAACAAGAACTCAAATTATCACTATTTGCAGACGATATGATTCTATACATAGAAGATCAAAAAAATTGCACCAGAAATCTTCTAGATCTAATAGATCTAATAAATGAATTCAGCAAAGTAGCTGTATATAAAATCAATACCCATAAATCAAAGGCATTTGTGTACATCAGCGACAAATCCTCAGAAAGAGAAACTAGGAAATCCACCCCACTTACTATAGCCTCAAATAAGTAAAATAAAATATTTGGGAATTAACAAAATAAATGAAAGACCTCTGCAATGAAAACTACAGCAGCACGCTAAAGAAAGAAATTAATGAAGATCTTAGAAGATGGAAAGATCTACCTTGTTCATTGTCAAAATGACCATTCTTACAAAAGCACTATACAGATTCAATGCAATACTAATCAAAATCCCAATATCATTCCTCATAGAAATAGAAAAAGCAATCATGAAATTCATCTGGAAAAATAAGAGACCCAGAATAGCCAAAGTGATTCTTAGCAAGAAGAATGAAGCGGGTGGCATTACTATTCCAGACCTTAAATCGTACTACAAAGCAATAGTAACAAAAACAGCATAGTATTGGCATCAAAATAGACCAGTTGACCAATGGTACAGAATAGAAGACACGGAGATGAACCCACACACCTACAGTTATCTTATATAAGACAAAGGTGCCAAAAACGTTCATTGGAGAAAAGACAGCCTCTTCAACAAATGGTGCTGGGAAAAACTGGAAATTCTCATGTAATAAAATGAAATTAAATCTCTTTCTTTCACCATGCACAAAACTTAACTCAATGTGGATCAAGGACCTAGGAATTAAATTGGAGACCTTGCACCTAATAGAAGAAAAAGTAGGCCCAAATCTCCATCATGTTGGTTTAGGCCCCAACTTCCTCAATAAGACCCCTATAGCGCAATAACTAAAACCAAGAATCAGTAAATGGGATGGATTCAAACTAAAAAGCTTCTTCTCAGCAAAAGAAACAATCTGTAAGGTGAATAGAGGACCTACAGAATGGGAGTAAATCTTTACCACAAGCACATCAGATAGAACAGTAATCTCAAGGATTTATAAAGCTCTTAAAAGCCTTAACACCAAAAAAAACAAAAAAAAAAAAAAAAAAAAAAAAAAACCAAAAAAACAAATAACCCAATCAATAAATGAGCCAAAGAACTAAACAGACACTTCTCAGAAGATGATATACAAGCAATCAACAAATATATGAAAAAATGTTCAACATCTCTAGCGATTAGAGAAATGCAAATCAAAACAACTCTAAGATTTCATCTTACTCCAGTCAGAATGGCAGCTATCAAAAAAAAAAAAAAAAAAAAAAAAAAAAAAAAAAACAATAAATGCTGGTGAAGATGTGGGGGAAAAGGCACATTCTTACATTGCTGGTAGAACTGCAAATTGGTGAAGCCAATCTGGAATGTGGTATGGAGATTCCTAGGAAAATTGGGAATGGAACCACCATTTGACCCAGCTATCCCACTCTTTGGCCTATTCCCAAAGGACTTAAAAACAGCATACTACAGGGACACAGCCACATCAATCTTTATAGCAACACAATTCACAATAACTAGATTGTGGAACCAACCCTGATGCCCATCAGCAGATGAATAGATGGGGAAACTTTGGTATATATACACAATGGAACACTACTCATCACTAAAAGAGAATAAAATCATGGAATTTGCAGGTAAATGGATGGAGTTGGAGAAAATAATGCTAAGTGAAGTTAGCCAATCACAAAAAACCAAAGGTCAAAAACAATTTCAGAGGCCTATATGGACGCCAAATGTTCAAAAATTTTAACAGCGTCCATCACTTTATGGCAACATGTGTAATGAAATTACCTAGCATCCAAATATAAGATAGAATTTTAAAGGGTGCAAGAGAAAAGTTAGATTAACACTATAAGGGAAAAACCAGTTTGCATCTCAGCAGATTTTTTCAATCCAGATTCTCAAAGCCTAGGTAGAGCCTGGAACAACATATACCAGGATCTAAAGGATAAGGGATGCCAAACAAGAATTTTATATCCAGAAAATTTAAGCTTTCAATTTGAGGATGAAATAAAAAACTTCCCTGATTAAACCAAAAGCTAGAAGAATTTACAAGAAAGCCTGCTCTACAGAATATTCTTGGATAAAATATTCCAACACCAGGAGGAAATGAAAAATAATAATGAAAATCTGCATAAGGAAGAACTACAATAAAAGGAAAAAATACCAAGTCAAGCTAAATACCAAAAATAATGATAAAAAATAAAAATGACTGGTAATAATATCAAATTATGTCTTAATAATTAACCCTGAATGTTAATGGCCTAAACTCACCAATTAAAAGACGTAGGTTAATAGATTGGATTTAAAAAAAAACAAGACCCAACAATATGTTTGCCTTCAAGAGACACATTTCATAGGAAAAAGATTCCCATAGACTGAAGGTGAAAAGGATGGGATAAAATATATCACTCACATGGTCTATGTAAGCAAGCAGGGGTCTCCATCCTCATATCAAATAAAGTAGACTTCAAACCAAAAAGTTAATCAAAAGAGATAAAGATGGACATTTCATACTGCTCAGGGAATCATAGATCAACAAGACATAACTGTTTATAAATATAAATGCCCCAAATAATGGAGCATCTACATTTCATCAATCAAACTCTTCTCAAGTTCAAGAATCAAATAGACGACAACACAAAAATTCTAGGTGGTTTTAACACACCTCTTTCACCACTGGATAGGTCTTCCAAACAAAAGTTAAACAAAGAAACTATAGAACTCAATAATACAATTAATAACTTAGACTTAACTGACTATTATATAGAGTATATCATCCATCAATTGAGCCAATATACTTTCTTCTCAGCAGCACATGGATCCTTCTCAAAAATAGACCATATATTATGCCATAAAGCAACTCTAAGCAAATATAAAAAAGTAGGGATACTACCCTGCATTCTATCAGATCATAATGGAATGAAATAAGAAATCACATGATAAAAAAAGAAAGAAAAGCTACTCTAACACCTGGAGACTAAATAATATGCTATTGAATGATCAATAGGTTGCAGAAGACATCAAAAAGGAGGGAATAAGAAATTCTTAGAGGTAAATGAGAACAACGATATAACATACCAAAATCTCTGGGACACTCCTAAGGCAGTACTAAAAGGAAAGTTCATTCATTGCATGGAGCTCATTCCTTCAAAAAAGAAAAAGTCATCAAATAAATGAACTAACATTACATCTCAAAGCCCTTAGAAAAAGAACAAAATCAACCCTGAAAGAAAAGTAGAAGATGGAAAATAATTAAAATCAGAGCTGAAATTAATGAAATTGAGACAAACAACAAACAAAAAAATGGAAAAAATTGACAGAACTAAAAGTTGGTTCTTTGAAAAATAAATAAAATTGATAAACCTTTAGATATGCTAGTGAAGAAAAGAAAACACAAATCACCAATATCTACGATGAAAAAGGAAATATCACAACAGACAATACAGAAATACAGAAGATAATTAGAAATTATTTTGAAAATTTATACTCCAATAAAATAGAAAACAAAGAAGGCATCAACAAATTTCTAGAGACATATGATATGCCCAAACTAAATTAGGATGATATACACAATTTAAATAGGTCATTTTCAAGCAAAGAAATAGAGGATGCCATTAAAAATCTTACGAACCAAGAAAAGCCCAGGACCAGATGGATATACACAGCCAGTTCTACAAGACCTTTAAAGAAAAAACTAACACCAATACTTCTCAAATTATTTCATGAAATAGAAAAAGAGGGAACATTCCCAGACTCATTCTATGAGGCCAATATTCACCGATTCCAAAGCCAGACAGAGACAAATCAAAGAAACGAAAATTTCAGACAAATATCCCTAATGAATATAGATGCAAAAATTCTGAATACAATTCTGGCAAATCGAATACAAAAACACATCAAAATGATAGTGCAAAAACCACGATCAAGTGGGCTTTCATTCCAGGGATGCAAGTTTGGTTCAATATAAGGAAATCAATAAATGTAATTCATCACATCAACAGGATTAAAAATAAAAATCATACGATCATCTCAATAGATGCAGAGAAAGCATTTGATAAAATACAATGTCCCATTCATGTTTCAAAATGCTAGAAAAAAATAGGGAATAAACAGGAACATTACCTCAACATTGTAAAGGCCATTTATGCTAAGCCCAGGCCAACATCATCCTAAATGGATAAAAAATTGGAAAGCATTCCCTATAAAAACTGGAACAAGACAGGGATGCCCTCTTTACCACTCCTGTTTAACATAGTTCTTGAAGACCCTAGCCAGAGCAATTAGACAGATGAAAGAACTTAAAGGGATACGGATAGGAAAACAAGAACTCAAATTTATCACTATTTGCAGACGATATGATTCTATACATAGAAGATCAAAAAATTGCACACCAGAAATCTTCTAGATCTAATAGATCTAATAAATGAATTCAGCAAAGTAGCTGTATATAAAATCAATACCCATAAATCAAAGGCATTTGTGTACATCAGCGACAAATCCTCAGAAAGAGAAACTAGGAAATCCACCCCACTTACTATAGCCTCAAATAAGTAAAATAAAATATTTGGGAATTAACAAAATAAATGAAAGACCTCTGCAATGAAAACTACAGCAGCACGCTAAAGAAAGAAATTAATGAAGATCTTAGAAGATGGAAAGATCTACCTTGTTCATTGTCAAAATGACCATTCTTACAAAAGAGCACTATACAGATTCAATGCAATACTAATCAAAATCCCAATATCATTTTCTCATAGAAATAGAAAAGCAATCATGAAATTCATCTGGAAAAATAAGAGACCCCCAGAATAGCCAAAGTGATTCTTAGCAAGAAGAATGAAGCGGGTGGCATTACTATTCCAGACCTTAAATCGTACTACAAAGCAATAGTAACAAAAAACAGCATAGTATTGGCATCAAAATAGACCAGTTGACCAATGGTACAGAATAGAAGACACGGAGATGAACCCACACACCTACAGTTATCTTTTATAAGACAAAGGTGCCAAAAACGTTCATTGGAGAAAAGACAGCCTCTTCAACAAATGGTGCTGGGAAAACTGGAAATTCTCATGTAATAAAATGAAATTAAATCTCTTTCTTTCACCATGCACAAAACTTAACTCAATGTGGATCAGGACCTAGGAATTAAATTGGAGACCTTGCACCTAAATAGAAGAAAAAGTAGGCCCAAATCTCCATCATGTTGGTTTAGGCCCCAACTTCCTCAATAATACCCCTATAGCGCAATAACTAAAACCAAGAATCCAGTAAATGGGATGGATTCAAACTAAAAAGCTTCTTCTCAGCAAAAGAAACAATCTGTAAGGTGAATAGAGGACCTACAGAAGGGAGTAAAAGCTCTTAAAAGCCTTTAACAAGCACATCCTAGTAATCCTATGCTCATAGGCTCTGAGTCAGGAGGATCAGAGTAATCCGAGCCCTCAAGGATTGTACTAGCAAGACTCTCTAATAAAATACAAAAAAGGGCTGGGTGAAAGTGGTCGAGTTGAACACCAAAAAAAAAAAAAAAAAAAAAAAAAAAAAAAAAAAAATAAAAAAAGCCTTAACAAAAAAACAAAACCAAAAGAAAATAAAAAATAAAAAAAATAACCCAATCAATTAAATGAGCCAAAGAACTAAACAGACACTTCTCAGAAGATGATATACAAGCAATCAACAAATATATGAAAAAAATGTTCAACATCTCTAGCGATTAGAGAAATGCAAATCAAAAACAACTCTAAGATTTCATCTTACTCCAGTCAGAATGGCAGCTATCAAAAAAAAAAAAAAAAAAAAAAAAAAAAAAAAACAAACATAAATGCTGGTGAAGATGTGGGGGAAAAGGCACATTCTTACATTGCTGGTAGAACTGCAAATTGGTGAGCCAATCTGGAATGTGGTATGGAGATTCCTAGGAAAATTGGGAATGGAACCACCATTTGACCCAGCTATCCCACTCTTTGGCCTAATTCCCAAAGGACTTAAAAACAGCATACTACAGGGACACAGCCACATCAATCTTTATTAGCAACACAAATTCACAATAACTAGATTGTGGAACCAACCCTGATGCCCATCAGCAGATGAATAGATGGGGAAACTTTGGTATATTAAACACAATGGAACACTACTCATCACTAAAAGAGAATAAAATCATGGAATTTGCAGGTAAATGGATGGAGTTGGAGAAAATAATGCTAAGTGAAGTTAGCCAATCACAAAAAAAAACCCAAAAGTCAAAATGATCTCTTTGATATGAAGATACTAACTTATAAAGGCAAGAGAGTGGGGATGAGAGGAATGAAAGAGCTTTAAATAGAACAAAGAGGGGGAAGGGGGAGAGGGGGCAAGGGGAAATAGGAATAATGGCAGACTGAGTTATCCATGATTACCCTAAATACATGTATGAAGACACAATTGTTGTAAAAATAATGGCACTTTATATTAAAACCAGCAACTTGGGGCTGGGATTGTGGCTCAGCGGTAGAGCGCTCGCCTAGCACGTGCGCGGCCCGGGTTTGATCCTCAGCACCACGTACAAATAAACGCATTGTGTACAGCTAAAGCAAATAAATAAATATTAAAAAAACCCCAGCAACTTGAAAAATTGTGCTCTTTATATGTAATATGAAATGAAATGTACTCTGCAAACATGTATAACAAATTAGAATAATAAAATTATGTATATAAAAAAAAGAAAGAAATAGAAAAAGCAGTCATGAAATTCATCTGGAAAAATAAGAGACCCCAAAATAGCTAAGGCAATCCTTCGAAAGAAGAGTGAAGCAGGTGGCATCACTATACCAGATTTTTAAACTATACTACAGAGCAATAAGTAACACAAAACAGCATGGTATTGGCACCAAAATAGACTTGTGGACCAATGGTACAGAATAGAGAAAACACAGAGACTAACCCACACATAACATTACAATTTATCTTATATTAGACAAAAAGCGCCAAAAACATACATTGGAGAAAAGATAGCCTCTTCAACAAATGGTGCTGGGAAAACTGGAAATCCATATGCAACGAAATGAAATTAAACCCTATCTCTCACCATGCACAAAACTCAACTCAAAATGGATCAAGGACCTAGGAATTAAACCAGAAACCCTGAGTCGACAGTAACAGAAGAAAAAGTAGGCCCTAATTTGTTTCTATATCTTGACAGTGTAAACAAGAGCGCAGTGAAGGTGCATTTTTCAGTTACTCTTCAAGAGTACCTCTTTGTTTGTTTGGGTAAATAACACTTTGTTAAAATACGGATTTCATTTCCTTTGGCTATATAACCAGATGTGGACTGCTACATCACATGGTACTTGGTACTCCTATTTCTTTTTAATTTTATGAGGAACATGCATGTTGTTTTGTATATTGGCCTGTACCAATTTACAATCCCTCTAATGGTGTGCTAGTGTTTTTTCATTTTCTCTGCTCTGCTTACCGATTCTAGTTATCATTTGGCTTTTTAAGATTGACCTTCTAACTTGTATGTGGTAATACCACTTTGTTATTTGGATTTGAATTTTTTATTATGATTAGTGATGTTGACACCTTTCCATGTACCTGTTGGCCATTTGTATATCTTCTTTGGGAAAAATGTCTACTTAGGTTCTTTGCTCATGGTTTAAATTGGGTTATTTGGAGGGTTTTGTTATTTTGCTTTGTTTTTCTGTTTTGCCATTGAGTTATATAAGATTCCTATTTTGGGGATATTAGTTGCCTATCAAATATATGGTTTGCAAATACCATCAGCCTTTTATATCTGCAGGCTTTTCATCCATGCATTCAACCAACTATGGATCAAAAATATAAAAATGTGTATTGAGGGGGGCCGGGGTTGTGGCTCAGTGGTAGAGTGCTTGCCTAACATGCATGAAGCAGTGGGTTCGATTCCTGACACCAACACATAAAAATAAAAAAAGAAATAAAATAAAGGTATTAAAAATGTGTATTGAGGTCAGATCCAAGATGGCGGATTAGAGGAAGCCGCACTTCAGGACAGTTCCGTAGAAAGAATCCAACAAAGCAGATAAATTGCCTTTCATTATATATATATGGACTGAAAATACCGATATCCTGGATGGTTTGATTACCACTACCAGAGAGAGAAAGAGACAAGCTGTCTGCAGCGGCTGGAGCCGCGAGGCTCCTGCAAAACCGCCTGGGCGGTGCACAGGCCGTGCGAAACAAGGTCAGTGTGAGGAGGACCGCGCTACTGCTGCAACCCCAGCCAAACTCACTGCACACTAGCGTGAAACCGGCGATAAAAACCAGCGATAACAGCCGGCGGGATTGGTGCTGGGGAGCCGGGCCACGGGAGACCGCGGGTCCACACACCAGTTCGAATCCACACTCCGCCTGACGCGACCCTCGGTGTGGCTTCCCGGTGCGATCGGCAAGGATACGGGAGTCTGGGAGTCTGCGGAGCTGCTGTTGACTGGAAGGAGAGCGCCGCCATCTTTGAAAGCTGCAGGGGCTGGTCCTGACAAAGGGGAGGAGACGGAGAGCGACTGCTGCATCCACCAGGGACTCTCCAGCTCTCTGAAGACAACGCACAATTGGGTGAGACTTGGTTGGTCAGCAGGGGAAGGCGTTTCTGAGGCTGGCACAGCGGCCACAGGGGACTGCAACTGTGGGTGGGCTTGGGGAGGGGGTGCCTTCTGGAAGATCCCCCTTCCCGGCGCCATTCATCTGCTGACACACACAGTCCCCCTGGGCCACTCCTTCACTGAACCGTGCAGCCGCTGGCCTAGGATGCAGCCTTGATTTCACTGACAGGATCACAGACTGTGATCCAATAGCAATTGGTTTGAACTGGAAAGGAAAAAAAGAGGGGGGCTTCCCAGGGCCCGTTTTGTCTGAGACTTGGGGTTTGACTTTTTTTTTTTTTTTTTTTTTTTTTTTTTTTTCCCTTTCTTTTTATTGGTCTGCTTGATTTTCTGGATTGCAGGGAGGGTTTTTTTTTTTTGTTGTTGTTGTTGTTTGTATGTTTGTTTGTTTATTTTTCTTTTTCTTTTTTTGGCTTTGTTTTGTTCTGCTTTTTTTTTTTTTTTTTTCCTTCCGCATTGATTGTTAGTGTGTTTATCTGCTTCCGCTCCCTTTTTTCTTTCATTCTTTTACTCCTTCTCACCCTTGTATCTTTTCTTCCTCCTTCATCTTTCATGTTTACATCCTGCCAGTGCATACTAAACAGAGCCAAAAACAAGTTATACGCAAAACTTGGGATTTCTAGAACCGGCGCAATTGAAACTGGGTAGCAAAGTGGTGTTATATATAGTTTACTCTCTATTTCCTTGATTCTCTCTCTCCTCTCTCTTACACCAATTCCTACTCTTTATCATTTTTTTCTTTTCCAACTTACTATATATATAAATTGATCTTTTTACCTAATTGTCAACCCCATTCTCTTTCTTCCATCGTCTACTGATACTAAACCACTTCCACTAAACCATTTCAATAGATATCTCTTTTCATACTTTCCAAGAAAGAACAATTCAAGACACTTCCTTCTTCCTAAACATAACACCTCTGTATCCAATACTTGAAGCTATAAAACCCTATCAGAAACGTACAGAGTAAATTGGAAATAATATCTGGGATAACAAAATCTGTACATTGTGACCAAACTTGGATTTTCTGAATAGAAAGTGTTAGGTTTTAAAAGTATAAAGGAATTATAAGGTGATCTGATAGCATTGTACTACAGGAACAACATAAGGCTTTAAGGTAAAATCGAAACAGTCAAGGTCCCACAGTGCAGGAAGAATAGACACACAAGCAACATGAAAAAACAAGGAAAGAAAATGACACAAACAAATCAAGATACCTCATCGGCAGATGTCATGGCAAGCACAGTTGGTCAAATGCCAGAGATGGAATTTAGAAATTACATATGCCAAATGTTTATGGAACTTAAGAATGAACTCAAAAATGAGATGAGGGAGCAGGTACAGGAGGCAAAAGATCATTTTGACAAAGAACTCCAAAAACAAATACAGGAAGTAAAAGATTACTTCAATAGGGAAATAGAGGCTCTAAAGAGAATCCAAACAGAAATTCCAGAAATGAAAGAAGCAATAAACCAAAATAAAAGCTCAATTGAAAACATCTCCAACAGAATAGACCATCTGGAAGATAGAACCTCAGACAATGAAGACAAAATATATGTCTTAGAGAAGAATTTAAACCATACAGCAAAACTTGTTAATAATCATGAACATAACATCCAGGAATTATGGGACAGCATAAAAAGACCAAACTTAAGAGTGATTGGCGTAGAGGAAGGGGCAGAGTTTCAAGCCAAAGGAATGAGTAATCTATTTAATGAAATAATTACAGAAAATTTTCCAAGCTTGAGGAATGAAAATGGAAAACCAAGTTCAAGAGGCATACCGAACACCAAACAAACAAAATCTCAACAGAGCCACACCTAGACACATTATAATGAAAATGCCTAATACACTGAGCAAGGAGAGAATACTAAAAGCCACAAGAGAAAGGAAGCAAATTACATATAGGGGGAAACCAATCAGATTATGTTCAGATTTTTCAACCCAGACCTTAAAAGCAAGAAGATCCTGGAATAGCATATTTCAAGCTCTGAAAGAAAAGGGATGTCAACCAAGAATCTTATATCCAGCAAAATTGAGCTTTAGATTCGAAGATGAAATAAAAACCTTCCACGACAAGCAAAAAGTTAAAAGATTTCACAACTCGAAAGCCAGCACTTCTGAACATCCTGGGCAACATTTTTCATGAAGAAGAAGAGAAAGATGATAACGAAAATCAACAAAGGGAGATATTAAACTAAAGGAAATACCAACCAGAAGAGAAACCAAATCAAGCTAAAGACCATAAGTCAAATAAAAATGGATGGGAATAAAATCACATCTCAATAATAACCCTGAATGTTAATGGCCTAAACTCGCCAATCAAAAGACACAGATTATCAGAATGGATTAAAAGAAATGACCCAACAATTTGCTGTCTCCAAGAAACACACCTCATAGAAAAAGACATCAACAGACTGAAAGTGAAAGGCTGGGAAAAGTCTTATCACTCACATGGCCGGCGGAAGCAAGCAGGGGTTTCCATTCTCATATCAAATAAGGTAGACTTCAAACCAAAATTAATCAAGAGGGACAAAGATGGATATTTCTTATTACTTAAGGGAACCATCCATCAACAGGATATAACAATCATAAATCTGTATGCCCCAAATAATGGAGCACCTACATTCATCAAACAAACGCTTCTTAAGTTCAAGAGTAAAATAGACCACAACACAGTTATTCTAGGGGACTTCAACACACCTCTCTCACCAATGGATAGATCATCCAAACAAAAGCTAAACAAAGAAACTTTAAAGCCTCCTCAAAACAATTAACAATTTAGACCTAACAGACATATATAGAATATTTCATCCCTCAGTAAACGAATACACATTTTTCTCAGCAGCACATGGCTCCTTCTCCAAAATAGACCATATATTATGTCACAAGGCAACTCTCAGCAAATATAAAAAAATAGAGATACTACCCTGCATGCTATCGGACCATAAAGGGATGAAATTGGAAATCAACGACAAAACAAGGAATAAGAAAAACTACTCCATCAACTGGAAGCTAAACAACATGCTACTGAATGAACAAGGGGTTGAAGAAGACATCAAAGAGGAGATCAAAAAATTCCTAGAGGTAAATGAGAACACAGATACATCATATAGAAATCTCTGGGACACTATGAAGGCAGTAGTAAGAGGAAAATTCATTGCACTGAGTTCATTCCTTAAGAGGAAAAAAAAACCAACAAATAAATGACTTAACATCACACCTCAAAGCATTAGAAAAAGAAGAACAGACCAACACCAAGAGCAGTAGAAGACAGGAAATAATTAAAATCAGAGCAGAAATTAATGAAATTGAGACTAAGGAAACCATTCAAAGAATTGACAAAACTAAAAGTTGGTTCTTTGAAAAAATAAAACAAAATTGACAGACCCTTAGCAATGCTAACGAAAAGAAGAAGAGAAAAAAACTCAAATTACTAACATTCGTGATGAAAAAGGGAATATCACAACAAACACCTCAGATATACAGAATATAATTAGAAATTACTTTGAAAACTTGTACTCTAATAAAATAGAAAATACTGAATGCATTGACAGATTTCTAGAGTCATATGATTTGCCTAAACTGGATGTGGAGGCTATACATAATTTAAATAGATCAATTACAAGCGAAGAAATAGAAGATGTCATCAAAAAGCTACCAACAAGGAAAAGTCCAGGACCTGATGGGTTTACAGCCGAGTTCTATAAGACTTTCAAAGAAGAACTAATACCAATGCTCTTCAAACTATTTCAAGAAATAGAAAAAGAGGGAGCTCTTCCAGACTCTTTCTATGAGGCCAATATTACATTAATTCCAAAGCCAGGCAAAGACACATCCAAAAAAGAAAACTTCAGGCCCATATCTTTAATGAACATAGATGCAAAAATCCTCAACAAAATCCTGGCAAATCGGATACAAAAACATATCAAAAAGATAGTGCACCACGATCAAGTGGGGTTTATCCCAGGGATGCAAGGCTGGTTCAATATTCGGAAATCAATAAACATAATACATCACATCAATAGACTTAAAGACAAAAATCATATGATCATCTCAATTGACGCAGAAAAAGCATTTGACAAAATACAACACCCCTTTATGTTCAAAACACTAGAAAAACTAGGAATATCAGGAACATATCTTAACATAATAAAAGCTATTTATGCAAGGCCCCGAGCTAACATTATCTTAAATGGAGAAAAATTGAAAGCATTCCCTCTAAAAACTGGAACAAGACAGGGATGTCCCCTTTCACCACTGCTATTTAACATAGTACTGGAAACTCTGGCCAGAGCAATTAGACAGACGAAAGAAATTAAAGGGATCAAGATAGGAAAAGAAGAGCTCAAATTAGCACTATTTGCTGATGACATGATAATCTACCTAGAAGACCCAAAAAACTCTACCAGAAAACTTTTACAACTAGTAAACGAATTTGGCAAAGTTGCAGGATACAAAATCAATACACATAAGTCAAAGGCATTTGTGTACATCAGCGACAAAGACTCTGAAAGGGAAATGATGAAAAATACCCCATTTGCAATAGCATCAAAAAAAAAAAATACCTGGGAATCAACCTAACGAAAGAGGTGAAAGACCTGTATAACGAAAATTATAGAACACTAAAGAAAGAAATTATAGATGAACTCAGAAGATGGAAAGACCTACCTTGCTCTTGGATAGGTAGAATTAATATTGTCAAAATGTCCATACTACCAAAAGCATTATACAGATTTAATGCAATTCCTATCAAAATCCCAATGTCATTCTTCAAAGAAATAGAAATAGCAGTCATGAAATTCATCTGGAAAAATAAGAGACCCAGAATAGCCAAAGCAATCCTGAGCAAGAAAAGTGAAGCAGGGGGCATCACCATACCAGACTTTAAATTATACTATAGAGCAATAGTAACAAAAACAGCATGGTATTGGCACCAAAAACAGACTGGTGGACCAATGGTACAGAATTGAGGATACAGAGACTAATACATTTAATTACAGCTATCTTATATTAGACAAAGGTGCCAAAAATGTACAGTGGAGAAAGGATAGCCTCTTCAACAAATGGTGCTGGGAAAACTGGAAATCCATATGCAACAAAATGAAATTAAACCTTTATCTCTCACCATGCACAAAACTCAATTCAAAGTGGATCAAAGACCTAGGAATTAGATCAGAGACAATACACCTAATAGAAGAAAAAGTAAGCTCCAATTTCCAACATGTTGGATTAGGCCCCAAGTTCCTTAATAAGAATCCTGTAGCGCAAGAATTACTACCAAGAATTAATGAATGGGATAGATTTAAACTAAAAAGCTTCTTTTCAGCAAAAGAAACAATCAGTGAGGTGAATAGAGAGCCAACTAATTGGGAACAAATATTTAATACATGCACATCAGATAGAGCACTAATCTCTAGAATATATAAAGAACTCAAAAAACTTTACACTAAAAAAACAAATAACCCAATCAATAAATGGGCTAAGGAATTGAGAAGACACCTCTCAGAAGAAGATACACGATTAATCAACAAATACATGAAAAAATGTTCAACATCGCTGGCAATTAGAGAAATGCAAATCAAAACTACTCTAAGATTTCACTTCACTCCAGTCAGAATGGCAGCCATCAAGAACACAAGCAACAATAAATGTTGGAGAGGATGTGGAGAAAAAGGCACACTCATACATTGCTGGTGGGACTGCAAAATGGTGCAACCGTTATGGAAAGCAGTATGGAGATTTCTTGGAAAAAACTGGGAATGGAACCATCCTATGACCCAGCCATCCCACTCTTGGGTCTATTCCCAAAGGACTTAAAAACAGCATATTACAGTGACACAGCTATCTCAATGTTTGTAGCTGCACAATTCACAATAGCTAGGTTGTGGAATCAACCTAGATGTCCCTCAGTAAATGAGTGGATTAAGAAATGTGGTATATACGCACAATGGAATTTTACCTCAGCAATAAAAGAAAATAAATTAATGGCATTTGCAGGTAAATGGATGAAGTTGGAAGACATAATGCTAAGTGAAGTTAGTCAGTCTCAAAAATCCAAGTACCAAATGTTCTCTCTTATATAAGGAGGCTATTTCAAAGTATTGTTGGATGGGGGTACATAGGAGGATTAGAGGAACACTAGAATGGTCAAGGGAAGGGAGGGTAAGGGAGGGAGCAAGAGGGGAGGGAGGGGGGAAAAAAAAAGGTGGTTGAATGAGACGGATATCATTTTCCTTAATGCATGATTGAAGACCTAAATTGTACGAATATACTTTGTATACAAACAGTTGTATGTAAAAAGATACTAAATATATGCACTATGAGTTGTACATATTAAAAATTATAAAAATAAAAAAAATAAATAAAAAAAATGTCATTCCATATGTTATCTTTTTACATTTTGTTTATTGCTTCCTTTGTTGTATGTGAAACCTGTTAGTTTGATATAGGTCCACTTATTTATTTTTGCTTTCATTGCCTGCGCTTTGATATTTTATACCAAAACATCATTGCCTATGACCAGTGGTCAAGAGCTTTTCCCCTATGTTTTCCAAGAGTAAGTTTTAGTAAGAGACTGAAAATGCTGGGAGTTGAAAGGACTATTAAGCTATGCAAAAGGGCTTAAGTGGTATTTGTGCATAAAAGTAAGAAAC
The DNA here is from genome assembly GCA_025594165.1 of Tamias sibiricus. Lineage (NCBI taxonomy): Eukaryota > Metazoa > Chordata > Mammalia > Rodentia > Sciuridae > Tamias > Tamias sibiricus. The sequence goes on from CM046662.1 coordinate 89,811,318, forward strand.
TACCTGATATATTTTGATGTACAGTCTACAGTTGTAGGTGTGGATTTGAAGATTCTGTATAGCTTACACATACTGTATTTGTGGGGAGGAAAGTTTGAGATTTCTCACAGGATTCAGAAATTTCATTGATATAGAATAAAATACCATTGTGTAGTGTGCTGCTAAGAAAGGAAAGATTATTCATGCTTATTATTAAGATTATTCATGCATCTTTGGCAAAATAAATGCGCAAGGGGAGGAGAGTCCCAGTGCCTCACTATCTCCTGAGCATAATAGATGAATTTACTGTATAAGTCAATGGCTCTTGAGCTTCAGAAGCCATTCACTTACATGGGCCCTGGGCCACATATTTTACATGGTCATTGTAATATTTTCAGTTGTTTTAATCATAATTGATTAAAAACCATTGATTATCATCACTGCATTTTTTCTACTTCTGTTGACTGTATTGCATCTTTGTATCTACGATAACGAGAAGTTGATTTAGAGATGAATTTGGGTTAGAGCAATGTATTCATGTTGTTTCACAGTTTTGTATAGAGTTGAATTACTGGTATTGTCCAATGTTGCATTTTCTTTCTAGAATATTCCTACCGACTACTGTGCAAACTCATCTGGGCATCATGGCCGGACATCAGCAAGCAAACCCCAAATACATAAGCTTCTAGACCCTACAGAAACTTGGGTCCACCTTCTCTCTGGGCCATAGTGCTCAGGCCAACTAGAGTCTGTGCATTCCAGGTGACATCCATAAGTAAGAGGATGGTGTCGTGAACTTGACATTAAGGGGCCAAGGTCTTTAGCCACCCCCCTTTTGGGCCCAAAAGGAGTCCCTTTTTCCTGACCGGCAGAGAAGGGCGGGGGTAGCCCTACCTGGCGAATACAGGCCGAGAGGACAAGATTTGCCAGTGTCCCCCGTCCCCCCGCCCGTCAGAACAGTCACAGGGTCATGCTGAGGAGTCCAGTCAGTCAATGCAGGAGCTGTTTATTGAAGGGGTGCTACAATGCTTTATAGTGGGGCCACAGCCAGTCAGTTGAACAGCAGGGCGGTTCTGGGTTCTCACAGCCAGACGCCCCTGCTTAGCCTAGGTCAGGTAATAGGGTGTGGCAATGTGGCTAAGCAGCCCAGAAAGCCAGAGCTTTTCTAACCCCCTAGGCAGACAGTGTAAGGTCCCCAACAGATGGTAGCAGAGGATGCTTTGATCCTTTGAGCTCACTCACCCCAAATGGTACTTTCCTGATCAACACCAGTGAAAGGGATTGAATTATGAGAAAATGTTTGGCCCAATCCTGTGCTATTCTTTGAATTACAGTATTGTTTGGAGCATTTTTTGTTTACAAGAAAAACAAATGCATCATGTATTTTTTTCACCACTTTCCTTGGTGTATATCCTTTTTATTTGCTTTTGTAGTCATGTCTGTAGAGTAGGAAGTGGGTATGAGTGGGATAATATGACTTGTTCCTATATGATTTTCTAATTTAACCTTTCCTTTTTATTTGGTTCATTAATGAGTAGTATATTTGTTGTTTTTTAAACACATGTAAAAAATGTAAAACTATTCATAAATATTTATTGTAGAAAACAAAATCTCAATCATTGCTAAATTTGTTGTAAACTGTGCATACAGTACTTGGATGTATTGTGTTAAAATTATTAGAAACCGAATTTTTTCACTTAAGGGGCCAATATTGCTTTGCAACTTAGCTTTTTTTTCATCTAAAAAACAGTGTACTCTTGGATAGCTTTACAAAAACCTTTTTTTGTTGTTGTTCTGGTAATACCATTAGTTTTAGTTATACATTTGATTTTTATATACCCATAACAAATAATAATACGTGAGGCATTTTTATTCAAATTTCTTTGCGTATTTTGTATACTTTGGGAGCATTTCTGTCTGTAATAATGACATTTCAGGACATGGAATTGTAGATAAAAGGGTGTTTGTGTGTATGTATACAACATATTCAAATTATTAACAGATGTTATTGTTTTCCCCTTATTGATATTTTGAGAGCTTCAGATTACTTAAAATATCAGCTCCTTATCCTAGAATGGCACTTGATTGAAAAGGGACACTTCGCTATTGCTTCAAAATGCTTAAAATACTGTGCTATGAAGATTACTTCAATGATAGAGCAATGATGTTGCATATAGCTAATGACAATAAGGGAGATGTTCCACGCAGCTCAAAATTTAGAAAAATGGACACCAGTCAAAAACTTATGTGGAAAGCCGGGCGCAGTGGCGCACGCCTGTAATCCCTGCCACTTTGGGTGTAGGCTCGAGGCAGGAGGATCACAAGTTCAAAAGCCAGACTCGGCAAATGGCGAGCACTTTAGCAACTCAGTGAGGACCCTGGTCTCTATTATAATACAAAAAGTGCTGGGATGTGAACCAGTGGTCGAGTTGGTCCCTGAGTTTAATCCCCGGTACCAACATAGAAAATAAAAAATAAAAAAATATAATAAATAAAAATTTATGTGGAAGGTACATTTGTTCTCTATTGTGGTAGAACTTTTCAATCCTTCTGTAAACTATGAAGGTTATCGTCTGACCCATTCGGTACCTAAATCTGAAGTATAGGTCCCCCTTTCTTGTTCCTACAAACAATCTTGTGATTAGACATTGGTCCTTTGATCTGAGCATCAAGATAACATACCATGGATAACTTGTTGTAATTTTCATGAATTTGTATGCCCTCATGCCAGACTCAGTGTTTAATTTAACATTTATCTGTGGCGCACGCCTGTAATCCCAGCACTTTGGGAGGCTGAGGCAGGAGGATCACAAGTTCAAAGCCAGACTCAGCAATGGCGAGGCACTTAGCAACTCAGTGAGACCCTGTCTCTAATAAAATACAAAAAAGTGCTGGGGATGTGACCCAGTGGTCGAGTGTCCCTGAGTTCAATCCCCGGTACCACACAAAAAAATAAAAAATAAAAAAATAAATAAATAAAAATTTATGTGGAAGGTAAATTTGTTCTCTATTTGGGAGAACTTATCACTCCTTCTGTAAACTAAGGAAGGTGCCTAAATCTGAAGTATAGGTCCCCTTTCTAGTCCTACACACAATCTGTGATTAGACATTGGTCCTTGTTCTGAGCACAGATAACATACCATGGATAACTTGTTTTACTTTTCATGAATTTGTTGCCTCATGCCAGACTCAGTGTTTAATTTAACATTTATATCCAGAAAAGTTACGTGCATTTTAATTTTGTAAGAAGTTAATTCATGTTTTGAAGTACAGCTAGATCAATTGTGTGGCATATTTTTCCTGAAAGCTGTTGAATTATCTTATTTTGGATTATAATTTACTCATAATTCTTATACATATTGGAAACAATGAAAATATATTTTAAAACATTCTAAACTTTCTATGAACATTGGGATTCTTAGAAAAGGAAAATATTTCTGTCAAAAGTTGTGATTGATGGGCTGTGGTTGTAGCTCAGTGGTAGAGCATTTGCCTTGCATGTGTGAGGCACTGGGTTCAATTCTCAGCACTGCATATAAATAAAATAAAGTTCCATTAACAACTACAAAAATATTTTTTGAAAAGTTGAATTGCACTCTGCAAGCATGTATAACAAATTAGAAAAAATAAATAATTTAATTATTTAAAAAAAGTTGCAATTGAAAGCCCACTACATGTATCTGTTCCACAAATATTTCCTTCATAGTTTAAGAACCATCTTTTTTTTTTTTTTTTTTTTTTTTTTTGGTACCGGGGATTGAACTCAGGGGCACTCGACCACTGGGCCACATCCCCAGCCCTTTTTTGTATTTTTTTATTAGAGACAGGGTCTCACTGAGTTGCTAAGTGCCTCGCCATTGCTGAGGCTGGCTTTGAACTCGTGATCCTCCTGCCTCAGCCTCCCAAAGTGCTGGGATTACAGGCGTGCGCCACCGCGCCCGGCTTAAGAACCATCTTGAATGGTTAAAACTGGAGAAGTTTGCTGGACAGGGTGGTGCACACCTGTAATCTCAGTGGCTCAGGAGGCTGAGACAGTAGGATCCCGGGTTCAAAGCCAGCCTTAGCAATGGCAAGGCACTAAGCAACTCAGTGAGACCCTGTCTCTAAATAAAATGCAAAATAGGGCTGGGAAAGTGGCTCGGTGGTTGAGTGCCCCTGAGTTCAATCCTTCTCACCCCCTGCTCAAGGAAGAAAAAGAACTAGAGAATTCTCTCTTAAAAAATTGAAATATTTTCACAATAATGGACTGAATTTATGTGGGTAGTGAATTATAACTATATAGTGGCTATTATTTTTAGACAGGATCTGAAGTCTTCAATTTGCCACACTTCCTGCCATTCTTTGATGTATTACATCTGGCTTTATTTAGTTCATCTGTGTACATTAAGAACATTGTTTTTTTTTTTTTTTAATTTGTAGGCAAATAAAAATATAAAAAGGCATCTGTGTGAAGAAATTCCTTAACTTTTTCACTAATAAATTGGAGATATGAAGACATAAAGCTTCTTTATTGTTTTTTTCCCTGGTACATTCATCTTCTTAAATGATGGTGAGAAATACAGAGATATCAGAAGCAGTAAGCACCATAGAGATATTAACTTTCTTCTTCACAATTATTCCTAACAGATTGCTCCATTAGCTTGTGAAAAAGAAAAGGACTGGAAAGTTTTATACCTCCTGGAGTTCCACAATCTTCCGCTTTAATTTCTTTATGTCTTTCTGTACTTTATATTTCTCTAGATCCAGTTTTGTTTTCTGTATTTGTTGGAGGGAGTTGAGAGAGTCATGAATTGATTTAAATCCTGAGAAAGGAAAAAAGAGAATACATATATATTAAACAATGCATTAGAACCTTTTTAAAAAATACTTTTAAAACACATTATTTTTTAGTTGTAGATGGACACAATATCTTTACTTTATTTGTTTATTTTTTATGTGGTGCTGAGGATTGAACCCAGTGCCTCACAATTGTTAGGCAAGCACTCTACTTTTTTTTTTTTTTTTTTTTCCAGAAATTTGCAGGTTAACAGTCCTGCCATAATTGATTCTGTTTAATTCAAAGCACATTAAATTCCATTAAAACCCTTCTAAAAACAAAACCCATTTCATATATATAAGGATATAATTAGCAATAGAAATTTAACTTGTCTCTGACTTTATTGTGAAATTTTAATTATTTTCCTTTGCCTCTCCCCAAATGTATAATGAAATAATTCTATATTTCAAGATAAAATATTTTTTTCTATAAGAGAGTTGTGTAATTAAAACATTTTTTTTTAGTGTTCTAATTAGTTTTACATGACCATAGATTGCATTTTGACATATCATATATAAATGGAATATAACTTCTCATTCTTCTCGTTGTTCATGATTTAGAAACATGCCAGTTGTGTAGTCATATGTACACAGGGTAATAATGTCTAATTCATTCTACTTTTCTTCCTCATACCCCATTCCCTTCCCTTCATTCCCCTCTGCCTTGTCTGAAGTGCCTGTATTTTTCCCTAGATGCCCTCCACCCCCATTGTGAATTAGCATCTGCACATGAGAGAAAACATTTAGGCTTTGGTTTTTTGGGTTTGGCTTATTTTGTTTAGCATGCTATTCTCCAGCTCCATCCATTTACCAGCAAATGCCATAATTTCATTCTTCTTCAGGCTGAATATTACTCCATTATGCATATATAGCACATTTTCTTTATCCATTCATCTGTTGAAGGGCATCTAAGTTGGTTCCACAGTTTAGCTATTCTAAGTTGAGCTGCTATAAACATTGATGTGGCTAAAGTCAGTGTAATACGCTGATTTTAAAATCCTTTGGGTATAAACCTAGGAGTGGGATTGCTGGGTTAAGTGGTGATTTCTTTCCAAATTATCTGAGGAATCTCAATACTGCTTTCCATAATGGTTGCACCAATTTGCAGTCCCACCAGCAATGTATGAGTGTATCTTTTCCCCCACATTCTCACCAACATTTATTTTTGCTTGCATGCTTAATAATTGTCATTCTGATTGGAGTCAGATGAACTCTTAGAGTAGTTTTGATTTGCATTTCTCTAATTGCAAGAGATGTTGAACTTTTATTTTCATATATTTTATTGTTTGATTGTATTTCCTTTTCTGCAAAGTGTCTAGTTCTTTAGCACATTTATTGATTGGGTTATTTGTTTTTTATTTTGGGGGGAGTTAAGTTTTTTGAGTTCTTTATGTATCCTGGAGATTACAGAGACAAACCCACATAAATACAGTTATCTCATACTAGATAGACAAAGGCACCAAAAACATTCAAAGAGATAGCCTCTTCAACATATAGTGCTGGGAACACTGGAAATCCATATGTAACAAAATGAAATTAAACCCGCATCTCTCTCCTTGCACAAAACTCAAAGTGGATCAAAGACTTAGGCACTAGAACAGAGACCCTGAGCTGTAGGGGTTCTGTGTTTGGGATTGAGGTCTCTGATAGCTTCACGACTATGGCATGCTTGGTGGCTAAGAAGTTTCTGTGCAAAGACACAGAATGCCTGGCTGCTAGAAGTTTCTGTGCAAGACACAGAATGCCTGGATGCTGGGAAAACTTCTGTCCAGACACAGGATTCCTGGCTGCTGTAGCAATGTCCTTCAAGAGGAAACTCTGTATTAAGAGTCTTATCAGCCTCAACCTTGATCTCAGGCACACAGCTCCTGGGAGTAAAGGAACTCTCTTGTTAGACAACCACAATGTTTCGCTGAGCCTAAATCTGCTCACATAACAGTACCTTTATACAATGGACTTTCTTGAGAGCTACACAAAGCTCTTAACATTACACATTGCAACTTAGTATGAAACTGAGGAATAAGCTGCATAATGTTGCTAAGTCTGTTACCTGCCTAGTAATACAATGAACGATATGTACTAATGATGCTAATGACCCTAAAGTAACCTATTGATATAAATAAAGCTTGGCAGCTTGGCTTCTCTGCCATTCTGTCATCTTTCTTTGCTGTCTTTGCATCTTGTCTCTGTGTCCCTTTTTATTTTCCTTACACTGAACCTGATAAAAGAAAAAGTAGGCCCAAATCTTCACTATGTCATCTTAGGATTTGACTTCTTAACAAGACTCCTAAAGCACATGAAGTAAAATGAGAATAAATGTGATAGATTCAAATTAAATTTCTTCCTCTCAGCAAAGGAAACAATAATGTGAAGAGAGAATCTACAGAATGGGAGAGAATCTTTACCACAGGCACCTCAGATAGAGCATTAATTTCCAGAATTTATGTGACTTTTTTTTTTGGGGAGTGGAGGGGTTGGTGGTACCAGGGATTGAACCCAGGGCCTTGTGCATGTGAGGCAAGCACTATACCAACTAAGCTATATCCCTAGCCCTGTGTGATTTTTAAAAAGAAAATTCTTGTTACCAAGTCAAAGGGAAAGACCACTGATGAGATTTGAAAACTTCTCTGAGAGTAGCTGGTTTGAAAGCCATAAAAGAGTGGCTGCCCTCTTCCCTACTAGCAATTTTGTGTCTCTCTTACACATATCTAGTCACTCATGACCACAGACCTACCAGACCTCAAACTTCTTAGAATACAGCCCATTTCTTATTCACTGAGGCCTTTCACATAGTTGCTTCTCAACACATTTTTATTAAAGGCATAAAGGAGCAAACTATTAATTTGGAGTCCTCCTTTGCTAGAACTCCCACTTGGTAAAATGTAGAAACACATAGATTGTAAATTTCTCTTCAGCTAATTTTGAGATTGTACCAATGGAATGAGTAAAATTAAATCTTTGAGAGTTAAGGAGAAAGCAAGGCCATTTTTAGAAGTATCAGTTAGGTTTGGGATATGATTGCTGGCTAGATAATTCATCATTTTGAGTTGGTGGTAGAAAGTAGGGGTTGTGAGGGTTAGATTTCTAGGCAACGAATTCTACTTATATGCCAGAAACAGCTGCTAAAATGAAACAGTGATGTCTTCCCAAGGCACCTCCACTGCATCTCTTCATGGGACCAAAATTTTGTGGAATTTAAACGTGAATTTTTCTGAGATCTAGAAGATAGAGAATGGGTTGGAGTTTCTCTGATACAGGAACACCTCTGATTCCTGGTAATTCCCTCAGAATTGTGACTCGAGGCAGATGGCTGCTCCACAGCACCTATCCAATGTCTTTTCTTTTGACAAATTAGATGAGCCTTTTAAATTAATCCTCTTTGATGTTAGCTCAGCTTGACACTGCTGCCGTTAGCCTCTTAAGAGGAAAAGCAGTCATTATACTGGACTCTGCTAATTCATCTCTTCCTCACTTCTAAAGGTCAAGTTTCCAGTCTGACATCTGTCTAGGCTCATTACCTGCAGTCCAATGAGAGGGACATTTGATTTAGGCTCCTAATTTTATAATATACCCAACAAGTCAGGTCTTGGTGATCTCTAAGGACTTTCCATGTGTAGGATCCTATGATTTAGATTCTCTTAGAGAATCTCAGGGCACTGACAGGATTGTGACATTATCCAATGTGAATGAAGAAAGTTGACTCATTTATACTGACATCCTACAGAATGTCAATGGTATGCTGACATCCTACAGGATATTTAGGAAGCCAGATTAAAAACATAATGATGTAACTAATGACAAGATTGATCCCTGGCCAGTGGTTCAAAGTAGAAAATTCTGAGCAATTGGACAGGAAAGGACAATTATTATTTCCTTAATAAAAAGGTATCTACTCACCTGATTCATACTCATTCTGCATTTTCTCTAGTTCACCCCAGATGTGCTTTTCCATTTGGCTCATCTTTTTGGATAATTTATTTTCTATAAGCTTTACTTTGTTCATTACTGCTTCCTGTTTCTGTGAGTTAATGAAATTTTCTAATTTGCTTGAAAGCTGCAACATTTTTTCTTCCATTTTGTTTTCAGACTTTTCCTAGAAAAGAGGTCATGTGATAAAACTCAGCAGAAAAGAAAACTAATGTGGATTTATATTTTCTTAGAGAAAATGTTTTTAACATATTTGTTTTTCCATGTTAAGGATGAAAAGTCAAACCAAGATTCCTTGTATTGAAAACTGTGTTCCCAACTCTTAAGAGTTAATTCCTTTTGTTTGACCTTGTTTGTAGTTTCTTCTACATGTTACAGAAGAAAGTAAGAGGGCTCTCTCTAGACTTGCTGAAAAGCCTAAGGATTTGGAATTTGAGTCTAGTGTTTAAAGAAGTGTAGCAAAGGAAGATGATTTAGTTATGGCTTTCCCTGAGCTCCTAGGCATGTTCCTAAGTGCCAGAAGTTCTTATTCCCTGGAACTTCATATCCACATGGACACTGCAGCAAGAATAGTGACTCTCCATTCCAGCTGTTTCTTACAATCCCTTGGGTCATACCCCACCTCCAGAAATTCTGATTTAATTAGTTTGTGATGGAGCTCAAGGGTTACTACCACTTAAAAACTTTTCAAGTGATTCTAATATGCAGCACAGCAGGGTATGGACTGCAGAGGCAGCCTTAGGCTAACTAGCTTCTATTCTCACTTACTCACAGGGAATTGGGAGCAGGAACTGAACAGACTGTCTTGGCCCTTTGGCCTTCTTCTTTTTACCCCTGCCTTGCCTCAGGAAGGGTGGATTCATCTCTTTCTTCTTGTAGGAGACTTCTGCCTGCAGGGGGACCCAAAGGTCACTTAGTGCTGCCTGTAACTGGTAGAGGAATTTACCTAACTTGAGGGTAAAGAACTAGCAGGCCCACTTGGCAACTATTGATGTGACTGCACATACTTTGATACCCCTTACCAGTGATAAAGCTGTTATGGTTATCTCCACCTCTTGGACTCCTATTTCATTCCGTTATTTGCAAACTTGGGTGGGGGTGAGAGACATTATTTACTGAGCTGCCCAAAGCTCCTTTACTGAAGTTATCATAACATCTTTTTTGAATCACTTGCCTGGCTGGCCACCACTGACTGCATTGATGGCCCTGTTCAGCCCTCCCAATGCGCTGTTTGCAATGGGAAAAGGGAACCCTAAAAGAAATATATCTTCTATATGCCTTGGTAACCTCACCCCAAAGCTTGGGGCTTTCTCTACACAGTCTAGTCTGGAAAAAGAGTTTTGAAAAGTTTTGTTCTACTGACAGATCTCCAGAGATTTTAAATGACTTTGTGAGCAGAAGTCTCTAAGGTTTCTTATGCCTAAGTGCCACCCAACATGATTGTCATTACATATTTCCAGTGGAGGCCCCAGAGAGTTAACTCCCTAGGTTTGGGGTGACAATCTGTATTTTTTAAAAAATCACTTCAGGTCACTTTGGAACAGAGAAATGCAGATTCACAGAGTTAGGGAATAGCAAACAGGACCAGAGTACAGGCTGTTGAACTTGCAGTGCTAAAATTATAAAGAAGTTACTGATGCTGTAAATGTTGAAGGGTGAACTTCCAGACCTTTACTCGTGGCTAACATCCAGACATTTACCCTGCAGCTCTACTTCATGAAATAAGAGCGCCTTACCAGTTTATCCTGAAGGACCTGCAGACATTCATTTGTATGGCTCAGGTGGTCTTTTCTGAATTTGATAAACTGGTTTTCTGTCCATTTTTGATTGTTCTCAAGTTCTTCGCACAGACTACTCGAAAGTGAATTGAATCTAAGGAAAAATGTTTGATTCTGTTTTAATGAGTGGATTGAAATATAAAACAAAATTTTAGTGTTGAAAAGTCTGCTATAAAGTGAGGCTCAGTGTGCCTAACCAATACTTATGGTGTGATGTGGGAGGTGGGAAAAGGCAAGGTAAGTGCACTTTGGGGCCACTTGGGCTTAAGTTTAGTCCAGCTGCTGGCTGCACCTTTCTGCATACCCTGAAATACATACACAGTGACAGGTGCACTGCTGGCTTGGAAAAAACCTCACCACACCTAAATGTGTGTTATCCATGCAAACTTTCCCTCAGGGTCTGGGGCTCATTATATGTGTTGGAAACTGATAAATCACTTTGGGTAGAAAGTGTCTCTATGGTAGGGGTGGACAAACTTTTTCTGTAAAGGGTGGATTGTAAATATCTTAGGGTTTGTAGGCCTTATGGTCTTTGTTGTAACCACTCAATGCTGCCATTGCAGCAGAAGAGCAGCCATAGGTAACACAGAAACAAATAAGCATGGCTAGGTTTTTTTCACACTTTATTTAGTTTTTTTTTTTTCACATTTTATTTTTATACACTGAAACTTAGATTTCATATAATACTTCATGAAATGGAACATAATTCTTTTTTGAAAGAAACTATTCAAAAGTGCAAAATCTACTCTTAGAGGTAGGTAGTTCTGATTAAGAGTGGTATTTTGCTGATTCCTGCTCTAAAGTTGAGAGAGGGGCTGGGGCAGAAGGGACCTGCATTGTCTAGGAGAGGAAAGAAAAGTCAGAGGAGGAAGGGGACCCAAGAGGACCTTGGGAAGCAGTGTCCAAGTGGGACTTTAGGTCGTCTCTGTCTCAGGTGAAATCTTTAGTGCAGTCCCCATTGACACCAGTGGTTCCATGTGAGTGGATTTCGTTTGTGTGTGTGTGTGGTGTGCTTAAATGGGTACTGAGTTACTCATGTGGAACAAAAAAATAAAAGCAGTAGACTTTCAGAAAGGGATTGCTGGCATCAGGATGACATACCATAGGAGTATTAAATAACAGAGAATGAAGGATTTTAAAAAATGGGAGTGAATATAAATATGGAGATTAAAAGGTTTGAAAACATGTTCATCAATCTAAAACATCACTGTAGAGTGACTAAGGGTTTAGGCAGAAAGGGGACTCCATATCTGAAATGACTTGAGAGATACAGGTCTGAGAAAAGGTGAGATAAGGTTTGGGTACTGGTAATTCATATGTATGTTTTCTGTATGAGATTTGCTTGTGGTAAGACGTCAATTTCAATTCCTTTTAAAATAGGCAAAATGATTTGATTGGTAGAAATAATGCATGTTGTTCATTATCAAAAATATCAGACTACCTTACAATGTGTGGTACTTACAATAATAAGCACTCTGATGTGTTCAGGCAAAACTATATACAGATAATTTAGTGTGTAATATCCATCATGGGAAATTGCTTATGACATGCTGGACACACACTGTATGCACATGCCTCTCTTGCTCTCCTGAAAAAGTGTTTGGACTCATAATTTAAAAAGTGCCACCAATTATTTTCTTTTTTAATTTAGACCAGTGACTCTCAACCGGGGGCAGTTTTGCCTCTTCTAAGGACACTTGGTGATGTCTGGAGACAGTTTGGGTTTTCACCACCGGGAGGTGCTACTGGTACCCAGTGCTTAGAAACCAGGGATGCTGCTAAACATCTACAATGCAAAGACAGCCCTGCAACAAAGAATTATCCAACTAAAATACCAATAGTACTGAAAAACCTTGACTTAATTGAGGAAACCCTGACTTAGTTGATGAAACCAAGGAATAAGAAAAGTGAGTTAATTTTCCAATAGCTAAATTAGTTATAAGAGCTAAATTCTCATCTTCACTCCCTCTGAATTCTCATATTATTTTTGACATGAAGAGATATAGAAAGCATATCTTGATTCAGGTGGGTATCCCAACTTTGAAATTGACATTCGTTTCTCTTTTTGTGCTTAATCTAATGATTCCCAATCACCTGTGCTACTAGTTTGTAAGCTGCCTGTCATGGCCAGCCACAGCGCCACGGGAGGAAAACTCGGAGGCAGAGTAAAGCTATTACTACTTTTACTTCTACTTTCTTAGAGAGAGCTTAGAGAGAGAAAGAAAGATTTTTCTACTTTCTTAGAAAGAGCTTAGAGAGAAAGATTAGAGAGAGATTAGAGAGAGCTTTCTTCTTTCTCTTCTTCTCTTCTTCTTAGCTTAGAGAGAAAGAAAGATAGAGAGAGCTTAGCTTAGAGAAAGATTATTTTTTAGAGCTTCTTTCTTCTTTCTTCCTCGGGAGCCTCGGCCTAACTCTGACCAGCAATTACTTCTTCTATCTGGTTTCTCTTCTGTAACCGCTCTGCCTACGTTCTGGCCGCTCTGATTCTTTTCTTCTTCTCCGACCCGAACTCTTCTTCTGACCGACCGAGCGACTGCACGACTGACTGAATGAATTCATTCTTCGTTCTCCTAACTTCGACCGCTTTCACCTGGTTATATACCTTTAGCTTTGCGGGTGCCTCACGTGCATTTACAGGTGCGCCACATACATATCAGGTGGAACTTATGGCTTCCAGCTAGCCGCAATAGCCCTTCCTAATTGGGGCTCCTTCACTAGTTAACAGCTGTTGAATCTCAGACAAACAAGTCCACCAACCATTAAGCAGACAACTTCATGTGAGCCCACTGTTTCCTCCAACGGAACTTCCACTCTTCCTCAGAATATTCACTGGCGCCTGCCAGCTTTGCACAGAAGCCATTTTAACCACCCTTAAAAAGGACCACTTCTCACCTGACATTCCTTTTTTCCCTTTACCTACTTTATTTGTATTCAAAATACCATTGTCCTTTGATATGTACCAATTTTTGTGCTATCTCCTCCACTAGAACTAAGTAGGATTTTGCTTGGTTCATTGCTACAAACAATGTCTGGAATATTGTAAGTGATCAATAAATAGTTGTTGACTAAATGAACAAATGGGTGTTTGTCTTTCATTAAATACCATTTATTAGGGCTGCTAACACATAACATGTAAACCTATCAATCTATTTAGAAACCTAATCTGCTTTGATAATTGACTTCTTTTTCCTGGGTCTGGTGGAAGTGTTAATACTGATGATGAAGGGGGACAGTAAGTCTCCAGATAATCAGAAGATAGCCTTTCAATTAGGAATTCAGGCTGCAATGCCCACCTTTCCCTTGTAATAAATGAGAGAATTTGGTCTCTTATTACTTATACAGTTATAACATCCTTCTGAGCACCAAGGAACCACTAAACATGCCCAAGTAATATCTCTGGAAGGGCATATCAGTAATTGGAATTATGAAATTAAAGTCATAAAACTGAGTTACTACTCATGATAGTTTTATTAACAAGGTTTGCCTGCAATTGGAGATTCATGTTCCTGTTAATCAGAAGTCGGATTTTCTCTGTTGGTTATTTATTAAAATATGAAAGCATTTTTAAAACATTATCCTTGTAAGATAAAAAGATAAAGGTTTTTATAAACTGTTTCTTTGCTTAGTCTTTTTCCTAACATAATAAACATGATTTGCCCTAATTCTATTGATTATAGAACTTACAGTTAAAGTCTCAAAAGAATGAATTTACTTTGGATGACATTCATAATTTAGTTCCCAAATCTTCTATTCTACTAGTTTTAGGAGTATTTCTATTGGACATAGATAGGTAGATAGCAAATACAAGTCTCCCCAAACATTCCTACTTTATTTAGACCAGTGGTTCTCAATTGGGGGCAATTTTACGCTACTTAGGGAACATTTGGCAATGCATAGAGACAATTTTGACTGTTTCCAAATGGATGGATGATATTTCTTTCTCCTTTTTTCAAAACACAAAAATCAGACTTGTAAGTTATGAATTTATGGCCAGAGATCCCACTAGGATGATGTGTAGGCTATGGATATATTTTTAAAAATTTTTTCTTATTGACAGAATCAGGCTAAAATCTTCACCACGGGCAATTATAAGGAAGGGAGTTACAAATGGTAAAGATAAATTTAACTGGAAACTTTAGACACAGTAGAGGCCACAGCAGGGAGGACTAACCCTGAAGGCAGAATAAACACCAGGCTTATGACTGACATACATAAATGGACATAGCTCTAGTCTAGACTAGTTTTACCAGTTCACTTATATACCCAAACCAGTGTCCTGTACTCAACAATCTGTTGAATGAACATTTTTTAGAATATGTGAAGATTTTGAATTCTTGGAAATTGTTTTTGCTAGCAGGATCTTAAGAATTCAGGTAGTGGGGCTGGGATTGTGGCTCAGCAGTAGAGCGCTGACACTAATTAAAAAGCAATTCCAGCTCCACTCTGATAGAAACACTTGTTTCTTGGTCACTCCAAATTGTACTTGAATTTAAATCCCAATACCTTCATAGCCTGTTTCCTGGTTGCCCAAGCAAACATAATCTTCACAGTTTGTTTATTAATAGGTGGAATTGTGAGATAGAGGCATATAGATTGATAAAAAACAACTTGAGCTTTGGAATCAGACTCTTTCTAGTAGTGTGACTTGGGAAGATTACTTAATCTCAATGATTGCAAATGTTCTCTCCTTCTCCTCCTTCTCCTTCTCCTTCTTCTTTTAGTACCAGGGATTGAATTCAGGGGCACTCTACCACTGAGTCACATTGCCAGCCCTATTTTGTATTTTATTTAGAGACAGGGTCTCACTGAGTTGCTTAGCACCTCACCGTTGCTGAGGCTGTCTTTGAACTTGTGATTCTCCTGTCTCAGCCTCCCAAACCGCTGGGATTATAGGCTTGTGCCACGATGCCTGGCATATTCTCTTCTTCAAAATGGATAAGACTCACTCTGTAACATGGGTATAATGAGCATATGGAGGACTTGGTGACTGGTAGGCATTTATAAATGATAATCCTATATATATTATTTCTGCCTACTGACATATCTCATTTATAATTGTCTTAACTTTTACTTTACCTGGGTTTAGCTTTTCACTTATATATGTTTTCTTCCCACTTTTAGGTGCCTGGGATAATGCCTTTGGGTATTCCAAAATACAACTTATGTATTATAACTGCTCAAAAAATCATTCATTCGGGGGTGGGGTTGTGACTCAGTGGTGGAGCTCTTGCCTAGCATGTGTGAGGCACTGGATTTTGAGCCTCAGCACCATATAAATAAATCAATAAAGATATTGTGTCCATCTACAACTCAAAAACATCATTCATTCATTAATCAGCTTCTATTTGTGTTTGTATATGCTGGATGCTAAGAATACAAAGATAAGTGAGACAGAGTCCTGCCTTGGATAGTTTTTAATTTCTACTGTGGTAATGTTTTCAGAGTTGAGTAATAAGATTTGAGTCTATAGATTTGCTTCATTGTCCATTTTTTTTTCCCTTTTCTTATAAATCACTATCTATTAAACAGTATCAGCAGTAAGAACTATCCAGGGAGTTATGGGCAGCTGCTGCCCCTGCCAAACCCTTATTAAAAGATGACTGTATTTCATTATGGCCAAGACTCTTGCTATATAAGCATTAAGTTGTTGGCTTTAGGACAGTTAGCTGGACATCTAAGACTTCTAGAAGAAGGATCCTTAGAGGGCTTCAGTGCACATCTCCTTTGTCCAGATCTAGTGATGGATGCCAAAGTTCCAGGAATTCACCATTATTGTGGCTTCTAAGCTTAAGATAAAATATAAATTTAGTTGACAATTAAACTAGAACTTGTCAAAGTTTTTAAATGAGAAAATTGCTTATTTAAACTTAACCTTTAATGTCATTGAAATGATTTTATTGAAGTTAATCTCTTTGTTCAGACAGTTCTTCCATTTAAAAAAAGAAAAGCAAATTCTGTACCCAGTCTAATTTTAAATTTATATGTATCTTAAAATTCTAATATTAGTGGTGATTTATATATTTTTTAAAAGTCATGGAACTTAAACTATTGTTGTTCAAAGGCAACCTTGCTAAAATCTAACATACTAGATTAAAACAAAAATGCTGTTTTAAAGAGCCCTACCTACTTTACTTTCCTTCTGTGTAAAATACATTTGTAACACATATTTCAGTCAAGGGATTACTATCCCTAATGTAAAGGAATCCTATGAATTGATAAAACAATGATTTAAAAAAAATCCCAATACAAAATTTGACAAAAGAATTGGCAGTTCACAGAAAAGGAAAGCAAAATAGTGAAGGGAATGCAAATTTAAAAGCATGCTATTCTTCATCTTTTAATTGTCAAATATTAAAAAGAGAGCATATCTAGTGTTGGTAAGAATGTATAGATATATAAATGCATTTTCATACATTTCTGATAGGAATATATATTACTATAAAATTTAAAGAAAGAAATTATAAAAAATTAATAAATACATATACTCTTGACCTAGGACTCTTGCCTGTAGAAATAACAGCTCCAAAATCTAAGGATATCTGAGGATAGACACATAATCATTATTTGGTTGTGATGGCCACAAACTGGAAATAATCTATTCAGCAATAAGATAAATGGTCGAATTATGGCACATTCTAATATTCAGCTATGAAAAATAATGTTAGGATAATATTCACTCATCTCAAGAGGTATGCAGCATAGAATGGAAAAATTGAGTAATTTACATAGAATTTATTTTATTTATTTTTTGTTGTGCTGGGGATCAAACCCAGGGACTCACACGTGTTAATTAAGTGCTCTGCCACTCAGCTGCATCCTCATCCCAGGATTTATTTTAAAAACCTATACTCTTGGGGTGGAGATATAGCTCAGTGGTAGAGCATTTGCCAACTATGTGTAAGGCCCAGTACTGCAAAACAAAACAAATAAACAAAAAAAAATCTATACTCTTTCTATTTATATACTCACAATATCTACCTATATGTATTTGGTGTGTGTGTGTGTGTGTACATATATATATATATGTGTGTGTGTGTGTGTGTGTGTACATATCCTTTTTTTCCTGCTATGTGCTCATATTAACTAGGAGGAAAGTATGGAAGGATATATCCCTGTTGTTAGCAATGGTTATATTATGGAGATGAGATGATGACCTTATCTTTTCATTTTAGTTTTATTTTGTTACAGTGAGGGCATATTTTTTTAAATGGAGAAAATTTAAATAGAAAAGAGTCAGTCTTATAACTAAATGAATTACTAGATTTCATAATTATTTGTCTAGGAAAAAATATGAATTATAGATTCATTATCACTTACTGAAATTCTGCCAAAAATTTAAGACTTAATTATTTAAAATTAATAAACAATTCAAATTCACACTATTGTAAAAATGTCTAGATACACATTTAAATGACACATCTATAAGCCTGTTTCCCACATTAATGAAGATGGAGAAGATGAGCTTCATCATTAATGAAGTAGTCAACCCTACATCTCAAACATTTCCCTTTTCTTTGTTTTTCTTTTCTTTTTTTTTTTTTTTTTTTTTTTAATACTCTCTATGCTTTTAAGTCAGTCTCCAGTCTCCCACTCTGGATTAAAGTCCCAGCTCTTCCATCTCTTCCCTAGGAAATCAGTTCTTGAACTGTACATATATAAATAGTTTACTTTTCAATTTTCCTTTGGATACTTTGGATACATCTACTTTCCTTTGGATATATCACAGAAGTATTTACTGTGCACTCTCACTGTGCTAAAATTCAAGAAAAAGTGCTTTCAAAGTGTGAAGAAAGTAGGTATTTTATATTTACTCAAGATATCTACCTATATGTATTTAGTGATAGCTAGTTTTTTTTTTTTAAATCAATTTTTAGGACAAACATATTTTTTATTTTAACATGTCCAAAATCAAGTATGTTAAAATGATGGTATGCAATGGCTTAATTGTTAGCTTCATGTTTTAACAATGGTGCATCTTATCATTGAATGGCACTTAGATTTAATAAAATACAGTAGAGACAGGGAAAAAATGGAGAAAGCAGAGTATAATCAGAATACTGGATTTGACCAAAGCATTAAACTCACAAGGTGTGGGAAGCAAAGGAATAAAACAAGCATACCAGGACACTTAGGTAGGTGACTAGAATTTTATTTTGCCTGCACCAGAAACCCTGGACAATTTTGGTGGTCATTTAACTAAGAAAGGGAGATTTGAGAATGAGGGACCAGTAAGTTTTTCAAATTCTTTTTTAAAATATTTATTTTTTAGTTGTAGATGGACACAATACCTTTGTTTTATTTATTTCTTTTTATGTGGTGCTGAGGATCAAAGCCAGGGCCTTGCACATGCTAGGTAAGCACTCTACCACTGAGCCCCAGCCCCAGTCTCTTTTCAAATTCTTTTTTAAAAGAATTTTTATTTGTAGATAGACAAAATACATTTATTTATTTATTTATTTATTTTTATATGGTGCTGGGGATCAAACCCAGTGCCTCACACATGCTAGGCAAGCACACTACCACTGGGCTAAAATGGCAGCCCCAAGCGGGGAGAGGAGTAATTTGAATATCAGCAGAGACTTGTCTCCTTTACTACTTTCTTTGCTGAGAGGGGGAAAATTCAGTTTAAGACATGATAAGAACTAGTTTTTAAAAGGGGCAATGTAATGGAGTAAGTAGAGGATATTAGAAGAAACCTTGAAGGAAAAGCTTATAAATCAAAATTGCTTTGAAACCTATCTGATAATCTTGGGAAATCAATTTATATTTAGCAGTGTTTTACATTGAGGCATTTAATATAAAATTAGTCATAAGTTAAAATCACTCTACAGGAAGGGTCAGAGTAAATCTTAAGATATTGTACAAAGAAGTATGACAAAACTGATAATCATATTTCTTCTTTTATGAATATTGTATAAGTTGCTTTAGGGTGGAATATTGTCTGCTTTGGTTTGCTACTTCATTTCTTAATCAGGTTCAAATTTCTGAGATAGGTTTTTATTTAATGCCAATGCTTTTAGTATGCAAAATTCTTTGGAATGCACTTAACAGAATTAAAAATCTTCCATTCACTTACTTGAATTCCAAAAGGCTCATTTCATGTCGATAATCTCCCTGGATCATCTTTAAATTTGAGGTTTGCTCAGAAGTGGAAGACTCTATCTTTCCTAAGAGCTGCATTACCTAATGAAAGTACAAGAGGGAGCTTTTTTGTGTATGAGCAAAGTCACCAGCACTTACATGAATTATATATTTTTTTAATTTTATTTTTATAATTTTTAATATGTACAACTCATAGTGCATATATTTAGTATCTTTTTACATACAACTGTTTGCATACAAAGTATATTCGTACAATTCAGGTCTTCAATCATGCATTAAGGAAAATGATATCCGTCTCATTCAAACACCTTTTTCTTTTTTTTTCTCCCCCTCCCTCCCCTCTTGCTCCCTCCCTTACCCTCCCTTCCCTTGACCATTCTAGTGTTCCTCTATCCTCCTATGTACCCCCATCCAACTATACTTTGAAATAGCCTCCTTATATAAGAGAGAACATTTGGTACTTGGATTTTTGAGACTGACTAACTTCACTTAGCATTATGTCTTCCAACTTCATCCATTTACCTGCAAATGCCATTAATTTGTTTTCTTTTATTGCTGAGTAAAATTCCATTGTGCGTATATACCACATTTTCTTAATCCACTCATTTACTGAGGGACATCTAGGTTGGTTCCACAACCTAGCTATTGTGAATTGTGCAGCTACAAACATTGAGATAGCTGTGTCCCTGTAATATGCTGTTTTTAGGTCCTTTGGGAATAGACCCAGGAGTGGGATGGCTGGGTCATAGGATGGTTCCATTCCCAGTTTTCCAAGAAATCTCCATACTGCTTTCCATAACGGTTGCACCATTTTGCAGTCCCACCAGCAATGTATGAGTGTGCCTTTTTCCTAAAGGAGCCAGCAAATAGACTTGAACTGAAAGAATGTTTTCATTTGAAAATTACTTTTTTCAAATGAGTATGATTCACAGTTATAGTCACACTATTTTCAGGAAAAGAATAATGGAAATGCTCCGTTTGCTATCCATAATATTCTTTTATATAATAGGCTAACTAATGATATTAAAAAAAACATTCTTGACATTATTTATTAATTTGACACTTTAAAAAAAACTTTGTTTCTCTGGTTACAAGGTAAACAATTATATCATTTCACTACTATATCCTCAGTGCATATTAGGTGACTAATTGTCAATAGTCAACAAATATTTAGTGAATAATGTTTAAATGCACACTTGGGCTCTGAGGAAAACACACATGACCTCACATGACTGACCAACATTAAGGCCTTCTG
The DNA here is from genome assembly GCA_025594165.1 of Tamias sibiricus. NCBI lineage: Eukaryota > Metazoa > Chordata > Mammalia > Rodentia > Sciuridae > Tamias > Tamias sibiricus. The sequence goes on from CM046662.1 coordinate 89,832,174, forward strand.
ATCTCCAGCTAGTATTCTGACATGACCATAAGTGAATCCCAAGTGAAATGACTTAGGGCATATAAAGATAGTGGAGGTGGGGGGCGGGCAAAGTTCTGTTCTGAAATTTATGAATAGAATGACTTTCGCATTGCTAGAAGTTTCGGAGAAATTCCTTTAGGTACAAGAATTGTATTAAACTATTAAAAAATAGACGCAGAATTGCAGCACAGTGATTGTGTCTGAACTAATCACTGTCAAGAAGAATGAAACAGCATTGGCCTTGGACAAACAAAATTCAACTCCTGAAGAAGGTGATTACCAGAAGAAAGTGGGCATTTGATATTATCAGTGTCCTCTCAGCAAAGAAAGAGGTGAATGATGGAAGGGTTTGAAGAGATACATATTTCATGGGCAAACAATAGCACCTGAATGGTTATTTATTTATAACAGGGTGAAAACAGAAATGTTGAAAATAAAATAACAGGTTAATATATATCTGGGAAAGGAAAGGGAAAACAGGCAGAGCAATCATAATGTTAGCTAAAATATTATTCAAGACAAAATATGTTAGAAAGTGGGACAAAGATGGCAATTTTTATAGATAAAGAGCAAAATCCTCAGTGAAAAATAAAGAACTTTGAACCTTTTTTACTCTATACACTGAATTGGAAAGTAACAACGTTTTAGGATAAATGAATACATTATATAATAGTGATTTTTAATGCTTTTTTGGTTTCTTTACTGGTCAAATAAGTAAAATACAAATAAGGATGTAGGAAGATAGGAAAAATATAAATTTTATTTAATAGATTTATTTACCAAACCATGTAGCTTAATAGCCAGCACTTTCCCAGTGCCTATAAGCATTTGCAACAACAAAGCATGGGTGTGATTATAAAGAAAATCTCAAATTATTCCAAAAGGAAGGAAAAACACAGGCCATTAGTCTAACTATATTACTCTAAAACCAGAAATTAATAAGAAAATTATATGCAAAGAAATAAGAATACAACCACTTGAATAAAAAGTATTCTTGTAATTCTAGTATTTATTTCATGTTTGACATGATATCTACTGCAAGGAACATAGTTTGTTCAAGGGCCTAGACTGCTGTACCCCAAAATGATCAGCATGTGTCTAGAACATTCTTTTCCACAGGCTACTCCCAGGAACTTGATGAAATGCTCCTCATGGCATTGCAGCTAAAGACCTTCTTCCCTGTTTTTCTCACAGGAACCAGACCTGTATTGCCGATTAGAGTTCTTCCAGTTTCATACAGCTCTCTCCCCTTATTCCTCATAGATTTTTCCCTCAGTAAATCTCTTGTTCATCTAATTCTTTTATGGCATTGACTTCTCAAAGGATTTGGACTAACACACATGTCAAAGAATAAATCAACATTGCTATTACAGTTTGCTTAGGAAATGATAATGAGTCCATTACATTTCAAAAGGGCAAAGACAAATCTATAAGCATATAACTACTTATAGGTAGCTGGTGCCCTGGGTATTAAGGGTGAGTCAGAAAGCACAGATAATAAGCAGGGGCTTGTGAAGAGATGGCCTTTAAAATTCAGGCCAAAGGACTTTTGTGTTTTTTATAAGAGACATAAATCTTGCAGGGTTTTAAACCACCTGGGGGCTGGGGCTGTAGCTCAGTTTTTGAGTGCTTGCCTTATATGCGTGAGGCACTGGGTTCAATCCTCAGCACCACATAAAAATAAATAAATAAAATAAAGATAGGTGTCCATCTACAACTAAAAAAAAATTTTTTAAATTACTACCTGATGGGGTATTTTGATATGATATAATGAATGAGCTTACATCAGGCAGTAAGTAACACATAGCATGAGTTCCATCTCTTTCCAGTTACCTTCATATCCAAGTTCTTGGAAACAGTTTCTAGGGCAGACAAGAGGTCTTGAATTGATTTCTCCATTTGCCGATACTCATTCCTGATGAAGTGTATGTCTCCAGAAAGCTTCATGATGCTTGAGTCACATCTAGTGCCAACATGGAAATCTGTGTGAGTTCAACAGCCTCATAACATTTTAAATACTATAAGATCTGTGCATTCATAAGATGACCAAAGTTCTAATGTTGTTTGAATAACATGTTGGTAGATGTAGCAGCATGTATAGGAATCTCCTTCTTCAATTTTTTTCTTTTTTCTTCCTGATGGGAGAGAAACCAGTTTGAAAACATTGGCCCAAACCAGAGCACCAAATTTATGTACAGGGAACATTGGAATAAGTTGGGGCAATGTTTACATTTTCAACATTATATTAACTCATTCAAAGGACTTCTCACAGATTTTAATTTTGGAGGAATACACCCTGTTGTCTGTGGTTAGGCAAAATTGATAAAATTTCCTCTTCTTTATCATGTTTTGAATCCACTTTGCTCCCTTTGATCCAAGTGTTTTGAATCCACTTGGCACCCAAATTGCCAGTTCTCTTCCTTTGGGTAGAAAAGTTGTCCTAAGTTGTCCCACTCAAACAAAAATCTTCTAATCCATTAAAACAAAAAACAAACAAACAAACAAACAAAAACACAAAAGAAAGAAAAAAAATTTAAAAAAAAATTTAAAAATCACCTTCTTAGCCTCAATAAAAACTCCTGCTCCTTGAATGGTCTCAGCCAGCCTTTGTCTTATGTAGGGACAAAAATAGTTCATATTAATATATGAATGAAGTTTTGGTCCATAGGTAGCATTTGATATTTTTAGGGAAGGACCTCTGGTGAGATTAAAATGAGTTGAAGATTAGCCATCTTCCCAGCATGTCAGGGAAGAAAACACAGGGCCCTAGCCCCTCCCATTACTTAAGACCTCTCTTGGGAGAGAGCAGTTTACGTACTGCATTAGTGATCAGTTTTTCATTAAATGTTCCCTAAATTCATGACAGATAAAATGGAGAGCACTGAAGGACTGTGACTTATATGTCCGAGTTATCAGAGAGCACTTTAACAATTGTCATTTTATAAAATAACTGTTTCAACTGTCTTCAAATAGTATTAGGAACTACATTTTCATGTTGCCATGCTAAATGCTACTAAGTATTATTTGTGTTATGACCATCAATATTTTTTAGGAACCAGAAATGAAAATTTTTCCTTAAGACTTTTGGTGCCAAAGAATTGAACAAAAGGTGGTTTAAAGAAGGTAATTTTGCCTGAACATGTCCTTGAAAAGATGGATACCAGATGACTGGTGGTGGGAGCAGAGGCTACTGGAGAAAATATTAGGAATCAGTCTTGTCAAGAATAGAAGCAAGATGGTATGCACCCAATTCATGCTCCAAAGCCATCTTCCATGTGTGTCTATGGAAACTGTCATTGTCAGAACTATACCTCTATTATTGATTAGTTGGAATGTCCTTATGTGAGTCCATATTAAAATGCCTATAGAATTAACTTTTATCTATTTTCTTTTGTTACCTGATACCCACTTTTTTAGGGAAATCCTCTAATAGGAGTGCTTGCTGCTACCTCTGTGTCTTGCTACCTCCTTTTATTCCTCCCTCATTCTCCACCCACAGGGACAGCTGGTCTGTGTATTGGACTGGTCTCCACTGGTCTCCACTGTCAGATTTGGTCTCTGATGTCAGATAGGCCAGGCTTTGAGTCCTGGCTTTGCTACTTCCCAGGTTTGTATTCTGAGACAAGTTTCTTCTATGAGTTTCAGTTTTCCTCATCTGGAATTAAAAAAAAAAAAAAAAAAAAAAAAAAAAAAAAAAAAAAAAAAAAAAAAACAGGAGGGGGGGATAGCAATGCCAAGGTCACTATATATATAGCTGTAGGGTGTCAGACACCTGGGCAACAGTGCACACCTGTCTCAAGAGGGCTGCCTGTTCAACCTTCAGAACTTAAGTAGAGGTCCTGAGTAGCAATACTTCCTAAAGTTATTCAAGGAAGGAGGCGATGAATGTAAAGCATGTGGCCAGTACCTAGTGCAGAGGGAACACCCACACAAGATTAGCAGCTATTATTTATTAGTCATCTTGAAAGCTGCCACCTATTCATTCTCACCTCCCCTGGCCTCCCCCACAATCCCAACCCATGCATGTTGAAGTGAAGGATTGTTAAGCAGGTTTTCAAACTGCATTCTATATTCCAAAAGGAAGTTCTCCACCTCCTCTTTCTTTAGAATGGTTTTATTGTTTCTGTTAAAATAGTAATGTGCCTATTGTAAAAAATTTCATATAATACAAAAAAAAGAAAGAAAGAGAAAAAAGAAAAAGAAAGAAAAAACAAAGAGAAGAGAGTTAATATATTTAAAATCCCACTTCTCAGAAATAACATTGCTAATATTTGGTCATTCTTTTAAAAATAGATTCACTCATGTGTTTGTGTGTGTGTGTGTGTGTGTGTGTGTGTGTGTGTGTGTGTGTGTGTTTATATGCAGTTGTCCTTTGGTTCTATAGGGGAATAGTTCTAGGACAGTGCCCAGAACTCTGAAGATACCCAATCCACAGATTTTCAAGTCCTTTATATTAATGGCATCCTGCCAAATACTTTGAATAATCTTTATATTAGCTGTAATACTAAATGCAGTGTAAATGTTATGTAAATAGCTGCTATACTGTATTGTTTAGGGAATAATGACAAGAAAAAGTCTGTATGTGTTCAGTACAATATGGAGGGCTGGCTATGCATTTCTTCACTATGAGAGATATTTTGCTTCTGAAATAAAGAAGCTATAAAAAGTTATTGTAGATTGGAGTTGTTACATTATTTTTTACAATCCCAACTCAACTTTTAATATTATCTGTTGACCATATGACAAAATGGAGGAAATAAATTTATATACTTGTTCTTCAACAGTCCTGTGAATAGTTTGCTATTTTTAAATGCTAAATTTTATGACATTTGTATTATGTTCTGTAACCAGAATTCCTACAGTTATTGAATCTTCATTCTATATTTAGATTTATGTTTCTAAACAGTCCTTCTAAATTATGATTCTTTTTCTGAAATTACTTTTTAAAAAAATTCCTTAGTTGGCCAGATTTTGTCATCCAGATTTCGAAAGAAGGGCTCAGTAGTGTTAAAATCCTTAAGCTCAGTAGGTGATTTTTCTTTGTTTTATGCTTATGAGATTCTACTTGATTTAGAATTAAAATAAAATAAATTTGCTTTTAAAAAAAATTGAAAAAAAAATCCTTAAGCTCTTAAGAAAAATCTGTTCTTTTACACTTGAAAGGTAAACATGATAGATATTACCCCATTCTTTTCTGGTGCTGGTTGAGATAGAGAACTTAAGAGAAGTTCTGAGGTGATTACACTTTTCCCTTCTTTTGTGTGATTTGCTTTGTCTACCTAGATGCCCAGTGATTCTTTATCCTTGATGTTCAGTAACTTCAACGAGGTTATCTTGGATTAATTGTTCTTACATCAGTTTTGCCAAGGATGCAATTTTACCGTTTGATCTCTGTTTCTGTAAAATTGTCTTCTCTTATATCCATGAAATTTTCTATGATGTGTCAGTCATATATATAAATAATCCATATCCATTTTTATGTCAAAAGCATTTTCTTTTCACTTGGTGTGGTTTGCTTATGCTTTTTATTTTTTTATAACTCTTATTATTTTTAGTTGTATTTATCCCACTTAGGAGCTTGTAGATTTAATCTCTAATATTTCATTTTTTATTTCATCTTATCCCTGAGAAATTCCAATTTATCTATTTCCTTTTGTTACCTGAATCCCACTTTTTTAGGGAAATCCTCTTATATCTCATTTAAAAAAATTTTTTTTTTTTTTTAGTTGTAGATGGACACAAAACCTTTATTTTATTTGTTTATTTTTTATGTGGTGCCAGGGATTGAAGCCAGTGCCTCATGCATGCTAGGCAAGTACTCTACCACTGAGCCACAAACCTGGCCCTCAATTTCATTTTTAAAATTAACTTTTATCTTATCAAAGTAAAACGTGATTATAGTTTAAAAGTCAATAATAAAAGGCAAGTAAAAAAGAAAATTATAGGAGCTGTCCCTTATCCAGTTTTGCACTTCAGTTACCTGTGGTCAATCATGGTTGAAAGTATTAAATGGAAAAGGGTGAGTACAGTACAATTAGGTATTGAAGGAGACAGAGAGTACACATTTACACAACTTTTATTACAATATATATATTTTATTATAATATATATGATGTATATATATAATATATATTTTATTATTAGTTATTATTGTTAATCTCTTATTGTACCTAATTTACAAATTAAACTTTATCATAAATATGTATATGTAGGAAAAAAGAGTATATATAGGGTTTGGTACTCTCTGCAGTTCTAGGCATCTACCAGCAGTCTTTAAGATGAGGGGAGACAACTGTATGGTGGTTCCTGGCCTTTCCCTGCTTCTCTCAGTTCCTCTTTAGAGGCAATTGCCTGAAACCTTTTGAGATTTTTGTGGTGTGAAATCAAGATTCTCAGCTTATTCTACAGCTTTAAAGTTAGTTTTATGAAATCTGCTAAGGCAGTTTCCACATGTCCTCCTGCTTTCTCATTTCCAGGGCTTCTATGTTGATATCCCTTGTCCTGTGGGTTTATGTTTTAAAGAGAAAATCTTTTTACTATAGATTTGGTGGGGCTTTTGGAAGGAGCCAAATTACACACAATTGTTCATACCACAATCTTTTATCTCTTGCTCTTAATTTCTTTGAAACCAGGAGACTTTTTGTATGACTTCTTACTTTTCTGGCCAATTCCTTTCATGAAGTACATTCATTCTTTGACCTGTGTTTTTGTCTGTCTGTGTATATTCATCTATCCATCCCAGACTGATCTGTCTCGCTGTTTATCTGGAGATGTTAATGGAAGTGATTTTTATTCATGGGTAGATTCTGCCTATCACTCTGACATCTGTGAACGTTTCTGGCTGCCTGCAGAAGATTGGTGGGTAGGTTTGGTGGAGGGCAGAGACCACGTTCTGTTGAGTCTTGCAGTATCAAATCTGGTATTTTCTTAGATTGAGGGTGGGGGCACTTCTCCCAACTGTCCCCTGATAAGACAGATTGGAGCATCTCATATTAAACATAAGTCATAGTTTTTCTGTGGTGACACTCTCGCCTCCTCTCTCCTTCCTCAGCCTACTGCACTCCACCCAGTTTCTCTCAGCTATGAACTGGCAAGGAGGGAGTCCTAGATTAATGAAATGATAAAGAACACCACTGAATTTGCAGCTGAAGCTCCTCAGCTGTTCTACATTGTTGATCTTATTTCTAGAGGGACATTTCCTATCTCTTGGCCCACCTAAGCCCCCAAATAATATTGCTAAATTAAAATTATTTTGTGAGCTGGTGTTGTGGCTCAGTGGTAGAGTGCTTGCCATTCAATGTGAGGCACTGAGTTTGATCCTTAGCACCACATTTAAAAAAAAAATAAACAAAATAAAGTTTTTGTGTCCATCTACAACTAAAAATATTTTTTAAAACTTAAAAAAAATATTTTGCCTATCCCTTTAAGGATTAATGCTCTTGATTTGGAGGAAATCTTTGTTTAAGGTCTGAGAAGGACAGTGTCAGTCCAAACATCACAATATTTGGCAAGTGTGTTTTTTTTTGTGATTAATGGTTGTGACAAATTCCATGTTATGTTAAAGGTGGTGTTTTTGTTTTCCTTTTATTTTTCACTAGCATTGAGATATCTCAAGAGAGGAAAGTGTTAAGTGTATTCTTTCCTCTTTAGCCAGAAGTATCCCTATCTTTTAAAAGTTGCTAATATTCATAATATCATTGTTTCTTCAAAGGACATGATTTTGCTTTTAATCATACATCAACACAATTTATCACTTTTAAAAATGCAGTCTTGCCTTGGAGTCTAAACAGCCAAATGTGTCAAGCAACTTGGCCTCCTCTTACTTCTGCTGCAGATTATAAGCCATAGCCATCCCTATCCATCCATAGAGATGTGCCCTTTGCACACCCACTGTTTTCCTTTTTTGTACTTGAGACTTATCTATCAAATAGAGAAGGCGTCAAGGGTAAGCTGGGAAGCTTTGAGAACCTCATTTCATTGGAAGCACTTACTTTTAAATTGCCCCTATGAATGGATGTGGGAAAACGTAATAAAATTCTAAGAAAATTGTAGTTATTAAGTATTGAGTCTGATTTATGAAGTGGCAAGGTGATTGCTAGGAATTATGTTAAAATAATCAACTAAATTTCACTTAATTTCAAAATGCTAATTGGTATTAAAGTCCCTAGATGTGGAAAGCCAGTAATCAATATGCCTTAGCTTGTCCATTAGTCATTTGTCTGGCAAAAACACAGACAAGAAACAGGAGAGGAAGGATGAATTTAAGTCTCATGGCTTTCAGCCAGATTCTGTCTCAGATTACCAAATAGATTTAAAAAATTTTCCATAAAAAGGAGACATTTCAGGGAAAACTAAGATCTTGTCCCAAAATCATTGCTTACAATTGAAGATGAAAATAAATAAGAAATTGGAGCAAGCTGGGTACAGTGGCCCACTCCTGTGGTCACAGCTACATTGGAGGCTGAGGCAGGAGGATTGATGGAACCCAGAAGTTTGAGACCAGTCTGGGCAACATAGCAAGACTCTGTTTCAATAAATAAATAAATAAAAAAGAAATGGGCTGGGAATATAGAACATGTCCTTGGGCTCCATTTCCAACATAGCCCCACCCCCTGCCCAAAACAAAAGGAAGAAATGGAGCAGAGCAAAAAGAGTTGTATATCTCTTCTTGATGTAATTCTATTGATCTCTGGGTTGCTTTTAAATCCATTTGTTCTTTTGTATGCAAAATACAATTTATAAGAACAAAATAATAGGTTTGTAAATGACTCATGAAGAATGTCATCAGCACACCACCAAATTGAACCAAATCTTGTTTCATTCTCTGGTGATTTTTTTTTTTTCTTTTTTGAAGTTCTGGGATTGAACTCAGGATCTCATGCCTGCTAGCCAAGTGCTCCACCACTAAGCCACATCCCCAGCCCACTATGTTTCACATAAAATAGATATCTGGTGTTTATCTTTTTGCAAAAACATATCTAAGAAGGGTTGTAGATTTGCTATGTTTATTTCAGTATCTTGCTTCATAACTCACCCAAATACTATAAAAAGTCTTATTTATCAAACATGAAATAATATAATTGTATGTGTTTAACCCAAATATTATAAAAATTCCTTTATATTGAACATTATATAGTTACATATAGTTTATTTATGTATTTATAGACAGTATTAATAAAATACTTTTGTATGTATAGTTTCTGGGTTATCAGTTACTTTTTCTTTGATGACGGTTTTCCAACCATGACTATTATTCCCTAAAGTGTATCTTTATTTTTAAGAGGAAAGAAGCCATACTTCAGAAATACACTATGTTTCCCAGAGCCACTATATCATCTATATTGTAGGTCAACCAAAGACCTGGGCCCACCCTCAGCCTATACACCTTTGAGCACCATGCCCTTTATGGTTACTATCCCACAGACTTCCCATGTGGTGTTAACCAAATACACTATCACCCCCTGATTCTCTGCCCATTTCCTTGTCAAAACTGCTCCTCATTTCTTATTTCTGTTGAATAACATGAACTGGTCCCCAAGACAGAAACTTTGGTAGCTATCCTGGACTCCTTTATCTTAACACATCTTCCATGTTCATTCATGTACCTATCCTATAGATTCAATTTTCCAAATGCCCTGTTCTGGACCTTATGACCAGTGCCTGAGTTTAGGCCCTTTCCACCTCTCACCTGGGTTGCCTCTGGTCTCTATGCCATCTTTCTGAACCTCACCAAATCAGCTACAACTAGAATGTCACTAAACACATTATCCCTTACCTGAAATCCTCCCATGGCTATTTACAACCTTCTACCTAATGTTCAGACTCTGGCCCACAGAGTCACTCATCTTTCAACTTTGGGCCACTTCTTGAACTTTCTCTCCCATCTCTTCTTGAATCATACTCTCAAATCCCAGAACCAAAAATATTCTTCTCCCAGCCTTTCAACATACCACAACAATCTTTGCCTTGATTCTTTTGCACATGTCATTCCTCCTTTATTTGAAGTGTCTTTCCCACTCCTCCTTGTGTAGCTAACTGCTACAAGTCCTTCACAACCCATCTCGAGTGTCGCCTTCTCTGAGAAGCCCCTGTCTTATCTGTCTGATTGGATATTCTCACAGCATCCCAGACTTTCCGTATAGTGATGCCCTATTGCTGACCAGCGAAGCTTGTTCTGCCAGATAGACTGTGAGCAGCTACAGAGAGTGGATTGTGTTGCTGAAATTTAGCACAATGCCTGGCTTATATTATGTATTTAGTTTTTTTTTAATTGACTGGACAATGAGTTGGGTTGTGGCTCAGTGGCAGAGCACTTGCCTAGCATGTGTGAGGCACTGGGTTCAATTCTCAGCACCACATATAAATAAATAAAGGTTCATCAATAACTAATAAAATATTTTTTAAAAATTGCATGGACAAATACCCTGAAGTAATGTTATTGGTCAAATGTGTCTCCTCCAAAATTCAGGTGTTGCTAGTGTGAGAGTATTAATAAAGGAGGTATTTAAGAGATGAGTAGGCCTTGAGAGCTCCTCCCAGATCAGTAAGGCCCTTATAGAAGAGTCTGCACATGGCATTTGAAGAGTTTGCCATTTCACTAGTTTTCTATGATGTGTGAGGAGATAGTGTCTCTCTCCTCTGGAAGATGCAGCCCTTACCAGACAACTGAACCTTCAGACTCCCTTGTTAGATTTCTCTACCTTCAGAACTGTGGGAAAATAAGTTTTTGTTTTTATAGATTACCCAGTTTCAGGTATTCTGTTATAGCAGCATAAACAGATTAAGAGAGGATTGACTTTGATGTTAGTCACTGAATTCTCATTTGGTCTTTTATAATTGAGTGAAGAGTAATAAGATGGAGGTGGGGGTATTCCAGGAGAGAGGAAAGAGATTCTAGCAGAAGATGCAGAGATGGAGAGTATCAGTGGTAAGCTGTTCACAAGTACTGCCAATGCTTAACAGATTTTTTTTAATTGCTTACCATTAACTCTTGATTTAAAAATCTCATACAAAATCTGTTATTCAAAACTTCATCTATTTGTCAGAAAATCCCTTTGATTAGACTGATAAGTAATTCTTGTATATTGTACGTGTCTTACTCAATATAATCTGACAAATGGATATTTATATGTGGTTATAGGTTGTATATGGGTGTTGGCATTTGGGCAGTTGTGGGTTGTGAAGACAAGACTCCAGTCATTCCAGTGAAACCAAATTGGATATTCCATATAAGAGGTCCTGAATAGAGCGTTGGGTCACTCACAGCATGAGGCTTTCAAAATTCTAAAGACACTTTCTCATCAGTTTAGCTTAACATGAAGTCAATACCTTGTTTTCTAAAATTTGGAATTTGTTTGGGAATGAGGATTCAGTGGCTAAGAACTGATTGCTAGACATGAATTAACATGCTTCTTCTCACCTGGCTACTCTTCCTCGAAGGTCTCCAACTCCTTGCAGGTGTTTGAAGTTTAGGTCTTGCACTACAAAATTAGTTCCTGTGGCCACCTGATCTCGAGCTCTTATTTGGTCTTCTAAGATCTGTAATTTTGAGTTAAGATGGCAATTAATATCCATTACACATTTCTCTACCTTCAGAACTGTGGGAAAATAAGTTTTTGTTTTTATAGATTACCCAGTTTCAGGTATTCTGTTATAGCAGCATAAACAGATTAAGAGAGGATTGACTTTGATGTTAGTCACTGAATTCTCATTTGGTCTTTTATAATTGAGTGAAGAGTAATAAGATGGAGGTGGGGGTATTCCAGGAGAGAGGAAAGAGATTCTAGCAGAAGATGCAGAGATGGAGAGTATCAGTGGTAAGCTGTTCACAAGTACTGCCAATGCTTAACAGATTTTTTTTAATTGCTTACCATTAACTCTTGATTTAAAAATCTCATACAAAATCTGTTATTCAAAACTTCATCTATTTGTCAGAAAATCCCTTTGATTAGACTGATAAGTAATTCTTGTATATTGTACGTGTCTTACTCAATATAATCTGACAAATGGATATTTATATGTGGTTATAGGTTGTATATGGGTGTTGGCATTTGGGCAGTTGTGGGTTGTGAAGACAAGACTCCAGTCATTCCAGTGAAACCAAATTGGATATTCCATATAAGAGGTCCTGAATAGAGCGTTGGGTCACTCACAGCATGAGGCTTTCAAAATTCTAAAGACACTTTCTCATCAGTTTAGCTTAACATGAAGTCAATACCTTGTTTTCTAAAATTTGGAATTTGTTTGGGAATGAGGATTCAGTGGCTAAGAACTGATTGCTAGACATGAATTAACATGCTTCTTCTCACCTGGCTACTCTTCCTCGAAGGTCTCCAACTCCTTGCAGGTGTTTGAAGTTTAGGTCTTGCACTACAAAATTAGTTCCTGTGGCCACCTGATCTCGAGCTCTTATTTGGTCTTCTAAGATCTGTAATTTTGAGTTAAGATGGCAATTAATATCCATTACACATGGCAAGAAAACTTCATTTGAAGCAGGTGAATGGATTTTGTAGTTAGGTCCAGGTGATAAAGGAGTGCAAGAAGCTGGTCTCACAGAATTGATCTTGCTTTATCTGGAGGAGGAAGCTATGATTTGATTGTAGCTGATTGTTGCCAGTGTTTCAACAAAAGCTAGAAATTGAGACTTTATGTAAAAATTGAGACTTTTTGTAAAAATCTCAATTTTAAAGTATTGGCATGTTATTAGAAATCTTTAAGTACTATTTAGGCCAAACAGAACATGTTTATTGATTTGGCCATAAGTTGCCATGTGGCCATCATTAATATAAAAATTTTTCTCATGCACTCACGCGCACGTGCGTGCACACTCACACACAATTTCAATGTGGGTGATGAGATTTAAAAAGAGATTTTTTTTCCAATGTGGCATCAGTTAGGTTCTTTATGGATTGAATCAAAACCACAATGAAGCTAACACAACTCACCTAAGTCAATCTGAATCAAACCATTTCATATACATGGAGTGAAAGGGGTTTATATTTTTCAGATTTCTTAGAGAACACAAAATGTTTATGGCATATGTGCTTTCACACTGTGTTGTTGAGTATTGTTAGTTATTTCTTCATGGTATTTTGGAAATGAAGTTGTCTTCATTTTTGTACCTATTTATAAATGTTAATTTTAAAAATGAAAAAAAATTTGTTAATTTTTGTTAATTTGTTAATTTTGTTAAATTTCTACCTTCAGAACTGTGGGAAAATAAGTTTTTGTTTTTATAGGTTAATTTGTTAAATTTGTTAATTTGTTAATTTTGTTAATTTTAAAATTGAAAAAAAAATTTGTCTATGCATAGAAAAAAATGTCTTTTAGTTGACATTCAAATTCCAATGTAAAGTGTTGACATATACTTTTTTGTTGTTGAGAAAAAAGTGAGAGTATAGAACTTCAGAAAACACAAATTTGAATTTGGGGATACATTTGAGTTTATTATATTTGACAAAGTTCTGAACTATGTTTAAAATTATGTTTATGAATAATACTAGGTGGAGGAGAATTTTTGAATCAAATGTATTACAGGAAATTCAAAGGCCAAATGCAGATCTTTTCCATTTTTAAATTGGCAGACTGAGAAAACTCAAGAGCAAATAAAGCCTTAATTGATGACATAAAAGTGTCAAAAACACTAGCTGGAGTTTGGTTTTTTGCCTTTTATCATATACATGTAGGTGTTTTCTTTTTAAATTAAAGAACAGTGATGAAAGGGAATTTGCTCTATTATAGAATGAAACATTTTGTAGAACAAGCAAATCAGTATAGTAGTGGTTTGTTGCCAATGAGTTCAATGTAGTGTAATAATGTCCTGTAATATAATGTAACCTAATTTTGTCATGAAGACCTTGGTAAGTGTGAATAAAGAAAATACTATGCATGAGCCTAACCAATCAATAGGAAGAAATTTTACAAATGGTGTGGGACCTCTGGTTATGTTTCATTTAGACATTTACCTCATGTTATGTCAATATAGATTTTAGAAAAACTGAATAAAAATATAAATTGAAATTAAGCCATAAGAGGGAGCTGGAAGTGCAGCTCAGTGGTGGAACTTGTGCTTCACTTGTGTGAGGCCCTGCCTGGGTTTGATCCCAAGCATCCCCTCCCACACACACACTCCCCACCCCCACACAAGTTAAGTCAGTAGAATAACAAGTAAAAGAGGATATTATTTCATTTCTGAAGACTTTTCTCATCTTAAAAGTAATAAGAAGCAAAATATTTGAATGTTTAACATATTTTGTTAAACATTATAAATACAATTAAGACATTAAAAGTAAGCTTGAAAAACATTAATAACAAATGTTATTCTCAAAGTTTCTTTGGTGTTCTGCAACCAGCATGTACCTGTTGGTGAGAGAGAGCTGACACTATGCACTTTTTCCACCTTTGTGTTCAGTGTCATCACAGTGGTTATTTGAAATCATAGTGGGAGTAGTTACACTATGCAAGTAGGCAAACACCACACATCAGGTTGTTTTTCTCCGCAGAAAAAAAATTTCTTATTGTTAAACATTTATCATTGTACCATTGGTTAATATCCTGAATATGTAAAAGAGTTCATCAAATCAACAAGGATTAAAAAGTGCTAAAGACAAATTGGCAAAAAATCATGAACAGAATATCAGCAGAGAAAATACAAAATTTCATATTCACTTTAAAAAGAGGATTCAACACCTTCAAGAAAAAACAGATCTCATTTCTGTCCTATGAAATTAGCAAAGATCAAAACAATAAATCTCAATGCTGGCATAAGCCCAGTGAAAAAATCACTTTCATATAATGTTAATGAAAGTATAAACCAGTATAATCTTTCTGGAAACCAATTTGGCAACATGTATCAAGAATTTTCACAGCATTTATATCTTGGTAATTCTATTTCTAAGAATATATATTATGGAAATAATCCAAATACAGATATATACTTATGCACAAAGATATTTTAACATTAAGAATAATTAAGCAAGTCATGGTATATGCTCCATTCAAGGAGCTTCTAATGACATTAAAGGGTTTGTGTTATAATTTTATGTTAAAGACTGTGCTGAAAAAAATAGTTGCAGCCTCCTAAACAGAATACTTACAAGGGCTAGAGGGAGATATATCTGGATGTTTGTGAAGATTGACATTTCATGGTGGGATTGTGAGAAATTTTTTTCTCAGGTTTTAAAATTTCATCCTGAACTTCCAAAATAATTACAGTGAACAAGAATTGCTTCTATAAATTGGAGCAGGGGACCCACGATAAGGCAATGTTATACAAAAAAAATTCTTCTTTTTTAAGTTAAAAATGTTATTTTTAAAACATAATTAACAGTCTACTTTAAAAATCATTTTCTTTTAAAAAAAGAAGCAAGCAATGTAACTGCTGCAATTATGGTAATCTAAAAAAAATTTTTTTTCATTCCTTTTAAGAACCTGAGTCAAGTTTTAGTTCACATTTGGACATATCTTGTTGGCTGGTTTGCAAATGGACTGACTGGGTTGCTGAGTTTAGGCTCCTTTAAAATATTTGAATAGCATTTATTTCTCTATAAACTGCTTATTACTTATAGTTTTAGTTATTCACTAAAGGTAACCAAATAGTTTCTATTTCATAATGTTTTAACAGAGTTATCCAAAGCCTTTAAAATATATTTTTAAATTTAGTTTTCCACACAAATCAGCCCTCCTCATTTTCTCTAATCATGCCAAAACTTTAAGAGGACTGCAAATATTTTGAGGTTTTAAAGTTTTTTGGAAAATGTTTTGGCTTTGTCTTTTTTTGTTTGTTTTTTTAAAGAACTAATCTTGGCTGTGCAGGAGCCCTGTTTGGGGATTGGCTTGAATTGCAGTTGACTATGAGCCGTGGAGATTTGGCCTTTGTCGCCACCCGTAGTCTCACGGGATTGTTGCGGGATCTCGAGTGACTTGGCCGAAATTGCTGATCGGGTCAGCGCCATTTTAGGGTGTGTTTTGGCGTGTGTGAGTCGTTGTTAGAACCAGAGAGAAAAGTTATCAGAATAAAAAGCTGTTTGTCTCCAGTTTGCTTCTGAAGTTTTTCCCGCGGCTCCGTTCCTCCAAGTGCTTCAGGCGGCAACATGGCTGGGCATGGTGGTGCACGCCTGTAATCTCAGTGGCTGGGGAGGCTGAGGCAGGAGGATCTCAAGTTCAAAGCCAACTTCAGCAACTTAGGGAGGCACTAAGCAACTAAGTGAGACCTGTCTCTAAATAAAATACAAAATGGGGCTGGGAATGTGACTCAGTGGTTGAGTGCCCCTGAGTTCAATCCCCGGTACCAAAAAAAAAAAATCTAACCTAAGATAATTTATTTTAGGAAAAGAAACACTGCAAGATACTAGAGATATGGAAAATGTTTTCCCTCTTAATACTAAGAGTATTTTATTCAGGTGTAATTAATATTGAAATGCACAAATCAAAGTGCACAGCTGGATAGATCTTGACAAATGTGATCAACTATGTAAAAATGACCCAGATCAAAATACAGAACATGCTTAGGAACATTTTGGTGAGAATGTTCTTTTCAACTACCAAGATGTTTTGATCATGTACTGGAATCTTATTTTAGTGCTAGCGCTATATTTACTTGATATTCTGGTCATCTCAAAAAGCATAGTGCTGCTTGCCTCTTGACACCTTAGTGACATTGTCATGTCTGGAAACACCTTTGGTCACATTGACTTTTCAGGTACCAGGGTCAATTCAACATGAGTTAAATACCACTAAAATGCCTTTTGAAAAGTCCACTAATAGTTTTTAACTTTCTGCATTATGGGGTCTGCTAGATCCTGCAGATAGAAAATAAATTCATAAATATCTTTGGCCTTAAATACAAATTCATGAGCAAGTCATTCCTGGGTTAATTCCATGGTTAGTATTTAATGTTTATTTTTTGTTTGTTTTTTGTTTTTAATTGAGTATTCTCACTGATAGTAGAAAGTGGAAGGGCATTGTCATTTCTTATTATTCCATACTTTTTGGCCAGGTTTCTAAAGTGTATTTTCTGGAACCCTTGCCCGAAAGTTGTTAACTCTGATTCGTCATGAATGTGTACTTTAAAAACTCTGAAAGATAAAAACTTATCTTGGTTTAGCCTAAGAATTTAATCTTATCTTTCCTTTAAAGCCATAAAAATCATTTATTTACCCATATTCTCAAGAATTTAGAGTGCTGCCTACATGCCAGACACTGCTGTTGACTTAGTAGTGAATTAAGCAAACTTCCTGAACTTATGGAGATTATATTTTAGAGGAAGAAAACAACCACTAGACAAAAATAGATTGTGATAAGTACTGTGTATAAAAGTAGAATTTAAGGGAGACTGAAACTACTGGGCTGAGGAGGGGTGCTATCTTACACAGTATGAAAGAAATCCTCTCTTTGAAGGTGGTTTGAGCAGAAACCTGTAGGAAATAACAAACATTTCATAGTGGAGGAAGATGATCCAGGGTGAATAGCAAGGAATAATTGGGAGACCAGCATAGCCAGAGTAAAGGAGGTGGGTAGAGATGGAGTCAGTGACTGCTGGTGGTCCTATGAACCAGCATGTTATGTATTATGAATACCTCTGTTTGGAATCATGACATTAATAGAACTTTAGAGATTTAGACTAAAAACTTCTTAACACAATATGTGGTAAAATGTTAAATATTTGTCTTTGCTGATACAAAATAGATACACAATAAATAATTTTTGGATGGAAGTTCTTTCTACTCTTCAGCATAATGAGTAGTCCAAAAATTGAACTGTTTTTCTCTGTGGCAGTTATAATCATTTAAACATAAACAACAGCAACACATTTCTACAGTTGAAAAAATGACATTGGTGGTTGATAATTTTTTTTGTCAAGCAATGATGCCAATATGTGGAAGAGAACTACCTCAATGTTTTGGTTGAGTTTTTTGACGATGCTGGTGATGGTCTGTATGTGGCTTTCTAGTAATTTCCTGGCAAGTGCTTCCTCTTTTCGAAAGCCGTGGGTCCCCTGGAGACAAGCAGAGATGTCCTCCTTGATGCGGAAGGCTTGTTCAAGGAGGAAAGCTATGGTACGCTCCTGGTTGTTCAATCTGTCTTCCAGCTGACTTTTCTGGGTGTTTTGGATGACGGGAAGAAAAGAACGACCCCTGGTCAGGAAAAGGAAACACCAGCGGTGTTACAAGAAGGAACTGGATGAGCCAGGAACCAGAACATACCTCCTCATGCCACTCCTTTATTTTCTCACCTGTGAGAAGTTTGGTAGGACTTTAAGTACTAACAAGGTTAGAATCTTGGGTTTATGTCTTGTCTAAGAAGCTGATCTGACTTTTGCCTTGATTTCATATCATGCATTTTTCATGTTTCCCAAGGAGGAATTGTTCTATGTACAATGACAGTAAAATTTCAAGCTGAATTGATAGTGGTTGGGAGGCAATGGGGAATCCATAAAAGATGATATTAGAAAGCCTTTTCCATGATTTCTGCCTTTATATACACTTGTATAAAAATTTTTACTTTAATCTAGAAAATAATCTAAATTCTTATATGTTTTAAAATGCAGAAGTGACTATATTAGAGTTTCCCAAAAGGTATGTCTTAGAATAGTAGTTAGTACAGTAGGCCACTGAACTAGAATTTTATGGTCAAATAAATTTGGAAAACACTGTATATAACATCTGCCTCTTGTGATTTACAACATGTTTATCACATTAATGTCTAATTGTATTATTATTGTTTGGATATGAGGTGTCCCTCAAAAATTTCTGTGTTGGGACGGGTACAGTAGCATAAGCCTGTAATCACAGTGGATCAGGAGGCTGAGGTAGGAGGATTGTGAGTTCAAAGTGAGGCTCAGTAACTTTAGCACCCTGTCCCAAAACATTAAAAAAGGGCTAGGGATGTGGCTTAGGGGTTAAGCACCCCTGGGTTCAGTCTCCCCCCCCCTCAAAAATTTTTTTCTATGTTAATACAGGAGGTGAACTGATTAGATCACAAGAAACTTAACTTAATCAGTGGATTGATCCATTTGATTAATAATTTGAATTATTCTTTTACTAGCAAATAAGAACTCAAGGCAGGTGGGCTGTGGCTACAGGAAGCAGGTCATTGGGGGCATCCCTTGGGGATTATATATTTGTTCCTGGCCCCTCCTATTTTCTTAGTGTTTCTTGGCTACCAAGACCAGCTTTCCTCCACCATACCCTTCTGCTACATCTCAGACACAGAGCAATGGGGTTGGCTAACTGTAGACTGAGACCTCTAAAACCATGAACCAAAATATATATTTTCTTCCCTGAAGATGTTACTGTCAGGACTGTGAACTGAAACCTGTGGAACTGTGAGCCTAAACAAACTTTTCTTTCTCTAAGTTGTTCTTGTCAGATAGCTTGTCACAGCAATGAAAAACTAACAAATATACCAATTCTATAGGTAAGAAATATAACTCATGCAGTAGTTAAATAACTAACCCTAGGCTATCTAATGCTCATGGCTAAAACACTTGATTATAGTCCCTAAGTATAGGTCACTTCCAAAGCTCATGTGTGCATTGATTTCTGACCTCTTACCAGGTCAATATTCCATCACATCTACGTAAGAGTTAGAAGTTTACTTTCAATTTGTCTCTAATGCTATTAGGTTTCTTGGGGGGACTTCTTATGATGGTATGTCCCAGTAGAGGGGACTTTGGATGTTCCTTCTTCAATCTTACCTGTTTAACACTGAGCTTTTTCATGAGCTTTCAGTTGAAGAAATGCTTCAGTATCACAGCTATTTTATGCAGCATTACCAGGATTTGATCCAAGAATTCTGAAATGTAGCCTAAGATAATTCTCAAGATGCTGCCTCTGAGTGGTAGTAAAATATTTTATGAATATCATTAGAGGAAGACAGCCCTTAAAAGGAGAAGGAAATTTGACCTTTATTAAGGCCTGGGAATAAAATGATGAATAAGACAAAATTCTTTCCTATAGGAAGTATCTATTTATATGCTTATGTAGATGTATAAATACATAATATATATATCTTTTAAAAGTGACTGTAATACATACTAGATCATAAAAGCCAAGGCCAAGTAGTTCAAACTATTCCCACTGCATAACCCAGAATAACCATTTGCAGTGAGCTAATATTTCCCTGGAAGTTAGAAGTACAGAAGACGGAGGCTTTTAGGGTCAAAGCATGAACACTGGCATTTTTCTGAAGACTAAACGTGTTAGCAAGAGTTTGACTTATCTGTGTAAATCAGAAACCCATAAAGAGTGACCTTAACATACAGGGTTTATTTGGCTTATGTAACAAGAAGTCTAGAGGTATGGTGCAACTGACCAAGGAAGTCATCCAGCCCCCAGGTGCCTTCTGGCTTCCTAACCCACTTCAGTGTGTAACTCTTACCTTCAGTGTGTCAAGATTATTGTTCTGTGAAGTTGTGTTCATATTCCACACAAAAAAGCTGGAGGACCAGGAATAGAATTATGTGCCAGCTGTTTGTCCCACCTCCTGTTTTTTTTTTTTTTAATTTGATAAAAAAATAACACACAACTCATCTAAAAGACTCACTAGATTCACTATAACATTTTTGAGTGTATTTCATTGGTTGAAGTTATGCCATATGGCCACCTCCTGTGACTTTTTTTTCTTGATTGGGCACATTGTGGTCTTAAGTAAAACTGAGACTTTTATTAGCAGAGAAGAGGGGAATGTGAACATATTGGGTCGGCTACCAGAGGCATTTGCCATGTGCAATTTTTCTCTTTCTTACCTTCAATTTTATATGAAACATCACTGTTAAAATAATTTTAAAATCAAGAAATTACTTTTTTTCTCATTGGTCATTTGCTTTCTACAGATTAATTACAACTAAGATTCCTTGGGCAGTGCCAGAAACTGACTAAAGTTGGCCACAAATATTATTATTACCCTAGTGATGGACAGTGGCCCACAAGGATCAGTGTGTATGAAAGGCAAGGCTCTAACTGACCACAGAGGGTCAATAGAAAGTGTGGTGGAAGCATAAAGGAAGAAGAGCTCTTGCTATGCAGATAAAGAAAATACAGTAACATATTACTTGTCTTTGGTTTAGCAGCTTTACAACCTCAATTTCCTAATATATTATTCCCTAAGAATATAATGAAAGCCCTATATATAATTAAAAATTTTTATTAGATACCTTAGGAAACATTTTAAAATACAGAGTTTGTATACAAACAGTGATATGTAAAAAGGTGCTCTATATGTGTATTATGAATTGTAATGCATGCTACTGTTATATATACAACGACTTTGAATAAATAAAAAAATACAGATGAAATTAATTTTAATGTATTTTATTTAACCAAAAATATCTACAATGTTATTATAGCATGCAACTAAGAGGAGCTTTTTTTTATTGGGATATTTTACATTGTTTTTATACTAAATCTTTAAAATCTGTGAATTTTATGCCCACTTTAGATTGGACATATAAGTACTCAACGGTCACATGTGCTCAGTGAATGTGGTTTCAGACAGTATAGTTCTAGAAGCTGAGAACCAGAAAGTAGAAAGAAAAATGTCACTGAGCAACTAAGAGCATTACTGCCACGTCCATAAGCTACTTTACAAATACTATAGCCAATCTCTTCCCTTCACGGATAAACTTCTTGAAGAAGCAACTAATATAAGCCAGACATTCTGGCTACCGCTTTAAATGGTTAATTTGTTGGATCTTCATAATAACTCCATGAAGGATGTATTAATATTACCCCATTTCGAGGATGATGAAACTGAAGCTGAGAGGGATTAAGTAACTAGTCTAAGGTTACCCAGTTAACAAGGGTGGAGCCAGCGTTTAAGTCCAAGGAGTGGACTCTGGAGTCCGCCCTATAATATACACATAGATGAAGGCACCTCCTCCTCCCTTGGCCTCAATACTGCCCTTGGAACGTGCTTGCTGTATTTTGCCCACTCTTCTAACAAGCCAAGTCAGATGGCTTCTGGGTCTACATAAACTGAATACCTGAGAATTCTACGCTGTAGAGAGGGCTGTGTTCTAGTAGCTGGCAGAAATGATAGGTTAAAGACAAAGATTAACCAGAATCAGAAGTCCAGTGAAAAGCAAAGCAAATTAAAAAGGGAAAAAGTCACAGGCCAGGGCTAGAAGTGCCAAGGCAAAGACACATGTAAATTCTGACAGCCCCTCTCAGCATTAGTATGTAACTCCTTCCCTTCATGGATAAACTTCTTGAAGAAGCAACTACTTTTGTGGTTTTCAATATTTGAGATTCACTCCTCATGCTATGACCATCATGTCCCTGGACTGCTCTCTCTCTCAATCCCTCTTACTCCCCCCTCACTCATGTCGGGGGAAGCTAGCTGCCCTGTGAGCAGCAGCCCTGTGGAGAGGTCCATGAGGTGAGAAGCTGAGCCCTCCTGAGACAGCCAGCAGGAGCTGAGGTGTCCTGCCAACAGCTATGTGAATAAGTCCTCCCAGGAGTAGGACTGGCCGCCCTGTCCAGCTTCATACCACTGCATCCCTAGCTTTCATGTTTGCTGCAACCTCATGAGACATGCTGAGCCGCTGCTGGGCTCCTGATCCACAGAAACTGTGAGATGAATATTTGTTGTTTTATGCCAGTGAATTTTATGGTGCTTTTCTACCCAGATAACTAATACAGACAGTTTCTATGTGAAATATGATGGGGGCGGGGCGGTCTGAGACTAAAATGGTTATTCTGGACAGAGAGGGAGAAGATGTTATGGAGCTTAAGCACCTAGAACTTTTGGAATAGTTTGGAAATGAGCTTTTAGGAAAGGCAGAGATTCTAAAATTTCTGAGTTGGGCTTAATGAATGATGATAACTTTTATCAAGACTGAAGTTTAAAAAATTAGATTTAGTGGCAGAAAATGAATTTGAGCTATTCTAGGTCATCCATACAGAATTGCCTGTTGAATAGTATGAAGTGTGTTCAGTGATAGAGATTGGGATGTTATCTGAAAAACAAATGATAGTTGAAGACTTGGATGAGGACGGTGAGATTGACAGAGCTGGATGAAGTGGGTGTGCATGTGAGAAATGATGGGGAGCATGCTCTGTGGGACTCATAGAGAGCCTTTGTCCCATGGAATGTCCTGCTGTCCTCCATGTTCACAATCCTCGTGCCCCTGCAGAGCCCTGGGTTAGAGGCTGCTTGTAAGACTGCGGCAGCACAACTTTGCTCAGCTCTGCTTTGGGGCTTCAGAGAACTCAGTTTCAGCCTTCTTGAAATATTGAGGCTTTTAGTGAGCAAGAGAGGTGAGAGCCAGGGTGGGTGCTGAGTACATCTGCCCCAGAGGAATATGACAGCTCATGTGAGACAAAGCACAGAAAGAAAGGAACTGAATTGTCCAATTCCTCAGGAGTGAAAATCCCTAGGTTGACTATAGTTTTGACAAGAATGCAGAATTAGCATAGCTACAGCCTTCTCATCCTTCCTTTCCCATAAAACCTTGAAGGACCTTGACAAAGTGAGAATACTATAAGAAACTCTGACCACGGGACATGTTGGATTGTGTAGTGGGTGAATGAGTTGGATTGTGCAGTGGGTGCTCTAATGTGCCAGCCTACTCCACTTTCGGGGAGAAAGGACCCGCTCAACTGCTGGGAGTACTGCCCACTGGTAGACCTCAGAGGTTGGAACTGCCTCAGATAGGTAGTCACCTTGCCAAGGTCATGCTCACTTCCAGGAACAGCTTGCCTTTAGTGGTTGGTCAGGGTGGGTGTAAAGGCCTGGCACACTTGCTCTAACCAAGAACAACTTTGAAGGGTCATCTCAGCTTCAGAGCTTCTTAGGAATTCAGCTGAAATCTTCATTGGAATCCTGTCGTAGCTCAACTTTCCCTTCTGCATATTCTGTCTTTTCCTTCCTTTCTATAGATGATGATCTCAGTGTGCTCTAGAATGAGGCATCTATTCATCAGCCTCTGTCTCAGTGTCTTTTTCCTCCATGTCCCCACCTGAACCAGATGCCCGTGTTGGCCTGAGGCAAGAGATAGCTCAGCCTGGCTGTAGAGGATAACTGAAGAAGGAATGATGTAGATCTGCTCTCACTGATGTTTCTTGGTTGCCTTGGGGCAAACTGTTCCTACTTGTGTGAAATTTCAGACTCTGATCTAGGTGTCCCCTAGAAAGATCCGGCAGAACATAGGACCTCTGTTGGCAAGGAGCTGAAGTAGTGACAATAACGGTAAACTTGAGGAACAACTGACCCCTGGTAAGT
The DNA here is from genome assembly GCA_025594165.1 of Tamias sibiricus. Taxonomy (NCBI): domain Eukaryota; kingdom Metazoa; phylum Chordata; class Mammalia; order Rodentia; family Sciuridae; genus Tamias; species Tamias sibiricus. The sequence continues at coordinate 89,856,417 of CM046662.1, forward strand.
GCTTCCCTGCAATTTCACCTGCAAATGTCTCAAGGGTGGGAAGGCAACTACTCCTAACCTTATTTCTTCCTGAAAAGCAAAACATGATCATGTGGCAGAAGTTACTTTGTAGGATGGGGAAGGTTTTTTTTAGGATAGTTTTCTGGAGTCTGGCTTTTTTAAACCATACTCTTCCACTCCTGGGCTCACTGGAGCTGACAAGACCTCATGGAGACCAGGGTCTGGTTGAAATCCCCAGGACAAAATGAGTTCATAAAACATTTGAGGGGCATAGCCTTTAGCAAACCAACTAGCCAACAAGACTATTCCTACAACTATTCCTACCAAAGAGAAATACCAATACTAAAATGTGTAAAAATTTTTAAAGGTTAATGAAAATATTAACAAGCTAAAAAACTATAAATAATAAACAAGTAGAATTAGGCATGAAAACTACAATAGTTGCAATAAATAAAAATACCTTCCCATAGTTTCTCCCCTTGGAAGCCTGAAAAGTTTTCTTCTTTGTCTTGTCACTTTAAGACTTATTGTCCTTTGTTAAAATATTATTTAAACAAGGCTCCTAAGCTACTCTGAAAGAGTGATTATTCTCCCATGTGATTTACACTGTATGTGTAATAAACTTGCTTGTTTATGGGCCTCCTGTTCCCAGAAATCTGTTCTGGCCATGAATTAAAGGGTTAAGAAAAGAAACTATTTTCCACCTCTTTACTATTTCAAAGGGCAGCAGCAGAAATAATTCCTAGAAGTGTCTTCCGGTTCCAACTTAGTTCTTTCTTTCTTGGTCCTGGCTACCATTCTCTTCTAGTTTTGCCTTCTAATGAAGAATGCATCCTCTAACCAGGGGCTAGCGTAGTTTTCTCAAGTGTAAAGGAGAGCGCTTGCCTACTGAAAATGCTCCTGTGGCTTATCCATTTTCTGAGAATAAAGTCCTAGCTCTCTTTCCCAGCTTCATCTCCTCCCACACTTCCCTTCATTTACTCTTACTCAACCACACACACTTGCTTTCCCTCAAGCACACCTGGCTGTTTCCTAGCTCAGAGCCTCAGCATTTGCTTTTCCTTCTTAGCTTGCTCTTCCCTGCAGTCACTTCATGGCTGCCTCTTTCTGTTGTTCAGTCTTCAACTCCAGTACCTGCTTCTGAGGTGCCGTTCCCCCATCACTTTCTACCATAACACCCCATTTTATCTTCTCCATACCATGTGTTTACTTGTTTGTGTTTATTTCCTGTTTTCCTTCACCGGTACAAGACTTCCCTGTGTACAGGCATTTTTCTAACTTGTTTCCCACAGCATCCCCTATGGGAAACTATGTGCATGCACATGGTAGGTGATCAATAAATAGTTGCTGACTGATTTTTCTAACTTGACAGATCTCTTAAGACTCAGTTGTTGGATGAAAAAAAAATGACTCCATAAATACACAAGTTATTGGCTTGAGGCTTATACTTACTTTCATAGGCAATATCAAATAGCCTCAGCCTGGGTGGGGTTCCTCCTTCCCATTACTGCACATCCAAAGAATGAAGAAGGCATTGCTAAGTGGTTTCATTAGTCAGATTTCACCTACCACTCATTTGGCTTAAAAATGTTCTTCTGGAAAATTACCAAATGGTACTATGTATATATATATATATATATATATATATATATATATATATATATATATATATCCATTTCTCTAAACTCCATAATGCTGACGGTGCTACCCTGGATTGTTGTCTGAGTCAGAGGCAGAAGGGGAGCGAATGTCAGGCACTGCTGATGGTGACACATAACCTAGCAGTGGACTGCAGATTTGCTCATTATTTTCTTTGTGCTAGTACTTCTTTCTGGCCTGAAAACATTATGCAGGCTGGATTTGCCAGTGAAGGCTTTTGATCTCTGATCTTTGTTCCTAGACAGATACTTGTAAATTACGCTGCACCCCCAATGTCTAAATGCTAGTTTAGACATTTTTCTCTTAGGTGTTCTTATTGTGGTACACCATTGGTTCCCTTCTTCATAGCCACTCCCTACTTCTACCTGATTTGATTCATCCTCCTGCCTCTCATGTCCTTGGGGGTATGTGTGGTGAGGAGAAACTCATTCTGATGGTTCCATTCTTCTGGGTTGAGAGGTAGTTGGTTTAAATAAAAGTTTGTGAAGCAATTATGGCCAAGGAGGTAAAAGGAGACACTTGCTGGGGGCAGCTGGGTAAACTTTCTTGAAAAGGGATATCTCCTCTGAGCTAAATGTCGTTGTGTCAGTGTGTGATGTCTGGAGCTGCAGAAGGCATCCTATGATCCTGAAGGAAAGGGGATGGTAGGGAGAAGTACAGAAAATATCCAGTTGCTTAATGATGATATTAAGTCCCTAAATTAGCCAAACCTTAGACTAATTTTTGTTATGTAAGCTAATCTGTGTGCTCTTATATTAAAAAAAATTGTTGGGGTTTCTGTTGTGTAACTGAAAACACGCTGTATCTAGTAACTTATAAGTAATAATGCCAGTTGAAATAAAAACATATCAGTTGATAAGTATTTACTTAATATCTACTGTAGTCCATGCATAATATATAATGGTTCTAGCCTTCAAAGAATAGTCCAATTTCATGTTTTTCATAAAGAAACTTGAGTTTATGGGGTGGGGAAGACAGGAACCTTATAAAAATACTGATTCCCTGGCTCTGCCATAGACCTGCATCATAATGTTGGGGTGGATTGGGAGAGCAAGATTGTGTCTTAAGTACTTAGCAATTCTAATGTATTCTGAAGACAGAACATCACTGATTTAAATTAAGATTGGTCATGTGAATCAGCAAATCATATAAAGCAGGATTCACAATGAAGTGCTCATGTGTGATATGGAATAGGAGCTCTACGTTCTGTAGGTGCTCAGAAGCAGCTTGGTCAGTTGGAAAGCAGGATAGATTGAGGGTAGAATACAGGCTCCATCACTTACAAACCAAATGTTTCAGTTGCTTCATCTTTAAACAGGGCTGCTGTATGTTTTAAGTTTAGAGATTAACAAGCGAGATGTCCATAATATGTGGCGGTAAAACCAATGCCATACTGCTGTACCACAGTCTCAGTACGGCCCATACACACACACACACACACACACACATACACACATACTCACTCTTGTGGAGTGCTGTATGTAATCAAGCTTGTATCCAGGAAGAGCAAGGAGGAAGCAGACCTAAGCCAGCAGAGAGATCAGTGGCACAGGGCTGCCACCTTGCTCACATGCCAGTTTGTGGTCTTGCCTGTCATAGTTAGCCTCAATGTTTTTTTTCTATTTGGCACATTGAAGAAGCCACTAAGCGGGGTGGCACCTACTGTCATGCACATGAATTTGCATGCAACCATGGAGACATGAAGTGAAATATACAAAAGCTGGACTATAGTTATTTCTTTTCCTTTATGTAAGAGCCCTAATTGAGGATAGCTAAGATGGCGGTTAGCTGAGAGCCATAAAGGTGTTCAAGTATTTTCACCTGATATTCATGCATTTATCTAAGAATCTTTTTATGCCCGTGAACACTGTGTGACGCACCTGTAAGCTCGAGCTGTTAGCACTTGTCCTTGTTAAGGCAAAATGTATTTAACCTGGTGAGGTTAGTTAGAGGGGTGGTTGGAGTTGGAGAGGTTGTTGGAGCCGGAGAGAGAAGTTAGAAGAAAGAAGAATAAAAGAACTTTTTCATTTCCAGTCTGCCTCCAAGTTTTCTCATGTGGTATTGTTGCTGCAAGCGGCAATTGCTGCAGGCGGCGACACCTTTAGTTTCTAAAGTTTATTTTTTTAAAGTTATATTTAAATAGAGAGCTTTCTTTTTGAAATTTCTTTTCATGCCACAGATTTTCTGTCAATTGGGATGTACTTATTATGTTTATTAAGAATGCCCAGTGAAGTACCAAATGATGCTCTGTTCAGTTATATTTATATAATTTCTACAAGACAAATGTAGGACTTACATTCCCCCCCTCCCCCGCAATTTCTAATGCTATAAGGCAAGGGAACATTGATTTTTAGTTGCCCTTTCTAGAGCAACAACTATAAGAACAAACACATAAACATTCCTAATCTTCTAAGAGAAATTCTTAAAGATACTATTATTCAAATCATCAGGTTACCCAAAAGGTTATAACCCAAGGCCTTTCACTAGTAGCTAGGTATGGCCACTCTGATTCTATAAATACATGATTTAAAAAAACCAGCCCTACCTATGTGTTCTATCAGTATGCTGTATTAGTGGAACCTCTATCTAAATTTAATTGTTAAGGAAAAAATACCTGAGATTTCAGACTAGTCCACATGGAGGTACTAGCCACAGGAGATAGAATTCCTAGGGGGCCTTTTCAGAGATTTTTGGGCTTTGCATAGATCACTGATTGTGTAGCTGACAAATGAATCTGAACAGATTTTCCACATACTCTGAGTTCTATTTCTCTGCAATTCGGTGTGACTTACACCAGCTGTGCCGTAGCTGGCAGAGGCATCAGTACATGAGCCTCTCACTTTGCTGCCTGTTCTGTCCTTGTGAAGAGAGCACTAAATTTACTTAGGAGCTTCTGATAACCATTTTGGCAACCTGTAAATGCTCAGAGACAAAAATTTGAAAATTTAAATCCTCTTCTAGAACACAAAGGGCATAACAAGAAAATTCTCTACATTTTTATGAGATCAATTTTATGACTAGTTACATTTTGAAAGCATAGAGTCCTACAAAAAATGTCAAGTGAAATTTTAGAGAATATTTCGATACCTCACAAAAATAATCTGAATGTATGGGGAATGAAGAAAAAGAAAAAAATATATTTTCTATAGTTTCTCTACTTATAAAGCTGGCAGATGGGTTTAGGTAGCTGTAGAAGCCTCTGCTGCTGAGGTTGACATTAGGCTGAGTGCTCTTGCGGCTGAGGGAAGCAATTCAAGTTTGGAGGGTACAGTCCAGAAAGAGACCCCAGGCCAGTAGGGTTTTGAGCCTGCATGGAGGCTGCACAAGGAGGGGGAGCCCGGGAAAGAGATGCTTCTAAACAGTGGCACAGCCAAGAAGAGACGAGAGAGAGAGAGAGAGAGAGAGAGAGAGAGAGAGAGAGAGAGAGAGAGAGAGACTGAGACTGGTGTGGACCGTTCCAGTGAAAAGTTACTCCATGAGGCAAACCCCTCATGTGGAGAAAGTTTTAATAAAATTGAAATCTTAATGATGGACTTGGTATGACTAGCTGGCTTTCTTGTGGAGGCATCAAGGTGGGTCCTGTGTGAGTGTGGACAGAGCAGACTTCTGGGCCACACATGCAGTTAAAACACATGTATACTGCAGCTGCAATTGTTGTGGTGATGTTTGGAGCCCTGTGGTGTTTGGTAGTCCTCTGGAGACACTTTCCTGTATTACATTACTTGTTTTCTGGTGGGTGTTTGTTTTCATGTGTGTCTCCAGGGTAGAGAATACTGTGGGTGGAGTCAGAAGACCTGGGTTTAATTCCTGTCCTTCTCTGTCTGGTGGAGAGAATGACTCCTGCGCTACCCAGCTGACGGAAGGGATCAATAAATTGCAAGTGCTTTGGGATGTCTAAAATGTTTTACACCTGTGTTCCTGTAATTATTTGATGGCAATGTGGGCTGCAAAAATGTGTCTCCCAAACAGATATATTAATGTCTTAATATTCAGTATCTCAGAATGTGACCCTATTTGAAGCAGGGTTATTGCAGATGTAGTTAGTTAGGATGGAGTCACACTGGAGTAGAGTGGGCCCCTAATCCAGTAGGACTGGTGCACCTATCTGAAGACGGCCACATGAGGTCAGACACAGGGAGAATGAAAAAACGGAGGCAGAGATTGGGGAGATGCATCTGTAAGCCAAAGACATTCTGCAGTCACCAGAAGCTAGGAGGAAGACACAGAATAGATTCTCCCCCAGAGCTTTTAGAAGGAAACAAATCCTACTGACACCTTGACTTTTGAGACGATTAACCTCCAGAGTTGTGAACAACAAACAACAACAAATCTGTTGTGTTATGGTAGCCCTGGGAAATTAATACAGATGGTAAGTTACTTAAGGTGAGAGAGGTCCTAGCCCAGGAGAAATGTAAGGAATTTATTATAACACTATCTTAGCTCCATATAGTACTTACAACCAACATATCACTTTCAAAATATTATTTCATTTATTTCCCAAAACTATCTTGTGATGTAAGTAAAATTTTTCTTAGAAGAAAACTGATGCTTGGGGTTATCAGTAACTCAGTTGGGAAACATTGTATCATGCCTCTCCTCTTTCTCCAATATCACAGCAGCTTTGTTGAGGACAGTTAGTGGTTCTTTCTGTTATATTTGCTCTTTACTCTGAGAGGTGAGGTGTGTTTTTTCCTCTCCTTTTTAGTACTCAACTTGCTTCAACATCATGTGATATTTTTACCCTGGGCACCTTCCCCTGCTTGGTTCACATCTCCTCTCTGAGGTGGTGTCCTTCTGAGAGGGTCTTCTTGAGAACTGAGACTGGCTGCAGCTGGACCTCAGGAGGGTCTTTCACTAAAGCAGAAGCTCTTAGATGTGATGGGCATTGAGGGCCTCCTGGGCTGGAGGCACTGAACATCATCACCTGGGCCATCTTTGCCCTGACAGATTTGAGATTCTTGGGGCTGTTCCCAATCATAGCCGAGTCTTGCCCTCATGAGGAGGGGTCAGTGAGAAGATGAAAAAGAGAATACAAGACTGAGCTGTGGCTGATGACAGCACCATCCATCCTGACAGGACCTGCATGGAGATCTCGACAGCAGCACTTTGTCTTCCTTTCTTAAATACTGTGACGTGAAATATCTGTCTTTATCACTTAGTAACTAGAACAGTGAACCATGGTATAATAGAATGTCTTACATGCAGCAAATAATTTTATATCTCAAATGCCACATTCTACTTGCAAGGAGAAATTATGAGTTATTCATTATTTTGACCCTTTGACTTACTGAAAGTTTTAACTACCCAAATTTTAAATGCCATTCTTTGACTGTCAACCAAACCCTCATCTTCTCAAAATGTACTCTTGAGAGAATTACTGAGATTACTGAGCCGGACAAATTACTTCATTTGTAAGTTGTTTTTGTAAGGGAAATTTAGAACTTTTATTGGGGGCAGCAAAGACTCAGGATTCTTTCTATCCAGAGATTTCCAAAGAAAATTCCATGGCTCAAATTTGTACTTCCATACGTTTTGTTCCTGTCCTCCTTGCTCCCTTTTTATTCCTGCCTTAAAAACTTGGCTCTTCCTCAAAATGTCCACATGGCCCAATCCTTCATGTCCTGGTCTTGGCTCAAATGCCAGTGTCTCCATGAGGCCTATGCTGACCTGGCTACCCAGCAGTGTATACTGCTTCCTCTTTCTAGAAGGGAAGCTCCACTGGGCAGTGATCTTTCTCTAATTTGTTCACTGGTGACTCTCCATGTGCCTACCACAGTGTCTGCCTACAGTATAGTAGGTAATTAATGAGCATTTGTTTAGCACTGCTTATGACAATTTAAAGAAAAATAAGAGGCTTATGAGAAGAATTTGTTTTCTGTTCAAAATTAAACCTCTTGGAAGATTAGTGCATGTTTTCAAATTGTAACCCACCTACTTTATTTCATAGAAGAATGTTGATAGAAATTGAGGGCAGAGGTGAGAAGTAGCAAGTGCTCATCGTTGAGCACTTGAAACCCCCTCCCCACTTCATAGAGGAGATTGTCAGAGAAGAAATGTTCTTTTCCCCAAGTTCACATAGCTGATGGGAGGCACATTCAAGACCTGAGGTGTCTTGGTTTCCATTAGTGATCCTTCCACCAGCAGAAGAAAAAGAACAAGAAAAAATGTTTTGGTGCTTTCTTGCTCAACTAAGCTTAAATAGGCATTGGACACACTGTCCTAAAGTCAGTGGATGCCTGCTCATTGTGAACAGTTGTGGAATTGATGAACAAATGTGGAAATCAGAATTACTAATAGTTTTTAATATAATGTCATCATGATTGTGTACTAGTGGCATTCTGCCACCAGTGTCCCATGGATTGTTGATATGACCTAACATTTAACCTACTAATAATATGTGAAGTTGCTGCAGCTGTCTGAGGCTGAAAAGGGCCTTGTAAACACAACCATATTGCCTGTCTCTAGTGTGCATATCTTCAGCCCAAGCTTTTTCATAGGATGGACATTACCTCTTTCGTTGTTGGATTTTTACTTTTTGGGATTGTTATTATTTGTTCTGAGCATCACCTATAATTGTACCCATATATGTTTATTAAGGCTGAACCTCAGAGAAATGTAATATGTATTCTGGCAGTTTAATGAGTCTGTAATGACTTTTACTTGTCTAAGTTCTCTGTTGGCATTTCAATACATTTGTTGTGCCCAGTGAATGCTCTGTTTGTAGGGTGCAGTTATTTAAAACTTGCTCTTCATTTAGTTCACTGGATTACACGTGTCCATCCAAAACGTCTGCAGTGATGATTGAAATACCAGGACATGGTTTTGCTCTTCAAGTTAATCAGCTACCTGTAAGTCTACCACTTTAAGCAGAGCCATAAAGATTCAATAGTTCCACCCTTAGTCTCCATTAAATCTGTCAACTGCTGTTCATCAATAATTGATATCCAATGCACTATGGTGGGCTACTGTAGGCACAAGATTAGAGAGTCTCTAGTCTCTGCCTTTAGAATTGCAGTTTAGTCTGAGATTACAGGGGAAAGACCAGTGGAGAGCTGACCATCTCAGGTGGTAAAGGGAAATTTCTAGATGTGTGATTTAGACAGCAACAGAAGGATACAAGAAAGATCGAGGTAGAAATTATTGTTGTGGCCAGATAATCCTCATCATGCTTTTATTTAGGATTATAGACTATTTCTCCTCTTTATCTTAATTTTAGTTTCTCTGAAATCCAAGATGTCAAAAAAATAATCTTGGCTTTCTGAAATTCATTACCATCTTCCAGGAATTTTTTCTCTCATCCCTTGGAATGTAGGTCACCAGTGTGCACTAAACAAACCCACATAGGTTCACAATGGAATTCGATAGATGAGAAGAATGATTTCTAATTTACATTTGTCACATGAAATCAGATAGGAACAAGTCTCCCTTTTCTCCTTGGCTGATAAGGTAAGCTAATATGTCCATTGATAATTATTTTGTATGTACCATTTTCATTGTCCCTAATGCAGAAAAAAATTCATTCATACAAGTGTAATATTTTTTTCAATATTACAAAATTCATTTTCCCATGTTTGGTCCCATGTTGTTTAAATTATAAACTCTAAGTTAAGGGGAGCATGAAAAGAGGGACTAAGTTTTGTGATTGGATTATTTGGAATGAATTAAACAGGATAAGAATGGGGAAATTCTTAATTGTGGAAATATCAAAATAAAAATAAGTGAATTTAGAAGTTTACCATTTTCAAAAAATGGAAGCATAGTATATAAATTGTTTCTTCATCAACTCATTTTATTCATTTGATCCTATTTTGTGGTTATTATATATATTTTAGAATCAGATTTTTTTTTAAAAGCTGTAGTGGACCCTGGAGCTCTAGTCAAACACTTTCATCTTTACATGAAAACAGTTAAAACCCAGAGACATTATGAGACTGCTGAGGTCACACAGCAAATTAGTGAATGGGCAGAGTCTAAGTCCCAAATGTCCTGAAAATATTAATGAGAACATCAGAGTAACTTATGCTCCTTTGATATGCTGAATAGAAGACAATTCAAATAAATACATGTCTGAAATCCCACCCTAGCCAACTAGAATTCTAGGAACTTCTGGATAATATGCATGTATTAATAATATGTCATCATATTTTTATGTGTCCATAAAAGTTGTTCCCCTTCTGTATACTCACCCCGGATGAGCTCTCACTGTGGCACTGTAAATAGAAAGAAATTTTTTTTTCTGATGATTACTTTAATATTTCAAATTTTCCTGAATTTTTGTCATGAGAGGTTAATAGATCTACTTGGCTACTTTGAAATTCATGGTTAGCTGTATTTGAAATTATCATATGTAATTTACTGCCTGTGCTGTATTATTTTACAAATAATCTATGAAAGTTATTTAAAGAGAAGAGAGTAAAATCTGCTTGCTCTGTGGGTCAAAAAGGAATAGGGTAGAGCTTCATCTTTCTTAGATGGTTTAGGCTTTTCTGAAAGCAGAGAACTAGTTTAGATGACCCTAAAGGTCTTATTTAGGCACTTCAATCTCTCTCTCTATTTTTTTTTTTTTTTTTTTTTTTTTTGGGTACTGGGGATTGAACTCAGGGCTACTCGACCACTGGGCCACTGGGTCACTGGGCCACATCCCCAGCCATTTTTTTTTTTGTATTTTTATTAGAGACAGAGTCTCACTGAGCTGCTAAGTGCCTTGCTATTGCTGAGGCTGGCTTTGAACTCGTGATCCTCCTGCCTCAGCCTCCCAAGTGCTGGGATTACAGGCATATGCCACGGCGCCTGGTAGGGACTTCAATCTCTGACTGAATCATTTAATGCAGTAAATAGATAAAAGGAGTAATTTTATAGACTTACTTGTCAACATATTCAACTAGATCTGTAGAATTCTTGGTTGACATTTTAGCTGGAGAAAGTCTTACCTGAAACCAAAGTCATGGATTTAAAATATATTCTCTGCTATTTTACAGTCCATTTTATTCTTAAAAAATTTTTTTTACTTAAAACAAAATATAGCTTGTAGACTATCATCCCAGTTAATCTTGCCCATGTCCCATAGGTATTGCTAGTAACCATAATCAAAATCAAGTTCCTGGGAGACACTAAAGAGCAACATTTCATAGATTTCACATCACGGAAAAACTTTTGGAAAAGTCAAAACCATAGATTATTCCTAGATAATTCCTAAATGAAATATCTAGTGATTATTGACTGAGTTATGTAAGAAGGCCTCATAGAGGACTCATTCCTAATGTGCTAATTTCCTAGAGGAATCAGTTCAGTTTTGAAAACAAGCTAGAAAACTAGTCTCTTTAAATAATTTTATATTCTAAGTAACTTGGATGTCAGATTATTTTAGTCAATGAGAAAAAAAAATCAAAGCACAAAGCATAGCTACATACATAATTTATTAGTATAAACATAGCTAGCCATATGAACACTTAACTGACAACCTATAATCTAATAAATGGTAATTTTAGAATGTTATATTTGCACAAAGGTTGATAATTTGGCAACATTTCTATAAGGAAATGTATTCATTGTTTTGCACATGCTGAAAATGCTTTAAACTCCAAAGTTCTTTTATTTTGTATGTTTAAAAACAAAACACAGCTTCATCATAATTTTAGTAGCCTATCACTGAACTGGATCCACTAGGGAGAGTGTGATTGGTATTCTATCTCATTAAAAAAAATTAAACAAAACATATTCCTATGGTATGTTTTTCTTGGTTTATATTCCTATATATTCTAATGATGGCAGGAATGTGTTAAGACCCACAAACAAAAATCAGTCCTTTAACAAACATCTGTGGAACCACCACATATTGATTCAGGACAGAAAACTTAATAGGAAATCTCCCTCCTCAAAACAAACAACTAACAAAACTCAAAAATTAGAAAAATCCATTATCAAGGAAGCTAATAAAGGACCCCTGATGATATGCAGGCTTTCCTGACCCAGCCCACCTGTGGTGGGCAACCAGAAGAGGCTCTAGGCTGCTTGGGACAGAGTTGGTGAGCTGCTGGATAGTGCTTTGGCCCTGTCCCCATTGCTGAATGGGTGTGGATGCTCCTCAGCCCAGCTTGGAACTATTAACCACTGGGCACTCACGTGTGCACGTTCTGGAAACCATCCTAAGTCTTAGAGATCAGACTGGTCTTCCCTGGCATGTACTTTTACTCCTGTTTCCTGCTGGAATTGTACTGGGTCCTTGGGTCCTTACCTACTTCATGCTAGTTCTTTCCTTCTCATCTCTCTGCTGCTTCCTCACCAACCCCCACCCCAGGCCAGTGAGAATCCAGTTTTGGTATTTCCTCAGCAACTGGTTGGTCCTTGCCTTATATGTTTGGTACCCAGTAGTCTCTGTAAGTATTTATGCATTGAAAAAGTATGATGAACAATGTGTCCATGAGTTGTTATTTTCCTTTCTCCTTCTGAAGTGTAACAGGTGTCTCTCTGTGTGTGTGTGTGTGTGTGTGTGTATTCATACGTATTTTTTAAATTAATTAATTAATTAATTAATGATGGTACCAGGAATTGAACCCACGGGCGTCACATTAACCACTGAGCCACACTCCCAGCCTTTTTACTTTGAGATAGGTCTCACTAATTTATTTGGGCCTTACTAAGTTGCTGAGGCTGGTTTTGAACTTGTGATTCTCCTGCCTCAGCCTATTGAGCTACTGGGATACAGATGTGCACCACCACACCTGGCTTACATGTTTTAATTTAATTTTATTAATTTTAAGTCTCATTTGGAAGAAAATAAATAGCATCCTCTTATAAACACACCCAGTACACGCACACTTTAAAGTTAAAAATGTTAAACATAATGGAGAAAAATTTGGAAAAGTATAAGAAATTAAAAGGTTATAGAAAAAAAATCTTACTCATAATTCTACTACCTACAGCAAAATCATTACTATGGTAGTGCAATTATTTCCTCTTTTAAATGCGCTTTATGTACCTAAGTCAGTATTTGAAATTTTATATCTTTGCTAATTTAATATAGGCATTTGTTCTTATTCATCTCATTCCTATAGGCTGGAATGTGATTCTATATAACAATTGCCTCATAGTCAAAACAATTTGATGGTTATTATGGGATTGTTTTACATGTGTCACTCTTCATCTTTTTCATAAGAATACTTTAAAATGTTTTAATTCTTATGACCTTATGAACTATAAAATCCTTTCTTGCATATAATGGGATTTCATCCTTCCAATAGACATACAAGAGGTGGGTATCACTATTTTTGTATTATGGATAATTACTTTAAGTAACTGAAATCCTTTTTTATTATAGAAAAGTCATTAAGATGATTGTTTTTATAGGTGGGGAACTTGAGAGTCAGAAGTAATAGAACTGCTCAAGATGATATAAATGATGATAATAACTACTTTAGTTATTAATTGAGCTCTTTCTACCTGCTAAGCACTTTACCTAAGTGGCTCATTCAAACCCTACAACTTTGTCTGGTAGGCATAACTAGCTCATTTTGTAAAAGAGGAAACAGAGAGTTTAAGAAATCACCTAAAATAACAGATTATGGAATGGTCAATAGAGACCCCCAAATGAATACTTGATATTATGCTGGCTTTTGAGTATTCTTTCCATACAAAAAGTCTACATCTACTGGGCAGGTGTTATGAGAATTACCAAAGTCTAAAAACATGGTTGTTTACAATATCCTTTTTAATTAATGGGGAAGATATGACTAGTACCAATAAAGGAAACATTTTTCTTAGCTATTCTCTTTTTCCTGCTAAAGTCTACACTTTGAGTTCACCTTGGCTCCTTTTGAATCTTCATAAAAAACAAATCACTACAAAATTTTAAAAAATTTATCCCACATATTAAAACCAGTCCAATTCATGTATGGAGACCCTTTTACTTTTCAGCCTGTGCTGTCATCAGTCACTTTTTCAAGGCAGAATACCAGGAAATATGGGAAGACTGAAAAGGAAAACCATTCTTCCAAGATGTCTTAAAACTCTCTAAGCAACCTTGAGCTTTAAAGAAGCTGAGCAAAATATTCTATTTTTGATATGAATATCTAAAGTACTTGCTTTCTTTTCTTGGTCACTGGCTGAGCCAGGAAGGGGGCCATCAGGTTCATCCGGCTGTTCCTCTGCAGTCTGGGAGGCACTTTTGTTTACATCTGTATCTAGGCAACCAGAATGCAGAATGAGCTCAGGGACTATGGCAAGTGAATTTTTGCATTGGTGTTTTTATTTTTATTTTTTAAAAGTTGATGTTTTTGTAGATGTAAAAGTTGAAAGAAAGGTTTCCAATTTGTTTTACACTTGCCTTTCCCCCCCCAACCCCTACCCCAGTTCTCCCTATGCAGGTATCACAGCCAGAGTCACAGGTGGAGTGTATCCTCACTCACGTGTACTTCTGTGAGATATTTAGGAATTTTGTTGAGATTAAACAGTCCTAAAATCATAGGAAATAATTTCGTACACTACTTTGCCCAAGTCATCTGAGGGTCTTCTTTGGGATTTATTACTTTGTTTATATGCAATTAGAAGTAAGATAGTGAAGAATGAGAAATTTGAGTTGTCCATGAGATAAATACCTGAACTCATGAGGCTTGATTTCCCAGTTTTATTTTTTGTTGATTTGAACCTTTTAAAAGGTGAGAGATTTTTTCTTTCTTTCCTAGAAAGCCAAAGTACTAAGGAATCTCAATTGCAGGCTAACTGAAGTCTTCATGTTTCTGGAGCATCTTCCCAAGTGTGGCTCAGCAGCATTGTGACTGCAGGAAGGATCTGTGATGTCAGTGGGGCTGCCTCAGACTTTAAATCGTTAAATCCCTGGGATTTAGAAGCTTATGAGGTTTTTCCTTAATGCCATAAAAATCAAGGCCTTTACTTCTTTGTCTCATGGGTGAGAAATGACCATTGTTAACTTGATATTTCACACCATTCCACTGATTTCATCTTCACAATTTGATGAGAACACTGTCTATCAAATTAAAGAGAGAGGACCAGGCTTGGTGGTGTATGCCTATAATCCCAGCTACTCAGGAGGATCTCAAGTTCCAGGCCAGCCAGCCTGAGCAACTAAATTAGACTCTTTCAAAATAAAATATAAAAAGGGGTCAATGGTAGAGTACTTTCCTGGATGTGTTTAGCCTGAGATTCGATCTCTAGTACTACAGATAAAGTAAAAGAAAAAGAAAGGAAATTGAAATGGCAATTATTCCCAAATTCTTCTCCAAGTACTGGTTGAGGAAGCTAACTCTTTTAGGACACTAGGTGGGTATCACAAATATTGTAGCAATAATGATGGGTGGCATAGGTCAGGCTTTTAATAAATTAATATATCAAACTTTGTGTAGAGGAAATTTTATTTATTTAGTTGGCCAAGAAAGAAAGGATTGTTTTAGCTCCAAGGTGTTTTTCTGAGTTTCAAAATTAGATTTTGCATATTTTTAAAATACTACTTGGCTCTTAACAATGATGCTATTGGCTAAGTTACTGTCCAAATTGTTGTGCTGACTTTGCCTTGGTCCAAAGATGAGAGATGTTCAGGATGCTATGTGACATATTTGATTCACAGGTAAAAATCACCCATGACTTTGGCTCCATTTGTATATCTTCTAGTGCTAGTCTCATTCCTTAAAACTTAGAGATACAGTAGTTTATGGATTGCAAGCAGTCTGTGACTATCCCCCTACTCAATAGTTACTGCTCTCAGTAACCCTGACTCCTCAACCTACTGGCTATTTACTTTAGGCAAAGTTAAAATGAGCTAATATTGATCTCATAGGTGTTTGGGAGCTGAGTGCCAGGACAGGAACCTTCTAAAAGGTAAATGTTATTAGAGATTGTTTCACAAGGTAGCTATTATCCAAGAAATAGAAACACATCTATGTGAAGAAAAAAACAACAAAAACCAAAAACTGGATTCGACCTTGCTTAACAACTTTCTGAGATTCTTTCCCTCCTTAAATTCAACTTTGAATCTTTGGAATTTGGCTAAAGAAATGGGTCCCACTCAAATGGAGAGTCTGACTGGTTTGTTCCAAACACAAATGGCTGCTCAGTATTTAATTGAATAATACACATAATATACATGTACCATTGACTTTCTACCTGCCCAAAATGTGTATGAAAGTCCATGATCTTCAGAGATTCTTCCTAATTTCAGGTTAATAACAGTATAGTTTAAGGGACAGAAACCAAAATGTTTAATTTTGGTCTTAAAAATGTAAAATGACCATACTCTGATACAGAAGGAGGATGGTTAGCACTGAGGTTCATCTAAGGCAGAACTGCTGTGTGTTGTTATGCACTACACAACCCGAGGGGGCACCATTCACATGTTGTCTGTTATAGGTTGGATGTGAGGTGTCCTCCAAAAGCTCACGTGTGAGACAATGCAAGAAGGTTCAGAGGAGAAATGACTGGGTTATGAGAGTCTTAACCCAACCAGTGAATTAATCCTCTGATGGGATTAACGGGTAACTGAAGATGGATACGGTGTGGCTGGAGGAGTTGGGTCATTGGGGGGGGGGGGACATGCCTTTCGTGCATATATTTGGTATCTGGTGAGTAGAGTCTCTCTCTCTGCCTCCTGATCATCATATGAGCCCCTTCCCTCCACTACACTTTTCCACCATGATGTTCAGCCTCATCTCAAGCCCTGCAGAATGGAGTGGCTGTCTATGGAATGAGACCTCTGAAACCATGAGCTCTCAAGTAAACTTTTCTTTCCCTAAAATTGTTCTGGTCAGATCTTTCAGTCACAGCAACAAAAAAGCTGACCAAAACAGTACCACTGTAGACTTTCATTTTTTTTTAAATATTTATTTATTTGCTTTAGTTATACACAATGCAATGTTTACGTGGTGCTGAGGATCGAACCCGGGCCGCGCACGTGCGAGGCGAGCGCTCTGCCGCTGAGCCACAACCCCAGCCCCTGTAGACTTTCATTTTGTTGCAACAGTTTTTCAGGCATATGCCAGTAAAATATCTTAATTTAGTAAAGTGAGTATATCAGGACAGTTTTTTTTTCCCAAATTTATTTATTTATTATTCTAAGTTGTTAGAAATGACAGCAGAATGTATTACATTTCATATTATACTTATAAAGCACATTTTTACCTATCTCTGATTGTATACAAACTATATTCACACCATTCGTGACTTCATACATGCACTTATGGGAATGATTTCCATCTCATTCTACCATCTTTATTTTTCTTTCGCCCTTTTGCCCCCTCCCTTCTTGTCCCTCCCCATTGGCCATTCTAGTGTTCCTCTAATCCTCCTATGCTCCTCATCCCAACCCCACTGTGAATCGGCCTCCTTGTATCAGAGAAAACATTTGGCATTTGGCTTTTTGGGATTGGCTAACTTCACTTAGAATTATATTCTCTAACTTCATTCACCTGTGAATGCCATGATTTTATTCTCTCTTATTGCTGAGTAATACTCCATTGTGTATATATACCACATTTTCTTTATCCATTCATCTACTGAAGGGCATCTAGGTTGGTTCCACAGTTAAGCTATTGTGAATTGTGCTGCTATAAACATTGATGTGGCTGTGTCTCTGTAGTATGCTATTTTTAAGTCCTTTGGGTATAGACCAAGGAGTGGGATAGCTGGGTCATAAGGTGGTTCCGTTCCCAGTTTTCCAAGGAATCTCCATACTGCTTTCCATATTGGCTGCACCATTTTGCAGTCCCACCAACAATGTATGAGCGTGCCTTTTTCTCCACACCCTCGCCAACATTTATTGCTTGTGTTCATAATAGCTGCCATTCTGACTGGTGTGAGATGAAATCTTAGAGGGGTTTTGATTTGCATTTCTTGAATTGCCAGAGACGTTGAACATTTTTTCAAGTATTTGTTGATTGATTGTATATCTTCTTCTGAGAAGTGTCTGTTCAGTTCCTTGGCCCATTTATTGATTGGGTTATTTGTTTTTGTGGTGTTAAGATTTTTGAGTTCTTTATAAATTCTAGAGATTAGTGCTCTATCTGATGTGTGTGTGGTAAAAATTTGTTCCCAATTAGTAGGCTCTCTATTCACCTCACTGATTGTTTCTTTTGCTGAGAAGAAGCTTTGTAATTTAAATCTATCCCATTTATTGATTCTTGATATTAATTCTTGTGCTACAGGAGTGTTATTGAGGAGCTTGGGGCCTAATCCAACATGTTGGAGAGTAGAGCTTACTTTTTCTTCTATTAGGTGTATTGTCTCTGGTCTAAATCCTAGATCCTTGATCCACTTTGAGTTGAATTTTGTGCATGGTGAGAGATAGAGGTTTAATTTCATTTTGTTGCATATGGATTTCCAGTTTTCCCAGCACCATTTGTTGAAAAGGCTATCTTTTCTCCAATGTATGTTTTTGGCACCTTTGTCTAATATAAGATAACTGAAATTATATGCGTTAGTCTCTGTGTCCTCTACTCTGTACTATTGATCTACCAGCATATTTTGGTGCCAATACCATGCTGTTTTTGTTACTATTGCTCTGTAGTATAATTTAAGGTCTGGTATAGTGATGCCACCCGCTCCACTCCTCTTGCTAAGGATTGCTTTAGCTATTCTGGGTCTCTTATTTTTCCAGATGAAATTAATGACTGCTTTTTCTATTTCTATGAGGAATGTCATTGGGATTTTGATTGGCATTGCATTATCTGTATAATGCTTTTGGTAGTATGGTCATTTTGACAATATTAGTTCTGCCTATCCAAGAACAAGGTAGATCTTTCCATCTTCTAAGGTCTTTCGTAATTTCTTTCTTTAGTGTTCTGTAGTTTTCATTATAGAGGTCTTTCACATCTTTGGTTAAGTTGATTCCCAAGTATTTTTTTTTTTGATGCTATTGTAAACAGGGTAGTTTTCCTCATTTCCCTTTCAGAGGAATTGTCACTGATATATAGAAATGCCTTAGATTTATGGGTGTTGATTTTGTATCCTGCTACTTTGCTGAAATTCATTTATGAGTTCTAGGAGTTTTCTGGTGGAATTTTTTGGGTCTCCTAGGTATAAAATCATATTGTCAGCAAATAATGATAATAGGTGGAAGTAAAGAGTCTTAAGAAAGGGGCACCTGTTCTTAGCTCACACAAGGCATGTACATGGGTCAGTGGAAGCCCTGACCCTGGGTATCTGCCAAGTGCTGAGTGCTCAGCTAAACCAGCCTCACTCAGCTCTGGGACAGAGCAGGTCATAGTTATTGGCAGGTTCCTGGACTTCCTCTTTCTCCTTTCTCCCTTTTACCTTGTCCACTGTCTGATGATGTCTCAGCACTCCTAAGGTCCCCTGTCCTGGAAAGACCTCATTTGGACCTGCGTGTGCCTTCGGTACCTTTTCTCTTGTGTTCTCATTTTGCCTGCTTTCATGTTCTAGCAATCTCTGATGTGTTTAGCACATAATATTTTAGGAGGTACTCTTCTTGGTTCATCTTAATAAGGCAGGCAGTACAGGCATAACTATCCTGATTTATAGGTAAAAATACCAAAAGGTTTAGAAAGTTAAAATGACTCACATAAGTAAATGGTGAAACTGACTGATTAGTCCCAAATCTTCTGACTGTTGGCCTTGTATACCAAACCCTCCTGGGAGGTGTCATACTGAGTTCTGCTAAGGTGTGGGTCTTTTGACTTCCATTCTAAAGCAGTGCTCTGATTGAACTCAAAGCAAAGATGAGGGTTGGGATTTTAGCCAGTGGGTTTGAGGCAGGACAAATTTTGATTCCCATCAAGTTAAGTGAATAACTTCTCCAGATTCTAGGGAAATGATATGAATCTTCTAGAATGGTGGCTGGGAACATATCTGGCACCAGACGGCCTGAGTTCAACCCTTCTCTCTGTTGCTTACCAGTGGGTAATCTTGGTAAATTATACATAATTCTACTTTCTATCTCTAAAATGGGATAATGATAATAGTATAATATGAATACTTCAGTACCAATATGATGAGAATTAATTAGATTTCTAAGGCTCTTAAAACACTGCATGGAGCACAGTAATTATACAGTGAATGTTATTTCATGTTCTCTTAGGCTTAACTATGTCCATTTTATTGCATTTTCTAGGCACAGTGTTTTTGGTGGGGCCTGAATATATGTTAAATGAATTTTTACTTTGGCCAGAAGGGATTGGAGGCAACCTGTGGAAGGAGCCAGAGGGCCAGTTTCCACGTATCATTTCATGAAGGCTCCCAGCCTCTCTCTGAGTAAGTGGATCTGGTCCATATCCATTACTGATCATCCTGGGAGCCTCTTCCAAGTGGCTCGGCATCAGGATAATTCTCTGAGATTCCTGGAATCATTTGTTCAGGAAGGATTCTGAGCATTTCCTATTTTAAGTCATTGATTGTGTTGGGGTCACTGGAAAATATAAGGATGAAAAATAAAAATTAAAGCCCTCTGGTGAAGAAGTTTAATTTCTGGAAGAGAGAAGATGAACCCCAACTAACTCTAAATCAAGGCAGTAAGGGCTGCATTTGCATGGTACAATGATATAGTCACCAGTGTCTCTCATACTTCTTTATGCCCGTTGGCAAAGTCAAAACTTGGTTAAATCCATCTTTCTACTTCCACCTGCATTTGTGTGGCAGCACATGGCTGGGCGAAAGCACACAACCTGTTTACTTGTCTTAAAATTCATGACCACAAGCTTTAAGTGGGTTCTTAATGCTCCCTGGCAATTATAATACATGTCCCTAGTTCATCACTCTCCTGCTATCCTAGATGACTTCCATACCTTTTCCTCTGACCTCAAATTGCCATCACTTCTTCTCCCAGTTGGTGAATTTCACTTTTTATTCTGTTAAGGAAACAGAGATAATCAGAAGAGAATTTCCATGAGCCCCACCCAGGCCCTAACACATGGACAGACCTATGTACCTGTGTCCTTCCATTCTGCCTCCTGCTATGGCAGAACCATATGTGCTCCTCTGCCCTTCATCTATCAAGGGCATCACCCCAGCAATTTTCCATCTTCCCTATTACTGAATCATTGTCATCAACATATTAGCATACTTTTATTTTTCCTACTCACCTCAATCAAACATTTTTTTGGATCCTATATAGCCTTTCAGCAACCACTCAATTTGTTCCATTTCTGCACAGGAAAAATCCTTGAAAGCTCTTTATAGTTGCTTTCTTGGATTCTCTCTTAGCTATGATTTGAATTGTGTCCCCCACTCACATTTTTATGTTGAAGCCCTAACCTCTCACATGACTATACTTGGAGAGAAGGTCTTTAGGAGGAGGTAAGTAAGGTTAAATGATGGGGTCCTAATCTGAGAGAACTATGGCCTTAGAAGAAAAAGGAGAGAGAGAGAGAGAGAGAGAGAGAGAGAGAGAGAGAGAGAGAGAGAGAGGAATCTGTCATTTAAGGACACAGTGAGAAAGTCACAATCTGCAAATGAGGAAGAGGGGTCCTCCTCAGGAACCAAATCTTCCAACACCTTTATTTTGGACTTCTGAACCTTCGGAACTGTTAAAAAATAAATTTCTGTTGTTTTAGCAAGTGCACAAGTGCAGTGTTTTGTTAGGGTAGTCTAAGTGGACTGATAGCCTTGAATGATTGAAGTCAGGCTTTCTGTCCCTTGTAATTTCCACTAACACTGTTCTTGTCAAGATTCCCTGCGACTGTTTATTGGTAAATCCAGTGGTTAATTCTTAGTCTTCATTGTCCTGGTCCCATTGGCAACATTTAAGCGTTGAAAGCTATCTTCTCCCTGTAACTGTTTCTCTACTTGGGTCCCAGAGCAAAGTATCTCCCACCTTAACCACTACTCTCTCCTCTTCATTGAATTCTTGTTTATCTCCCTGTGCTCTCACTCAGTGATCAATCAAATATGAGCAAGCATGACAAACTAAATACTAAATATACTTACAAAGATAAATACATTTCCCCAAAGACTACTTTTTTTTCTCTTGGCATTTTATTTCATTGAAAATTATAAAAGTTACTGTACTCATTGCACTTCTCAATTTGGTTAATCAGTTAATTTGGCTGGTATTATCCAGAGCCAGACAAAGGGCAATAGGAGTGGAAGTCAGGAGACAGGAGTTAAGGCAGCTGGGATCTACATAGTAGCTTGCCTACAATTATGTGTCTGGGGAGAATCTCTTTGTTCAGAAGCAGAGAAGACAGAATGACAATATGAAATCAGATAATGGAAAAAGAGAACCTCACTGATAGTTAGAAGAAGGAGGAGTAGCAGGGTATAAATACAAAGTAGGAATAAAAGCAAATTACTAGCTGACACCTGAGAGGAGACTTCCCATAGGATGTGGTTTGGCCTTGGGGGAAATGCAGATGGTAATTTGGACATTTGAAAGATGCTTTGGAAGCAGAAAGCACCTCAAACTCTGCTAGGTTTTATGAAAATTTACTTAAACACAAAATCCAAGGCTCATGATAGATGAATGGATGGCCATATAGACAGATATACAGATAGGTAGATAGATAAGTGGAGAGATGAATCAATGGACAGTTTTGTTGGCATATAGTAGTAATTTTAGGGTCACCAAGTTGTCCCCTGACCAAAATTTTCTTCTTTATAAGTCTTCAGGAATGCTCTTGTAGAAATTCTTTCCTTTGAGTTTTTCAATGAATGATCTTAGGATCTCTGGATCAAATGAGCTTCTTTAGAAACTTGTGGGGTGGGACCTACACATCCACAGTTTAATAAATTCACCAGGTAATTTGTTTTTACACAATAACATTTGAAATGCCTAGACTAAGACATTGTCCTTTGTGAAGAATAAAATTCATATTGACCTGATTAGATCCTAAAACGAACCACAGGAAAAAGGCTGAAAATCAGACAGGAAAACAGGACAAGAAATTTTGGGGTGGTGGTGAAGGTTTCCCTCTCTCCAACCATCAGTGGAGGATCCTAGGCAGTAAAAGTCCCTGGAAGAGTAAGACTGGGAGGAAAGGAAAGAATTAAACAGTCATGAGTACCACTCAGATTGTAGGGACCTCCAGCCTGGGCATTTTTCAAGGGTCAGGTAAATGCCAGGTCCTTCAAAATTCAGGCCCCATTTGTCCACTTACGTAGTCCACTGTAGAATTTTGTTTATGTTTTATGGACTTCATTGATTAATTCAACTAAAATATTTATTGAGCACTTACCAGACACAATTCCAGGAATTGAGGCAGGGCAGTGAACTAAAGAGACAAATATGTTTGCCCTTAAGGAGCTTAGGTTCTAGCAGGGCAAACAATAAGGAGAGTTGAATACATATTAGATAGATAAATGCTAAGGGGGAATAGGCAGGAAGGCAGGAAATGGTAATAGGAAGTATGTTTAATGCGGGAGGAAATGGCAATTTTAGAAAGACAGAGAGGGCTCTCTGTGTTTGAGTAAAACACAGAAGTAAGTAAGAGGGTGAGCAGAAGGCAAACCGTGGGAAAGTGCATTTAAGCAGAGGCAACTGCAAGGCCAAAGGCCCTGAGAAAACAGCCTGCCAGTGTGTTTAAGGAGTCAGTTATAAGGTGGTCACCAAGGCGGGAGGAGAACAAGCCAGAGGTAGAACCAGACGGCCACTGGAGGATCATATCAGATTTATCTTCAAAAAGGTGTTGCAGATCCCAGGAAACCTTCCCTTTTACTAAAAAAGACAAAACCCCATAACAGCAAATGCAGCGCAAAGGTAGGTAAGTCACAAATTTAAAGAGGATGACCACTCCAGTGGCTGTTTCTTATGTATGGTCACCCATACAGGGACCATAGGTAGGCCTTTGTGGGGTCAATAAAAGTCTGTTCTTGTTAAATTAGTAAACAAGATCTCTATGGCATAGGTAAAAGGAGCATTTAGTCTAGCTGCAAAAATCTCTTCAGCTGTGGGAAAGTTTCTTGCTCTGCCAGGAGATTCTGAGCCCACCTTTGTGGATCCAGCAGTCTGCTCTGAACAACCCCAATTCAATATCCCTGCCAGTGTCAGATTACCAGGAACCAGCAGCCATCCCAGTTTGCTGTCCTCACGATCGAGGATCCTATTTTTGTTGTGTAGTAAGACCCACCCATGCCCCCAACCATCCAGCTAAAGCAAGAGCTTGTGCTTCAAGGTGACCAGAGATATCTGTTTGAAAAAGCCTATAAATAGATTTAATTCTGAAATCAATGAATGTTATTTTTGGCCTTAGACATCTATACATTTAACCAAATGACTTGAGGACATATTTTAATATTTTATGCATTTTGTCTCAATAGAAAGGGTAATGAAAGCCATAAGAGAAGGTTTCTTGTGCTCTGGGAATACTCCTATGACCCACCATTAAAATATATGAGATTTTTGTTCTGTGGAAAACCTATCCCTAAGTAATCCTCTCTTCTGAAAGAAGGCCCATTTCAGTATGGGCTGCTTATCCACATCTCCTTATGGCTATGATTTCTTTTTTTTCTTTTTTCTTTTTTTTTTTTAATGAAGATCATTTTTTATCTGAGGCCGTTTTATTTATTTATTTTTATGTGGTGCTGAGGATTGATCCCAGGGCCGTGCATGTGCTAGGTGAGCGCTCTACCGCCAAGCCACAACCCCAGCCCCTGATTTCTAATCTTGTAAGAGTTCAGGCATTTTTGTATTTGCAGTGGCTGCCAGCTAGCATGATTTATCTTTTAAAAAAATAAAGTAAAAATAATTTTTCCAGTGCATTTTTTTCCTAGAAATTTGTTATTGGTTTTTATAGGTGTAGAAATACCTAGACAAAACTTTAATGTAAGTGGGTGAGAAAAGTTCAAACATTTAGCCAAAGGCCTATTATAGGCATGGTGTTCTGTGTATATATGTGTGGATTTCTATATTTATAATTCAGTAGTCTTCACAACAACCCAATGAACATAGTACCCCATTTTACAGGTACAAGTTGAGGAAATTTCTCAGTTGAACTAGTGGTTGCTTTTTGCACCATAACAAGCTCCTTTTCATTGAAAGCTATATATTCTATACATTCTTTGTTGTTCCTTCTCTTTTCTTCTTTCTGGCACCACTTCTGCCTTTTGCCAGGCAGCTGTGCTGGAGATACACAAGTTCCCCACTGAATTCCTTCGGTTACCTATTTCCTCTTTCACTCACTCTTTAATAAGACATACAAGCCTTCAAACATACACTGGGGTTATCGTCTGTCCTCTTTTCAGAAATATAGCAGTGAACAAACAAGAGGTGTTCCAGAAGGAGATGTTCAATAAGTACACAGACTTATTATTCAATAAGTACGCAGTTGACATGCGGTGTGGTGAGTGAAACCACAGAGGAAAGTCTCTTAGCTGCAGGGGTAAATGGCTGCATGCTAACAGTAAAGGGGGAAGGGGACACTGGAAGGAAGTGGTATGGCCCTGGGAATTAGCCCCATAAAGGGAACAAAATGTATTTCTGCTCAATGAATGCTGATGAATGCCCATTCCCATAACAAGTAATGCAGAGTGGTAGAAAGAAAGGGGTTGACAATCAGAAATGAGGCTGTACACCGTGAGTACAGGCCAGACTCCTAAGGGTCCTCTATCTCCATAGGCATAATAAAGAGTTTGGAAGCAGGGCAGCTGAGTCAGTGACTGAGTCCTGTGGCTGTGTTTGTTTATTAGAACAAAGCCTGAAAGGAGCCTCCTGAGATGTAAATATGGACAAATGCATGAACTCTTTCTACTTTACTGTGAAGGATTGTTTTTGAAGACTTCAAGTCAATTCTGTAAAAACATGATAAATTTCAATCCTCAGAAAAAGTTTAGTTTAGTTTTTTTTTTTCTTGTGTCTAAACTGGCATTGCATTTAAACTATTTAAACTTGGGACTCTGGGACCACATTACTGCTGAGGCATTTCACAGCACTTTGTTAGAGGAATTCCTATTAATTACGCAATAGTTTTATTTTTGTGACATAAAAATGTGTTCAGGTAAATTGAAAATTTTCTTTGAAACAAAGAAAGATTACACTGAAAAATTATTTTGTGAAAATTGGAGCATCTCTGTAATGACTTTTATGTGTTAAGTGTTACATTCAATTATCATTTATATGCATACCTATGAAATTTTACATAAATGTGATATACCATAGAACTATCAGAAACGATTAATATGCTGAAAATGTAAACAATGTATATCAAAGTATGCAGAAATATTTGTGTTTATCCACATTGAAATGACAACTACACGTGTGTTAATATGCTTTTTTCTATCGTTTTTCTATGAACATGAATACATATATGTATAATATGATTACAATTACATATATATATTTCTCCAGCCTGATTTTTTCACTTAACCTTTATGATATGATATATTCTGACATTTTACTGTTATTACATTTTTTTGAAATATGATTTAATGACAGTAAAAGTATGAACTGTGAGTAACATACTTTTTGAACTGTTTTTTATTTGGGGTTTTTTTTTTGAATCATGGTCAATTTATTGATAATAGGAAAAATACCACAATAACATTTTATTTTATTTTTATTTTATTTATTTATTTATATTTGGTACCAGGGATTGAACTCAGGGGCACGGGGTCACATCCCCAGCCCTTTTTTTTGTATTTTATTAGAGACAGGGTCTCACTGAGTTGCTAAGTGCCTCGCCATTGCTGAGGCTGGCTTTGAACTCGCGATTCTCTAGCCTCAGCCTCCCAAGTGCTGGGATTACAGGCGTGCACCACAGCGCCTGGCACAAAATAATATTTTAAACAAAAAATGTGTGTGTGTGTGTGTGTGTGTGTGTGTGTTGTATAATGGATCAAAGGAAATAATGGATCAAAGGGCAGAAGTATTTGTGAGGCTATTGACAATGCTACCAAATTGCTCAAAAAGAGATTATCATATTTTTGCAAAGCAAAATATATGCAACAAGAGACAAAGTTTTTATACCCAAATGTAGTAACAGTGTATCTGCCCAAAATATAACAAAACTTACATATAAACATGTTCATCACAGTGCTAAAATAACCTAGAATTGGAACCAGCTCAAATTTCTAGACTAGGGAATGCTGAAAGTATTTCTTTTGTGGGACTTAATTAAAATGTTTATTAATAATTAGTTCTGATATAAAATGTATATGGTATAATATTAAGTGGAAATGTGGCACACAAAATAAAATACAGTATGTTACATTTTTATTATTTATTATTTTGAAACACATTATTTTTGTGTTTCAAAAATGACTAAGTAAAAGAAATACACATTACCCCTTTGTTATGAAATTTTCTTCTGCCCAGGCTTCCTTGCCAATGTCATTTTTTGAATAAAACTTCAGTCATATTCTCATTGTCTCATGACGTGCACTAGTTCTTACATTTTGTTAAGTCCAAAATAGAAACCAACACCACAAGAGTTTTCTGACCACAGGCTTTTTTAAGTGAGCAGGCTGGAAGTTCCTGGTTCATTCAGAATGCTTTCACAGATTCAACCTGCTAGAGATGGATAGATGATTTAGAATCAGGAAATATTATTTGATTTCTGACTTGTCTAATTCTTTGCGTCTATTAGCAAGAGGCATTAAGGAAAGTTCTCATCTGGTCTATTATTGATCCATGGAGAAGCAGGTAGGGGAGTGCATTTTGGAGGAGAATGTTAGTTTAAGAATGAGACAGCACTTTTCACTCCAAATCTCATAGCTGGTTTCCATTCATCAATAATATTTTAGATTTTAGTTAGTTTGTGATTTTTAAGATGGAAGAGAAAGTAATTTGGTCTGACATAAAACAAGAAATATTTAAAGGGGATTCAGTAGTAGACTTCTAAAATTATTGTAAGAATTGGGGTATCTCTAATTATTTTTATGTTTTAAATGTGTTATTCAGTCTCCATATGTATACACACATACAAATTTTACATAACCACATAAATGTAACATATGTTTTGGTGAAGTCTTTTCTTCTTTTAATTTTGCTTCCTCCTCTCCCAGCCCTCTCACATTAACTACCTACACTGCAGCCTTAGTAGGAGACTTTTGGGACTTCACAGCATGTCCAGTAGATATAATAACCCTTTTCCACTCATATTTTTGGGTGAATGTTACAGTTAAAATGTTAGGTTTGGAAGCTCTGTGGCAGTGGATTCTTATTAGTAACCAGCCTGAGCTAAACCTACACTTAGAAAAATGTTATCTGATTTTTGTAAAGAACTGAAGTTCTGTGTTGTTTATGGCAAGTGAACATATTTTTAAACATTTTACCTCAATTTTTAAATGTTCATATAAATGTTATGTTACTTTAAAAATAATTTTGAATGAGAAGAGCACAAGGGAAATTTTTGGAGTGATAAAAATGTTTTCTGTCTTGACTAGTCATGGTCATATGAGTGTGCAGCATTCATTAACCCCCTTAACGATATGCTTCTAATTGGTGCATTTGATGGTATATAAATTATGCACGAGTGAAATTTATAAGTCAAAAACATTTCTACTCATTTAAACTTTTGGTTAGACCTTTTCATGAAGATTCTGTTATTTATCATTACAGTCCTCACTCTTCTTCTATCTGAAGTGACATGTGGGTTTCAGATGATTAATTCTTGTGGGGCCATTTAAGGACTGGGAAGTGGTAGAGAGGCAGAAATGGCTCTGCAGGTGACAGGGTGTTACTTAAGGAAATGTCATGAGAGCTGCTTGCATTGTATTCTCATTCTGCCACAGAAACAGCTCAGCTGTTTGTTCTTCCACAGACATCTCCCAGGTGGTAGTGAAAGATGTAGAAAGAGGCAGTTCTTGATTTAATGCCATGGAGACAGAGTCCCATTTCTCTCTTCTTCTCATTACTCTATCAAATGTAGGTCAGACAGAGCAATTGCTACAATTTGATAAAACATCATTATTTCTGATCCAACCAACTCTCTATCTGCTAGTTACAGTCTTTCTTAAAGCAGTTTTGGGCTAAACTTAATTGTGCCTTTTATTCTGTTCTTTAATTGCAGCAACCAACAAACTATACTTCAAGGGATAGTTTCACAATGCATCTTACTCTAAGAGGCCCTTAGTTAGAAAAAGCAAAATGTAGACTCTGAAATGGACAACGCAACCAAACTCCTTTCTCCTACTCCCCAACATTTGGCCTTGCATTAAATACTCTTCCTGAAGTTTTTGTGAAGTTGTATGTTCTTTACAGTTAGAAGGAAAGGAATAATAAATGTCATAGCATAAATAAATGAAATAAACACTAGGAAAACAACAATGAAACTAAGAGTTGGTTTTACAAAAAGACAAATTTGCAAAACTTTAGCTAGCCTAAGGTTTGGGGGAGGAAATGACACAATTACAAAGGGAAGAGGAGAATTACACCTGATCCCACAGAATATAGGATCATAAGAAACTACTAGAAACAATTTTATAACAACAAACTAGATAACTTAGAAGAAATGGATAAATTCCTAGATATATTACAACTTACCAAGACTGAATCTTGAGGAAAAATCTGAACTGACCAATAATAAATAAGGATATTGAGTCAGTTATCAAAAGCCTCCCAACAAAGAAAATCCCAAGACCTGATAGCTTCACTGCTAAATTTTAATGAACACGTAAAGAAGATTTAACATCAATCCTCCTCAAAAATATTCCCAAAAATGAAGGGAAGAAAATGCTTCTAAATTCATTCTAAGGGGCCAACATTGTTCTTATACCAAAGCTAGAAAAGTATACTACAAAAAGGAATTATAGGCCAATCTCCCTGATGGTCATAGATGAAAAAATCTTTAACAAAATACTGCTAAACTAACAGCATATCAAAAGGATCATATAGCATTTTCAAGTAGACTTTATCACAGGGATGCGAGGATGGTTAGCATATGCAAGTCAATAAATATGATATACCACATTAACACGATGAAGGATAAAAACCATATGATCAGTTAGTATATTCAGAAAAATATTTGAAAAAAATTCAACATCTGCTTATAATAAAAGCTGTCAAATTAGGTATAGAAGGAATATACCTCAACATAATAAAGGCCATATATGACAAGCCCACAGCTAATATCATATTCAATAGTAAAAAGCTAAAAAGTTTTTCCTCTAAAATCAGGAAAAAGACACAAGAATCCCCTTTCTTTGAACACAGAGGACATCATATTAAATGAAATAAGTCAGACACAGAAAGATGAACATTGCATGATCTTACTTATATGTAAAATCTTTAAAAAAGAGAAGAACTCATAGACTCAGAGAGTAGAATAGTGGCTACCAGGGACTAGTCCAGGGACTTCTCCAAAGTGGGGGAAGTGTAGATGTTGGTTAAATTTCATTTGGAATGAATATATTCTCTAGATCTATTTTACAGCATGGTGACTATTGTTAATGTACTGTGTACTTGAAAATTGCTGAGAGAATAGGCTTTAAATGTTTTCAAACATGCACATACAATGATAACTATGTAAGGTGCTGGATATATTAATGAGCTTGATTGTGATAATGACTGCACGAATTATACATATAACAAAACAGCATTATTCCATAAATATACATATTTATTTGTCATTTATGCCTCTATAAAGCTGGAAAACATATAAAGCAAAATCCCTCCATTGCTCTAGGGAAGGTAAGTCAGTTGTTGCCCTGGCTTCAGAGAGAAGGAGAAAAGCCCTCTGCAGAAAGATGTGATGACTAGTTTGCTGGGGGTGTGCAGGGGAGAGCTGAGAAGATATGTACCATTTAGGGATTGAGGTGATCCCTCATTTCAGATTCATTAAATGCTTGGGGAAATGGTATATTGTTTGTTTTGGAAATCAATGAACAGCCAGAGTTTTGTTATGGGGCTTATAGTGGGAAAACAGATCCAAGAAGTTGTAGGAGCTGGACCCAAGAGAAGACCAGGAGGAGGTAAGCCTTAAGGATTTCACATGATTCAATTTTGGACAGAAAACAAACTTTTATCAGAGGTAACAACTCCATTATTATATACAAACACACACACACACATATACATATATACAACTAAATATAAATATATACACAACAACTAAATAAATATATATACCTTTTATTTTATTTATTTATATGTGGTGCTGAGAATAGAACCCAGTGCCTCACAAATGCCAGGCAAGTGCGCTACTGCTGAGCCCCAGCCCCAGCCCCAACAACTCCATTCTTTTTTTTTTTTTTTTTTTTTTGGTGGCACGAGGAATAAACTCAGGGGCACTCGACCACTGGGCCACATCCCCAGCCCTTTTATGTATTTTATTTAGAGACAGGGTCTCACTGAGTTGCTAAGTGCCTCACCATTGCTGAGGCTGGCTTTGAACTCGCGATCCTCCTGCCTCAGCCTCCCAAGTGCTGGGATTACAGGTGTGCGCCACCGCGCCCGGCAGACTCCATTCTTAATATGAAGCAAAACCATGAAAAACAGAGCAGGAGATAAAAATATTGGATCCAAACATTGAGCCATTAGGTCAAATATCTCTTAAAAACCTCTCTACTTTAGATTTGTAAATTTTATGAAATAATATAATCCCTTTATTGTATAAATCAGCTGGAGTAGGATTATATGGTACTTTAATAGAAACACTCTGATTGATACAAGTATAAAAAATAATATTATTGCCATTTATTTAGATCATACCCCTTAAAGCTAAAGTATAGAATAGGTAAGTGACAAGTTTATTTTTAAAAGCTTTGAATAAGAAAATACGATTTGTCAAAACAGCCCACTGACTTATTTGTATTTTTTTCTGAGCTATATATATCCTGTCATTTGATGTGAAATAATTCTTAATATTTTAAAAATTTTTGTGAAAGGGTATTCACAACATTAGAAAGAATAAAATGTTGACCTTGGTAACATGTTTAAGTCTCAACCCAAATTAATTTATATAGTCATAGTTTTAAGAAATATTGATAAAGCATAATGGATTTAGTCTATGATAAACTTGAGTTAAATTCTCTCTGCAAAAACCAAATTTATTTCAGAATTATCATAATTTCACAGGGACCCATGGTGCTTAAAGGATGTAGAACATTTCCTAAAGTACAAAGTTAATCATTTTTTTCCCTGTGCCTTTTATAATAACTCAGGTTTTCACAACCTCAAGAATGAAGAAATTTCAACTCATCAAAGATAAAGCTGAGAACGTAGATAAAAGCTTATAATTCCAAGTAAAACAATTTACTTACAAACCATTTGAACATTAGAAAACCTGCAATATCATATATGGCTGAAAGAATGTATTGCAAGTCATCGTGAAAGTTTAGAATAACACCTTTTCCCATATTTCTTGTCTCTTTGATATTTTTACCTCCAAACTGGAAGAACAGTCTTAGAATCTGAGTCTACATCCATTTTTCCCTCCAGCAACTCTCATTAACCTCTAAGATTCTTTTCCTTGTTTACAGAAAAATTCAGACTTGTCCTATCCAAATCTTGCACTTAAAACATGTCTCTGTTACTGCCCTTGGTCTGAGAGACTTGCTGTAAAAGAGAAGTGGATAGGAAGAAGCTGACATGTGTGTATCCTCTAATTAGTAAATATCTATTCTTAGAACATAGATATGTATTTCTTTGTGTAAATGGGGAAGGGTAGGATCAGGAAGCTGTGAGTCAGCCAGATAGTTCTAGAAGGAATGCTACTAGCCAAGGAGGACTCATTAGCCCCATTGGTCATAAACAATACCTAGGTATAGAATGGATTCACAGGTGTTATTACAGGGAGATGGATATGCCAACCAACCCCATGATGCATCTAACTGTGCTGATTCTGTCCCGCCTCCAGGGAAGGCCAGTGTCTCTAAGTCACTTTCCTAATTATAATGAGTTGCAAACAAACCATGATGAAGGAAATAGGAAGCCATGGTGGGATGCTTTGTGACATAGGAGCATGGGGATGAAAAGAGGAAGTTTTAGAGGGGAAGACCGTAGGGCAGGGGAGGATCCAGACTACCAGGTTATTTGAGTCTTAGCCAGGTTCCAGCCTGTTACTAGGTTCCCTTAAGGCAAGAATTTTCAAATAGAGATCATGTAAAATGTGGTTCTGCCACCCTGGCTCTGGGCTCTTACTAGGAAAGACTGCTGCCAAAGGTGGTTTGGCTGAGAACAGGCACACAAATCTTAGTTTTTCCAGGACTTTCCCAGTTTTAGCACTAAAAGTCTCATGAAACTCATCAGTGGTTGGCCCCCTAGATTACTATAGAACTTGGTGTAGGGTTGATGGTTGGGACAGCATAAAGGTACTCTCTTGGGCACCATATTGCTGGCCAGGGTAGGTCAAAGGAGGATTGATGGAAGAAATTTTGCAAAGAACGGTTTGCAGAGGAAATTTACTTTTTGTTCAATTTCAGTTTGGATTCTAGGCACCCTGGTCCAGGGAGAGAAAAATTACTATGGAGTTTCCAGATAACACTTCCAATCTACCTCCAGGGTGGATAAAGTGTTGGGAGATCAACAGACCTAATTATGGGTCCAGGAGACAGAGATAAAGGATTAAGACTGTGAGGTGGAGTGGAGTAAAAGTAGAGGGTGGCTGTGGAGCAGTTTGCTTCTACCCATCCCACCTTGGTCATGTGGCTGCCCATTTAACTCTACTCCTCCTCCTAACAGGAAGCAAGGTGTGTGCCATAATTCCAGATAGAAGCCATCACTATTTGAAAATAAAGATGGAAGAGGGAATCAAATTCTGTGAAGAATTCCACTATTTCAACTCAAAAAAATATGTGTATATATGGGAATGACACCTGAAGGAAATATATAAGGAGAGAAAATAGTGCCATGGAGCAAAGCGGAGTGATATGAATCTTTAGGAGCAGCTACTTGTCCTTTTATAGGAATTAGAAAATAAAACATTTATGATCTTTCGTTATAGAAAAGGCTTTCCAACATACGGGCAAACATCTGCCTGTGCAAGTACATGATGGATGCAGAGTTAAAGAGATAAAAGGATCTGGAAATTTTTCAATAAGAAGCAGTGCTGGTGATTGTGGAGCAGGGGAAACTGGGGTAGAGTGGGACATAGTAGAAGGGGCAATTTGCCTCTGCCAATGCTTCTGGCTTCACATTCTTCATTGGGACATTTAACAGTCTTTGCATACTCATACATTGCTGGTAGGACTGCAAAATGGTACAGCCAATATGGAGAGCAGTATGGAGATTCCTTGGAAAACTGGGAATGGAACCACCTTATGACTCAGCTATTCCGCTCCTCAATCTATACCCAAAGGACTTAAAAACAGCATACTATAGGGACACAGCCACATCAGTGTTTACAGCAGCACAGTTCACAATAGCTAGGTTGTGGATCCAACATAGATGTCCCTCAGTAGATGAATGGATAAAGAAAATGTGAGATATATATATATATATATATATATATATATATATATATATACACACATATATATATATACACACAATGGAATATTACTCAGCACTAAAAGAGAATAAAATAATGGCATTTTCAGGTAAATGGATGAAATTGGAGAATATAATGCTAAGTGAAATTAGCCAATCTCAAAAATCTAAATGCCAAATGTTTTTTCTAATATGAGGAGGCTAATTCACAGTGGGGCTGGGATGGGGAGCATAGGAGGATTAGAGGAACACTAGAAAGGTCAATGGGAAGGGAGGGAAAGGGAGGGGGCAAGGGGGTATGAAGGGAAAAAAAAGAGAAAAAAAGATGATAGAATGAGATGGATATCATTACCCTAAGTGCTTGTATGAAGACACAAATGGTGTGAATATACTTTGTATACAACCAGAGATATGTAAAAATGTGCTCCAAATGTGTAATACAAATTGTAATGCATTCTACTGTCCTATACAATAATTTCAAATAAAATAAAGAAAAAAGAAAAAGCCTATTCACAAGTGATTCTATTAAAAAAAGTGTTCATGGTCAAATAAGTTATATTATTCAGCATTAAAAGAGAATAAAATTATGGCATCCATTTGCAGGTAAATGGATGGAGCTGGAAAATATAATGCTAAGAGAAATTAGATAATACCAAAAAACCAAATGCCAAATGATTTCTCTGATATAAGGATGCTGATTCATAATATGCAGTGCGGGGGGAGGATGGGAGGATTAGATGAACTCTAAGTAAGGCAAAGGGGGAAAGGGGAGGGAGGGGAAGGGAGGGGGCATGGGGGTAGGAAAGACGGTGGAATGTGATGGTCATCATTACCCTAAGTACATGTATGAAGACACGAATGATGTGACTCTACTTTGTGTACAGCCAGAGATATGAAAAATTGTGCTTTATATGTGTAATATTAATTGTAATGCATTCTGTTGTCATATATAAAAAATTAAAATTTAAAAAAGAGATACTATCACTAATAACTTTATAAAAAGAAAAAGAAATATATAAGTTTGGAAATACTTTCTCTCAGTTCCCTCTTTGGTATGTACTTGTAACATGTCAGACTGCTTGAATTTATTTGCAAAACTTACTGAAACTGGTAGTCATAATTTAAATTGAGAAACAATTTTTATCACCCCAAAGAAGTAGTGACCAATAGAACACACTTTCAGAAATACTGCTTCAGAGACTTGTTTCTAGAATGATCCCAGTGAAAAAACTCAGAAAGGAATTTCCTTGAAATTCTTTTAGAGGTTAATGGCATCTTCATTGGTGGACTTCCAAAAATGGAACCTTCTCCACCAGTTAAAGGTAGAGGGCCAGTGTTGATATCAATTGCTGAGTGAATTTTGTCCCTCTACTAAAACCCAAGTTTGACAATGGAATATCTGTTTTTTCAGAAAATAAGCATTGTCTTATTTCGCTGGAGCTCTGCATTGTTGAATCTTTGTGATTTTTCTCATCGAACAAACATTTTAAAATCCAAAGACTAATGAGACCAGTCTTGTAGAAATGTTATAAGCAAGAAAAGTGTTATGAAGGCAAAATGATTACTGAAGTGGCCATTTCTAGATTTGAGTGATATTTCAGTTAAAAAAAAAGAAACTTTTGCCCCTCAGGAGAGATGTAGAAATTCATTCTAAAACTTTGATGAATTAAAAAAAATAATTATCATTTTAAGTAAGGATCTACTGGGAAAAGGTTGTATTTACTTGAGCAAATTGTTCAACTAGTAAAATACAAATGAAATTCCCACCTACATACTACCTTTATGGTTGCAAACATGTTGAAAGGGCAAAATATAGGAAAATTACTCTATGAATATTTTATAACAAGAGAACACTTTAGCTGAGTAGCCAAAGCATAGCTTTCTAAGTTAGAGGCAATAAATTCTTGTTGTTATATGATAAAAATAGGTCATCCATCATTATATGAGAAAAAAATTTTTGCACTTAACCAAAAACAATGGACTGTATTCAGATGAAACAGCAGGCACTGATCAGGAATATTAGAGAAAAGGTATATTTCAAGAATTCTTTTGAGGATTTGTCTTCATTGAATTGTTCTCTCCATCATAAGCTTTGAAGGGAGCTGAAGTTTCCTAGAAAAGCAATTCCTCTCTTAAGAGTTATGAGATAAAGGGAGAAGAGTAGATATTTTGGCCTTGGATGAGGCCATGTGTTCTTTTTTTCTGGAATTGCCATATTCAGGCACATAACTGTGCCCAGGACAATTTTTGAATAGTCAGTTTTTCTCAAGATTTTCCACAATTCCAAAGACTTCACTCAGTCCTCACCTTATCTCTAGGAGACTAGCCCTTCAGTTCTCTGGCTGCCAAAAGACCCTTCTTAGGTACTTCACCCTGGTCTGCTTATATAATGTACCTTTCTGGCATCTTATGGAAACTTCAAATGTTACCTTCTTCTTACAATAAACAAAACATTGAAAACAGCATAGATGTGAAGTAGTAAGAAAAATTCAGAAATAGATTCTGATGAAGTGCTTATCAATAATTAAATGATTTTAATCACTAAAGAAATGGTAAGTGAGAAAAGATGCAAATTATATGTATTATATAATCTATATATAAATTATCTTTCCATAAATATATCCTTTTTTTGTGGTACTGGGGATTGGACCCAGGGCCTTGTGCATGTGAGGCAAGCACTCTACCAACTGGCCTATATCCCTAGCTCTATAAATATATCCCTTATATAAATTCTGCATAAGTACTGTTATGGTTTGGTTATGAGGCATTCCTTGAAAACTCATGTATGAGACAATACAGGAATGTTCAGAGGTATAATGATTAGATTATAAGAGCTGTGACCTAATCAGTGGATTAATTCACCTGATGGATTAATAATTTGAAAGGACTACTGTACTGCGTGGTAACTATAGGCTGGGGGGGGCATGGCTAGAGGTCATTGGGGGTGTGCCCTTGGGGATTATATTTTGTCCTTTGTTCCTCCCTTGCATTCTCTGCTTCCTGCCTGCCATGAACTGACAGCTTTCCTCCATAACGTTCTGCCTCACTCAGGCCCAGAGCAATGAAGTTGACTGACCATGGACTGAACCTCCAAAATCTTG
Organism: Tamias sibiricus; assembly: GCA_025594165.1. Classification (NCBI taxonomy): domain Eukaryota; kingdom Metazoa; phylum Chordata; class Mammalia; order Rodentia; family Sciuridae; genus Tamias; species Tamias sibiricus. Next base: position 89,893,434 of record CM046662.1, read on the forward strand.
AGCCCAAAATAAACTTTTCCTCCAAGTTGTTATTGTCAAGTATTTTGGTCATGGTGATGAAAAGCTGACCGACACAGTACTGCAAATCCACATATCTATATATGCATGCACACACACTAAAGTGTTAATGGTACTTAGCTCTGTATAATTAATTAATTTTTTTGTCTTCTTTATGTGTTTTACCCATTCCCAATTCCTTACAATGAACATTTGTTACTTTCCTCATAAGAAAAAATTAAAACTTGTTTTAAAATCATAGAGCCATTCAATTTTTTGAATCCTTGAATTTTAATAGTGGAACTGAATTTATTTGTGTAATTATGTTAACATTGTCATGTAGACCTTGAATTTTGTGACAAGAAATCTGGAGACTAAGCCTGGCATGGTGGCACACACCTGTAATCCCAGTGACTCATTAGATTGAGGCAGGAGGATCCAAGTTGTAGACCAGCCTCAGCAAATTAGTAAAAAGTCCTAAGCAATTTAGTGAGAGCCCATCTCAAAATAAAAGTGAAAATGGGCTGTGGATGTGCCTCAGTGGATAAGCACCCCTGAGTTCAATCCCCAATACAAAAGATAAAAGTCTGGAGACTAGATTTGGCCCTTTGCTTATTTGCTCTATGACCTTAGACACTTCTCTGAGCCTTAGTTTCCTCATTAATAAAAGATGAGCTTTGTAGGAGACAACCCGAGGCCCCTCTTTGGGAATATGAGTCTGTGGTTGACTTTTCAAGTAAGATTTGGTCACTTTAAGAGGATTGTGAATTGATTTCAAGGAATATATTCAAATGATAAACATTTTTGTAACATAACGAGTGGTCTTGTATGAGAAGTATTTGTGTGCATATGGACTCTTCAGGTCCCATATTTAGTACTCTAGGAGAGTTGTTCTCAAACATGTGGGCACTGGAATCACCTGGAGTCTTGTTAGAATAAAGACTGCTGGGCTCCAACCCAAGAGGGTCTGATTCAGTGGGTCTGGGGTGGGGCTCAAGACACTGTTTTAAACAAGTTACCAGTGATGCTGATGATCTGGAAGAACCTTCCTGAAGAAAACATCCTCATTAGGGGAAGAGTATTTTCAACATCTACATGTTTTGGATTTCTTCCTTTTTTTTTTTTTTTCATTCTACAATTCTTAGAAAAATGTTCTGGGGGTTAGTCAAGGATACTTTCAAGGACCTTTTTATTTTAAAGTAAATTTACATAAAATTACTGTTCCTTTAGATGCTGTTAGTAGGAACAAATGAAGACATTAATGTGGAGCTCGGATCAGAAGGTAGAAACAGGAAGCAAAGGTTGTTTCAGTTGACTTAAGGCTACTGCATGCAGTTGTCACACAGTTTCTTGGATGAAGTAGATGAGCGTGAGATGGCATTCTCTGAGGTGCATGTCTAACTGAAGCACCAGGGTGGCTTCAGGATGTCACGGTGACTCAGTTGGTACCTGGGAAGGCCCTTGCTGACATTTCCCTTCTTATTATTCAGTGTGCAAAATACATGGCAGCCTATAGGTGTGTAAAAGAGTCAGCAGACTTGGGTGCTGGCAAGGCAGCCACCTCTGCGTGAAATAGTTTCCATCCCAGAAATAAATCCTGTATTGTCACTTCCCAGATCTACAACACACTGCTCCTCTGCCTTAAGTGCCTCAAATGAGCCTACTACTTCTCCTCTTCTGTTTTTTTTCTAATAGCCCTTTGTAAATGGCTTTATTATAATGCTTACTGCTTCTTCTTGTCATTGTTCAATGATGTGCTGCTTCCTCCTGCAAGTGTCTCCAGTGCAGGGATGGCTTTGGCTTCATCTCCATCTCCAGAAGCTAATAGAGCACCTGGCAAGGGTTTGCTGTCAAAAATAGTGCCTTGGATATTCGCGGATAAAACTTATCTTTAATATAAGTAAAATGATCAATAAACAAGGCCACAACTCAAAAGTAAGCAAAGTGTGAGGGAGCAAGGGATCAAATACCTTTGTATTATTTTTTGCATCTAAATGAAGCGTAACTGCAGACTTCTCCTAGTCCCCAAGCAAGCCCAGCTCGCAACTGCTCAGTCTCTCGACCCCAATATCTGTCACGTTCTTGTGGAAACTCCAGGAAACTACCTTGGATTTATCACCTGAATTCTCCCCAGCAACCCCTGTAGGGGATTCCTTTTCCTCTCTTCTCCTTAGAGGCAAAACAGAGTCCCAATATTTTAAGTAGGCAAGAGAGAGGGAATGAGAGGAATGAAAGAGCTTTAAGTAGAACAAAGAGGGGGGAGGGAGGAGAGGGGGCAAGGGGATAGGAAGAATGGCAGACTGAGTTATCCATGATTACCCTAAATACATGTATGAAGAAACAATTGTTGTAAAAATACTTTATATTAAACCAGCAACTTGAAAAAAAAAAAGCTGTGCAAAGTACTTGGTACTTTGAAAGAGGCATGGATATATTTGATGCTTCATTCAACTCTATTCTTACTTTTAAAAGAATCTTTGTCTTTTATCTATCTGCCTATTTAAACTAGCTTACTCTCATATTTGCATATATGTATTGAATGGTGTTGAAATGATACTTACCTATTGTTAATCAGGGATGTTTTAGTTGGTGGGGTTCGAGTGATTTTAAAACACCATTCTTTTTCCTGGTCAGTATCAATACTTTTAAAATAAGCATGTTATTATTTTACAAATATTATTCCAGAATGAAGAATTTACTGCTACTCTAAGTATTTATAGGTCATTATGTATTGTCAGATCATGGATTCATATGCCCTGTTATTTAGAAGTCACAAAATGTAAAGACACATAGACTTGGGTGACCAAACCCCAGAGCAGAAATGTAACTTGTATTTATTAACAGCGATTTTGATTCTTGAAATTCTGCTGAGCTGAACTGGTGTATCTTTTCAATCTGCAGTACATGAAGCACTCACTGGGGGAATGAATCTGACACTATTCCAGGTAGATCAAGGAGGAGGTATGTCAGGAGGCCAAGGTGGTTCTATCTTTAGAATGAGTCAAAACCATTGTTTGTCAAGTTTTCCCAAAAAGGACATGTAAATTCAGAGGTGAAAAATAGAATATGAGGTGGTCATGACCTGATTGTTCTCCAGATAAAACATGATAAGACTTGTTGTTTGAAAGTTCTTGGTGAAGAATCTTTTAATTATCTTTTTTCTAGATGACTTTATCGGGTTTTGATGCAGCTGTAGGCTAACTATGATAGTTCTTTCTAGAAATAGAAAATTATGTTTTGGATGAACCATCAGATGATAGATATCAGGTCACAATAGGAGCTATGATCCAAAGCATCCTGTAGGAATTACCAAGTAAACCTCTAAAAAATTATTAACATGATTCAACATTTTTATCCACCTCAAGAACAAAAAGGAGTCAGTTGTTGGAGATCAGGGAGATTTGTGAAGAAAATTTCACTGGAGACCTTAGACCCCAAGGGGAAAATGTTCATGGATGTGTGAGTACTTCTCTTGTAGGCCAAGTCAAGAGAAAGGATCTTCAGTGGGATCACTTGGAGAACATGATACGTATCTGATAAGTTACCAGGACACACTGGACTGGTGTCTGGTTTCTGAAAACATTCAGGTTGAGAGATGGCATGAATACCTGCTGTGGTCTTATTGAGCCCATGGGATGAAATAAAATGCACATGTCAGGATAGGAGGGAGTGAAGATGGCTCTGGAGGCACAGGTCTGTGGGCTTCCCTTGGGTTAGTGGCAGAATGCACCTACTTCAGAAGGTAAGAAACAACCTTTTGAAGTTAGTCATGGCCCAGGGACAATAGCCACCTCACCAGTAAGATTCAGTCTATAAAATGACCTGCTTCAAACCAGAGATGACAGACCAAAGGCAGGATACAAAAGCAGGTCAGTTGGGTCTCCAGTTTATATGCAATGTTAAGATTCACTTGGGGTGAGTCAGAATTATGGTTTCCATGTGCAACCACTTATAATACTTCCAGAGGCAGGAATTGGTCCCACACCTACTGAAGAAAGCAGTGCCCTCAAGTGGAAATTAAAATAACAACAATAAAACAACATGGAACTAAGCAACCAATAAACAAAAAGTGTTCACACATTACTAAGTGTTCAGCAAACTCAAAGAGCATCAGCTAGAAAGGGAGCAAATGATTAATTTGACCTGGAACACATGCATGTCATGGTTTAGGCTCTTGTGTGAGATTTGCAGTCACAGGCCTTCTTCCTAGAACCACTGGCCCATGGAGAAAATACAGAATCAGGACATTTTGAGTATAAACCTGTGAATTCCAAAAATCATAATACCTATTTTATTTAAATCCACTTTGGTTTAAAAGAATAATTGAATTTGGTGGATTTCCAGTGCCAACTAGCAATTGTTCTTAAAATATCAGGAAAGAATAGGAGTCTGCTGGGCGCGGTGGTGCACACCTGTAATCCCAGCACTTGGGAGGATGAGGCAGGAGGATCGTGAGTTCAAAGCCAGCCTCAGCAATGGCGAGGCACTTAGCAACTCAGTGAGACCCTGTCTCTAATAAAATACCAAAAAGGGCTGGGGATGTGGCCCAGTGGTCCAGTGCCCCTGAGTTCAATCCCAGGTACCAAAAAAAAAAAAAAAAAAAAAAAGAATAGGAGTCTGTGGACACATGAGATTTGTGAAGCTAAGAACCAAATCCCATTGCAAATTAGATGGGTATGGCTAAAGGTAATGAATATTTTCATAACAGTTACTGTAAAATTTAAGCTAACCTTATTTTGTATCCTGTCATCATAAAATTGAACATTTTGTCTCTTTGCTATGGAGGGCATTCAGCTTTCCTAAAATATGGAGATGCTGACTTGAGCAATTTCAAAGAACGTCAACTTGTAATTCTAGACTAGACTATAATGTGTATAAAAATTTTAATTAATAGAGTGATTTGGCACAAAACTATGTTTTTTGCTTAAAACTTGTAAATTATGTTTTTCATGAGAAGTTGATTTACCCTAGGATATTTGTTGGTGATAATTAATTGATGGCATTATTAATCTAGTTCAAATCAACTTAATCAGAAAAAGAGGACTGTGTGGATTTTCTTTAAAATCAGGGACATAGCTAAAGACATAACTCTGTGATATTTATTTTCCATTTAAATACAGAATCTAATGTTAATTTTGGAACACTGTGAATCTTGATTTCTTTTCTACACCCTAGAGTAATTTTTGTTTCTATTTGGTCAACCAAGTCTACCTCTAGGGTAGGGGCAGTAACAGATCTCTGAGACCTAGGGAATTTCCTTGACTTATTTGGGTCACTCTACTTGTCTATTATTCAGAATTCTTTTTATTTTAATTTGTAGATAATTCAACTCAAAATGACTCAAGAAAAAGAATTTAGCTCCCATAACTGTAAGACCTAGGCGATATGCCAGACAACTTCCAGTTGTCCAAGGATGCCACCAAGGCTGGCTCTCTCCACCCTGGTTCTGCTTCCTTTGTACTGGCTTCATTGTGAGGCAGCTTCTCTGCTCAGGCTGGTCAGATGGTGCCATGGTTTAAATGTGGTGTGAGTGTGTCTTTTAAGTTTTCATGTACTGGAGCCCATTTCCCAGTGTGGCCACGTTGAGAGGTGGTAGAACCTATAAGAAGGGGGGCCTAGTGGGAAGTAATTAGATCATTGTTGGGGGAACACAACCCTTGAAAAGGATTAATGTGGGGCTCATGGGACCTCAGTGAGTTTCTGTGAGTGCCTGAGCCAGGCATAGTTACACACACTTATAGTCTCAGTGAACCAGGAGATGGAGTCAGGGGGATCTCAAATTTGTGGCCAGCTGGACAACTTAATGAGACCCTGTCTCAAAATAAAAAATTAAGAAAAAAAAAATGGGTGGCAGATGTTGCTCAGTGATATAGCATCCTTAGTTTTAATCTGTAAGCTGCCTGTCGTGGCCAGCCACAGCGCCGCGGGAGAAAAACTCGGAGGCAGAGTAAAGCTATTACTACTTTTACTTCTACTTTCTTAGAGAGAGCTTAGAGAGAGAAAGAAAGATTTTTCTTCTTCTTAGAAAGAGCTTAGAGAGAAAGATTAGAGATAGCTTTTTCTTCTTCTTCTTAGAGCTTAGAGAGAAAGAGAGAGAGTTTGAAAGAGAGAGATTTCTTCTTTAGAGAGAGAGAGAGAGCTTAGCTTTTAGAGCTTCTTTCTTCTTTCTTCTTTCTTCCTCGGGAGCCTCGGCCTGACTCTGACCAGCAATTACTTCTTCTATCTGGTTTCTCTTCTGTAACCGCTCTGCCTACGTTCTGGCCGCTCTGATTCTTTTCTTCTTCTCCGACCCGAACTCTTCTTCCGACCGAGCGACTGCATGACTGACTGAATGAATTCATTCTTCTCCTGACTCCGACCGATTTCACCCGGTTATATACCTTTAGCTTTGCGGGTGCCTCACGTGCACTTACAGGTGCGTCACATACATACTTATTATCAGGTGGAACTTATGGCTTCCAGCTGACCGCAATAGCCATCTCCCTAATTGGGGCTCCTTCATTAATCCGTAGTACCGCACATGCTAAAAAACAAGCCTGGCCCCCCTCAGTCTTCCTGTCCCTCCTCATTATGGCTCCTGCACATTTTTCCACCATTCTGATGCCATCTGTCATGAGGCCCTCACTAGATCCAAGCAGATGCTGTGTCACACTTTTGAATTTCCAGAACTGTGAGCTAAATAAACCTCTTTTATTTATAAGGTACCAAGTCTCAGGTATTTTGTTATAGCAACAGAAAATGGAATAAGTCTGACGTTCACTAATGACTTTAGCTTTAACCTTAACAGTTTATCTAGTCTCAATGGAGAGAGTAACTTTTCTCCATCATTTTCATTAAAAGACCTGGAACTGAGGGTTCCAGTTTCCTTTAGTTATTGGTTCAATTGACACAGTTTCACTTCACACCAATCACTATTTCAGAGAACTGTGATGCTCTAGTTGGCAAGTCTAAGTCACATCTCCCTTCCTTGTTATATATAAACAGCCTTGTCAGGTCTGGCCCTCTTGTACTCCTTTTTATCAGGTAGAATTTGTCAGTGTGCATACTTGTGCCTGGTCTCCTATCTTCTCCATTTTCCTCATACCTAAGCCCTTTAGCCTCAAACCTTAGCCTCACATAAGAAGTTACATGGGATACTCTAAAAAAATAATACTACCTAGACCCCCTGAGAACTCCTGATTCAATTGGTCTGAGGTAGAGCCGTCTCAGCCATGTTTTATAAAAGCTTGCTAGGTGATTTTGATGTGCAAGCCAGTTGAGAGCTGCCGCTTCAAATTAAACTTGATGCTGGGAAGAATGTGTCCACCCTTCACCCAGAAGAAGAGAAAACTTAAATTTCCACCTTTTCTGGAAGTATTGGCATTTTAGCCAAATCTAACCCTCAAACTAAAGGAGTGAAGCACTGTTGGTGACATTCCAGTCATTTACCAGGATAGAGGAAGCGTTTGGAGAAGGATCAGGACCTTATCAATAATTCTGAAATAATATCAGAAACAGTTGCTCATTTAACACTTGCATATGGTTTACCCAGTCTATAATTAACCTGGCTGACATGAACAATCACACAAATGTTCATTGATGTTTAGAATGAGAGATATTTTAAAGTGCAGATGTGTGTGTGTGTGTGTGTGTGTGTGTGTCCTTCACACACAAAAAAAATTCACTTAAAGAGCAGGAATCTTCTGTACTATTGGATCATCGTACCAATTTTCTGGCATTTTCTCTGTTGCTGGATTGAATTGTCATTGCTTGGCTCTCAAGAACCAAGTTGTATATTTTCTGCTGCATGAATCACTATAAACAACAGCTTTGGGGAGGCACTCAAGGGCCAGTAATTATACTGATGAAATAGAAAGACTGTATTCCAAGTGAGGTTAATTTTAGCAGAAGTCAGATAAAAAATGTTGTCAACTAAGAGCAAACATGCTGGCAGTACAGCCAAAATCACAGTGGCAGTGGCCCATTGTTTGGGATGAGTGGCAGCTGGGGTCACCACAGAGGAGACAGACTGGACCTCCTGGCGTCCCAAGTCACTTTAAAAGTGGATGTATTGAACTGATTATGTAATAACTCTGAGAAACTACAAGTGGGAAGAGATTCTGAATTAGAAATGTAGCCAAGAATATAGAATACTGACCATATAAAATGCTGTGTATGGGTTGGGGGTGGGGAGAGGCTCAGACACCTTTGTAGTTGAGAACTGACCCAAACTTAAAACATTTGGTCCTTCACATAATAAGCATTTCTATAAAGAAAAATCACTGAATGGAGAAAAATAACATTACAGAAACAACATTACAGGTTATTATAAAGGCAATTTAGATGTCTTTTAAAAATCCATGTTTAAATGGAAAAAAATATAGGTCCATTAAGAAATTACTTGAGCTTCTTGTAGCCAGTATCTCAGTTCAGTTTATAGAAATGAGGATTGCTGGATAATTAAGTCCTTTTTGGGAAAAAAAATATGTAAGAGTAACCGATGGAGTCTGCCACCAAAGAGAACTTTGGCATAAGTAGTCCAAAATATTACTTTCAAAAATGCCTCCCAAAACTCAGGGTTCATCTGTGGAGGATAAAAGAGTACAACTTATTATAAATATGACAAGCACAGGGAAGAATCTTTTATTCTGGTTTTCCTATAAGAAATATACCTCAGAGTAAATTATTGTTACTGAGGAGTGGCTCCTCCTTAGCAAAGTGCTTTAATGAAGAAGGAAATAAGAATTAGGAAAACACCACTTTACGAACCTTAGAGAACTAATGGACCTGTGAACGCACCATCAATGACTCCTCACATCACACAAAGAAAGGCAATCGAATTTCACGCACCTCCTAATGGATGAGTACAGCATCATGGATCAGCTGTCTGTCTGTCTGTCTGACTTGAGTGTGGCCAAGCCTCTAGTCACTACTATCTATGTATAGGAAATAAAGGAGCAGGAAATATTAAAAAAAAAAAAAAAAAAAAAAAAACTTGAGAATGCAAACAGCAGGATGGTGAGAAACTCCATAAGACAAATGACATGCAAGAAAAAAGGTGAGACAGAGTAGAAACCTGTAATTTATTAGAGATGAGAGTCATATTGATGAGTTACAAATTGTGTCCCTGGTTTGGATCCCAATTATAACCGAAGAAACTGTAAAAAAAATAGTTTACAAATTTATTATGGAAATCTAAGTATAGAATGGATATTTGATAACATGAATTAATTTATTTTTAATTTTGAAAAGATTATTTTGGAGATAGATGGTGAAACATTTACAAACAAAATGCTCTAATGCTTAGAATTACCTCAAAATAATCTGGTGAGAATAGGGAAGTGAGAAGGCGTTTAGAAGAAATGAAAATTTACAAGATAATTTTGAAGCCAGGGGATGGGTACATGCAGGTTGGTAATATGGTCTATCTACTTTAGTATGTATGATGAGGAATTGGATTCCCTTTTTAAACAGTTGCATATGGTTTTTAAGCCTTCACTTTCCTTCTTCCCCTTATGCCCCCCACTTAGACAAGCTCATACAAAAGTCTGATGTCCCCTCTTCTGGCCCAGGTGGGAGATTCAAACCACACAAGCCCCTTCTCAAGCATGCTTACTCCTACCCTCTCTGGACCCCATCAGCACAATAAAATCTGTGGCTCTTCTTTCAGCTGGTGTCTGAAGTGGGGGAAGTTTTGCCGAGGAATGTATCCTTTCACTTGTAGGGTTGGTGCTAACTCTGGGTGACTTGTGTCAGAGTCGTATTGCAGTCCAGAGTGTGCCAGCTGGAGCCAGAACACTCTTCAGTCACGTCTCCCTCAGAGACATCCAGGAGGAAGTCATAAAACCCATCTTATTTTCTAAATATAGCTCATAAAATGCCTGGGATGTTTCCTTTATGCAAGAAAAAATATGAAAGTTTGGGTAGACCAGACTCATAAAAGCCATTAAATGATTCTAGAAAGCAAGCCATGTCTGGGGAAAAGAAGACACAGTTTCTTAGATAAGGAGAAGGGAGCATTCATTATTCTTGCGGTTTCCTGCTTACTTTCTGACAAGTCTCAAGCTATTTCTTTATGAACTGAAGACTTTAATACTGAAAGTAACTCCAAGTTGAAAACGGATGAACATGTCAATCCATTCATTTGTCATGCATTTATTGAATGTCTACATATGCTGGGGATCCAACTATGGCCAGGGGGACATAAGCTCTCCCCTTGTGGAGCTTACATAAAAAGCTTTAAAAAGAGTTGGGGGGAGGAGACCCAAATAATCAAGCACAAAAATAGGTTGATATTTAAAACTGTGATAAGTGCTATAAAGAAAATATAAATTGGAAGGTGAAACAGAATGACTGGAAGAGATGAGCTCAGTGATGAGCTCAGTGATGAGCTGGCCTTGTGAAGAACAATAACAAAATTAGGGCCAGCTTTCCTGGGGGCAAGACCTGGGCATTGCAGAGTGCCCTGCAAAGTATGTATCTGATCCTGGGGAAATAAGTGTTCCAGTTAGAAAGAACAGCAGGTTCTCAGACTCAAGGCTGGAAGAATACATTGCATGAGGAGAACTGGACAATGGTCAAGAAGGCTGAGGTTAGCCGGGCGCGGTGGCGCACGCCTGTAATCCCAGCACTTTGGGAGGCTGAGGCAGGAGGATCGCGAGTTCAAAGCCAGCCTCAGCAATGGCGAGGCACTTAGCAACTCAGTGAGACCCTGTCTCTAATAAAATACAAAAAAGGGCTGGGGATGTGGCCCAGTGGTCTAGTGCCGCTGAGTTCAATCCCCGGTACCAAAAAAAAAAAAGAAGGCTGAGGTTAAGGAACAAGGGGCAGAGTGGCAGGACATGAAGTCAGGGGAGGCTGAAGCTCTGGCAACTGCAGGAGTGGGTTCTCTGATGTTGCCGTGAACTAGGTGATCCCAGTGGCATAAAGATGGTTGGTTTCCTTGAGGGATTCTCCTGAGGAGGGCTTTCTAACAGCCCACCACTAAACTGAGGCCTCGGACTCAGGACACAGGCCAACAAGAGGTGACCAATGGCTGGAAGACAGCCAGCTGACTGGAGGCTTCCTGATGATGTTCTCATCTGGAGTAGAGGGCAACTGGATCCAGAGGTAGAGCCCTGGGGCCATTCCTGGGATGACCCTCATCCAGAGGCCCATCATTAAAGGCCCAGGAAGGTGTGAGAACCAGTTAGAGGGATCTGCAAATGCATAGAAATTAATTTTCCCCACATTCTTGCTTTAAAGTAACATGTTCTTTCTTTGAAGAACATTTGGCATTTTAACAGAGTCTATTTTGCTTTGAAGATGAACAGTGGATTTATAGTTAGTCAGCTGTTACTAGGTTATGAATAGCAAATAGCGCCATCAAGTGATGAGTATCTGAAGTCCCGTCTGTGTCAAGTATTTCTCGCTGTCTTTAAGGCCAGATGTTTTACATCTTTTTACTTATTTTATTTTTATTTTCATTTCTCTCAAACCTTGAGAGTCACCAGATATCCAGGAATCCGTGGCTTAACAGAGATGTCTTAGAATTGTAGGACATGGAAAATTGCTACCAACTGCTTTGATTCCCACCTGAGAATCCAGGAAAACTTTGGAGAGAAGACACAGGAAAGTAAGAAGGTCATGTTGGAATTACCCACTAGGTGTTTCTTTAAAGTGTCTGAGCTTGAGATTCCTCACCGATGAGGGCCTTTTGGACGATGTCCTCCTGAGACTCTTAGTCTTAGGCAAGTGACACAGGGCAGATGTAGTGATGGAATTGGTACAAGATGGTGCTGGTGGCTTATTGACCTTGTATACCAACACCTGCCTTATCTCTTGCAGTTATTTTCTACTTACCCAAGCAATGAAATTTATTAATTTAAAATAATAATGAAAATGATAGCTGCTATTATTAAACACCTATGATGTGCCACACATTTCATAGGTATTCTTTCACTTATTTCTCATAACAAGTAAGTAGCTGGTATCCTTCTACAATTGCTAAAAATGAATCTTGAGGAATTTATGAAAGTTACCGAAGACTGGGGTCTTAATGCCTGTGAGTGGGACCCTGGACTCCGTACTGATGTCTTCCTGAAGCCAGGTCCCTTTCCTCAGTGATTACCCTGTTCCTCATTCCTCACTAGAGAAGCCTCTTCTCCCATTTGCCACGGAGCTGGAGCAGTGCTGGGGTGGCAGTCAACATTTTGTCCTCTTCAGACTGGCTCATTCCTCATTGGCCTAGTGCTTTCAGGAAGCAGATGGAGCAGACACTGGGATCCTGCCGAGCTCAGAAGAGACAATCAAGCCTTGCTTCATCAGTCCTTTATACATGACAGTTTGCTAGTTTGAAAAATTATTAAAACCAAATCACCAAAAGCAGAGATTAACATACTTAGTTCAATAGATGCACGAGACTGGCTGTTATCATGTTAAAACCAGATTGGTGGTTATTGAATTTTCTAAATGCTGGCCAGTTCTGCACAATGGGTTTTGCTCTAAGTACCAGATGGCTACAATTTCTAGCCAGATTCTCTCAGGGTATAAGGGATTTCTTGGCAGTAGACAGGCATTTGGGGTCCTCTATTAACTCTTTGTGATCACTGGAGTGGTAGTTGATGCTTTCCATATGTTTACTATCTAAATGGGTCTTTAGTGTTCTCAAAGAGTTTGGAAAAAAAAAAAAAAAAGAAGAAAAGACAAAAAGAACTGAAAACTACCTGGTTGAATATGAAGAAGAAGCCAATACTAAAATGAAGAACTTACCAGCTAGGACTAAAATGATGCATTAGATCCAAGATATAATGCTTCTAAACTGAGTTTAACTGTGACCACTGAGATAAGTGAAAATAATGATCTAGCCACACCAGCTTCCTTCCTCTGACTTTGGTGAACATTTTCTAGCCTTTAAATTTGTGCATGTGTGTTTCTTATGCCTGGAAGGTTTTCCCAGCCCAGCTCCACAGTGTGGCTGTCATTTTCTCATCCTTTCAGTTTCAGCTCAGTTGTATCATCCTCAGCACTTCTTTAACGGCCCTGTCTATCACTCTCTATTTCTTTTACCCACTTTATTCCTTTGGCAGCAGTGCTCACAGCATGGCATGTTTTTGGTTATGGATTTATCTCCTGCCTCTTCCTCTGGCATAGAATCTTTGCAAGGGCAGGTCCTAGTGTGTTTGTTTCAATTCTGTGTCCCCAGCTCTTAGATCCTAAAGCCTGGCACTTTCAGGGACTCAGTAAATATTTGTTAATATATTAGCAAACATGTTAGTTAACATATCAATTAATGATTGACCATCCCTTGATATTTGACAATTTAAGATATCAACTCTTCTGTAAAAAAAAAAAGAAATTCTAAATTTTTCCCAATTGATCTTCCTCTTAATAATTATGAATGTGAATTTATTCCCCAAACAGAATTTGACACACATGTTATACTGCATTAAAAATAGCAAGCAGTTTGAGGGGGTGGCTCAGTGGAAGAATATTTGCCTCGTATGCACAAGGCCCTAGGTTTAATCTTGTGCAGAAAAAGAAAAGAAGAAAGGAAAGAAAGAAATAGCAAGCAGATGTGTAGGGCTATGGATTTTTTCTCTTTTTGTAGAAAACAATGAAAGTATCCTATTATATAAGATTTAGGATAGAGATAGTCCTGAAGCAATAAAGATATTGACTGGTCTTCATGTTTGCTTCAGTGGGAAAAGTATAAGCAGAAAGAGCAGAAACAAAATTAATCCATTACTGTGTTGAGAATTCACATGAAAAAAACCCTTGATTGAATTATTATATAAAAGACAAAAAGAAAAATAGCCTGCTCAAACCAGGGGAATGGAGAAAAATATTGTGATTTTTATCAGAATGAGGATTGAAAATTCTTCATTGTCCAATTATTTTTGAAAGACCTATGCTGGGTTACTTTTTACAAAATGTTATCTAGATTGCTGAGAACAGAAAAACAAACCCGGAATCCTGGTATAATCAGAATAAAAGAGACCAAAATGTACTGGCTCAGGTCTTTCAAAGAAACTAAAGAGACACTAAATTCTACAGGACTTGGATTGAAAGTCTGAAATGTTGTACTAATTTGGGTGAAGTAAAAGAAAATTTAACTTCTAAAAATGATCAGTTAAGGAGAAAGGACACTAGATTTGGAGGAAAGAGGGTGGAGAAATTATGTAACATTGGTCACACTAAGTGTGGAATGTCTTTAAGCCTTTTCCCACAGATGGAATGATACTAATATCATAAAAATATTGTGATAGATGAAGAAATAAAGAATTTAATTATTGCAAATTTGCCTTGTTTATTCATGTGCTTCTAATAAAAAAGCTTATATTCTAACTTCATAAGCCTGCCTAACCCCCAGGATTTGGTATTGATATTTATCTTGCGATGGATGAAAACACATTTTATTTGAACTGTTTTGCCTGCTTAGTTATTACTCATTTCCTCTTGATATTCAAAGTGCTTCACTGGACACCAATTCTTTTCCCATGCTTTGTTTTCAAATACCACTGAAAAGTTGGGCAGTCTTTGTTCTTCTGCAGCACTACGGTGCCCAACGTAGAACATTGCCATGGGCTACTAGGATATTTTCTGCTGCTTTGGCTTCCTGCAGATTATTCCCCTTCCTTTGGGTAGCAGGACACACACATTTTCTTGGGGAACTAGCCCAGGATGTAACCCAGGCCTGGCTCCTTGGCACGGGCTGTCCTTGTGGCTGGGGTGTTTTCTTTCGGGGGTGGGCATATGACTCAATTTGATCCAGTGAGAACTGATCCTGAAACCTACAGGAGAAACAGGAGGAGGGTCTTTTCTCCCTGAATTTGGAGGGTTGGGCATCTTAACCTGGAGGAATGAAGCCCTCCATGAGGATTGAACTGCCTAGAAATGAAGCAGCATAGAGGCTGGCACAATCAGGGGATGGAGAAAGGCCACTGCAGGACAGCTTTATCTGAGCAGATAAATTCAGCCTGTCACTTGCTCTCCGATGAATGGTGAGTCATGTTTCAGGGATTCAGTGTGGTTGCACTCACTAGCGACTGTCTATATTAAAGGTAAACTCATCTATGATGCCATGAGGAAAAATCAGGTGATGGAAAAGTTTTCATAAAGTTAGCTTTCTAATTAGAAAGGCCACTCGTGTTTCTAAGATTGCATGTCTCCTCAATTTTTGGATGTTAAATTGTCCTTTCTTTGTGATGGTGGATGGTATTTTTTAATGTCCATATTTGTAAAATAAATTACAATAAGTAACAATAGCTGCCATAGCCCCCAGATTATTAATAGATTAAACCAATAAATTTATGTCTTCCTCTAGTAGAAGCAGAATATAGGGAGTATCCCTCCTGTTCACTCACGGATCCAGACTGGCTTCCATGTTATAGCTCTGTCTGTCCTCATTTAAGCAGGGTAGAGAAGGAAGATTGCAGGAGGAAGGTGCTTATTGGCTAAACCTGGAAGAGGATTATAATTACTTTCTTTTCCTATTTCATGGTTAGACCTCACCATGTGCCCAACCTAACAGCAAATGAGGCTGGGAAATACAATTTAGCAGTAGGACTAGTACCAGATCAACCAATCCCTTCAACATTTGACAAAATTAAATTTCAAGCCTTCTGTTCAAGAAGAAAGAACATCTCCTTTTGTTCTTTGGAAACTTAATAGTCCACAAATGCCGGGGTCCAGCCCTAGCAGGGTTGGGGGTCTTCCTGGTCCAGGGGATGTGACGAGGTAAACAGCGTTGGCGATGGATGGACAACAACCACACAGACTCACAAGCCAGTGCAGAATGCTGACAACTTTATTGATTTCACACACAGTTTTTATATATTTTTTAAAGCATATCATGCCAAGAAAGTAGTTACCAAAAAACCCCCAGAACTCTTAGTACAGAACAGGCCTATCGGGAAGTGTAATTATATGAGTTAATGACCCCCACCATATTTCCTACTATTGTTTTAAATCTATGAATATGATCAGTAAGATTGATGACAGAAGGTTAAGTAATTACCCAAGATAGCACAGCTCTAAAATGGCACGTCTGTACTCAAATGAACAAAAGCCAGGACAGATTAAGTACCTTACTTAACAATATTCATCACCTTATGTTTCATAATAGTAAACATGCCAGTCCTTTGACTCTATTCTTGCCCAAGTTAAACTTTAGGTTCGGGTTAGTCAAGAGGGTAGTGATCTCAGTGGTTGCCATGGCAAGGGTTAGTCAGGAGGGTAGTGACCTCAGTGGTTGCCATTGGCAAATTTCCTTGTAGCTAATTGCCATATTGTTTAGTAAAGTAAATCTTACTAGAACTGGGTCACCGGCACCAAAGGGACTTTTTCTCATGGGGTCTCTTAAACGGGAAGTACTTTGATATATTCTGTTTCTGATTACTATCAGTGAGACTAAGTGCTTTTTGCATACTCATAACTGGAGAAACAGGTGGCTCTGTGCCTGTTCTCACACATAGCAATACTTGTTTAAAACAATTACCCCAGGAAAGGACACATCACACGGTGGCAGGAAATTATTTACTATTTGTGGTAGGGAAGGGGCTATGGTTTCCAATATTTTATTAATATTCTCAGAAAACACTGTAGTATTCCCCTCACCCCCAGCAATCACCACTAGAAAATTTATTGAGTATTATATTATTAAGAAGATAGTGCAGAAAAGGCACCAGGACCCAGAGGCAGACATCTGGCATTTTCCCAAGATGATGAGACCTTGCAAACATCATTCTCCCAGTGGATCCTTGTCAAGCACTGGTTGGATTGCCAGGCGCCCTCGCACACAAAATCAAAATAATTTGGCAACCACCGATCTTCTTCAACATCTTCATTTTATAAATGAGAAAACAAAATGACAGAAGGTTAAGTAATTACCCAAGATAGCACAGCTCTAAAATGGCACATCTGTACTCAAATGAACAAAAGCCAGGACAGACTGCTTCCATTAAGCCCACACTTCAGTCATTCAAGTCATTCCTTTGCTATCAATTGAACTGTAGCCCCTCAATATGTTAGTCTTCCACTATCTCAGAATGGGACCTTATTTGGACGTGGAGTCTTTATAATATTAATGAAATTAAAATGAATTTATTAGGGTGGGCCTTAATCCGGTGTTACTGAAGTCCTTATTAAAAGGGGGAGCGATTTGGACACACATTGAGGGAAGACTGTGTGAAGACACAGAAAGAATGCCAGCTACAAGCCAGACAATGCCTAGGGCTACCAGAAGCTAGGGCAGAGGCATGGGACAGATTCTCCCTCGTAACCCTCAGAAGGGACCAACCTTGCTGACTCTTTGGTTTCAGACCTTCCTACTTCAAAAACTACAAGACAATATATTCCTTCTGTTTTAGCCACCAGTTTGTGGCACTTTGCTATGGCAGCCCTAGACAACTCACACAACCTTCATGATTTTTGCCATATTTGTGACCCTCTAGCTGTTATGATTTATTATTTATAGTCTTTTCTAAGATGACTCACTTTTAACATTTAAATATACTACTAGGATTCCCTTGGCATGTAGCTGTGATTGTGTGCACTTTCATAGCCTGGTGTCCTCAGTCTGGGTAAGAGCCTCTACTTGACCTTGCTCCCAGGCTGAGCCAGGTGGGGAGAGGTGAGAAGGCTCCAATAATAGTGGAAATACAATGTGATGGTTACACTAGTTCTGAGCTTGTTTTATAGCTTCACTCCACCAGAATTTTCTTGGTTTCTGAACCTACAAGAGTACCAGGAGTACTGGGGGCCCCCTGGGGAAGCTGAGGCACCAGATGCAGTTCTGAAGACAGCAGATAGAGGCAAGGCTGGTGCACAGAGGTCCTTACTCCTCCCTGTTTGAGGTAAGTCTTCTTCATGTAAGTCTTCTTCATGGACATTGGTTCATGTTGTGTGTATTTCTACATCCTTATCCATATGTTCATGATTAAACATTTATTAAGCAAAGATATGATAGATTTGCAGTTGAAAGAGAAAAATAGATAAGTGAAGTTAAAAGGGAAAAAAGAGCAGTGATATCTCAATCTATTTTGTTTGAAAAGGACCAACACTCATAAAGACAGAGAGGCCCTATGGAGACAGGTAATCTGAGAATTCAAATAGAAAATACCACATGGGCCAAACCTATGCCAGTGTTTTAAGACTTCAGACAAATTCTAACTTGTTCCAAGAAACAGAGAGGTAAAAGATGGCAGGTAGTAGGTGAAGGAAGATTGCTTTAATCACACTGAAAAGTGGAAGTTGGAATAAAATTAGAAATATAATAAAGTCAAATTACTCTATCCATTTTCCCAAAAGTGTAGATTAATCAATTTGTAGTTTTGTTGGCCTCTTCCCTTTCCTGGAACTTTTCCTTACTAATTCGCACTTCAATCAGGGAATTTCTTTTTGCTTCTCAAAGGTGAATGCAAAGTTCAGGTGGGGAGAAAGGTGAAGTTGAGTGCTGATGTGGCTTGGGTTCTGCAGGAAGAGATTTCACCATGTTCCTTTCCGGGAGGCACAAAGGTGTCTCATGCTGTTCTCTAATCTATATGTCCTTTAGTTTACTGAAAGATACAGTATTTTGTTTCACTTCAATTTGTGCCATAGGGGAATATGGGTTTTAAAAATACTGGCAGAAATACTGTTTATTTCAACTGAAAATGTGGATATTTAAAATGAATGGGTAAAAGGCTAAAAATCTATATGTTCAGCTTTGAGATAACTTAGATAGAAGGAATGAAGAAGGAAACCTAAGTATTTTTAAGCACTTATGTCAGATTTTTTATTATATTTATTTTTTATTTGAAGATGTTTTATATATAACAGTAGCATGCATTACAATTCATAATACACATATAGAGCACCTTTTCATATAATACTGTTTGTATGCAAAGTATATTCATACTATTCATGTCTTCAATCATGCATTTAGAATAATGATATATGTCAGATATTTTGATTCATTCATTTATTAGTTTTCCAACATGCACTAAACTTGATGGTTGAGATTTGGAGGGTACAAAAGAATACATGGGAGGGAGTCTCCCTTCCAAGTCTTTCTCCAGCCACCTAATTTTCCTATTCAGAGTTCACCAAAAGGATTTGATTCTTGTGTGTCCCTACAGCAATATTTCATGCATATTGAAACTAATGTTTTATTTTCAAAACACACACACAAATAATGGCATGTTGAATATTGATCTTTTTATAATTTGCTTTTTCACTGAACAATTTATTTTAAAGACTATTTTATGCAAGCACACAAAGAACTTCCTATATAATTTTTCTTTGTATGGGTGTAATTTTTTTAAAAAATATGATCACTATTTTGTTATTTTTGTTAAGATTATTTCTAATCCTCTATAAATACAATTTTATGATGAAAACTATATACATAATACCATTTTTAAAATTGTGTGAGAACATCTGTGTGATCAATTTCTTGAAGTGGGATTACTTTTTTCAAGTATATGTCTAGAGCCCTCTGTTTCTGGCACTTCCCAGGATTCACTTTCTTGGCTATCTACTGGTCTTCCCAGGCTCTTTGCTTGTGAGGGAATTGTGTCCTTAGTCAGAGAGGCTGTCAGAATTTACCACGCTTTGCCTGCTTTGTTTTTAAACTTAATTATATATAAACTATGTGGAAAAGCAGAGCAAATATATAATGAATATCCATATGCCTATCACCTAGATTTGACTTCCATATACTTCATGCCATATTTGCTTCATTTTTTTATGGAGCATTTAAAAATAAATACTAGACATTTATCTATTAAATGATAGATGTTGCCAACATATACCTGCATGGACACTATATCTGTTTTTATTCTCACTAGCAGAGTAAGTTAATAGGACCTTCATATGGTAGTTTGGTTAAGCTCTCCAAACCTTTGATGCTGTTACTATTAACCCCTTTTGCAAGTGAAAAAACTGAAGTTCAAATGAATAAACATAACAAAAAGCAGGGTGAGGGTTGGAACCCAGTTAAGGTTGGCTTGTCTACATATGAATATATCATCTTTCAGCCATACCACCCTGTTACTTTGCTATTCATATTGAATTATAGGTACAAATTCCTTTACTATGATTACATTCACATGCTTGTAATAATGATGCTATGGTAGTATACAACTTTAGCACTTAATTTTTCAAAGCACTTCCATATTTTATTTATATAATCATAAAAAGTCCCAGGGTGACAGGTGGTATATGTGAACATTTTGATGGTAATAAAATTTTAAAAAGAAAGATCGTTTAGTTACTTGCATAAGGGCATACAATGAGTGAGTGGTCAACCTGGGTCTAGAAACTTCCTATTCAGCACCATGTTAGACATGAGGTCTGCAGAAGGCTGACCCTGCCTTGAGCTCAAGTAGCAGGACACAGTCAGGACAAGCAAGTGCGCCCACCTCTCTCCCATCAGTAATCCTTCGTCTTTTGAACATGGGATAGGTAATCATATGTAACTTCACAAGGCTTTCTCATCAAAGATTTTTTTTTAAAAATTAAGAGCATATAATTTTAGTTTTTTTTCTCCTTAAAGACTTGACAAACTCCTGAAAATGGAAGAGATAGGAGGAAATGGTTGCAAGGTAAGATGTAGGAAATAAGTTCTGAAACCATATGAGACTACAGGCTCCCTAAAGTGAAGATTGGTTAATCCTTCTTTTAAATGAATATTTGATATGTCAAGATATATCATCTGCATGAATCATAAAACATGCGAACAGGAGGAACAACTGAGGAACTGTTACCCATCTCAGAATACCAATACTGTCTGTGCCACTGGAGCTACCTGTATATTCCTTGCCAATTCTGTCTCCCTACCTCCCTGACAGGTGGCACAGTTCTGAATTTGGGGATTTTAAAATCAATTCAACCACATGTGTGTATGTTCCTCAGCAATACCTGATTCAGCTTTTGAGAGAGTTTCAGAATTTTGGGGACTTTGCACAAACTTATTGAGCATTTGTTGAAAGAAATAAAGAAAGAAAGAAAGAAAGAAAGAAAGAAAGAAAGAAAGAAAGAAAGAAAGAAAGACAAAGATGCTCAATCCATGCTCTTTTACCAACTACTGCAACTAGCAAAGATGCGGTGCATTATTAAAACCTTCTTTTTAAACAACACACATGGATATTTTATTATGAATATTGTGGTCAAATACAGTAAAAAAGATTCTTCTTATTAATAACCATTAAGAGTAAGAGGGTGGGGATGTTCAGACTATTGCAAAACTGGCTCTTTTTCACACTTAGTTTCATTAAGATGCATGGTGTTTAGGATTGTGATCTGTGGGAGGATCCCAGAGCCATTAAAAACATGTGTAAAAATGTGCTCTATAAGTGTAATATGAATTGTAATGCATTCTGCTGTCGTGTGTAACAACTTAGAATAAAAGAAAAGGAAAAAAATAAAAAATAAAATTAATTTGATTTAAAAAAATAAACAATGGACTCTGTTTTGTATATCTGATGAAACTTTTGTGGCATATTTTGGAAAAAAAGCAAACTAAATTAATTAACTATAGCAAAAATATTACATTTCCCAAATAAAATGCAAACATGCTAAATATATTAAACACCAATGCTTCAAAAAGAATTAAGAGTTTAGGAACTTCCAAAATTTGCAATCATTGGTGAGTGTGGTTAATTTTATCCCCTTGCTTTGGTGCACTCTGAAGCCGACAAGCTAATCAGAGAATGCACTTTCACTCTGTTATATCAAGAACTGAAATGACTGTGTTTATTTCAAGGTCTTGGTTTCAAATGCAAAGTCATCAACCAGTTGCACTATAATTAAGTCGTCAAGAAGTAAGAAAATTCTCTTTTTAAAAATGGTGTTAGCACAGCTTGTTCTAGCAAGTTAGAAGCACGCAAGATGAGTTAGCTGTTCAAGGCTAAAAGTAAAACCTACTAAGAAGGTACTTTAGGCAATTCAGGATGTTAAGGTTGTTATACATGTAATGGATATTTTTTATTGTGTTGTATAAATTAAAATAGGAAAAAAATTATTTGGAGTATGGTTCTCAGGTAAAATACCATAATTAAAATCAAAGAGGAATATAAATAAAAAACTAACAATAAGGTAACAATAATATCTTTTAATGTTTATTGAGCTCTTACTATGTGTGGCATTATTCTGAGTATCAAATGTATTATCTCACTTAGATATAATACTCACGTAGATAATTATTACCAGTCTGATTTTAGAGATTAATAAATAGGAAAAGTTGAGTCCCACATGATAGTCAGAATTTAGAATATCATGTAGTCTGTATTAGGCTTCTATTGCTGCCATAACATATTGCTACAAATTGAGCAGTTTAACACAAGTATATTATCTTACATTTCTGGAGAACCCAAGTCTGACACAGGTCTCACTGGTCTAAAATCCACATTCAGCAAGGCTGCTTTCCTTTCTGGAGCCTTGAGGAGACAATCTGTTTTCTTGCCTATTCCATCTTCTAGAGGCTGCACCTGCTCTTTGGCAGCAAAGCTCCTTCTTCCAAACTCAAAACTGGCAAAGGTGAGTGAATACCTACTCCTAGTACGTCTCTCTCTGACCTCCTCTCCAGCCTCCCTTGTTTACTTTTAGGGACCCATGTGATGGCATCCTGCATAATCTCCCCACTGAAAGGTCCATTGATTAGCAATCTTAATTCCATTTGCACCTTTAATTCCCATTTGCCATGTGATATCTTCATAATTCCCAGCATGAGGACCCAGACATTTGGGGGATCACTCTTCTGCTCATGATACAATCTTATTCTAAAGCTCATGCTCTTAAAAATTTTATTCTACTAGTAGATTGTACTGTAGTATTATAGTAATACAGTATATAGTATCAGTACACAGTAATACAGCATTTTAAAATACAGTTTTACAGTATGACAGTATTATGCTTCAGCATTACAGTAATATAGTAATATAGTATACAGTGATATATAGCAATGTAGCATACAGTTATACAGTATGACAGTATCATAGTACTGTACTACAGTATTAAAGTAATACAGTATTACTTTGGGAAACCTGGCTTGTAGGTTTGTGGTTATATATTTTACCTCAATCTTGTTTTCTTTAGAAATGTTGATTTATTTTGGTTATCCACACACTAACTATTCTCTGAGCATTGTCCATTAAGTACAAGGATGGAATATTCACAATTGGATAGAAATCCTGGTGCAACCAGGTTCTTCCATGTGGGGAGGTCTTTTGCCCATCTGAGCAAGACCAAGTGTGCAACTGAGTTATGCAGGATCCAATTTATCCCTTCTCTTGATACTGGACCAAATCTATCTCCTGCCTACGTCCCTCCTGGGACTTTATGCCTGTACAATAGATTTATCTCTGCAACTCCTCCCTGCCTCTTCTATGATTTCTGGACAACTATTCATCGACCTATTCTTGGCAACTAGACCTTATTTAAGTATTAACCTCTCTATACAATACTCTCCACCCTACTTTATATGTGTTAGAACCATGTTTATTAGGTCCTCTAGCTGATTTATTCTTCCCCTACTTGGCTGAGCTTTGGATGTGGACACAAATGTAGACTATGATCAAGAAGTTTAAGTTAAAAAAGGAAAGAGAGATGGAAATATTTGAAGCTGTAAGAGGGGTATTGGAATAACCTGGACATGTTTATAGGTTGAAAGAGCCAGGATAGCAGTGAGTAAGAATGAAGAAAGATCAAAATCTTGAAAGAGGAAGGAAGGGATTGGATCTAGGAGGGTAATTCTAAGAAGGAGTAGAGGGTCAATGTGGTTATGTATGTCATGAGGAGGTCAAGATTGAAAATAAGAAAAAAAAAATGATGGGCCATATTTTCTCCGAAGCAGAAGTCAAGATATCTGCAAAGAGATACTGGGAAGGATTGGGAGAAGTAATAGAATAGTGGTAAGGAGAAGATAATTTTTGTTTCAATTATATATTGTTAAGAAACCACCCAAAACTTAGAGGCTTAAAAAAAACTGCCATTCTTTCTTTCTTTACTCCCTTTCTTCCTGTTTTACTTTATAAAAGTCAACATAACTTACTTTTAGAAGAGTTTAATACAACTAAAAACAACACTTTTAGCCAGAAAGAATATTTTTTCGCTGCTGAAATGTAAACTAATGGAAACCTTTGTGTAAGCTGTCCCAGTAGTGCCTGCAAACTATTTGATCTGTAACAATGACACCACTAGATCAATATTTTGATAGGAAAAGCAATGAAAAGGGTCAGTGAGTATAGAAATAATGGCATTATTGATTTGACAATGAAAAAAAAGTACCCAAATTCATTGAAAGGGATCAAATAGAATGATTCACAACAACATAAAGTGTGTCCTCAGAAATATTCTGTTTGATAATTTTTGTTCCTTTTCATTTTCTGGAGTTTGAGTTGCAGAGATTTAAGGTTGGGTTAGCCCAGAATAGTGTTTTCATCCACTGCTTTGATAGAGAGAGTTTCTAGATTTAAAATTTCAGCGGAGCAGTAGTTCTGGGAGATAATCAGGTTAAGATGTGGTGGTGAGAATGGATAGCTAATGGGGGTTGGAAGAGAAGGTCATTGGAGTGGAGGGGGCCGGGGAGACTGTGAGCATCATTCACGTGAGTGCTGGACCCAGGGGAGGCAGGAGCTCCCAGGAGCAGCAGGAAGCAAGTGCAGGAGCCAGGTCCTTGCTGCATGTGGAGGCTGGTGGAAGTAAATGAGGAGAGACTGGGAATGGTTAGCATCTCAACTACTAGTTTGAATAGATTAATAAATGTTTCATGAAGGGGGAAAAAGGATTCTGTAGTCCTGTGTGAGAACACAGGGTTAAACAATGTAAGTTGGCCTCTTCCCCTCGGTCTCTCTGAGCCTTTGTTGAACTGTTGTATTCTGTAGCCCAGATTAGGAAAATGGAGAGTCCACAGACTTCAGAATTTATCAAAATAATTTGGCTAAAGTTTAGCTGCAGAACATCTTGAGGAACTCGTGTCCTGAGAAAATGCTGGTGTGAAAATTCTGGGTGAGTCCAGGGAGAAGCACCATCTTCTGTGCTGGCCCAGAATTGTTTTAATTCTATCATCTACTATATATTCTCCCTGTAATTTTTGAGAGATCACCTTTGAATTTCTGAACCCTGCTTTCTCTTTGATTCAGCCTTTACATTTCATTAACCTCCCTCTTTAGGGAGTTTCTAAATTGCTGCAGCAAAATAACTATCTTATTTCCATTGTACAACCTTTCCCCCTTTGTTGTATTTTTCTTTTTTTTTTTCGGTACCAGGGATTGAACTCAGGGGCACTCGACCACTGGGCCACATCCCCAGCCCTTTTTTTTTGTATTTTATTTAGAGACAGGGTCTCACTGAGTTGCTAAGTGCCTCGCCATTGCTGAGGCTGGCTTTGAACTCGCAATCCTCCTGCCTCAGCCTCCCAAAGTGCTGGGATTTCAGGTGTGCGCCACCGCGCCCGGCTTGTTGGTGTTTTGATCCCTTTTAGGCTGCTATGAGAAAATGCTGTAAACAGGGTGGCTTATGGACAACCAAATTTATTTCTTACTGTTCCAGAGGCTGGAAAGTCCAAGATCAAGGCATTGGCAGATTCAGTGTCTAGTGAGGGCCCACTTCCAGGTTCATAGAGTAGAGTCTTGTTGTGTTCCCACACAGTAGAAGGACTATCTAGCTGTCTGGGCTCTTTTTTATAAGGGCACCAATTCTGTTCCTGAAGGCTTTGCCCCAAGACCCAATCACCTTTCCAAGGCTCCCCTTTCTTTCTTTCTTTCTTTCCTTTGGGCGGGGACCAAGGATTTAACTGGGTCAAGGGGCACTTGACCACTAAGCCATCTCACTGGCCCTATTTTTGTATTTTATTTAGAGACAGGGTCTCACTTAGTTGCTTAGCACCTTAATTTTGCTGAGGCTAGCTTTGTACTCAGGATCCTTCTGCCTCAGCCTCCCAAACCGCTGGGATTACAGGTGTGCACTACTATGCCTGGCCCAAGGCTCCACTTTCTAATACCAGTTCTTGTGTAATTAGGTTTTAATATACAAATTTTGGGGGGGACACAAGCATCCAGACCATAGCAGTTAGTAACAACTGCAAATTGTTGCATATAGGTGAGAGTAGCCAGTTTTCAAATGCATGGGCAGTTCCTATGGGAGGTTTGATAGTTTTAGGTATCAAATACTCAGTGTATTTCCCTGTGCTCTGAGAAGACTAGTGGGTATTATATAAGGAAAGTTCTTTTACTGGACATGAGGTTAACTCTCTTCACATTTTTTTTCTGAATAAATAAAATTTTTTTTCTTGGCAAAATATCTAGTGGAAATAGAACACTTTAATAGATGTTTTGTGAATCATAAAAAAATAATAATTTTACCATCAGTTTCCTATAAATTTTGACTGAGGCAGCCTCAACTTTCTTCTCTGCTTGACTGGACTTTAGACAGGCTTCTTCTAGACTCTTGGCCAACCTCCCTTCTCAGCATTTACTTTTAGAAACCTTGTAATTGCAAATTCTCCCTTAGCCTCTTTGAGATGTAAATCTTTTAAAAAGCCTGTTGCCAATTTTACAACCCAAGAATGTTTTTCTCAAAAACCAAGGACCAAGCCATTCCTTGGTATGGTAATCCATCCCTGTCTTCCTTTAGCTGAGAGGGTAGTGGCCTAACTTCCTGAGGCTCTGGTTCCAAATTGTAAAATTACCTCCTATCAGGAAGACTAAAGAAAATTTACTTTCCGTAGAGTAGGGCAATTAGCATACAGATGGCCTGTGATCCTTCCACCCAAGGGCTGGAATCTCTTCAGCCCCTTCTCTCTACAGAGCTGGCTGGGTCACTAATCTTACTCTGTGCTCTCTCCTCTATTGCTGGCAATCTCATCAGAATAAAATCAACTTCTCTCTGTTCACCTTGTCTGCTGTGATTTTTTCTTTTCCTTTAGCAATCTTCACATAAAGCTGATTCAACAATTCTAAGAAAAGAAAGTATAAAAGTGAGCAAGTGGTTGGATTAGTTGTAAGTAGCAACTGGGTACAGAAAGAGCTGTGATTTCTAATTCAAGTCACAGACAACTGCACATTGATTTATTAGAAGAGTAGGTGGATGTCATGCTAGTTAATAAGCACAGGCTTTGCTAGAGAAGGAGTAGTTAAGGAATATTTTGTTGGGATCTTTGAGAAGAGTAGGCATATTACCTACTTTAATTTAGTTTAATTACCCTTTGAGAAGGGTAGTCCAACTCAGTTAGGACCTTAAGAGTCAATCACAGAAACCTGACTCCAAATGCCTTAGTCATAAAAGGAAATTTATTGGCCCATGTAATTGAAAAGTCTAAGGATAATGCCACACCTGGGGCTCAGATGGTCTGTTTCAGCACATATTTACCAAGCACCTCCTATATTTCAGACATTGTTGTAGGCACTGGTGATATAAATTTTTGTTAATAAAACAGGCAGTAATCTGTGCCTGTGTAGAGGTTAGTCTAATGTCAGTGCCATCAGGGCCCATCTTTCTTGGTGTTGTCAGGGCTTCATCATGCTCCATTTGCTGGGTCAGTTCTGCTTTACTCTCCTCTGTCCCTTGGGTTTCATATTGGCACCCATATGCTGGTTGGCAAGGTGGCTACAAGAGCCCCAGTCTTACATTACTACAGGTTCAAGTCTAGGCAGAAAGAGTAAGTTGCTTTTCCAGTAGCCCCTGAAAAATTCATGAGAGTCACTGTGATTGGAGAAGCTTAAATCCTGAGTGTGTCCCTGAACAAAGACCGTCACGGGACAAAGGGGGTCATTGTACTTTGATGGCCAGGTCTGGGTCACGCATTCCATCTCCAGTACCTGGGATAGTACCTGAGCTTATGGACTGAGAGTGGGCAGAGGGCATGTGTCCCCACAAGAAATGCTTGGGCTGTTACTACCCATAGGGAAAAAGATGTGTGAGAAGTAAAATGCAGTATAAATAGCTCCTAGAGGAGCAAAACAATTAAAACCACAGAATCTATTTGTTTCAAACTTGTCTTTCTGGACTCATGCTCCTCTCTTGAGTTTAATTACCTGTGTCCTTTATTTTACATCTTCCTTTATCTCAATTCACTCCCTTATGGAGGTGGAACACAAACTTAGTAATTTCCTTTAAGGGTGACTGGGAGAATTGTTGTGGTTTTGTTTAGATATTGGGAGCCTGGAAATTTTATTGTGTTCTTTGTGTGAGAGATCTGATTTTTTTTTTTTTTTTCCTTCCTGGAACAAGAGTAAGCAAGCTTCCTAGGGGTGATACAGTATTTCATGCTTTGTTGGTCACAGAGTTTCTGTTGCTTCTAGGCAACTCTGCTGTTGTGGTGTGAAAGAGCCATAGACATTATGTAAGTGGATATGCATGGCTGTATCCCAATACAAAGTTACTTGCAAAAACATGTGGTGGGGTTAGTCTACCAGCCATAGTTTGCTGACTTCTGCTCTGGAAGCTTATAGAATTTTCTTTTTGTGTCCCTTGCTTGAATGTTACTGTATATGTCTCTGGGTGTCCTATTGGGCTGGGCTTCAGTGCACACAAACAGCCTAGTGAATCAGGTCCTTCAGTGCTGGAAATTTTTCTTAAATCATTTCCTTGATTATTTATTTTACGTTTTTCTCTCTGGAATTTTTTTTTTAAATGTTGGCTTTTTAGGGGTATTTTTCTAACTTTCCTCATCTTTTTTTCCCCTTCTGTTTTCCATGTCTGTATCCATTTATCCTATTTTTAGAGAGATTTCCTCAACTGTACCATCTACCTCTTCTATTGTACTTTCAACTTGTAAGAACTCTTTTCTCCCCCCGAATAGTGTATTAAATATAATATTTGTTTAGTGGATACAGTATTCTCTCATTTCTCAGCAACTATTAATAATAGATAGGAGTGATGGCTTGATTAATGATGAACCTTTATTTACCATTATGCCTTGCTTTCCTTCATGCTGCTTATTTCTCTTCTGGTTGTATTCTTCATGTTAGAGGGTTTTCTCAGTTGTGTGAGTTTCCCTGACTATCTTCTTATCTTTAGCAGTGGGACACTGAAAATTTAACTGGAAGCCCTGTGAATGTGGCTTTTTGATTGATGGCCACATAATTTGGTCTTCTTGCTGGGTTTTTCACTCGGGAAAAAAAATCCCAGCATCAGTATATCTTTCTTTTGGGCTACTGAAAATTCTGTAAGACTTCTTGGATCAGCTGGCTGCCATTATTCTGCCAGCTGAGGTGGGCTGGGGGGCTCCCACTGTTCGTTATATAAACACTCACAGCACCCATTCCCTGATCCTCCACATGTAGCACTACTTTGCACTGTGCCTATCCCCCACTTTGGAGACGCAGTATTACCAACTCCAGAAACACAATCTGCAACTTTCTGCTGGTATGCAGAGGAAGAGAAGCTGTGCGGTGCGGAATGGGGAAGGAGACGAACTTCTTCAACACACCTTCAGGCAGTTTTCCTGCTATCAGGGTTCCCTCCTATGTTACAGAGGTGCCTGTCCAGTTGATTCCTGAAACTTTGGGGACCTTGTGATGTAAATCTGGTTGCTTTTTGGCTTTCCCCACTCAGTGTAGGCTTCAGTTTTCTTGAGGCTATTAATCTGGTATCAGGGATCCAGAGGCTTTCCAATTTCCCAAAATTTGTGGCTATTTTTGTTTCCCTTTTCCCCTTTGTTCTTGGAAGATGACAGTCTGAAACACCACTTTACTATCATTTTAGTGGGGTTTTATGAGAGAATGAGATAAATGCATTTGTTATATCATTTCTTTAATCAAAATGATTGTTAATTTATTTTAGTAAATAAAATTAGTCATGGATATTATCATTGAAATTAATAAATGCTTATTGTAGATAGTGCAGAAGTATACAAAGGAAAAGAAAGCACTCCAGCCAAATCCCGTAAATGTCATAGTTATCTGACCATTCACCATATGAACATTAGGTTATTTCCAGTTTGCTGATATTACAAACAACATGTGTTAAAAATCTTTACACTAGGTCTTTGCAAACATCCACAAATATTCCTATATATATACATATATATGTATGTGTATGTGTGTGTATGTATATATATATGTACATATATATATATATATTAGTTGTAGTTGGACACAATACCTTTATTTTATTTATTTATTTTTATGTGGTGCTGAGGATAAAACTCAGTGCCTCATATGTGCTAGGTGAGGGCTCTACCGTTGAGCCACAACCCCAGCCCCATAAATATTCCTTAAAAATCACTTTCCAATAAAGAATGACAGGGGAAGAGACAACATAATTGTATTTTATTGAGAATGACTATATCATATATTAATTTCTAATGGTAGAAATTTGACGTCATGCTTATTCTACAGTGGATGGGCAGTGATACCAAAAAACAAGTAAGAGCAATCTGCTTTTATTTTGATTATAATCAGCTTTTGTAAGTTTTTTATATGGATGGTATATTTAAAAATTATCCTGAGTAGTGAAGAGGAAATTTCAATTTATTATTATTAACTATAAGAAAGGAAGATAGTATTTTAGTAAGAGCAATTAGAATAACATAGGAATATAAATGAATATTTCCACTTTTGTGTTTTGATCTTTATTATTGATTATCCATCCTGTAAACTTTACCCCAATTTTCCCTTAGAAAGTTACCTTTTGTTAATTTGAGGAGAAACACTTCTCACCCAAGGTGAGTGCAGGATAGTGGAGTGTGTCAGGTCTGTGAGGACAGGGGCTTATGTCACCTCTTGTTCATCAGCACCACTGTATTCAGCATCACCCCTTTCAATTCACTTTCATCATTGTCATCTCTTTTTAATCTTCAGAGCAATCTTGTGAAGTAGGAAGAAGATTGTTTTATCATTTCCATTTTATGAATGAAGATCACGAGGAATCAAGGTTAAGTGATTCATTCACCAGCTAGAAAAAAATGGAGAAACAATTGTAATCAGAATCTACCAGCCTCACAAGGCATTGCTATTTATTTTATACAATATGTTCTCTACCTTGCCTGCAATAGGCCTTCTGATAATAATATTTGAATGAATTAATTTCAAAGAGCCTATAATCAGAAGTAGAGTTCAGAAAGCAATAACCATAAGAAAAAAAGTGGAAGAATGCCAAACATTAAACTGTACAATATTTTTCCTGGCATCTCTGTTCCAACTGATTGTTGTATCGACTCCAGGAATAATATTGAATTTCCTAATAAATGGCTGCAGCTGAAATTACTGTAGATTTTATGCAGAGCATTATCCCTAATGGTAGGAGGAATGCATATTTTTTCTTTCAATTATATTTGTCCACTTAAGTTGTCTGGAAAGAAAATCTATTTTTATAGAAACTAATGGCTATATTGGATTTGCTATGCTAGACATTTTTTTAGTTACTAGTTCCCAAAAGGTGAAACATACCAAAGATGTTCTTTTCTTTCACTTTTCACATACTGAAAAGGGTTTTCATTCTTCACCACTGCTTAACAGGTTAATAGATAGTTGGTACTAATGGTTGAATGTCTGAATGTTATTGGTGGTGAGATAGGGCTCTAAAATCTGCGTCAGGAAGCTTCTCAGAGAACGTAGGTCTAAAAATTTTAAAACTGTTCTGGCTGTTTTCTTATGGATATTGTTTTTTGAATTGACTTGAATTCAGGATACTCTGACTGATTTGATAAATTTTTCAAAATATCAATTCTACCTAATTTATAACCATATGCTATGTTAATCATTTATGTCTAAAATTTTAATGACAAAAACGGGGATGGAGTACTTTCACTTTGACATCTGGTTAAGTTAAAAAAAATTCCAAATAAACATTTTCTTTAGGCTGGGAATCTATTCCTCAAGGAAATTCTCCCTGGGTTAATGAGTTTTTGGATAAATAGAGCAAGTTTTATGAGTCAATTATTTCTATAGACTTTAAGACCTTTTATTATGATAGAAGTCCCAACATTAAAATGATCCCTTTAATCATCTTAAAATGTATAATTCAGTGGCATTAAGTACATTTCCAATGTTGTACAACCATAAGCATATCTAGTTCTAGGACATTTTAATCACTCCAAAAGGAAACCTTTTATATAGGTTATATAGAAGAAAGGACGCATGCTACCTATTAGCAACTGCTCCCCACCAACCAGCCCCTGGCAACCACCAATCTACTTTCTGTCTCTCTGGATTTGCCTATTCTGGATATTTCATATAAGTGAAATCATACAATATGTGCCTTTTGCATTTGGCTTTATCCGTTTAACATAATGTTTTCAAGATTCGTTGATGCTATAGCATGCATCACTACATTATTATTTTTAATGACTGAATGATATTCTGTTGTGTGACTATACCACACTTAGTATATCATTCAGAAAGTGATTGACATGGGTTGTTTGTACATTTTGATGACTGTGAATAATACTGTTATGAACATCTGTGTATAAGTTTCTGTTTAAACACAGATTTTCAATTTTGGGGGTACACAAGAGTACAATTCTTTATTTGTATGATAATTGTATGTTTAACTTATTGGGAAACGGAAAAACTGTTTTCCACAGTGACTTTATCATTTTATTTTCTCATCAGAAAAGTATGAGTTTTCCATTTTCACCAGATTCTCTCCAACACTTGTCATTTTCTGTTTTTTTGTTTTGTTTTTATATAAACCACCCTCAGGGGATACTTTATTGTGGTTTGGATTTGAAAAGATGATGTTGAGTGTTGAGCATCTTTTCATATGTTTCTTGAATAATTTTTTCAAACCCTTTTCTCAGTGTTCAGTAAAATATCAGATTGAAGGAAATGTGAGAGCAAGGTTTAATTTTGCTTTTCTACTTATATTTAACTATTTCTATTTCCAGACCATCCTAAGACATTAATTCTCTCAATAATATGAGGGAGAAATCAAAACAATTACTTTACAACACAGTATTTATATATACTCTTATGTAGAGATTAAAAAGTTATATTCAGACTAGTCAATGGGACGGTGATAGTAAAGTGACAGATGTAATTAATGGTTTCACCTCAATCTCCTTAATTAGATGGTGGAAATGTCATATAGAGGAAAGGACACATGCTTCAGAGATAACAAATTGTTTTTGGCTGACTACTAGTGTTAGTTGTATTAGGTGACTTCCAGGTATGATCCCTGACCTCAGGGACCTAATAGAATGAGGGAGACAGATTAAGAACTAAGGAAAGTAACCAATAAAATATTTGGCAAACTAAAAATGGTGCTAAGAAAATGAAAAAACAAGAGTTAGACTAGTACAAAATCTGGTGGGAAGAGGTGGTTCAGCACTTAGGATAGATAGCTATCTCTATCAGCAAAGATTTTTGTTGAGATCTTGATAATGAATGAACTGGGAAAAGAATTATAGACAAAGGGAAAGGAATATACAAAGGCCCTCATGTGGGGAAGAGCTTGATATATTCTAGGAACTGCAAGTGAGCTAATGGAGCATAGTGAGGGGAGAGGAGTAACCTGAGTTGATATTGGAGGCAGAAGTCACAGTCAGCCACAAAGGGCCTTCAAGTTCCTGAGAGTTCTCTATACTCTTCCTCCCACCCCGCCCCGCTAGCTCTCAGGGCCCATTCATCTTTCAAATGATTAGTAAGTAGATTCACAATGTCTATTATTTTTTTTTCATTGAAAAATAATATTTATCATTGGCACCATTTTTAAATGTGTAACTAAAGGGCATTATATACATTACAGTGCTATATAACCATCACTAATATCTATACCTAAAATTTTTTTATCATCCCCAACAAAACTTCATCTGTTAAACAAAAACTTCCCTTTCCACCCCCTCCAGCCTCTGGTAACTTCTGTTCTACTTTCTGACTCTATGAATTTGCCTAATTCTAAGTACCTCATTTAAATGGAATTGTATCATACACTATTTGTCCTTCTATGTTGGGCTTATTTCACTAAGGATCACATTTCCAATATTTATCCATGTTGTAGCATATATCGAGATTACATTTATTCTTATGACTGAAAAATATTACATTTATGCAAGTACCACATTTTGATTTTGTTCATCTCTTGAAGGACATTTGGGTTGTTTTCCCCTTTTGTCTTTATGACAAGTGAACATTAATGTATAATGTCTTCTTGAGTTCCCTACTTTCAATTCTTTTGGGTGTATACCTGGGAGTGAAATTGCTGGGTCATACAATAATAGTTCTATGTTTAATTTTTTGAGAAACCACCAAACCCTTTCCCTCAGCAGTTGCCTTATTTATGTTCTGACCAGCAATACCCGAGGATTGCAATTTCTCCACATCCTTGCTGACACTTACTATTTTCCACTTTTAAAAAATTATAGGCCTCTTACTAGATATGAAGTGTGTCTCTTTGAGGTCAGTTTCTGTTAGTTTTTATTGCTGAAAAATTTACTCTCATCTTCCACCACTTACTAGGGCATTCTAAGGGCATATCAGGAGCTCTGTGGGTGGTCTCACTTGGCTGGAAGATAGTTCTCATGTGAGAGCTGATGGAAAATGAAGCTGAAACATTGCATTGAGGCCAGATTGTGTAGGGCCTTGAATGCTAAGCAGATACATTGACGCATAAGAGGGTAAAATGTTGAGTGTTCAAGGAACAAAAACATTTGGGAATATGTTAATGGACCACATGTTACCATAGAGCCATCATATGCATTATTATTAGTCAAATAGTGGACCATTACTAAGTTCAACAGGAATGCCACACTGTCGCAAGTTTGATAGAAAGTATGTAATTTGAGATATTTCAGACAGCTTGCAGTTACACTCTGAAGATATGGGTAAGTAGGATGAATTTGAGCCAATGTTCTCACACAGCAGGAAAATATTTTGTGGTGAAAAACATGAGACCTGACACAGGACAGACCTGGATTTGAAGGCTGTCTATTTACTACCTGATCCTGTGACTCAAGTGAATTACTTCTCTGGGTGTCAGTTTTGGGTATTGAAAATGTATATCTCATTGTGCTGTTGGGATAATCATTGTTTATACATGTGAAGCACATAGCAGATGGCTTGGCATGCTGTGCAAAGTAACATGTTCCTCAAGTCTAAAAGCACTCAGGTCACCTCAGTTTTAGGAGAGCGTCTGGGTTATTATTCGGGGGGGGGGGTCTGCAAGTGTAGGTCTGAACTCTGAACATCTACAAAGGACAAGAAAGAAAAAGGGGAGGATGGTAGAGAAGTCTTTGCTTAGAAAAAGCCTCGGGTCACTGATGTGAAGGTAACCTAGGAACAGGAGTGGGCTGATGGGACCTGATTCAATTTTACCCCCTGGTACTTGCTTTAACGTTGGCTCTTAGGAGGTGATTTTTTTTCACTGACATTAAGTCATCTGTCAAGTGAAGTAATTTTTAGATTATCTGTAGACCAACCTTTGTTTCTCTGAGAAATTAAGATCCCTATAAAACTGTGCCTGTAGTTTATTCTCAGAGCAGATATGGGATGGCAGGCAAGGGACTGAAGAAGCGTGTAGCACATAGCTGGGCTCCTGTCCAGCTCTGTTCCCCTTGCTGAGAGAAAGAAGTAAACAACATAAGTGAGATAGAACACCATCCCTTACTGTTAGTGGTTGGGTGGGACAGGCATGGAGAGGGTATTTTCAGCTCTGGAATGTGAAGATTTGCCTAATATTTCTGTTTGCCAGAATATGTGACATCCAACAGAATCAAGAAACAGTGTCTGGTGCCAGAGTGTGGTACACTCATTCAGCCTGTCAAGTCAGTTACTGGCTGTGGATGTTGGCTAACATCACTCAGTGGTGCCCTTACCAATCCTTCTTTTAGTGAAAATTCTTTCCAGTTAACAATGTTAGCATCTACCATTTGGAAAGTGTTTGCTGGTTTTGACATTTAATCCTTAAGACACTCATGTGAAGTAGGCGAGGAAACCAAAACTCAGATAAATTAATCAATCTGTGCACATTCATGTAGTTATCATCATGAAAAGGATGAATGATACTCAAAAGGATGACTTCAGTCTTAGCATTAACATTCTAAACAGCAATTGAGTCAATTTCAGAGAAAGAGAGCCTATTTTTGGTTATGTAAAGGAAGCAACAACTAGTCTAAGGTGGAGTTTGAGAAACTAAATTTCTCTGCATGATGAAGTAACAGAGAATTTTCTGTCTGCTAGGAACTTGAGAGGAAGGTAGGATTTCTGGTAAACAGAAAAGAATAAAATAGGGAAAGTCCTCTGGAGGCTGAGTAGGGATGGCCACCTGGTGGCAAGTCAGAGCCTGAAGAAGAAAAAGACCCTCTAGAGGTGGTAGACAGCTGGGTTTTGCCCTGTGCTGTTACCTTCAGTTGTAGTAAAAGTTTACTAGAAACTTGTGAAGTTTGAGGATCTTATCTTGACAACACTATCATTATGGCCCATTTTGGGGTGAAGTGTGGAAGACAAAGGGCAGCAGTTACAGAAAAGGAATGAGTGTGGATTGACAGCCAACCTGGAAGCAGGAACTTAGACCAAGAAGAATAGGAACATGTATATTTTCCCCAAAATCCTTGGACGTGATGAAGCAGGGGGTATGCTGGACTTCTCTCAGTGCATGAGAAATTTTATTTAGATCAAAAAAGAAAGGATAATCCCTGACATTGAGAATATGGGGGCCCTTTGCTATTAGTGAATGACCATGAAGCATTTTGAGGTGAGGGGAGCCTGATCCCAAAGTGCAGCTCCATTACCAAGTCTCATGCCCTGCCCTGCGCTGGATATACAAGCACAAGGTGAAATGCAGACAGTTCAGTGGTGCTAGTTTCACACACCCCCATCTTGGTGTCCTAGGTGGAGTGTATCCAACCTATCAGCATGTAAGACTTTTTATTCTTCCATACACTCCCCCAGCGTCAGTTTTCACTAGAGCAACTTCTTGGTGTCAAAGGAATTTTTATCAGAGAACAAGGAAAAAATTGAAGAAATACGATCATAGCTTAATAACTGTAAAGTTTTCAGATTAATGAAAATAGGTTTATTAGCTAAAAGTGGATTTATCTTCAAGGAACTTTAAAGCTGAGCATGCCCCATTATCTTTTTTTAAAAATTTATTTTTCATTCTAAGTTGTTATAAATGACAGCAGAATGCATTACATTTCATATTACACATATAGAGCACATTTTTACATATCTCTGGTTGTATGCAAAGTATATTCACACCATTCGTGACTTCATACATGCATTTAGGGTAATGATATCCATCTCATTCTACCATCTTTTTTTTTTCTTCACCATTTTGCCCCCTCCTTTCCCCTCCCTCCCCATTGGCCATTCTAGTGTTCCTCTAATCCTTCTATGCTCCCCATCCCAACCCGACTGTGAATTGGCCTCCTTATATCAGAGAAAACATTTGGCATTTGGCTTTTTGGGATTGGCTAACTTCACTTAGCATTATATTCTCTAACTCAATCCATTTACCTGCAAATTCCATGATTTTATTCTCTCTTATTGCTGAGTAATACTCCATTGTGTGTATATACCACATTTTCTTTATCCATTCATCTACTGAAGGGCATCTAGGTTGGTTCCACAGTTTAGCTATTGTGAATTGTGCTGCTATAAACATGGATGTGGCTGTGTTCCTGCAGTATGCTGTTTTTAAGTCCTTTGAGTATAGCCGAGGAGTGGGATAGCTGGGTCATAAGGTGGTTCCATTGACAGTTTTCCAAGGAATCTCCATACTGCTTTCCATATTGGCTGCACCATTTTGCAGTCCCACCAACAATGTATGAGCATGCTTTTTTCTCTACATCCTCTCCAACATTTATTGTTGTTTGTGTTCTTAATAGCTGCCATTCTGACAGGTGTGAGATGAAATCTTAGAGTGGTTTTGGTTTGCATTTCTCTAATTGCCAGAGAGGTTGAGCATTTTTTCATGTATTTGTTGATTGATTGTATATCTTCTTCTGAGAAGTGTCTGTTCAGTTCCTTGGCCCATTTATTGATTGGGTTATTATTATTATTATTATTTTTTGGTGTTAAGATTTTTGAGTTCTTTGTATATTCTAGAGATTAGTGCTCTATCTGACGTGCATGTGGTAAAATTTTTTTCCCAATTATTAGGCTCTCTATTCACCTCACTGATTGTTTCTTTTGCTGAGAAGAAGCTTTGTAATTTAAATCTATCCTATTTATTGATTCTTGATATTAATTCCTGTGCTACAGGAATCTTATTAAGGAACTTGGGGCCTAATCCAACATGTTGGAGAGTAGAGCTTACTTTTTCTTCTATTAGATGTAGTGTCTCTGGTATAAATCCTAGATCCTTGATCCACTTTGAGTTGAATTTTGTGCATGGTGAGAGATAGAGGTTTAATTTCATTTTGTTGCATATGGATTTCCAGTTTACCCAGCACCATTTGTTGAAGGGGCTATCTTTTCTCCAATGTACAGTTTTGGCACCTTTGTCTAATATAAGTTAACTGAAATTATATGTGTTAGTCTCTGTGTCCTCTATTCTGTACCATTGGTCTACCAGCCTATTTTGGTGCCAATACCATGCTGTTTTTGTTATTATTGCTCTGTAGTATAATTTAAGGTCTGGTATAGTGATGCCACCTGCTTCACTCCTCTTGCTAAGGATTGCTTTAGCTATTCTGGGTCTCTTATTTTTCCAGATGAATTTCATGACTGCTTTTTCTATTTCTATGAGGAATGTCATTGGGATTTTGATTGGCATTGCATTAAATCTGTATAGTGCTTTTGGTAGTATGGTCATTTTGACAATATTAGTTCTGCCTATCCAAGAACAGGGTAGATCTTTCCATATTCTAAGGTCTTCCATAATTTCTTTCTTTAGTGTTCTGTAGTTTTCATTATAGAGGTCTTTCACGTCTTTGGTTAAGTTGATTCCCAAGTATTTTATTTTATTTTTTGATGCTATTGTAAACAGGGTAGTTTTCCTCATTTCCTTTTCAGAGGATTTGTCACGGATATATAGAAATGCCTTAGATTTCTGTCTCAGTTAAATATGAAGTTATTCTGCACAATATAAATTGGATGGACAAAGAGAATGGGGACGACTTGACAAATGAGAATATTGTGTGGATAACAAATAATTTCATAAGAATCAGGTTGATGACAGCATGTTTTGGGCACTGTGAATTAATGTCCTTCTTCATTCTCCTTATAAAGAAATGTATCTTATGTGGCAACATCTCTATGGCAATGCCATTCTAATCCTTTCTTTATTTTTAATGATATATTTTAGACTACATGTTCTCCAAGAGACTACTACAGTAATCTCTCACTTATTTCACATTTATGTGGAAATAAAACCATGTTGAAACCCAACTAGGAGACAGAAAATATAACAAACAAGGCAACTGAAGTAGTCAAAAGAGATACAACACAGGCCTTTAAGTGATAGCCCAGAGCAAAACTCAAATACATGTGGATTGAATGAACAAAAGAATGGATGAAATAATCAAGGAGCCTATTTATGAGCTTATTTTAAAGGAGGTATAGTGCAGTGCTTCTCAACAGTGGTCCCTGCACCAGCAGCATAAGGATCACTTAGGAATTCAGACATACAAATCCTTAGGCCCCATCCCAGGCTCACTAATTAGAAGCTCTGAGGGTGGGGCTCAGCAATCTATTTCAACAAGTCCACTGGTTGATTCTGATGCCTTCTACAGTGTGAGGGCCACTGGTACAGTGGTATAGAACATTCTAGAACTGGAGGGGATATCATTGCATTTCAATAATGAAGTGAGTTCTCATGAATTGGATCATAATGGAAAAGTTACTTTATATAGAATACTCTATCAAATAAGTTACTGTTTGAAGCCCATACATCTTGTTTTTCTGGGATGGTCCTGGTTTAGATATGTCATGGCAATTATAACTAGCATTTCTTTTAATTACTGAAATCGTCCCATTAATTCATAAATTATATGGCTCCTCTATTAGTAGGCTTAAAAAGAACTATAGTCAAAAATTTTAAATCATGAGATTTTTGGAATTTAATAGAGACTTGAGTCATTTGGTAAATTCCCACTCCTCATACCTTGATAATGATTGATAATGAGATTGTTTAGCGTCTCCATATTTTCCTTGCCCAGACTTATAACCAGCATTCTTTGGTTAAAGGATTCTCACCATTCTCTGAATCAGGTTTGAGGCTGTTCTTATTCTTTGCTGAATAAGACTGAGAGATCCTTGAAGCATTCTGGTATTCAAATCTATTTATATTGTCAAGTGAGAGGGAAGGACCAACAATTAGTGCATCTTGCCCATTTCAATTGATTTCAAATCCCAATATAGGTGTACTTCCTTGCAAGTGAATATAGTCATTGAACCTTTTTTTTTCTGTGTTGGTGGTGGGGGAGTAACTGGGGATTTAACCCAGGGGCAATTCCACTGAGCTACATCCCCAGCCCTTTTTATTTTTTATTTTGAGACAAGGTCTCACTAAATTGCTTAGGGCTTCGCTAAGCTGTTGAAAATTAAGACTATTGGGACTGCTTTATGAGTGGAGATATGAGATTTCCTTCCTGAAGCCTCTTTTGGGATGATTAAAGTGGCAAGACCATTATATAGAAACTTGTTTTTAGTTTTAAATGATCTTTTACTGTTTTAACAGACTATATACTCAGCAGTCCAAGTTTCATGTTCAAGTAAAACAATTGAATAATTTTATACATGTTTTACACACAACTTTAATCAGTTTTTCCCCAAATAAATGAGCAACTTTCTCCCTCTTGGGGGAAATGAGAGGCTGCTCATTTCACAATGATACTAAGGAGGAACTGAGAGCAGGATGGGTTGGTACTTAACAGTAGTATTGAATAGCTGTATTTTTTTTTGTTGTTGTTGTCTCCACCTGCTCCCGGGTCTGGGAGGAAGCACACCTGCTCCTTATGAGCTATCACTTTAGGCACTTCTTTTCCTCCTTAGCAGGGTGTCATTTTGCACAAATAGGGAATAAAGAACCAGGAACAAGGTGAGGAGAAGAACATATTTAAGGGGAAGAGCTTTTGCATGGCAAAAATTTACTGTTTTGTTTTATGAGAAAAGGTAGGTATTGGATTGAAATTTAATATAACATTTGCATCTTCATTAACAGATAAAAGTGTTATTATTAAGGTATTAATATTTTATTTAAACTTTAAAACAGCAGCCATCTAACAAAATGTATTTAAATAATCTAGTTTTAAGGGAGAGGGATATTTTATAAAAGGAAATATATTTTTGAACTGACTTTTTTTTCAATAGAAAGATCACTGATTAACATATTCTATTGCACTATTCTGTACTTTTAATAAGTTCTTATAAGTGCCTCAGCAATATAAATGGTTATTTTTTAGCATATGTTCAATAGAGGCTAAATTTTGCATATGTAGTAAAACTCAGAGCTCATTATTCAACATCTTACACAAAACAAAACAAACACCAAGGCTAAAGAGGGCTGAGATTTACATGTACAGCATTGCAGAGATCGTGGGAGAATTGGCTATGTCCTAGGTTTGTGGCACCCAAACAAGGCAGAAGTGGATTTTTTTCCCAACTCAATAGGCATTTTATTCAATTCAGCTCAAGAATGCTTTGAATGTCTACAATATGACAGGCATTCAGTTAAGTACTCTGTGTATAGAAATTACAAAGATTAGGTTCTAGTCCTCATGGAACAGTAATCAGTACTTTTTTGCTGGTTTAGATGTAACAGCAGGAGGGAATGATGAACAGCATAGTATAATATTGTGAGACAGTACTTGATTTGTTTTCCACCTACTTTTTAAAAATTCTTTTCAGATACACATGACAGTAGAGTATATTTGGATATATTATACATTCATGGAGTATTACTTATTATCCATGGAGCATAACTGATTAAGATCCCATTCTAGCAGTTGTACATGATGTGGAGTTACACTGGTTGTATATTCATGTATCAACTTAGAAAAGTTATGTCTGATACATTCTACTGTCTTTCCTGTTCCCATCCTCCCTCTCCTCCCTTTAATTCCCTTTGTCTAATCCAATGAACTTCTATTCTTCCCTCCCCAACCCTTATTATGGGTTAGCATCCACATATAAAAAGAAAACATTCTGCCTTTGGTTTT
The DNA here is from genome assembly GCA_025594165.1 of Tamias sibiricus. Classification (NCBI taxonomy): domain Eukaryota; kingdom Metazoa; phylum Chordata; class Mammalia; order Rodentia; family Sciuridae; genus Tamias; species Tamias sibiricus. The sequence continues at coordinate 89,935,411 of CM046662.1, forward strand.
CTGGGATTGGCTTATTTCACTTAGTGTGATAGTCTCTAGTTCCATCCATTTACTGGCAAATACCATAATGTCATTCTTCTTTATTGGCTGAGTCGTATTCCGTTGTGTATATATAGTACATTTTCTTCATCCATTCATGTGTTGAAGGGTACTTATGTTGGTTCTATAGCTTAGCTATTGTGAATTGAGCTACTATAAACCTTGATGTGGCTGTGTCACTGTAGTATGAGATTTTAAGTCTTTTGGGTAAATACCAAGGAGTAGTATAACTGGGTCAAATGGTGATTCCATTCCAAGTTTTCTGAGGAATCCCCATACTGTTTTCCAGAGTGCTTGCACCAATTTGCATTCCCACTAGCAATGTATGAGTGAAACTTTTCCCCACATCCTCACCAACATTTATTGTTACTTGTATTCTTGATAATTACCATTCTGACTGGAGTGAGATGGAATCTCAGTGTGGTTTTAATTTGCATTTTTCTAATTGCTAGAGATGTTGAACTTGTTTTTACGTATTTGTTGACCATTCCATTAATATTTCTTCTTCTGTAAAGTGCCTGTTTAGTTCCTTTGTCCATTTATTAATGGGGTTATTTGTTTTTTGGTGTTAAGTTTTTTGAGTTCTTTATATATTTTGAAAATTAATGCTCCATCTGATGTACAAGTGGCAAAGATTTTCTTCCATTCTGTAGGCTCTGCCTTCATTTTCTTGATTTGTTTCCTTTGCTGTGAATTGGTTTTTAGTTCTGGGATACCATCCCTTTTATTGATTCTTGATTTTATTTCTTATATTTTAGGAGTCTTGATAAGGAAGTCAGTTTCTAAGCTGACATGATAGAGAGTTGGATTTAATTTTTCTTCTAGTAGGCACAGAGTCTCTGGTTAATACCTAACTCCTTGATCCACTTGAATTGAGTTTGTGCAGAGTGAGAGATAGGGGTTCAATTTTATTCTACTACATATGGATTTCCATTTTCTCCACACCATTTGTTGAAGAGGCTATCTTTTCTCCAATGTATGTTTATGGTGCTTTTGTATAGTATGAAATAACTTTATTTATGTGGGCTTGTCTCTATATCTTCTATTCTGTTCCATTGGTTTTCATGTGTATTTTGGGGGTGATACCATGCCACTTTTGTTACTATAGCTCTGTAATATAATTTAAGGTTTGGTATTATGATGCCTCCTACTTCACTTTTCTCATTAAGGATTGCTTTGGCTATTCTGTAACTCTTATTTTTCCCAATGAATTCTGTGACTGACTTTTCTATTTATATGAAGAACATCATTGGAATTTTAATAGGAATTGTATTAAATCTGTATTGCGCTTTTGGTAGTTTGAGCATTTTAACAATATTAATTCTGCCTATCCAAGAACATGGGAGATCTTTTTATCTTCTAAGTTCTTCTTCAATTTCTTTCTTTAGTGTTCTGTAGTTTTTATTGAAGAGGATTTTCAGCTCTTTTGTTAGATTGATTCCCAAGTATTTTATTTTATTTTTGAGTCTATTATGAGTGGAATAGTTTTCTTAATTTCTCTTTCAGTTGATTCATCACTGATGTATAGAAATGCAACTGATTAATGGGTGTTTATTCTATATACTGCTACTTTGCTGAATTCATTTATGAGTTCAAGAAGCTTTTTGGTGGAGTTCTTTTGGGTCTTCTAAATGTTATTGGCAAATAGGGATAGTTTGAGCTCTTTTACTTTTCATATTTCTTTCTTTTATCTAATTTCTCTGGCTAGGGTTTCAAGGACTACGTTGAATAGAAGTGGTGAAGGAGGGCATCCCTGTCTTGTTCCAGTTTTTAGAGGGAATGCTTTCAATTTTTCCCCATTTAGAATATTTATTCTTAGGCTGGATTGTTAGAATCCCTTTTGTTCCTATTATGTTCATTTCCAAAAGATTGAAAATAACAATTTATTTGAATTTAACCCCAAGTTTTCTATTTAAATTCCATATTTAAAATATGATCTACAGAATATATATTTAAAAAAAACAGTAATAGCAATAAGAAAGAATGAAAGGGTAGGAGAACCAAGAATTCCTTTTTTTTTTTTTTTTTTTTTTTTTAAGGTGCTGGGGATTGAACCCAGGGCCTTGTACATGCAAGGCAAGCACTGTACCAACTGAATGATGGATCTAGTTTCTTGGCAACAATCTAAACAGATTTAGCATTCCTTCCAGGAAAAACCTTTACTTTTGTCAGAGGTAAGGAAATGTAACTGCATTTCCTGAAGCAACTGAGAAAACATTTTTTAGAATCAGGGAATAATAAAAATAATAAGTCAGGATGGTGTGAGCACTAGGACAAGGAAACCATCCCTTACAACCGGTCTGGTGAGGAAAAAGTCAAAGGGCAAAAAACTATCTTTTTAAAACATCCACTCTTACTTAAAGGGTAGTACAATGACCTGAACTCAAACATGTTAAAGGGAGGGGGAAAGGGGGGGTGATGGAGAGAAGAAAAAGGAGAGAAACAAAAAAGGAAACTCTAATGTAATGTGATGTGTATGGTTTAAAAATAACCTTAAAATGTAAATCCAATTTTATTGAAGAGGAAAAAGGAAGTTTTAAAACTGAGGTAATATTCAAAATAGTCCCACAGAAATAGAAAATTATTCAATATGAAAAACTCATGAATCAGTGTCATGCAATAAATGTTATCTTGCAGATAGATACATTATATATTATAAAACCATTAAAAATAGCAATTTATAACCAGGGAAGAGTAGTTCACATCGATGCTTTGTACTTTTCAATTTGATGAAGATAAATGAAAAGAGAACTAGACCATATGTACCAAAAATCAAGCCAATGAAGACTTGGAAATATAATAAATCAATTAAAATGCCCTCCCCCTCTTTCCTCTTCTTTCTTTGTACTGGGGATTGAGCCCAGGGGCTCTTTACCACTGAGCTATGTGCCCAATCCTAAATTGCTGAGGGCCTGGCTAGGTTGCCAAGCTGGCCTCAAACTTATGACCCTCAAGTGTCTGCAATATCAGCCCATTTATTTGCAATGAAGAGGATCAACTTCAACCCCTTAAAAATATTAGTTAATAGTTAACATGTATTGCATATTTATCATATTTATTGAGCACCTATTATATATTTATCATAGGCATTGTGATAAATGTTTTGCATAGACTGTCTTTGAGGTAGGTGTGTTTATCAGTATCATTCCCATTTACTAATGAGGAAACTGAGCTCCAGAGAGTTTCCCTAGATGGCACAACTCATATTGGTAAACTTAGTATTTGAGCCAGACAGCCCAACTCAAGGATCTAAATGTCAAGCCACTGTACTATCAACACTCTGCTAAGTGATCCCTAAGTGAAAAAGTACACATGGTCCTTGCACTCTTGGAACTTAAATTAGTCTAACAGAATTTTTTTTTTAAACTGCAATGATCAAAGCAAAAATATTGAATCAGAATTGTTGCCCCTTAAGACACAGGCTTGAAATTAAACCATGCCTTCCTCAAAAGCATTTTTCATATTAAACATAGTGGAGCCATAGATTTCAAATTTCATTGAAAAAGGAATGTAAAAAACACAATGTTGCCTTCCTGGTATCAGAAGGACTCATTTGGAAGAATGAATTTTCTCACATGTTTTGCTCTCTTTAGGCCTCCCAGAGGCCAGACTGGCTCCTTCAAAGAAAATAATGCTAGTGTATATAATAAAAGGAAATTTATGCTAATTTATTAAAGGCAAGAAACAAACCTGAGGGGCTTTGTTGATTTTATAGACTCAAATATATTAGAAGCTTTGAGTCATTTTCCTCTCAAACTTAATTCGACTAAAATGCCATTAGTATGGAATAAATGCCAGATTCTGGTGATATATATTTTAGTCTCACTTCTGTGGATCCTTTTGTGGGGTTAAAATACTTTGCTGAGGTATTAAGGATCTTTACTCTTAAGAGCTAGAAATGCTTATTTTCTGTTAGTTGTTTTAGATTATTCAGATAAATTTAGCACTTAATGCTGTTTGCTCAGGCAATTGTAATTTACCTCTAAATGTGCTGTGCTTTGTTGAAATCAGGAGGAGTGAAGGAAGAATAATTATTACGAAGTGTGAGCAGACACTAATCATCATTAAGGGCATTTTGTGCTAAAAAGGAGATGGGGAACAGTGTTGTGCATGTAAGAGTTCTCATGTTTACTGATTCAGATTAATGGAATGTACTTTCTAAAAGAAGGGACTACAACCCAAAGAATTATGCTTACACCAGTGTCCTTAGTCTTCTGATGTCCAAATAATAAAGTCCAGGAACACTAGACTTATGAGCTCAGAGCACACCTTCAGTCTCAGAGAAATGACCTCCTTCATGAAGATATTTTGAACAGTGATTTTCATGAACTATGACTGAAATATATCTTATTATGCACTCTTCAATAAAAACAGTCAATGGAACATAAAACTTACATTTCACTGAATTAACTTCTGAACACCATCAGCCTACATGCAAATGTTTTATATGGCTGTACTTTATTTCTTTTAAAAATTTTCTTCTAAATTATAGTATCTTGTTATGTATCATATATTCTTCTAAGGGGCCATTTTCTTTGAAGAAAGTAAGATTAAATTTATAAAACAATGGTTTCAAACAGCACTTCCATTATGTTTTTTTAACAAGCCAATGCCCCCAAAAACTAAAGGTCAAATATTGTCTCTGATATGTGGATGCTAACATACAAGGGTGGAAGGAGGAGAATAGAAGTTCAGTGGATTATAAAGGGGAATGACTTCAGCAAAGTAGCAGGATATAAAATCAACACCCATAAACCAAATGCATTCCTATATATCAGCAATAAATCCACTGAAAGAGAAATTAGGAAAACTAATCCATTCACAATAGCCTCAACAAAAATAAAATACCTGGGAATCAATCTAACAAAAGAGGTGAGAGACCTCTACAATGAAAACTACAGAACACTAAAGAAAAAAATTGAAGAAAACCTCAGAAGATGGAAAGATCTCCTATGTTCCTGGATTGGCAGAATTAATGTTGTCAAAATGGCTATACTACCAAATGCGCTATACAGATTTAATGTAAATCCTATTAAAATCCCAATGAAATTCTTCATAGAAATAGAAAAAGCAATCATGAAATTTATTTGGAAAAATAAGAGACCCTGAATAGCTAAAGCAATCCTTAGCGAGAAAAGTGAAGCAGGAGGCATCACAATACCTGACTTAAACTATACTACAGAGCTATAGTAACAAAAACAGCATGGTATTGGCACCAAAACATATTTGTAGAGCAAAGGTACGGAATAGAGGACACAGAGACAAACCCACATAAATACAGTTATCTCATATTAGATAAGGGTGCCAAAAACAGTCACTGGAGAAAAGATAGCCTATTCAACAAATGGTGCTGGCAAAACTGGAAATCCATATGTAGCAAAATGAAATTAAACCTCTATCTCTCACCCTGCACAAAAATCAAATTGAAGTGGATCAAAGACTTATGCACTAGAACAGAAACCCTGCACCTAATAGAAGAAAAAATAGGCCCAAATCTGCACCTAGGATCTGACTTCCTTAATGAGACTCCTAAAGTGCAAGGAGTAAAATCAAGAATCAATAAATGGGATGGATTCAAATTAAAAAGCTTCTCAGCAAAGGAAACAATAATGTGAGTAGAGAGCCTACAGATTGGGAGAAAATCTTTACCACATGCACCTCCAATAAAGCATTAATCTCCAGGATATATAAAGAACTCAAAATACTTAACACACACACACACACAAAAAAAAAACAAAAACAAAAACAAACAAAAAAAAACAAAACAAAAGCAAAAACAAAAAAAAAAAACCAAATAACCCAATCAACAAATGGGCTAAGGAACTGAACAGGCACTTCACAGAAGAAGAAATACAATTGATCAACAAATATATGAAAAAATGTTCAACATTTCTAGCAATTATAGAAATGCAAATCAAAACTACTCTAAGATTTCATCTCACTCCTGTCAGAATGGCAATCATCAAGAATACAGGCAACAATAAATGTTGGCAAGAGTGTGGGGAAAAAGGTACACTCATTCATTGCTGATGGGACTGCAAACTGGTGCAACCACTATGGAAAGCAGTATGGAGATTCCTCAGAAAACTGGGAATGGAACCACCATTTGACCCAGCTATCTCACTCCTTGTTTTATACCCAAAGGACTTAAAATCAGCATGCTATAGTGACACAGCCACATCAATGTTTATAGCAGTTCAATTCACAATAGCTAGACTATGGAACCAACCTAGGTGTCCCTCCATGGATGAATGGATAAAGAAAATCTGGTATATATACTCAAAGTACTATTACTCAGCTTTAAAAAGGGTGAAATTATGGCATTTGCCAGCAAATGGTTGGCGTTGGAGAATATCATGCTACGCGAAATAAGCCAATCCCACAAAACCAAAGGCCAAATGTTTTCTCTAACATGTGGATGCTAATTCACAACAAGGCAGGGGAACTAGGGAAAAATAGCGTTACCTTAGATTAGGTAGAGGGAAGTGAAGGGAGGGGAGGGAGGGGATGTGGGAATGGGAAAGATAGTGAAATGAAAGAGTCATTATTACTGTATGTGACTACATGACCAATATGATTCTGCAACATGTACACTTTGAACAATGACAAATTATATCCCATCTACGTATGATATATCACAGTGCATAAATGCATTCTACTGTCATATATAACTAATTAAAACAAATAAAAGAATTTAAAAAAAGAAAGGGGAATGAAGGGAAGGGACATGGGGATAGGAATAAGAAAGACAGTGGAATGAATCTGACACAACTTTCCTGTGTATATTTAGTGGTGCAACTACTCTGGAAAGCAGTGTGGAAATTCCTCAGAAAACTTGGAATGGAACCACCATTTGACCCAGTTATTCCACTCACTTGTATATACCCACAGGACTTAAAAATCAGCATACTATAGTGACATGGCCACATCAGTGTTTATGTAGCTCCATTCACAATGGCTATGGTATGGTACTAAACAAGGGTCCTTCAACAAATGAATGGATAAAAAAAATGTGGTGTATGTACACAATGGAATATTACTAGATATAAAGAAGAATGAAATTATAGCATTTGCCAGTAAATGGATGGAACTGGAGACTATCACGCTAAATGAAATAAGCCAATCCCCCAAAACCAAAGGCTGAATGTTTTCTATGATATGTAGATGCTAACACAATAATCAGGGGGTGGATAGGGAAGAATAAAAGTTTATTGGATTAGACAAAGGAAAATGAAGGGAAAGGAGAGGGATGGAAATAGGAAAGACAGTAGAATGAATGAGATGTTACTTTCCTATGTTCATATATGAATGACCAGTATAATTCCACATCAGTACAACCTCAAGAATGGGAAGTTATACTCCATGTATGTATAACATGTCAAAATACATTCTACTGTCATGCATAACTAAAAAGAATAAATTTAAAAAGTTAAAAAATCATGTGTCATGTTTTACTTTGAATTAACTACTTGAACATTTTTCAACAATACACCTAAAACAGAGCCACTATATATAAATCTTGGGCAAGGGAAAATAAATGGCTACAATGTGCTCCTTAAATAGGAAACGTTCTGTTTCAAATTAAGACATAGACATCAGTGGTCTGATAGTTTGCAGAATACAAAAAGAAGTGAAGGATGGAAGTACAACAAAGCTCTTGGCGCTCTTTCTCAAGGGAAACTACCACAAACTTGGGCATCCTGGACTTCTTAGAGTGAAAGTCTGTAGAATTCATAACCTCTTGGGAGAAAGATGCAGCTTATTTATCTTCCCAGAAATGTATTAGAAATTCCATGATGATCCATGGCAAAGAGAGTACAGATTTGATTTTAAAGGAGATGAAAATTATTTGGATATTTTTACCATTGAAAAATACTTCAGTGCAAAAGAGTGTGGACTTCCTGTGTAATTCTAAATAGATTGGTTTCACCATTATTATTTTACTATACATTAATATTGTATTTATGTTGCTGTGTTAAACTACAACATAGTTCCAGATTAGATTATAGAAGAAGTTCTGTCCTGAGCTTTAAAGGAAGATCAGAAAGAAGATTTTTGTGGGTGGAAAGAACAATTGCCAAGTCAGTTCTCAGCTGTGGGAGAGAATCCGTCAGTGAAGAATGAAGATGGCTATCTTCTTTTGAGCTGAAGTGTCTGGCTTCCTTAAACAGAGGGCCAACATGGAGCCCCATGAAAACCTATGAGGGAGTTCACTGTTATGTTCTGGAGAAGGGATTATGTGCTTATTTTTAATGATGATCATCAGTTTTCATGACTAGTGAAACTGGCATCACAGACTGGGGGAAGCTAACATTTTGAGATCAAGAGCCCCATGTCCCATTATATTAATTTGTTCATCAGTGTTCAAATATCCAGTTTTTGAACTTATAAAATAATCAATGGTATTAGTTACCCACTTTCTGACCAAACTCTTGCTGGTAAAAAACAAAACAAAACAAAACAAACAAACAAACAAAAAACAGCTTCTAGGATTTTCTTAACTTTTTGGAGAAAAGACCATCCTTTCCTGGTGGGGGTCAAGAGTGAGGTCATGGGCACTGGGAGAAGAGGATATGGGGATGTTGGTTGTAAGCTAGAAAGTTCAGAGCCCATACTCAAACTCAGAGTTTTTCCAAGTACAGGTATTGCCTTGCTGTCTACATTTTATTCTTCGCAAGTGACAAATGAAGAAATTATAAAGCAGTATGAATATTTTAAGATTTTGATTGCTTGATACTTAATCAATATTGCTTATGCTATAAAATATTTCTTATATATGTTTGGCTTTCTCAATAGGTAGCAAATAAAATCTTTTCTCCAGTCCATTACACTACTTTTCTAACTGGGTGTTGTAAAATTTTTGTGAGACAGTTGCTTCAATGAGAATTCTCTAGATGGTCATGGTAACTTTTGAAACAGTCACCAAACCCAGTTACCACTGCTCTGCCCTTATGCTCCTCTCCTCTCTGCAGCATTTGACACTGTTAACAGCCCTTTCTTCTCAAAAACCTTCTCTTTTGTGAAGTGTTCATCATTCTCAGCTCTCCATCTATCCTTTGCTGGCTTCTTGTTTTCCTTCTATACCAGATTTCTGTCTGTAGTTGCCTTCCTTTAACCGGCACAGGCTCCCCACTCCCCCACCAATGATATTTAAAAATCCATGCTTTCGGCTATTGGATCATTCTGATGGCCCTCAAGTATACATTTTATGTTTTTCCTGTGCTCCAGATCAACTCAGAATCTTGTATGCCAACTAAGTGCATGGAATATTCTGGGGGTTCAGGATATATTATTGAATAAAAGAAAGTTACTGCCCACATGGACTTTACATTTATTCATTTTTAAATTAACAAATAAGATTTGTATATATTTACCACATACAACAGGATTTTGAAATATTTATACATTGTGGAATGGCTAAATTGAGCTAATTAACATATATGTTAATTCAAATACTTATCATTTTTTGGTGGTAAGAACACTTAAAATCTACTCAGGAGATTGAGAAGATTTTCAAAAATATAATACATTGGTATTAACTTGGTCATCATGTTCTACCACAGTTCTCTTGAACTCATTCTTCCTAACTTAGTAAAATTTTGTATTATTTGACCAACATCTTGTCAGCCCTCTCTGCTCCAAAGCACCTGGTAGCCAAACTTCTACTGTCTGCATTTGAGATGGGATTTTTTTTAGATTCCATATATAAGTGAGACTATGTGGTACTTGCCTTTCTGTGTCTGGCTTACTTCACTTAATGCGATCTCCTCCAGTTTCATCCATGTGGTTACAAATGACAGAATTTCCTTCTTTTAGAAAGCTAAATGAAATTCCATTGTGTGTGTGTGTGTGTGTGTGTGTGTGTGTTTATATTACATTTCTGTATCCATTCATCCATCAGACACTTAGGCTGATCCCATATCTTGACTATTGTTAATAGTGCTTCGATGAACATGGAAGTGCAGATGTCTCTCTAACACGCCGATTTAATTCCTTTTGCTATTTTCCCATTAATGAGATTGCTACTTTTTAGTGGTAGACATCAGATAATAAGCCATAAACATAAAAAATGTAAAAATTAGATTTTATGTGACAAGCACTATGAAAAGGATGATAAAAAGAACAAGATAAGGTAAAGGAGATCAAGAGTGCCATGAGGGGCTGGGGTTGTGGCTCAGCAGTAGAGCACTCGCCTAGCACGTGTGTGGGCCCGGGTTCCATCCTCAGCACCACGTACAAATAAAGGCATTGTGTACAGCTAAAACAAATAAATAAATACTAAAAAAAATTATTAAAAAAAAAAAGAGTGCCATGAGGATGGGTGGGGTTTTCAATTGAAAATGTCAAGGTTAGTCTTGCTGAGAGAAAAACATTTGTGATAATCTTAGAGAACATGAAAGAATTGGCCCTAAGGTTATCTGAGGGAAATGCATTTCAAAGAAAGGAAGAGCCATTGCAAAGATCCTAAGGCATACTGTGCATAGTATGTTCAGGGAACAGTGATAAGGGTCAATCAGAGAGGAAATGAGAGGTTGGTGTATGTAGGGCCTTGGCAGCTTTTGTAAAGACTTTGGATTCTACACTTTGTAAACAGAGTTTTGAGAATAGGAATGACACGACGTATTTTACATATCCAAAGCCTAAGTCTGGCGGTTGTACTAGGAACATATAGAGTGTATAGTGATTAATTTTAAATATTGACCTGACTAGATTAAGAAGCACCTAGAGAACTGATAAAGCATTACTTCTGGTGTGCCTGTGCAGGTCCTTCTAGAGAAGACCAGCATGTGAGTTGGTGGACTGAGTGATGAAGACAACAAAAAAGATTCAATAAAGGCAATTTTTTCTCTAACCTACAACTAGAACACATTTCTTTTCTTGCTCTTGGACATCAGAGTTCCAGGCTGTCCAGTCTTCAGACTCCAAGACTCCAACCAACTCCTCAGTTTTTCAGACTTCAGCTTCAGACTGAAGATTATACCATCAGTTTCCCTGGTTCTGAGGGTTTTAGACATGCTCTGCACCAGCCTACCAGCATCCCATAATTTTCAGTCTGCACACAACCTGTTATGGAATTTCTCAGCCTCCATATTGACAAATTCCCTTAAAAAATCCCCTCTTTATAATCAGTCTACACACACACACACACACACACACACACACACTTACTTACATGTGTACAGATAGATAGCCTACTTGTTCTGTCCCTCTGAAGAACCCTAATACAGGGTGGTAAAAAGCAGAACTAGAGAGACCAATTATAAAGTTAGTATAATAATATAGGCAATGTATAATAGTGACTTGGACCAGAGTGGTAGTAGTAGAGTTGATGAGAAGTGGGAAGGTACTGGATATAATTTGAACATAAAGCCATTAGAATTTCCTGATGTATGAAATATGCTTACCCTGAGCAACTAGGACAGAATTGTCATCAACTAGAAAGGCTGCATATGAAAGAGGTTTGATGAGGAAGTTCAGAAGAAATTATGTAGCTATGTTAAATTTGAAGCAATAATTTCTCTCTCCTCTATTCCTAAAGCATCTTGTTTTTTTTAAAGAACATTTATTTTCCTTTATCATTCAATATATTATCCTTTACTATACCATTTTTTAACTATTTATGCATGTGTCATAGCTCCTTTCTAGAATATATGCTCTGTGAAAGCAAAGGTCAGGCATGACTCATCTCTGTGTCACTTTAGCAAATAGGACAATTCTCTGAATTTTGGAAGTGCTCAGAATGTACATGCTAATTTGAATTATTGTTTCCCTTTATTACATTTTTGGCTTTAAAATTGAAGTTAATGACTTCAAAGTTACTGTTGTCACTTGATCTTCTGAGTTGTTCATTTACTACAATAGATAAGAAAACATAATAATCTGAAAATACAATATCTTGATTGAAATGATTGCAAGTCCTCCTTTTATTTCTTAAAAATCTAGCCCTTATCCTGTCCCCTCCTCCTAAGTCAGTGATTGCCAACTCTTTCCCCACTTCAATCCCTCATTACTATATTTTACCAGTAAAACTGCTGGCTCACCTATAATTCAAGTTGATCAGATTATTTCTAAACTAAAATGTCTTTTCAGTCATTAAATTTAAGATTAATATTGATTTTAAAACAATTATTTTTACTGTTCTCAATGTGTTCAATGTATTAGATTTCCCTACTTCTCCTTGTCTTCTTATTGATTTCATCTCTTTTCACTATTAATTTAATTGAGCAAATCAATGACAAATGGTTGCTTCAAAATTATTTTCAATGGTATCATAAACAAAGATGTTGACACACATTTATAATACATATTTTAAAACCAAAATCATGTTAGTCATCATTTGAGCAAAGTTATGTAATACCAACTTTGTCATCTTGCATTTATAGTTTCAAGCTGGGAATTCTAGAATGTGAGGCTTGTGATAAGAAGCAAATCCAAACACATACCAAGAGTTTTTTTGTTTTTTTAATTGAGATGACATATGCTAGTTTGACATATAAATACTGTATTTTGTCCATAAGACGACTGACAAATTCATTGACATAAAGTAATAGTTTTATCTTAGTGGATTCTTAGAAAGGAGCAATGCCCTCTAATTGCAATGAGTACATCAGTATTGCTATCTAATCATCATTTATTTTCCAACCAAAGATATTTTTGTCGTCTGTTTTTACCAAAATTCAGGCTAGTGAAGTCACTTGTGACTGCTCATACTTCACATTTAGCAAGTATTTACCAAGTGCTCATTATATCCTGAAACTAGCTTGGTGCTTTTACAGTGTTAACTCATTTGATTTTCACAAAAATCTCTGAGTAGTCATTGCTAGTCCCATTTTTTTTTTTTTTTTTTGAATGGAGAAGTTGTAGTCTAGGTAGGTTGTGTGACAAGTAGTAAATGGTATTGTTGGCTCCATGAGGGGGCTGTCTGTTATTCTGTTATGTCTCATTCAGTGCTGGAATTCCAGGAGTTAACACTGAAATATTCATTTTTAGTAAGTATGAGTTTGATGAACAAGTGAGAGTAAGTAAGGGAAAAATCTGAATTAAGTCAGAACCCTTCTAATGATAAGCACTATATTATGTCCTTTATAAAGTATGTCAAAGCATTTCCAGATCATTAAAAAAAAATTTAACTGGAGAAATATTTTAATAGTTTTATTACAGAGCTAACAACTGATTATAGTGAAGATCTAACTGCTCAGAGTAGTATTCTATAAGAAATCCTCTGTGCCCCATACCAGAAGCAGCCATTAAAATTAGGTGTGTGCCTTTCCACACAAGAGGGTGTGAATACATACCTACATATAATAGTCAGGGCTTTTCAAAGAAACAGAACTAAAAGGATCAATGTTGAATGTCTGTATCTAGATATTTTACATTTTCAAGTCTTCTTTTATGCCACATGGTAGAGTTTTAAATCTTTCCTTTTGGATTAATATTAAATCTGTTCACTGGTTTTAAATTTTTGGTTATTATTTTAATAGCATTATTTTTTACATTTAGTTTTTTAATACTTTTTATAGAAAGGAAAACCATTGATTGATTTTTGTAAGTTAATTTTATAAATGAATCCCGTACTGGCTTTTCTTATTGAGCCTATGCTGTTTTCCCCCTAATTCCAAGTGCATAATTATATCATTGTATATAATAAATTTTTCCCTCTTATTTGCAAAGGTTACACATCTTACTTTCTTATTTTGATGCATGGGCTCACTCTTGCAGACTAATAAGTACCATGTTCTTATTTGACCTCTTTACCTCGTTCTCAGCATACACAGGATTGCCTCTATTATTTAATGTCTCCATGAAGATATTACTTTGGGATTTACACATATATTATTATGTCACATTAACACATTTTCCACCTCCTTCTAACTTACTAATATTTTAAAATTTAAAATTTGAAAAGGTATAAATTTTGTTTCATGCCTCTGAGCAATTTGATATAATTTGATCAATTAATAAAGGATACTATAATAATTGTCCCATGTTCAACAATTATTTCACAGTGGAGATGAATTTAAGGTGCCATGGTATGTTAGTTTCTAATGTACTGCTGATTTCTATTTGTGAATATCTTTACTAACTAATGTTAATGTATTATTTTATTTTATTTTAATACTGAGTATTGAACCCAGGGCACTTTACCGCTGAGATACTTCCCCAGTCCTTTTTATTTTTTATTCTGAGGCAGAGTCCTCAAAATTGTGATCTTCCTGCCTCAGCTTCCCAAGTTATTGGAATTACAGGTGTGTTCCACCATGCCTGGCACTAATGTCAATATTCTATCACAATGAAAATATCAATTGATGCTGCAATGTTCTGATAATCTGTTTCATGAAAAAAATGTAATCTATCCATTTCTTTTATGACTGCAGCATAGAACTTCATAAATAATCCATAATTTGTATAATCATTTCTTTGTTGAAAGGTATGCATATTCTCCTCTCCTGTTTTTAAAGAAAATTTGCTATTACTAAACATAATTGCATTTTCTAACAATAAATGTTGTAATACAATCCATATACATATCTACTTGTGTATGTGCTGTGTTTCATGGGACAGATGCTAAATGTGGAGTTGCAGGGTCATAAATTTCATGCATTTAAGCAGGAGCTGCCAAACTGACCTGATAAGTGGCTGTAACAATTCATTGACATTAGTAATGACCATCCATTTTCCACCCCCATACTAACAGCTCATCCAAAGTATTTTATATTTTGTTAATCTCTGTGAGATTTTTTTTCTAACTGTGCTTTAGCAGGGTTTAAGTTCTTTTTTTTCTTTTTTTACTGGCAAGAGTTCTCTTTTGTGAACCTTTTATTCACATTCTTTGCCTATCTTTATATTAAGTTTTCTTTTTCTTATCAATTTGAGTTATTTATAATTTTTGCCTTTTAGTCTCTTGCCTGCTATATATTTTGCAAATATTCTCCTCCTTTTTATTGTTTTTCCTTTTAACTTCATGACATCCTTTGTTGTCAAATATTTAAAATTTCATGTTGTTTAACTTAGTCTTTTGTTTTATAGTATTTTCCCTATTTACTATTAAAGTCTTCTCTACCCTCAAGGTAATAAACTTATTTTGCCCTATTTTCATCTAAAATATACATAAGGTATTTTTTATGTAGAGCATTTACAGGTAGATTTTAATTTTATTGAGGCTTTCTATGAATGGTGTGAAGTAAGAACCTAACTTTAATTTTCTCCACTGTTCTCCAATTCATTTATTGACTAGTTCATTTTTCAAACCAGGCCTCCCCCCCCCCCCCCATAAAGTAAGGTCTACTGCAGATTTTAAATTATCTAAAGATTTTAAACAGGAAATGAGTAACCACAATGTTATGTGAAAGTCTAGGATCACTTAAAAAAAAAAAAAAAAAAAAAAAACGTGTTCTCAAGTTGGTAGCTATGGTAGTATGGTTTTTGAATGTGTAATTTGTTCTTTTCTTTTGTTTTCCTGAATGTGAGACCATGAATCTGGCCTGCCTAGGGGCCAGTGAGGATTAGAAATGATTACATGAGAAATGGTGGTAGGGGCCACCAAGGGACTTGTAGCTACTAATGTGCAAAAGAGCAGGAAAATTGTCTTGCAAGCCAGGCCATTTATTTGAAGAAAGATTTTACAAACACTTTCATCTCCCCCTTCAGTGTGTCAATGACTGAGCCTAAGGCTCTCAATTCATAGTTCTCTGAAATAGTTAAGGGTAAAAATTAGTTTTAAAATCAGAAGATTAGAAAGAAAAAGTCTACATATAACTCAGGGAAAGAAACTTCTAGGTATCTTCCATAAGCTCTGGCAAGATTTATTCTCCATCTTTCTTCATACTCTTGGCAGAGATGGAGGAACTGCATGGACTTCCTCAACAGTTCCCACCCTCTGGTTTCTGGTTGGGATCCATCAAATGGGAAGATACCCATCTCATAGCTGTCTGTCCTGGCAAATGGTCCTTTTCCGAACAGAGACCCCTTTACATGTAAAAAATATTGAAAATCCTAAAGGTCTTTTTTCTCTGTGTTGTTTTTCTTCATGCTTACTGTATTAGAAGTCAATACTAAGAAAGGATAAAAATATTTATGTGTTAATTCTATTAATTCATTAAAGTTATCAATAACTGGGGCTGTGGATGTGGCTCCATGGTAGATCACATGCCTATCATATGCAAGGCCATGGATAACATCACCAAAGGAAAAAAAAGTCAATGATAAAATCATTACAGGCTAACAGTGTTAAAAATATTTTTATTCAAAACTAAAACATCAGTGATAAGAGTGACCTTGTTTTATGACTTTATGCATATATCAATAAATGACAACTAGATTCTCATCTCTGTTTCTTCATTCAGTTTGTTGTGATATTAAATGTCACATAGAATCTGGAAAACTCTATACTCACTGTTAAAGACTGAGAGTGAAAAAGACATTTCAGTAAATTATTATGAAAATAGTTTTGACCCTTATTATGGTTTAGATGTGGTTTGAGTGTGTTCGCAAAGGATTTGTGTGCTGAAATTAACCCCACTGTGAGGTACTGGAAGGGGAATCTCAATTCAACTATGATGTTTAGTGGGGTGCTGTTAGGAGGTAATTAGGATTAGATATAGTCATTATGGTGGAGCTCCCAGATTGCATCCTGGTGGCTTTACAAGAAGAGGATTAGAGAAAAGAGGATACACACATGTACTCCCTGTTTCTTGCCCTGGGCCACTTTGGGACTCTGTCAGCAAGAAGGCCACCTTCAGATGAAGCTTTTCCACCTTGGACCTCCAGAAGTGAGCCAAAATGAACCTCTTTTCTTTACAAATTTGTCCAGCTTCAAGTATTTCATTATAGTAAATGGATTAAACACAAATTCACAGGTCCCTGAAAGGATCTCAGGTCCAAGACCACATTCTGAGTCACTACTCTAAATTTCGTCACAGCTTTTCAAAATTTATATTAAAGTTTCTTATGTGAATGTGTCGTATATTTCCTGCTGTGCCCGAATGATAAATTCATGCTGTCTGGATACTAATGGACAGTGTGTGTGTGGGGGGGGGCAGGGGGGCGGTGGAGGGGACGGGGTGGATGTTGGAGGAGGAGAAAAAGTTTCTAATCATCTGTTCTCAGAAGACAGAACTGTTGCAAACCAATTTAGGATGCAGCTACATCAAGAAAAACCAGGTGGCCCACTATGGCTGGCAGGTAGAGGCCCTAATGTTTGTCTTTTCTGAGTGTGCCTCATTTCTTGTGTCATGCATGAATGCTGAATTGAGAGCCAGTGGGCCTAGGCCCCCTTAGGTAGAGGTTTCCTATGGGTAATTGGGCCTGGGGCAGAGCAAAGGAAATGGTTGGTATCTGGAATGCCCACCAGGGGGCGCCAAGAGGAGTTTGCTCCTGAGGAAGCTCCTGGGCTCTGATCAAGGTGAGAGAGATACATAGTACAGAGTTGTTTGTAAATGTTAGGCAAACCTGTGGACAAGGGGCAGCTCCTTTCAACCAGCAGAGGCAGATGATACTGCCAGCAGACCCTGAATGTTTCCTACTTCCAAGAGGATGTGAAAGTCACAACCTTTCCCCATCCACCCAGTTACATTTCTTAGGAAGAGAACCAAGGCAAGAGAAGGCTGAGAGAAAAAACATCTTGTCCCAAGAAAATACTAGGCATTTCCTGAAGGCACTGTCTAAATGATTACATCTTAATGACTGTTAAAATGGGGTTGTATATTTCTGATTGGTGTGGTTACTTGAAAAGAAGACCAGATTAGTTACAGAAAACACAAAGGAGTTATATTTTTCCATATAAATGCACAAAAATTAGAACTAACTTTTGTTCCCAATACATTGCCATTGCAATGTGAGAGAATCTCTACTGAGCTCTATCCTTCTTGCCATTTATCTAATCTCGTTAGTGCTCAGGGGTCTTATTTATAAATGACAGTCCCAATAAGTAGTGATTTCAATTTTACTGCCTCGGATTGGCTCCTTAACCCAAATGCTGGGGGAAAAGTGCAGAGTGCCCAGGGACTGTTGTCTAGCCTGATCCTACGATGTTTTAATTCCAGACCTAATGTCTGTGGTGTCCAGACTACCATCCCATGCAGCATCACAGAAAGAATTCTTGATTTTGGTGTGGTCAAATTGTTGGTGGATTCAATTTGCTGAATTATAGCTTTGAATGAGAAACAGATCCACATACAAACACTGGGAATGGTGGGGAGTAGGATGCTTAAACCTAAAGACCCTGAAAGATGTTGCTGCCTGCAGTAACTTTACTGATTTCACCAGTGACTATGTAAGAGACCTGGGAAAATCCCCTAATTTCTCAGCTTCTTAGTTGCTCTGTCACTCGAAGGTAGAAAGCAATACCTGAAATGTTTACATACCTCCATGGCCAGAATTTAGTAGTTTATGGTTGAAGGCAGAAGTGGAGATAAAACTGGAAGATGGATTTCTTCTTAGGCAACCTAGTTTTATTAAAGGTAACTTTCTGCATAAAAGACATCTGTACTTGATTTTATTTTCCTGAGCATGTTCACACATATTTCTCAACTCCACATTTACTTCCATTTACCTACCTCTACTATGAGGCTCAGAGAAAAAATCAGAGTTACTTGGAGCTGATTCTTGAGTGTGTATTTTCTAGGTAGGTGTTTTTTAAAAAAGGCCTCATAGAAAGCAGCTAAATTTTTAGGCACCAGTTTGAAGTCAATAATAATATACATTAAAAAAATTTTTTATCCCAATTGTAAAAATGTGTAATATAGGGGATTGGATTTTAAATAAGCCAAAAATGAATTGTAATCTGGAATAAAGAAGAATCACATTAGACAAAAATAGGGGAGCAGTATGATTGTAAGCAGAAAAATGGTCAGATTCAAAATAGCAGCAAAAAAGGAAGGTCTTCTCTGTTATCTAGGCCAGTCTCTCAGTGTGCTTATCATTCATCAATATGGGTCTGTCTTCATTATGTAACGTTTTTACATTGAGCCAATTCCACTGGATTCCATACCTACTGTGAAAGAGATAACCTACGGAGATGGATCTGTGCTCCTGGTGTCAACCAGGATACTTCAAGATGCTTTGGGCTTTCAGAAACTTGTGATAAACAGAATTCTAAAGTCCCTCAACCCTGCTCCAAGATTCCTGTCTTCTCCTATTCAATCAACTGCTAATGGAGGCACAGGTGTGAATAGACTTTTTAGATGTAATTAAATTTTATAATCAATATACCTCAATATGAAGACATTTTTCTGGGATTATCCAGACGATCCAAATGGAAACACATGAGTCCTTAAATCTAGAAGGAGCAGAAGAGGCAGTAAGAGAGATGAGCTGAAGGGGCAGATGTGAAGCACTAGAAAGACTTGATCTACCATTGTTGACTTTGAAGAAAGGAAGGGGCCTCTGAGCCAAGGAAAGTGGGCAGTCCCTAGAAGATAATGGAGAGCTTAGGCCCACAAGGGCATGGAGCTTAATTCAGCCAACAGTCTGAATGAATTTGGGAGCAGATTCATCTCCAGAGCCTCCAGAAAAGTGCACAGCCCTGCCAACACTTTAATTCAGTCTTCTGAGACCTGAAGCCAAGGAACCAGCTGAGCCACTCTGTGCCCAGACTTCTGGTCCACAGGCACTGTGAGAATAATATGTGTCTTTTAAAAACATTAGACTTTATTTTTAGAGCAGTTATAGGTTCACAACAAACTTGAATGTACGGTAAAGACATTTTCCATGCATCCCCTGTTCCCACACATGAATAGCCTCCTTCACCTGAGTGGTACATTTGCTGTAACTGATGAACCTGGGTGACACATCGTTATCACTCAGAGCCAATAGTTTACATTAGGCTTCAGTCTTGGTGGTGTGTGCATTTCATGGGTTTAGACAAATGTAGAATGCTATGTATCCAACATTGTACTATCAAACAGGGTAACTTCACTGCCTTGGGTCTTGTCCTAAGCAGCTAAGTTTGTGGTAATTTGTTATGACAACAATAGAAAACTCAGCTAAAACTCTAGATAAATTAATTTTAATTAAATAGACACAGTGCATAATAATTAGATCAGAGTTAAGGAAAGCATTGAGGTTGATTGATTCTGTAACACAATGGAGTCATCAAGAACTAAAATTGTTTCCATCTTTTTGCTCTGTCAACCAGTGTTTGCTGCATCATAAAAAAGATGGCTGTAGCAGTTTCAGGCATTATATCAAACATCAAAATATGTAGATAAAGAAGAGAGAAAATGCCAGGTGTGGTGGTGCACACCTGTAATCCCAGTGGCTCTGGATGCTGAGACAAGAGGATTGCAAGTTCAAAGCTAGCCTCAGCAAAAAGCAAGGCACTGAACAATTCAGTGAGACCCTGTCTCTAAATAAAGTGTATAAAAGGGCTGGGGATGTGGCCCAGTGGTCGAGTGCCCCTGAGTTCTATCCCCCGTACCAACAACAACAAAAAGAAATGAGATAATTTCTTTTTTGCTTCTTCTTTATTGAAGGAGCCCCAATTAGGAAGGGCTATTGCGGCTAGCTGGAAGCCATAAGTTCCACCTGATATGTATGTGACGCGCCTGTAAATGCACGTGAGGCACCCGCAAAGCTAAAGGTATATAACCGGGTGAAAGCGGTCAGAGTTAGGAGAACGGAGAATTCATTCATTCAGTCGTGCAGTCGCTCGGTCGGTCAGAAGAAGAGTTCGGGTCGGAGAATCAGAGCGGCCAGAACGTAGGCAGAGCGGTTACAGAAGAGAAACCAGATAGAAGAAGTAATTGCTAGTCAGAGTTAGGCCAAGGCTCCCGAGGGCTGGTCAGAGGTAGGCCGAGGCTCCCGAGGAAGAAAGAAGAAAGAAGCTCTAAAAAATAATCTTTCTCTAAGCTAAGCTCTCTCTTTCTCTCTCTCTAAGCTAAGAAGACAAGAAAAGCTCTCTCTAATCTTTCTCTCTAAAAATCTTTCTTTCTCTCTCTAAGCTCTCTCTAAGAAAGTAGAAGTAAAAGTAGTAATAGCTTTACTCTGCCTCCGAGTTTTTCTCCCGCGGCGGTTTGTGGCTGGCCATGATAGGCAGCTTACACTTTATGAGTGAAAATACCCCTCAAATGACCACTCTGTGTCTGAGTTGTCTCTTGTTTCCCAATTTCCACCTTTCTCTTCTTCAAAAACAAAACCCAAATTCTTGGCTGAGTACATGACTTCCTAGGATAAAGATTTTGTTTCAATTGATTTTGAAATCATGGCTAGGCATGACCACTTGCCTGCGTTCTAACTCCCAGGATATAAGAAGAGTTAAGAGTAGCTCTTTAAAGGGACACATTCTTTTTCACCTTTTCTTCTGACTGGTTGGGAGGTGAATGTCATGACTGGCACCAGTAATCATGCAGGGTGGAGCAGCAAGATGTAAATAATGACAATTAGTCTGGGTGATGATCTTTGGACTTTGTGAACATGTTTAAGGTTTTCATGTTTCTTGAAGTTGAACCCAGTGTCAACTAATATACCCATGTAGCTTCCAGCATGGATCTGACAAAAGGGATGGATGTCTGTGATCAGATGAGACTAACTTTTCGGCATTTAATAGATGCTGAGGGGTTCACCCTATTGTCCATTCTAGGAAGCCAGCAGAGGTAAGTCATGGATTAATAGTCCAGTCCTCAAATTGAGCAGTACTTTCAGGGAACAGATTGCAGATTTCCAGATAAACTTGTATGTACAGTTCCTTATAAAAGCATTGTTTGACCCAATGTAAACATTTTGTAGAATATTATTTCCATTCTCATTGAGTGGCCAAGTTGGGAACCTCATTAACCAGGGATTGAAATGACAATGTAGTGTGTCCTGGTTTGAGTTCCACTAGAACTAGTGATGAGGCCTTAGATGCAAGCAGTTTATTTAGGAAGTTCAGGGACCAGTTTTAGGGAAGTAAGTAAAATAGGGAAAGAAAGGGAGCTGATAAAGGGTTCAAGTCAGTTGCCACAGAGGGCCCTGTATCTGGGACACTTTGAATTCCTGACTGCAAGTTATTCCACCCAGTCCCTTCACTGTGCAGGAGCAGCACATAGTGATAGGGCACTTGCTTGCAAGACCAAGGCTCATACCTGTGTCTTGTGACGTTATACTGCATAGTGTTCGGATCAAGGGTAGGTGTGGGGAAACTTGTGTTCCCTATTAATTTTCAGTTAACCCTTTGTCCTCTGATTTGGACAATTGATGTTTTAAAATTATGCAAATACAGCTTCACACGCTCTCTACTTCTGGAAAACTCCAGTGCTACATGCTACCTCCATCCATATTATAGAGCTTCCCTTGGTTTAGAACTCTAGAATTTTTTTCAGCACTTTGATTAAGAAGAAAGTGTGAGGTGGCTTAGGTTAAACAGAACAATCAGAAATAGCTCCTTTGAAGGTACTTAAAGATTAAACTGTGTTTGAGAAACTTTCATGAACAGAAAAAGGCAATTTACACTGGAACAGGAATTTATTCTGTTACACTGATCGTGTAGTTAGCAGCCATCTCAAAATGTCTGAGTTGTTGGTTTTGAAAGGGTCAACATGCCTCATTCCACAGAGGTGGAGTTTTCCCAAGAACAAATCAGTCTGCTGATTCTGGTTACAAAGTGATGATGTCTCTCTTTTGCACAGGCTTTGATCATCCCTGTGTCTTTGAATTGGATCCTTGGGAGGTAGATCAGGTGGGTAGATGTTATTATCCCCGTTTCAGAGACCGAGAGACAAAATGTGGGCCTGAAGGCATCTGTCCCAGTGGTGGAGCTGGGAAAGCAGCCAGGGCTCCTCTGACAGGAGGGTTCCTTAAGTGCCATTTAGGTTGGTCTTAAACTCAATTAGTTCCAGAAATGTTTTTTGTGCTTGTATTTATGCCCTTGATCTCATTAAAATAAGACTAAGGGTTTATAATAAGGCTAATAAGTTTATCTTTTCAGGCTGCTTTCAGTTATTCTCTTTATCTATGCATATATTTTTAACATTAAAGAAACAATGTGGCTTTGGAATTCTATGGATCTGGGTTTGATCTGCTAATTTTTCAACCAGTGACCTGACACATAACATGACTCAGATTTGGTTTCTTCATTTATAAAATGGGGTTGCTGTGAGGATTATGTGTGGTAAATGATGCAAACAATTTAGCATCATGCTTGAGTATTTCATGCCCAAACTAGGGAAAGTCCTGCTTTTCTTTTAAATACAGAACTTTTCAAGAAATATTGTGTATCTAGAATGGACCATGTTCACTACTTCTTGCTACCACCTCAGTGGAGACCATCATTGTCTCCCATCATGGTGGCTCCTATCTAAATTCTGTTCCCATCCCTATCCCTCCTCTTCTTTATTGTCAGTACAGAGGCCACAGCAAGTCTTTTATATGCCTTTGGATTAGAGAGAACCTCAAATCCTCTGATGGCTTCCCATATCCCTCAAGTCTGAAGTCCTTATCATTGGCTAGAATCCTGCATGATCTGATGCTGAACCATCTCTGTAGTATTTTTTCTTCCCACTCCCCTCTTTCTCTCTGTTTCAGTGACTTTGTCCCTTTGCTATTTCTCAAACTGAGTATTTTTCTGCCTCAGCCTCTTTGTACTTAATCTTCTCTTCTCCTGGAGAAATTTTCCCTCAGATCACTGTTTGGCTCCCTCTCACTTCCTTTGAATTTTTGCTCAAATGTTTTTTACCTTATATATTGTCTTCCCAACCTTCTGTCTATCAATGTTTGATGCATATATTAATATTATTTCAAGCAATCAATGTCCTGTCAATATTTAAGATCATTTGTAAATTGTAATAATAATAAAAAAGCTAACATGAATCAAAATCTTGCTATGTGGCATGAATTTTGCTTTCCCTTGCTAGTAGCAATCCATCTTCTTTGTGTACCCTGTCACCTGCAATAGATTTTAGCTCAGATGATGCCACATCCTTGCTTGGTCATGCCAGAAGTGATTCTTCACTCCTCTGTGTTCCCTCAGTGATCAATTTGTTCCATTCACTTTCCACTAGTGTTGTAGAACTTTTATTAGAATCTTCTCTTAAATATAATAAGACATTTGACAGCAGAGACCATATGTACTGCAGCTTTACATGATGTACAATCTGAAGAACAGTCTCTTATAATCTACTTCAAATATTTAGGAAAAGCTACATATGCCCTTTCAAGTTATGTACATGAATTTATATTGGTAGATGAATGTTTATTTGGGACCATAAGTTTCAAAATCACAGGGTATTTTAAAGACAAAATTAGGTAGAAGAGAAAATGAAAGTATTTAACCATTAAACTCAACTTATTTCATCATTAGACTATGAATGTAAGATCAAATTGTGTAGAGTTCTCTCTATGCCATAACTATGACAAACTTGACAGCTTTAGAGTGTTCTGGTAAGAAGTGATTATTTCTTCTTAATTCTCTATGGTTATACCATACCTCTTTACTTGTCTTTTCTTTGCTGTGTTTTACCGTATCATGGAAAAACAAACTACAAGGTATTTCTCCTACTTTGAGAGAATTAAACTTCTGAATACTGAAGTTTCTTTTTTGGCTCTCAGAGTAGCTCTATATTGGGGCGATATTTTGTGGTGTTGGTACTTTTAGCCTCATTGTCTGGTGTGGTTCAGGCTTTTGAAAATAGTCCTCATATTGATTTAATGCGGCAGATTTAGCGGGACAAGCTAATCTAATACAGTGTGTGTGTGTCTCTTTTGGTAAAACCAATAAGCCCTGAATAGTTAGGTACTTAAAGGAGATTTCTACTGGTTTTGATGGAGATTTCAATTATATAAAGCCCCCGTTTAGATAACGAATCAGCTACATGGTTTAATTGATTTATGAAATTCAGAATTTGAAAAGTTCTGACACTTAAAAAAGCTTTTTGTAGAAGAAAGAACTGACCCTAGGAAGGAAATACAAAGAGAAAATGGGAGTGAAGAGGAAGCAGCTGCCAATGAAAAATGCCATTCCTTCTGCTTCCATACGTGACAAGATGCTTCTATAATAGCAAACATGCTTGCTTTAATTCTGTGTGGAGAGATCTCCATGGGCTTTTTGTCTACACAATTTGGGAATACAGCCCTGATGTAGATCCTGCTTCAGTAGTCTTAGACTTTCCCTTCATTGGCTTCTCAGACATTTCCTGAATGACTTAGGGATGGGGTGGGGTGTTGATGAGAACAGAGCTGGAGGAAGAGTTTTCCATTGTGGTTCTAACACTATTTCATTCTCCAGCAATTAAAGCTCCAATGGAAAACTTTCAGCTGCCTGCAATTTTTAAAAACAAACTTTATTATTATTGTTTTGATTTTATTTAAACTGTTTATTTTGAAATAATTATAGATTCCCAAGAATTTGCCAAAGTATTTTATAGATGTTCTATATGAGTGTCACCCATTTCAACCAATGGTATCATCATATATAACAATGTCAAAACCAGGAAATTTCCATTGATATCACTGATCTTATTCATATTTCACCCATTTTTTCCATGCACTTGTGTATGTATGTGGGTATGTAGTTCTATGCAGTTTTATCACATGTATAATAAATTCATGTAACCATTACAATCACGATATAGATATGTCCCGTCATCATAAAGGTACTTCCTTTTCTTTTCTATATGCACCACCAGTAACTCCTGGCAACCACCGTTTTCCATTTCTAAAATCTCTTCACTTCAAAATGTTAATTAAATGCAACCTCCAACCTTTAACCACTCACTTGCCTCTTTTTCTAAAGCAGTTCATAAACTTAGGAAACTCTGTGTCTGCCAAATAAGAAGAATTTCAGTTATACGAAGGACATTAACCTAAGTCCTTTTCTCCCCTTAATCCTTGAAATAGCCTTGTGAGGCAAGTATTAATTACAACAACAACACTCTCATGCTTAAAAATGCTCTAATGGTTCCCTGTTTGATTTATAGGACTCTGAAATTCTTACAATAACTACAGCTATGCCCCTCCCCATTTGTTCCACACTCCATCTCTTACCAACCCTTGCTCCACTCTATCAGGAGTGGTCTCCATCTGTCCTTGAACCTGCCTGCTCAAGTTGTTTCCTGTCTCAGTGACTTTCACCTTCTGTTCCTTCTGCCTGGAACAATGTAATCAGATCTTTCAATGGTTTTTGTCCTCTTGAAATCTCAACTCAAACTTTGTCTTCTTGTACATATAACATTAAAAAAATCCTAAGCAACAAAAACCCCCAACCAAACCAAAAAGTCAAAAAAAACCCCTTTCATATAGGGTTGCCAGAGTTAGCAAGTAAAAACTAAAATATCTAGTAAAATTGGATTTAGGATAAACAAAAATATAATAGTCTTTTAGTAGAAGTATGTTCCTTGCACTATTTGGGACATAGATTTATTAAGCATTATTGCTTATCTGAAATTCAAATTTAATTGGGTGTCCCCATTTTATCTAGCATCCTCTTCTCTATCACCACTGTTACACAGTTTTATTGTCTCCCTGGGACTTATCACTATTAGATATTCTGTTTGTTGTCTGACTCTGCCCCCACCCCCACTCACCTCAAATAAGCTCCATGTGGGTGAAACCCTGCTGTCTTGTTCACAACTGCATTTCCAGAGACTATCTAGTAACTGGCACATAGAAAGTGCTCAAAAAACCTTGTTAATTATTTGATATAAGGATAAGCAAAACAACAGCCAAAAAAGCTTAGGTTGGTAATACCTCCAGGGCATACTGCTAGCCAGAGAGGAGCCTGCTATTAGTGTGGCTGTGCCAAAGCATAAGAAATTCTTCTTTTGTTTTTCCATATTTAGGGTGCAGCGGTGGGGGGAAGATACACTGTGTCGTCTGTCTTACAGAAGGGTCTCCTGTCTGGTAAAATCAGGACCCCGGATGAGTAGATTTAGAGAAAGCAACGTCTGAGTGAGCCAAAAACCCTTTTCGATTTGTCTTGCGAGGAAGGAAACGAAGTAGTCTGAGAAAAATGCGCGTGAAAGAAAAGGAGATTTTGTGTACCGAATAGGGTCAGAAGCCTGGCACATCCCTCCCATCTTTGTCCACCATAAACTCCCTGTAACTTTAAGGGCTGGCTTTATTGTCAGGCTCTGGAAGCTGCCTGATCCCCATCATAAGAGAAGTCGCCAATGCACATGCAAATGAAGAGCATGAAGGGAATGAATGGGATGAAGCCAAGACAGACGAAATCAAACTCTCTTCTTGGACCCAGGGCAGACTGTGCAATCCGGCCGAGGTAGCCTTGTTCAGCCTTAGAATTCGGCGGGGTTCACCATTCGGTGTGAACGCTTAGCGCCCCATGGGACCCGCCCGGGACGCATAGACTCCACTCCGACGCACTTCAACGGACCTAGACCAGCACCCACCCATCCGGAGGCTGGCCCAGAACAAGCTACGTGGGCAACAGTGGCCTTGGGAGCCAGCTGACTCCGGGCCCTACCCAGCTCTACACGGGTCTAGCCTGCCCTCCCCACCTAGGAGCTGGAGCATAGTGCTGGGGTGCTTAGCCAGGGGTGCTGGTCCCCGACATCTTCAGTCGGACGCGCCCCATTGTGTAAGCCGCGAGCGCGCCCAGTTTGGAAGCAGCCGCCCCCACCACTGACAGGTGCTGCCCGGAGGGCGCCTGGGTTCTGTCCCTGGCGCAGCTGGAAGCGCACGCCCTGTTGCGGGCAGCTTTCCGAGCTCGGAGCCAGCTGGGAAAAGGAACGAGGGCGCGGCCTGGGGGACTTCAGTGGGCTGGAGCCGCGGAGCTCAGAGCTAAAAACTTTGCAGGGGCAGCGGCCACGATTCGGTGACAGCTCTAGTCCAACCCGGCAGGTGCAGGAGGAAGAGGCGGTGCCTCAGTCCCGCGGCGGGAGAGTCTCGGCGGCTGCATCTTTTCTCCGTGCTGGCCTGAAGCCTCTGGGCACTCCCGGCTTCTGCTGCTGCGCCCGCCGCCGTCGCCACCACCATCGCCACCGCCACCTCCGCGGGGCTCCGGGAGGAGGCGCAGCCGAAGAGGGCGCGGAGGAGGAGGAGGAGGGGAGAAGAGGCGTAGGGGGTGGAGGATGGAGCCCAGGGCTGCCACGGCGAGTGAGCCTGAGCCTGCAGCGGCGTCCTCCTCCTTCCATGCCAGGATCTGGAAGAACTTGCAGCTGGGAGTGGGCAAGAGCAAGGGCGGCGGGGGTGGGCGCTCAGGGGGACCCGAGCGCCGCACTGCGGACACCCCGTCGCCCTCCCCACCTCCCTCGAGGGGCACGAGGGACGTACTGGCGGGTGTGGGTAACACGGGCAGCAGGTGGAGCGGCTTTAAGAAGAGGAAGCAAGTGCTGGATCGGGTCTTCTCCTCTTCTCAGCCCAACCTGTGCTGCTCCTCACCAGAGCCCCTGGAGCCTGGCGGTGCAGGCAGGACAGAGCAGGGGTCCACACTACGCCGCCGGATCCGTGAACATCTGCTGCCGGCGGTTAAAGGGCCCGCGGCAGCCGCTGGAGCAGCCGGAGTGACGCCTCCTGGCGGACGATCCCCGGACTCAGCTCCCTCTTCTTCCTCCGCTTCATCCTCCCTGTCATCTTCTCCCCAGCCACCCCCGAGGGGGAACCGAGCCCAAGATGAGGGTGCACGGCGTCGGGGTCCCGGAGTGCATTTGTGCCACCAGAAGAGCTCCTCTTTGCCTGGCACTGCATGCCTGGAACAGCTGCTGGAGCCACCGCCGCCTCCAGCAGAGCCAGCACAGAGGCCGGTGGAACCCCAGACTCAAGAGAAGGGTGAAGAGAGCGGCAGCAGCCAGGTGAGTGCCGGGTGGTGTTGTGGACCACGCCTCCAGCTTCAGGCAATCACTAGCCTGGAAGTTGGTTTGTGTGTTCTACTAAGTAGATGAAACAGTGGAAAGAAAACATCTTCCTCCTGTTTAGCGACAATAAAGAGTTCTGATTTGCACCTTGCCTTTACTTTTGATGGGAATGACACCTGTCGCCAGAAGCAGTTTGGGTAACTTAATGAGCCGCCAATGAGAAGTTAGACAAAGTGGGTACTTGTTGGAGGAATGCTCAGCCAAGTATCACCTTGGCAAAGGAAAAAAAAAAAAAAAAAAAAAAAAACTAACAACAGCCAAAACTTGAGAAAAAATTACAATCGTGTGTAATGTAGTGGCGGGCGCATCATTTGAAGCAAATCAATGGCTCGCAGGAAGGAATAGAAAGAAATGCGGTGAGGTGAAATAATGGTGTAAATGAGGTCAGGTGCTGGGGAATGCTCTATAGCAGAAGTCTGCTCATCACCGCCTCCCCTCCCCTCCCCTGCCCCCGCATTCCTTTCTTAAAACTTCCCGTCGCAGGTGGACCACTGTTCCACAGGTGGAGAGCCGTGAGCTTCTTATCCGGTATAGTCAAATGGATATGTTCTTATGACCCTTCCCAAGTTTTAATAGTAATCGGAAGCACTTGTTTTGAAATATGCTGCTTTGTTCATCATGTTGACTCTACTCAGGTAAGAGTCAAGCGAATTCTACTTGTAGGATCCATAAGGCGTCCCACCGAGCAGCTGCTTTTACTCCCTCCGTTTTAAAGAGGGATTGCTCTCTTTTTGTAAATGTTTATCATGTCATGTTAATGCTAGAAAATGCTTCAAAAATTCCATGCTGCCAGAGACCTAGGTAACTCTTTTCTCTCAATACATCTTAGTTTATTTAGACCCTCATTATTTTGGCTCCAAATAATTACTTTAGATGAATGACATATACATTAAAACTTTAGTTAGGTTAAAAAATGAGCCACAAAATACACCAGGCCATGTATGAAGGGTAAGATATGGGAATAGATGCGTTTTAATTGAAAATTTTATAGCTTACTGGTCATTTTATTAGTGTAGTTTCTGAAAATAAACCAGAAAACAAGCATATCTTATTTCTTCATAAACATAACTGCTTGTATTAAGAAAACACTTAAGTTCTTAAAAATTATGTAATAGTAGGTAGAGATAATATTTACAAAAGAATAAATGAATTTATCTTTCATGTCGTCTTGAAAGTGAACTTGATAGAACTCTTAGGTTTGGTTTCAAAAGTAGGGTTAAAATTGGTTTCAAAGGGATGTTTTTAATTCATCCTTTTGAAACACCATATATTAAAGGAAGTGTTTTTGAGCATACACATAATCCTACTTTATACGAATTTTGGAATTGGGGGACTGATTTTACATTTTGTTTTTCATAACTTTTAAGGATAATAGAACAATAATAATTCAATTATTGTGGAAGGTATATATCATATTATAAAATGATATTACTAAATAATTTTGCAGTTCACTGAATTAAGGTTTTTTCTAAGCCAAAATAGAGAATTGTGAATTATTTTTAGGTTTCTTTTTACCAGAGTTTTCAGAAACTATCCATGTTTATCTTCAAAAACACTACTATGTAAGAATGAATTTTGTATACTGAAGCCCTGGACTTATTCTGTAGAAGGTACTAAACTAACGTTGTGTGTGCTTTCATCATGTGCTGGATTTCATCCTGAGTCCTGTGAGATAGAAGTTCTTGTTGTCATTTTGTGGATCAGGAAGCCAATGCCCAAAGAAGTTAAATCTTTTCAGTATCATATGGTTAATAATGACTGAGAGGTCTCTACTCAGTTTCCAGAGTCATTTTCCATGACCATAGCTACCTTTGATGACTTTCAAAACTTAAGTTTTTGAGATGACTTTGTTGTAATGATTAAATTTGCAAGGTTGCATGCATTCTAAAAAATTTCCCCATCACCATGTACAATCAGCTAACAAGATGGATTAGCTATATTTATTTCTAATTTGTTCTGGATGCATTGTTGCACATCATATTACATTTAAAAGTGATATTGTTAATCATAATCTCTGTTTCTAAAGAAGCTTTTCATTATAAATAACCAGCATTTTAATGTAGACATAAGAGGAATTAAACTATTGGTGAAAAATAAACAGGTAAAAGGTGGGATGTAGGCAAAAAGAACAGAAATCCCCAAAGAACTTGCCTGATGTCAGCATTAGTATCTGATGTTTATGGGGTCTTGTTCTCTGAGAAGTGGAGTTTTATGAATTATAAGGATAAATTTTACCAGTATTCTCACTGAGGTAGAAGAGAGATTTCTTTGACTTTTAAATAACTTTTTGTCCAATCAAAGGAGCCCAGCTCACTTTTCAATGGGGAAGACAATGAAATATAATTGGAATCTGGCACTGCAGGAGGACTTACTAAGCTGCTCAGGAGTAGGCTTTGCTTTGCAGCACCTGTTCTTCCAAGCATCCTGCATGTCTTAGGGGTTTCTCCTTGGTCTCCCAGCTTCTAGTCTCCAAGATACTTAGGCATGGGGAAGAGTTTAGAGCATATCCAGATTTGTTTTATTTGTAGGTTACCAGCACAGATGGGTACACACAAAAGACAGTAAAAGCATTTACTACATCTTTAGATTGCCTTTATACAAAATACTTTCTTTCGAGGCAGAAAGAAAATTCATCGCAAAAATAGGTCAATTATTGAATTGTTCTCTGTTCTTTGCTTGATCCTGGCATTAGTCATGTTCTCTACCATGCTCCCCACCTCTCCACCCTCCAGCCCAGCATGAGGTCTGAACAACATATGTGCTGATACGCTGACACTGAGGAAAGAGTGAAGCAAAAGCAAAAAATTAGTTTGGACTGCCAGGGAAAGGGATTTGAATGTCACTGAGCTACACTGATTTAATGTGAATGAACTGTGCTAGTTCCCAGGTCCCTGTCACCCCTCTTGCTGTTACATACCTCTGAAATACAGTAACTGACTTACTGATGCCTTGCTGTTGGGACATGTGTCTTATTTAAAATGTTTTGCTATAAGAATGAAGAAAGAAAAGAAAAAGAATCCTCTTTCTTCCCACTGATTTTAGTTCACGTGTCAAGCCATATTGTCATAGCAGATGCATTTCATTTTTGCAACACAGTTGGGAAAGATGCTTTCTCAATTTGTGTGCATATCAAAAATATGCCAATTTCATGTATTCTGTCTTGATGAGTTACTAAAATTATATTTCGCTTGAATCAGAAAGTCAGTATTTTGAGATTGTGAGAAATGAATGTGTTGCATTTTTCCATGTCTTAACAAAAGCATGTAGTCTTTATGCATATTAGAATTTTATTGTTTTTTCTTTTCTAAGTAAATTTTATCAAAATTATTTTCCCAGGAGAAAATATACTTTTGAAAAGTGTTTAATTATTCAGTGTTTGATAGAAATGTTTTTGAAACATAGCAGGAGGAATATCCATTTATTGGGATAAAACCCCTTAAGACATCTGTAAGACAGAAAGTGGATTTTTTAAAAGATTAAGTCTATATGTGAAGTACAACTTACTTTATTAATTATCTAATCTTTTAAAGAATGCCGGTATTTAAAAATGTACATCCAAACATATGATTTGGGTTAATTTTTGCTATCTATATTTCAGACATTTTAAATATTACTTCAAAGAACACAACTTAATCTTGGGGAAGGCACAGATATAAAAACATAATTCCTAATGTAAATGACAAACCACTTAGAAATCTAATGATGTTCAAAGCAATTTTAATTAGCTTCATTTTATGAAAACAAACAGGGTGGGATACTGGCCTACCTTCAAAAAAGACATCCTTCAAATTCAAAGCAATAAGGGCAGATAAGATGTTAGCACATTTGGAGCAGGTGTAAACTAGAGTTTGAGGTGTGATAGCATTCTTGAAAAATGCTGGGACTATCAGTTTATTCCAAAGAAAGGGAGTAAACACAGTGAGAGGATTACTTTGGGGTGTAGTATTTTCCTTTATCTTTTAATTGGTATCCTGCATATGTGGCAGATTTGAATAGAGCTAGGTAGGACTCTTGTATAAACAGAAGTGCTTTCATGTAGTTGTAGTGAGAGATTTGTTTGCAATATATCAAGGACTTAACATTATTAATTGCTCTTGTTAATATTGTTGAGCAGTATATTGAAAGTTTTGTGATTGTGACATTACAAATAAGTGGGTGGTTGAAAAAATTAGCAGGGAGATTTGCCAGTCTTTTTCCATTTAATTCGAGATGTAAATAATTTTGTTTGCCGTGGTGGCAAACATAACCCAAGAGAAACCAAGAAACTGTTAATACTACAACTTCATACAGTAATGAAAAAATGTAGCATGACTTTTAGCAAGTGTGTATGCATTATCATAGAAGAATGAATGAGTGCTTTGAGGAAGAAAAGAGAATTAATAGATTCATTAAAACATAGGACAAACATTCTTCCCTCCATTGTCTTTTGTTCACTTGTTTGAAAATAATGGATGATTTCACAAAGGAAAGGCTAATAATAGGTCTTTGGTCCCAAATGAAGGAAATCAGTAGTGTGACTTCTTTCGTATAATGATCATTAAGACATTTGCTAATCCTAAATTGACAAAGAGTAAATAGTATGCCTAGGTAACTTTGTAAGCATTAATGAGATCTGCAGACTTAGGTTCCTGTGGGTTTTTTCTCCTTAATTCATGTATATTTATAATATGTGAGCAGTTACATGTTTTAGATAAGCAACAGTTAATTTTTTTTGTTATTTATTTATTTATTCATAATGCGCAAGTATATCATCTTTTTGCATACAACTGCTTGTATACAAAGTATATAAGTACCACTCAGATCTTTAATCATGCATTTTGGATAGTGATATCCATCTCATTCAACCACCATTTTCCCCCCTTCTCCCCGCCTGCTCCCTCCCTTTCCTTTGACCATTCTAGTGTTCCTCTAATCATATGTACCCCCATCCAATCACACTGTGAACTAACCTCCTTATATCAGCGAAAACATTTGGTATTTGGATTTTTGAGATTGACTAATTTCACTTAGCATTATATTCTCCAACTTCATCCATTTACCTGCAAATGCCATTATTTTATTCTCTCTTATTGCTGAGTAAAATTCCATTTTGTATATATACCACATTTTCTTTATCCACTCATCTACTGAGGGACATCTAGGTTGGTTCCACAACCTAGCTATTATGAATTGTGCTGCTATAAACATTGAAGTGGCTGTGTCACTGTAATATGCTGTTTTTAAGTCTTTTGGGAACAGACCCAGGAGTGGGATGGCTGGGTCATAGGGTGGTTCCATTCCCATTTTCCCAAGAAATCTCCATACTGCTTTCCATAGTGGTTGCACCATTTTGCAGTCCCACCAGCAATGTATGAGTGTGCCTTTTTCCCCACATCCTCTCCAACATTTATTGTTGTTTGTGTTCTTGATAGCTGCCATTCTGACTGGAGTGAAATGAAATCTTAGAGTAGTTTTTATTTGCATTTCTCTAATTGCCAGCGATGTTGAGCATTTTTTCATGTATTTGTTGATTGATTGTATATCTTCTTCTGAGAAGTGTCTTTTCAGTTCTTTAGCCCATTTATTGATTGGGTTATTTTCTTTTTTGGTGTTAAGTTTTTTGAGTTCTTTATATATTCTAGAAATTAGTGCTCTACCTGATGTGCATGTATTAAATATTTGTTCCCAATCAGTTGGCTCTCGATTCACTTCACTGATTGTTTCTTTTGCTGAGAAGAAGCTTTTTAGCTTAAATCTATCCCATTCATTAATTCTTGGTAATAGTTCTTGCGCTACAGGATTCTTATTAAGGAACTTGGGGCCTAATCCGACATGTTGGAAATTGGAGCTTACTTTTTCTATTAGGCGTATTGTCTCAGATCTAATTCCTAGGTCCTTGATCCACTTTGAATTGAGTTTTGTGCATGGTGAGAGATACAAGTTTAATTTCATTTTGTTGCATATGGCTTTCCAGTTTTCCCAGCACCATTTGTTGAAGAGGCTATCCTTTCTCCACTGTACATTTTTTGCACCTTTGTCTAATATAAGATAACTGAAATTATATGTATTAGTCTCTGTGTCCTCAATTCTGTACCATTGGTCCACCCGTCTGTTTTGGTGCCAATACCATGCCGTTTTAGTTACTATTGCTCTATAGTATAATTTAAAGTCCGGTATGGTGATGCCCCCTGCTTCACTTTTCTTGCTCAGGATTGCTTTGGCTATTCTGGGTCTCTTATTTTTCCAGATGAATTTCATGATTGCTTTTTCTATTTCTTTGAAAAATGACATTGGAATTTTGATTGGAATTGCATTAAATCTGTATAATGCCTTTGGTAGTATGGACATTTTGACAATATTAACTCTACCTATCCAAGAGCAAGGTAGGTCTTTCCATCTTCTGAGTTCTTCTATGATTTCTTTCTTTAGTGTCCTATAATTTTCTTTATAGAGGTCTTTCATGTCTTTTGTTAAGTTGATTCCCAGGTATTTTATTTTTTTGATGCTATTGTAAATGGGGTCGTTTTCATCATTTCCCTTTCAGAGCCTTTGTCACTGATGTATAAAAATGCCTTTGACTTATGGGTATTGATTTTGTATCCTGCTACTTTGCCGAATTCATTTACTAGTTGTAAAAGTTTTCTGGTAGAGTTTTTTGGGTCTTCTAGGTATATTATCATGTCATCAGCAAATAGTGCTAATTTGAGCTCTTCTTTTTCTATCTGGATCCCTTTAATTTCTTTCGTCTGTCTAATTGCTCTGGCCAGAGTTTCCAGTACTATGTTCAATAGCAGTGGTGAAAGGGGGCATCCCTGTCTTGTTCCAGTTTTTAGAGGGAATGCTTTCAATTTTTCTCCATTTAAGATAATGTTAGCTCTGGGTCTTGCATAAGTAGCTTTTATAATGTTGAGATATGTTCCTGATATTCCTAGTTTTTCTAGTGTTTTGAGCATAAAGGGGTGCTGTATTTTGTCAAATGCTTTTTCTGCATCTATTGAGACAATCATATGATTTTTATCTTTAAGTCTATTGATGTGATGTATTATGTTTATTGATTTCCGAATATTGAACCAGCCTTGCATCCCTGGAATAAACCCCACTTGATCGTGGTGCACTATCTTTTTGATATGTTTTTGTATCCGATAGCAACAGTTAGTTTTTTTGAAATTATAAACTCTTTATTTTCTTTTTTTTTTTTTGCTACCGTAAAATTTACTAAAATTGCATATTTTCCTTCCTTGATAAACTAAGTATAACTGAAGGTCAATGTTTTAATACTGGCTTTCAAGGGTCTGTTTAATGTCAGTGAAGCAGATATTATCCTAGAACTTAGTTTACATAAGCTTGCTTGTTTTCATAAAATTAGGGTAAACCATGCCTATGTATGACATGCTTACATTTCTGGAAAGCTAATTTTTGAATTAAAGGTAACATGCTGGGCTGGGGATGTAGCTCAGTGGTAGAGAGCTTGCCTAGCACATTTGAGGCACTGGGTTCGATCCTCAGCACCACAGAAAAATAAATAAATAAAAAAGGCATTGTGTCCATCTACAACCAAATATTAAACAAAAAATAAAGGTAACATGTTTCATGTGTCATTTTTTCTTTGGCCTTTACTATCTTTGTGGAGTTTTGATTTGTTAGTATTATTGAACATACTATTGTTTCTGCACATAAACTTTATGTGCCATTTTAATTTTTTTGCTACCATCAACCTTTTCTTCTAACTCACACTGCTTTTTATAAATCAGGTGTAGGAAGTGATTACTTTCCCCCAATAATTCAAGACTTTATCTAAATATATTTTTCCCTTGCAATGTGAACTGGTTTCCTATAATTAGAAAAATTTTTTTCCCAGCAGAGTAATAGATCAGAATTCCCCTAAAGTTTTCAAATATTTCTATTTAACTTTAGTCTGAACACAACATGAAAAACTATATTTTCATTATCATGAGATTTTAAAATCCTGCATACTGCTTTTTTAAGAGAACAATTTTCCTGAGAAATCTACTTTAACACATCATTCTCTTGAACCCAGTCAGTATGGAAACTTACAATAGATGACAGATTAGGGGACCTTTGGACATTTAAAGATCATTGCATCTTCTTAATCCCACTGGTTTTATTTAGAGAATCCCCTTCAGCACTAGCAGTCAGAACCAATTTTGTTTGACTGAGTTACTGTAATTTGCCTATCAGCTCTGCTAGAGTAGAGTTTGGCAAGTCTTAGTACAAGTGACTTAGTGAATCAGTGCCTTAAAACAGTTCAGGGGAGCACTACTCAATGAATGGTTGCTGCATGAATGAAGGGATGAATGGATAGTCTGTTGCTGCTCAGAGATAAGTTCTCTGGAAAAGCTTCATGATCACTTTATGATTGTATAATAGAGTACCTGCCTTTTTTATTCAAAGTCCTTTTCAACCTGACAGATAAATTTGATGTTCCCCCTTCCTTCCAGCTAGTGACTCTGTTTTTCCCTCCTTAGACTTTAATTCTGGTTCTTGTCATCAGGCATGAAGGGAGTACGTAATACCTCTTAAATGGCTGCTATTTGTGTTCACTTGGAGGACAAAGGAGAAAATCCTATTTCTGAGTTCTCTGGCTCAGGGATACATTTCTTGGTGCAAGTATCTGAGTGGGGGCATTTGATTTTGCACTCACATCTCTCTGGTCTCTGATATTACACCTGCACATCTGAATTCCTGATACCTTTGACTATCCCCACGCGGGCTCTGAGTCTTGAATTCTGCTTGGATCCTGGCTCAAAATATCTTCCTGTGCTTCACTGATGCTTTTCCTTACCTCATACTCTTGATCTGCTTTTTGTACTGAATATATTTCTACTGTATCCCATATTCATAATTAAAAAAAAGTCTCTTATGTTCTTTCTTCTCCCAGCCATGACTCAGATTGACATCCCAATCTTGACCAAGAATCCCATGCTCAACTTAGTCCATTCTACTACCTCTTAAGTACCAAGTAGGTGAAATAGATCTCTGACAGCTGGCCAGTCAATAGTCGACTCCTATCTATTGCCCAGTCTAATTATAAAGCACCCAACCTCCCTCCAGAAAGTCTACATCACTGGTCAACTGTATTTGCTTCTGAAGGACATTTCTTCCCCTGGAGGACTGGACTATAGCTGATTTTTCACTCTTCATTGTCTCTGTGTGCCACCTTCTTTGTAAAATTATATGCCTACTTTTAAAACACAAACAACCTGCTTCTTAATCTTGCCTGTTTTCTTCATTCTACTTAGTTTTCTCCCTTCCTCTCTCCTTACAAGACTTTGTTTTTGTAACTAATCATTAAATACCCAGATGTGTGTTGTCCCACATGCAGCACCTATCTAGCCACATTTGGTATTTAACTCTGGAAATGTAGCTAGTTAGAACTGAGAATGTGCTGTAAGTGTAAAGTGGTATGTGCAATGAATTTTGGAAACATAAAGAAAATAATGTAACTTTTAATCAATTGCATATTGAATAATATTTTGGATATATTGGGTTAAATTAAATATAATATTAAAATGAATTTTGCCTGTCCTTTTGAATTTTCACTAAAGTAAGGACAATGGGCAAAGAGGGTTTGGTGGGGCTGTGGGGTGGGGAACCAGGGAGTCCACACATCCTTGAGGGAGCATCTGGTCTTCAGCTTCTGCTGATTATTGCCACTCAGAAAAGCAGCAGTATTGACAGAGCTTCCAGTCTTTAATACAAGCCAGAAACCCAGATTTTTGTGTGACGTCTCCAGAGTCTTCAAATTTTGTCAGATAACTTAGATAATTTTTAAATATCACAGGCATATATAAATTTAGCCCATATATATATTTCCTACTCCTTGCCACACTGAGTGCTTGGCATGTGCTATCTGGGACACAGTGGGTGTCAATACATTGTTAAAATTAATAGACTGATTTTTTGCCATGAGTTCTCTGGAGTTCACCAGCCAGGAGCAATGAATGGTGGGATGAAAATCAGAATGAAGTGGGTTGAAATGTGGAAAGGGAAATGGGACAGGGAGGGTGGCTAAAAATTTGGTTCTATACAGGGGATAAAAGAAAGGGGTAGGGGAGAACAATAGTGGGCCATGGGAAGGTTTTTTGTTTGTGTGTTCTGTTTTATGGAGCTCACCTCATTAGGTTGATGAGAGAGAGCCTGTGAAGAAGAAGAGGTTTAAGATGAAAGAGAATGGGGTATCACTGATGTGGTGAGCTCTCTAAGGACATGGGTTGTAGAGGATCCCGTAGACCAGTAGTAGTAGCCAGAAGTAACCTCCCTATTCCATTGCAAATAAAAGGAGATGGTGTGGATATGGATGCAGAAAAGTCTGTAGATTTGGTGGCAGCAATTTGAGGATGTTTCATCTGATAGACTCCATCTTGTTTTGAAGTGTGATTAGGATTTGGATGCAGGGAGACAGTGAAAGAATATTGCCAACCACGTAACATGTGTATGCAAGAATGCAAGAGTCAATAGTGGGACCAAAGCCTAAGGTGTGGGAAGAAAGGTGAAAATGAAGTGTGGTCATTGTGGGGGCTGAAGATGTTTTCTTGGACCAGAAGGGAATCCTGGGGATGGCTGTGCCGGGGAGACAGCAGAGATTTGTGTGAATCTTTGGGGAAAGGGAGAGTGGAAAGAGGTAATCACAGCATGTTTTCTCCTTTACTTGTGTCTTTGATTTTTCCTGGTTCTCAACAGCAATGCATTTATTGACAAGTCTCTTTTGGAGGGGAATAAGTTTTGAGTTTGCATTTATGCAGAATGGTTAAGCATACCAGCACCATACTGTCAGCTAGTTATTATCATAGCTCTCATTCTTGATATTTTGGAGTCTTCAGAATAATAGTTCCCTTCTTTGCAGCATTAAGCACTAAAAGTAGTGTCAAGAGTCAAAGAAAGGATAAATTTATGTTTGTATGATTAAAAAGATTAGGCAAAACAAGAAAACCTCTTACATATCCCTATTACCTGAATTCTTAAGGTGCTTGACATAGTGGCTAAATATTTGAAGAAACAGTTCTAATGAAGGGTTTGGAATCCAAGGGCTCTGTTGGAAATTTTCATTCTTAAAGCACTGTGCTTAGGTGAATGTGCTTTCTCTCTCATATGCAAGGCAAATGGTCAATATCTGAAAATTGCCAATAGATAGTCTATTAAAATAGAAATCTAAACCTTTAAGCCACATTTAACTTGTTCTTTTATTCAGATGTAAAATAGCTTTTGATAAAAGAAGAGTTCAGCATTTTTACTGTTGCTTTTGAATAGTATTTTCACCACACCAAATTAGAAATCTGACTGTTTTCCAAAATATCTTTTGGGATTGGAATAGACTTTGAAGACAAGCTTTGTGTTACCACAGAGTTGTTGCCAAGCCTCATGTGCCCTTTAAAGACTGAACCTCCTGAATCAGCAGGGGCCATGCTGTCTCTGCTGAGAGCAGATGTGGCTGTGTCTTCTTGTCCTTTCACCTTCCTCGGTTCTTTTTAACCTTTATTTATTTGTTTCATATTCATCATGACATTCTTTTCTTTTAATGTTTTAAAAATTGATCTATAATAGTTTGCATATTTATAGAGTATAGTATGGTTTTTGATACATGGAGGCAATGTACAATAATCAAATCTGGGTAATAAGCAAACCCATCATCTCAAATGTTGATAGTTTGTATTGGGAATATTCAAAGTCCTCTCCTCCAACTCTTTTGCAATATACAAGAAATTATTGTTAACTATAGTTAGTTACCTACTGTGCTATAGCACACTAGAACTTATTCCTCCTATTTGTATTTTTGTAACCATCACCAACCTCTCTCTATCCCTACTCTCCTCTGCTGTCCCCAGCCTCTGGTTACCACTACTCTACTCTCAACTTCTATGAGATCAAGTTTTTAGCTTCCACATTTGAAGGAGAACAGGCGGTACTTGACTTTATGTGCCTGGCTTATTTTACTTAACACAATAATCTCCAGTTCCATCTATGTTGTCACAAATGACAGGATTACATTCTTTCTTATAGTTGAATAATATTTCATGCTGTGATGTGTGTGTGCCTCACACTTTCTTTATCCATGCATGTGTTGAAGGAAGCCAGAGGTGAGGGACAGTGATGGGGTCTAGCTGTGACTGTGCCCTTGCCTGATTCTGTCTGGCTTTGCGTACATGCCAATTCAACTCCACAGAGTTTCAAGTTTTAAAAACAAACAAACTTGACATTTAGATCATTCTCTGAAGTCAGTGTCTTCTCCCTTTGGCCCATTAGACAATATTCACCGACTCTAAGTTCAGATGGGTGCTTTTGTGATTTTCTCATGTCCTCAGTGGAAATAAGCTGAGTAAGACTTAGAGGAAGAGGCAAAGATAGGAGGGAAACCAGCAGTTGGCAGTTTCCTAGGCCCCATGCCCTCTGCTTCTGGGATTTTCAAGAAAGATGGAGCTTTGTAAAAGCATTCTTATACTGATTCCTTTCTATCTGAGCTTTTCAGTTTGTTTGATTTCAACTTTTTTTTTCCTCAGCATTTGCCAGACATGAGGAATGACCGTATGGAACTTGCCATAAGAGGATCTGGTTTATCTTGGCTAACCAAGCATGGTTAGCCTATTGAACTCTGTCTCTGAACAATTGTAGGACAATGTTATTTAGGTCTCAGTTCTTCCTTCTCTGTCCCCACATTTTGTGCTTTCTAGTGTTTTTATTTCTCTTTCTTTGCTTGGAAAATGAGCAGGGAAAATAAGTAAAGCATAATTGGGCAATTTTAAAAAATTCATAATATTTTTTCATGATGAAGTTTAAATTATTGGTTCCTGTGTTGTTTGTGGTATTTTGTGTTGCTTTGACATATACTTTGCATGTACATGTATCTACACACCCACAAAAACACACAAAATATGCCTTTGCC
The DNA here is from genome assembly GCA_025594165.1 of Tamias sibiricus. Lineage (NCBI taxonomy): Eukaryota > Metazoa > Chordata > Mammalia > Rodentia > Sciuridae > Tamias > Tamias sibiricus. Next base: position 89,977,108 of record CM046662.1, read on the forward strand.
ATGGGTGGTTTATGCACATGCCTACTCTTTCACACACATAATATTCTTTTAATCTTTTTTTTTTTTTTTTGGTATTGGGAATTGAGCTCAGGGGTGCTTAACCACAAGCCACATCCCCAGCCATATTTATTTTTTATTCTGACAGAGTATCACTAAGTTTCCTCAGCCTTGCCAGGTTGCTGAGGTTGACTTTGAACTTGTGATCCTCCTGCCTCAGCCTCTACAGCCACTGGGATTACAGGCATGCACCACCATGCCCAGATCACATACACTGTATTTTTCACTGGAGTTAAAGAGAACCTGGAGAACTCCAGTATTCTTCCCCTTCTAAATTTAATCTTCCTTTTTGATATGATAGTACTAAATTTCAATGAAGATATAATTGTCACAAGTTGTTTGTCTAGTCTGAGTAGATGTAAGCTACCCCAAAAGCTCTCTGATTGCTAGAAAAAGATGTAACTATCAACTTCTACATGACTGTTCTACTTAAAACATTCTTCCTTCCCAAGAACTCCACTAGGTCATCATTATTGTTTCTGTTATTAGAAACATGTTATAAATTTCAAGAACTCTATGATTATATATTTTCTATATTCTACAGTCTCATTCCCTTTCTATCATTAATTTGCTTTATTTGCCACTGAAAAGACATGGTTTTAAGGGAAAGAAATGAAATAGTTTCATCTGCTAAGCATTCTATGTATTGTATCTCAAATGAACATTATAAATTATATACATTATCTCAAACCTCACTGAAATTTTGAGAGAGGTATATTTAGTTGTATTGTACATGTGGGGAAATCTTAGGCAAAGTGACTTTTCTGGAATCCTGGTTCTGTCCATAGTTAGCAACTTGGGTATTAATGGACATCTGAGTTTTGCCAAGGCCATAATTTACAGGGTGCTCACTGTTCTACCATTAATGAGGCCACATCATTATATAAGTGCAGAAACTATAATTGGCACCCAAACTCATGATTCCTGGTTGAGCTTCACTCTCCCTTAACCCCAGCCTTGCTAATGATCTGAGTGTCCTCGTTTGTTGCTTGGGAGAGACAGCTTTGGGAAGGTGCCATTGTTACCTACAGAAAAGTAATGAATGGTAATGGTTTATTTCATTTATTTGCAGGTTCAGTTTATAAGTGAATATTTTTCAGATCCATCTTTTTGTGAGTTCTGTACAGATATCATTTGATATCTATACAGATATCAAATCATGTTGTTAAAGCTTCTTTGAAAAGTAAAGCCATACCTTCCGTAATTAGTCTAGGAGTTATCTCTGGGCAAGGGCACATTGTTTTCTAAGCATCTAGTTGTTTTTTAAGGGTGGCCATTTGGGGTGTATTCCTTTAACATTAAGAAGACAAGATAGGAGATAATGTCTTCTGGGTTTGGCAGAACCTCTAATGTTCCTTGGTAATAATACACCAGCATTCAAATCTTAGTCTTGTGTCAGTCACTGTCTCAATTGCTCCATAGTCATTACTTCATTTAATCTTTGTGACAACTCTAAAGAGCAGGAATTCTTAGCCTCATTTTATAGATTAAAGCAAGAGAGGCTTAAAAGAGATGAACCAATTTTCCAAGGTCACACAGCTGGGATTTTGTACCTAAGTGGCTTATTCACATGACTCACATGATCTCTATAGTACACGAGTTTCCTCATCATTGAAGAGCTACTGGGTCTGCTTATTAGTGTTGTCTTGTAGCTATTTTCCAGATGTTTTAGAATGGGGAAAATTCAGTGAAAATATTAATATAGGGGCTGGGGATATAGCTCAGTTGGTAGAGGGCTTGCCTCACATGCACAAGGCCCTGGGTTCAATCTCCAGGACCGCCCCCAAAGTGTTAATGTAATTAACCAGCCTCCCCCATATACATACATATATATATATATATATATATATATATATATATATATGTATATATACACACACACACACACACATGTGTGTGTATGTGTGTGTATGCAGCTGGAAGATCTCTTTCCAACCCAATATCAATGATTTTAGTAATTCTTCTCTCTTCCTTTCTTTTTCCCTCCCTAAAATATTTATTAATATCTAACCTGTGGTAGACATGGTATCTTGCAAATGCCTTGCTAAAGAAGACAGAACAATTTCACATGGAGCTTATGTTCTAGTATAAGAAACTTACATGGCATTTTAAAATAATGCACAAGTCATTATCAATTACAATTGTGATAACTGATTCAGGGCAATACAGAGAACTACAGGAATGAATTGTAGTAGGCCCCGACTTGATCTTGAGAGAAGAGGAGGGACAGGGAAGATTTTCCTAAAGAAGTGACATTTAGGATGAAATACAAAGTGTGAATAGGAGTTGGCCAGGTTTGGGGGAAGAGGGGAGTAAGGGATGTAGCAAATAGTTCAAGCCGGTAGAAACCACAGCAGAAGCAGCTCAGGGAAAGATGTCTTGGGTAGCTGGAATTCAGTAAGGAAGAGGGAAAGGTTTGTGGATAATGGGTCTGAGGTTGTTGGCAGGGACCAGATCATGCAGGATTTTGTCATGGGAAGATTTGGGGCTTTAACAAGTACCGGGGTAGTCTTGATAGCCCAGTTGCTTAATCATGGAGAACAGAACCATCTTACCATCTTCAGGAATGTTCATGACTTTATTCTAGGAATAGTTTTTTTTTTTTTTTAAATTGTTGTTTCTTTGTGTAGAATCAGTGTCCTCACAGATTTGCACTGTTCACTGGAAAGGAGATTGGGGCTACCTTTTCCCAATTAGAATGAGATATTTTAGAACTATATATAAGAAATAGAAATAGCTACTAGATGAAAATATTTCTCCCCCTGGAAAAACATACCATTTTATTCTTCCTGTTGCTTTTTTATCAAGTACCACTGGAAAGTAAATGAAGGCAGGGAATGCAATCTAATGTTCCATTGTCAATGCTCAGGGGAGAGATTCTTACAGACAGCACATTTCAGAGTCTAGATGGAGATGGAAATTAGATAAAGCTCAGTGATCCAGATGTTACAACTCTAAATTATGGAAAACATATTTTTCATGAGTTTCCAATTTCTTTTTTGAAGTTAGGCTGGGAGAAAAATGAAGAACTTTGGAAAGGGATTCTGTAAGGAGGTGTACATTTAAAAATCTATGTTGTTTCTTAGTACAATTGTAGTGATTGGGAAGACTGCTTATTAAATGGATCTAAAGCATGGGGAAAAAGACATGATTTAAGTTTTGTATTTTCCTGTCTATTTTCTCAGATATAAAATTTAACTTTTGTATTTTCATGTACAGCCAATACTCACTTTTGTGAAACAGATTTGCAGCAGTGCTCCCAAGTAAGAAGGAAAGCTTAAAGTATGTGAAAGCTCACCATTACATTTGTTATTCAGAGTTACAGGAGGAAAAAAAAAAGAAATGTAAAAATTTCTCATGGAGACTATAGTTTTAAACAATCAAATCTCAAATGACAACATAAAGCAGCCCACCTGCCACTGAAAACCCAGTGCATGGATCCGAGCATGTCCTGCAGTTGTCAGTGGTCAGAAATCGTACTGATGTTGACTCAGGCCAAGTCAGGCTTGCCGATCTCTGTTTTGTCCTTCCCAGATGACTACTAGGATGATCAACACCCAGGCTACAGGAGCTTCCTAAGTACCTCAGCTTTACTGTCATCTGGAATAGGAAATGGCATCTAGTAAAAATTCTCAATGATAGAAACAACACCCAAGTCAATAGGGTATAAAGAACTTACAGTCTTTATCTCCTACAATGGGAAAATGTGATGTGGTCTTTTATTTTTTATTGTTGTTGTTCTTTGTAAAGCATTTTACTAAAGTCATAACCAAGTAAACACTATACTCTTCAAACAGTAAAGGGATTTAATAGTAATTCTAATTTTGTTTTGGCATCATAGACCTTTTTCAGAAGCTAGGGAAAGTTGTCACATAAAGAAACATAAATGAGTACAAAGCCAAAATTGTGCATCATTTTTCTAGGAAGAAAGATTATGACTTCCAACCCACAGAACTCTCACTTTCCCCTTGGGAAGAAAAGAAAACTCACTGATAATTCTCATGAGAATAAGATGCCCAAATTAGCATTACAAAAATTAAAACCTGAGTTTCTGAATTTTCAACATGACACTGTGTATTATTTGTCCTAGAATCTTGCAGGGAACAGGGATTGATTCTTTAAAAAGATCTGTAGACTATCTTCTGAAGAAGAGGTGCAACTGTGTTCAGATATAGACAAGTGGCCATGTCCCATAGCATTTACTGAAGACACCAGGATACAAGTAAAAACTTTGGCTACAAATGGAGCTTACTGTTAATATGGGGTTCTGTTTCCTGGAAGGTGATTTCTGTTTCCTTCCTATATATTCTTATATAGAGGATATATCTTCTTTGGGTTTGAACCACTAAGAAGCAAGATTCCTTTACCAGAGGACAAGATAACTAATCATAGTTTTGCTAATGATTCTCCTCAGTGGGAAATATTTGCTGCAGATCAGCTTCATATACATGGAATCTAAACTCTGTTCTAGATTCTGGGGACCCAAGGCTCCTGCCCTCCAGAGATCTTTCCTCTTAGATTAGGAGACTGTGTGTGTATGTTTGTACATGCATTTGTGAGCTGAATTCTCCCTGGATTAGGCTCAAAGGAGGGTGTGCCCCCCCCCCCAACACACAGACATAACTACCAAGTAACATAAATGTCCAACTGTTAAGTAAATAAACCCACAGGAATTCCTTTTCTGAGGAGATAAATACAGAGGCTTAATTATCTCATTTGTTGGGACATTGGTCTGGTTTATACTAGTAGTAATGTGAATAAGCCTTTGTTCTCTTAGCTCTCTGTTTATTTCCTTTCAACAATTTTATGGTCATCTTAGAAATAAATGTTCTAGGAAATACAGAAGCCTGTAGTCTGTGAAGAAAGTACTTTGTTAAAGTTAAAGGGCAGTTCTCAAACCTGAGAGGTGGATGATTCAGTGGGACGTGGATCTCTGAGCCCTGGACCATGACAAATGGAAGTACAAGTACTTCCTTTAAAATAAGTGAAATAACTACATGCCTAACTCTGGAGCTTATGGCCTGGAAGCCTGACTCTCTGCTTAGGGCAGCAGGCCAGGAGAAGGGAACTGAGTAGGGATGGGGTGGAAGGTGAACCCCTGTTGGAGAATGGATGCTTGGTGTGCCAGAGGTGAGTAGACTGGCCTGCGGTTGGGGCTGGCTCCATAGGTCCTGCCAGGCTCTGAAGCTGAAGAGGTGCATGATCCTTTCCCACATAATGATGAGGAAATCTGACAAGTGGGTAGGAAAGGCAATGTCTTGTGAGATAGTTGGAGCAGAGCCTAGTCATCAGGGTTGTCTTATTCAGGACTCTTCCTTTGCCAGTGACAGGAGCTCGGCTCTCCCTGGAGTAGGATTTAAAGGAGGTTGTTTTGGCTCACACCTGAGAAGACCCAGGACAGGCTGGATCCAAGGCCCCAAATAATGTTTTCAGGTCTCTTTGTTTCTTTCCCCAGCAACCCTCATTTCTTTTCTTCCTTTTTCCAGAATTGCTTGGCTTTGGACATCTTCTCTCTCTTAAGTAGGCTCTTTATACATAATGTATCCCAGAAACTCCTGTGTGACATTGCTTCTTTGGGCAAATGAAGTCAGTAAACAGACTTCTAATTGTTAGATAAATTCCAGGCCTACAGGCCACACTTCCCAGGTACCTTGGACAGGCCACACCTCCCAGGTGCCTTGCAGAGCCAATCATGGCACACAGGTTCCCCTTCCAACCCCAGGCAGCCTATGGAGTCTGGGGTCTCTCAGACCACCAGAGTCCCTATTTAAACCCCGGCCAGGCTGAAACTCGTCCTTTTTCACCTCCTTTTCGCCCTTCTTCCCTTTTTGCTCTTTTCCCTCTTTCCATCCCTTTTCACCCTTCCTGTCCCTTCTTCCCTTTTTGCTCTTTTCCCCCTTTCCATCCCTTTTCACCCTTTCTGTCCCTTCTTCCCTTTTCTTCTTTTCACCCCTTTTTGTCCCTTTTTCTTTTTCGTCGCCCCATCTCCTTTCCTCACCTCCCACCAATTTTCCTCATTCCCTCCCCCTCCACATGTCCCTCAGTCCCCACTGGCCATTATGGGCCCGTTAATAAACCCCTTTTACTACACGGCGGTCCCAGTGTGTGTTCCTTTGCCCTTCACTAAGGAACTCTGGAGCCTTACCAGTTCAGGAAGTCAGGGCTTCCTGAACTTCATAGATAACATTTTCATAATGCTAAGCCTTCCTACATTTGCAGAGTTTCTCCAGATCACATCTTCAAGTGGAGTGTTTAGAAAGGAGTGACTTATGGTTACTTTCTTTGCTTCATATATGCCTTATACATAGAAAGGAGCTTATAAGCATGCAGTCAAATTAGATAACTAATAAATGAGTTATCTATTGATTGAAAAGCTTTTAATTTTTAAACTATTAGGTAGAATGATTAGGGATAAATGATATAGTATGACATAAATGAACTTTAATTTATGGAATAGGTTCATTATTTAATTTTATTGCATTTGTTGCATGGTTTCCCCTCTATTGTCTGCATCCAGACTTCTTTCTAGTATCTCCTTTCCATACTTAAGTAAATTTCACAATGTTTTTCTTCCCAACATATCTCATACTACAACAATTTGAGCCTTCTATCAGAGTATTGTGAGATACCTTCACAATTTGTACAGATCAGTGGGCCCTTTTCTTAAGGAAAAGTATAGTCATGCTTTTAATTCTGTCCTGTGTTGTTAGCACTTGTGACTTGAGCCAACTGCTTCTGGAAACTTAAAAGAACTGACAAACTGAAATATCCATTCCTTTCCCTTGGGGACCTTATGTGAGGCCTTTACTAGGGGAAAGACTGTGTAGTTTGTTCAGATCCTTCATCATTATTCAATCCAGGACTTTCAATATTCCTTCCTCAAGAACGATCCTTGTTATAAATATGTATTTGAATATAGGGAGTTATATTTTGGATGGGTGCCATTTGACTGTGCTGTATTTTAAAAGAGATGTTTGGAATAAGTTTCTATTTGATATAAAAATAGGAAGGATTAAATGGTTCTTCTGCAACTCTGCAGAACAATAACAATGACTGCCACAACAGTAAAAACGTGTTCTATGGACATTGAAAACCATGTAATCTGTGTGTTTCTTATATAGATCTGGCTGCAAGAAACTTAAATCTAAACATAGGGTCTAAATGTATTATTCTATACCATATTCTCTGTAGTCTTACTTCTCTAATATTTATAAATGATTTCTCATTTTAAAAAAATCAGCATTATTTCATGGTCAAATATAATGTTTTTTGTTTGTTTAAAAAAATCTCAAGGAGTTAATTAGCTACAATTTTTTGAGATTATATGTTTCTGAGTTAAGCTACTATTCAACCTCCTGAGAATTTCCCAGATTGCTTCAACTATATTTATAGGGGCTTTATTTTCCAAGGTTAAGGAGAGATGGTTTCTCAAATATAGATGTTCTAACTTGGTTCCTAATTGTTTCAAGCACACAGCTGTCTACACAGTCCAGTCTCAGATTTTTGTACTGAGAACTGATGAAGTATTTATCTAATTGAAATATAATTCTTTTATATTACTGATATTTTTGTTTCTCATTTCTTTTCCTAAAACTGGGTAGAATGCTTAAGAATAGTGATGCTTTGAATATGTATCTTTTAAAAAATATTTTGTTTTAGTCAGACACAATACCTTTATTTTATTTTAATGTGGTGCTTAGGATCGAATCCAGTGCCCTGCATGTGCTAGGTGAGCACCCTACCACTGAGCCATAACCCCAGCCCGCTTTGGGTATCTTTTAAAGATATGTATGGGGTGCTCACTTACACAGAGGGCACTGTGCTAGATGCTATGAGTAGGAAATACCTGCTCTCCTCAACTATTTCATACCTGAAATGAGCTATGTACTCCCAGAAGTCATCTATGATTAAAAAAAAAAAGATTATTAATTGTACATCTTATTTCCAAGGTCTAGATTTCTTCATTTAGATGGACTCATGAAGGTAAAGGAGCAGGCAAAGATTTTAGTGAGGACAGACTTGTTATGGTTTGAAACTGTAATATCCCTCTAAAACGCATGTGTTAAAAGCCTGGTTCCCCTTAACACCAAAATGCCAAAACTCCTTTGTGAAGAGGGAGGATTCAATAAATCATTCCACCTCCACCTGTGGGGGGCTGCCCCTGAGCTACTTGAATGGCCTCTACTCAACCTTGGAGCCAAGGAGATTTTGGTCTGGAATTGCAAGTCTTTTTGTGGCTTCCCCCACTTAATGGATTATGCAAAGCATGTGGTGATCTCAGTCTTTTTTTTTAAATTTTTATTTTTATAATTTTTAATATGTACAACTCATAGTGCATGTATTTAGCATCTTTTTACATACAACTGTTTGTATACAAAGTATATTCGTACAATTCAGGTCTTCAATCATGCATTTAGGAAAATGATATCCATCTCATTCAACCACCTTTTCTTTTCTTTCCTTTTCTTCCCCTCCCTCCCCCCTGATCTCAGTCTTCAGTAAGCTAGAGAGGCTGCTCTGTAGCTCCGGACTTTGGTGTTACCCATTGGGCTTGGACAGACCCCCCTCCTATCTTATTTGGCAAAAGAACATTCCATTGAAATCTTTTGAAGCCCCCTTGTATAAATGAAGCAAAAGCAGGCTCTTCTCTCTCCTTCCAGTGTCGAAGCAGGACCCTTGAATTTGCAGAGCTGTCCCGCCCTCACTCTTCAAAATTACTTCTGTGTTGTGTGATTTTTTGCCATATTTCTCATCCAGCACATTTCACACAAGGGAAACCCAAAATTAATAGCACGCACAGAAAAGAAAAGTTCAGAGGTAGGACCTTTAGGCAATGATTAGATCATGAGGGTTCTGACCTCATCAGTGGATTAATTCATTAGTTCACTGATGACAAAATGGACCACTGGGAGGTTAGATCTAATGAAGTAGGTCATTGGGGGTGTTCCCTGGAAAGGCTTATCTTGTCTGCAGATAACTGCCCTCTTCCTGGCTGCCATGGGCTAAGCAGCTTTCCTCCACCATGCCTCTCCACCATAACATTCTGCCTCACCCCAGGGTCAGAGGAAAGGAGACAGTTGACTGTGGACTGAATCTTCTGAAACTGTGAGCCAAAATAAATCTTTTCTCCTCTGAGTAGTTCTGGTCAAGTATTTTGGTCACAGTGATGAAAAATTAACTAACACAGACCCAAAGAGCATACTTTGATGTTCTGCCCAGACTCCTTTATCTGGGACATGTCCATCCCCTGGCTGATGGGGTTTGAACTATGATGGCTGCAAATATGTGCCTCTACTGGACATTGCCCTTGGATACAGGAAAATGTCTGCCCTCAACACCAGGAAATAGTCCTCTCCAAACTGTGTCTTTCTAAGGGCTAATGACTAATTGATTCAGGGTTATAAAGACTCAGCCTCTTGCTTTAATTTGGGGGCAACTGCAGTCCCAGCTCCAGGACTTCTCACATGATTGGCAGAGGCCTCATTTGAAACCACATTGTGAGTCACTTTCTCCCTCTGCCCAGACTTGCTTCCTTACTTTCTTACTGTGCATCTCCTGATGCATCCCACACTACTCACATAAACCAGCTACGTGCAGTTCTCCATTGCAGAGAATATTTGCAAGGAACTTTGACTGAAACCATTGTGGAATTTCTTAAACTGATCTGTAAGTTCAAGGAAGAAACAATTAGATATTATAGAAACAGCAGCAAAAATTCTGAAGGGCTTGGTGACAGATGGGCATTTTGAAGACAGTCAAAGGAAGTTTTGCTGGTAGGGTTACACCCAGGCTTAAAATGACATTTATGGGAGGATAAAGAAACACACATGTGCCAGAGAAGATGAGCGTTAGGTGGCACCAGAGGACAGTGAAGCTAACCAGAGATTGCAAATACTAAAACGAAATCATTTATCATAGAAAAAAAGTAAGTTTTCTATAAGCATTTTAAAAAATTCATAAAATGCTAATGTGGAAGAAATCTTTTTTCTTTCAGCTACAAAAGCACACTGTAACCTGGAGATTCAAGTGATGCAGAGAATTGGTATAAAAACATCTAGCAATTAGTGTTCATGTACTACCTCTTTGTAAAGATCAGGGAATCAAATGTAAGAATTCTGTGAATCAAGAGAATAGTTGGCATTCCTTTGTTGTGGATCAAGGTAGGAGTTCTTCAGGAGGTTCTCTGACTCCTAACAGTATATTTACCTGGTGCATTGCAGTTGCTCAGTTACTTATTGAATGAATGCATGAATCAATGCATGAGGCTGGAAGCTGAAGGCAAATGCTGGACATTTTCCTTGCTATCTTCTTCTGAATAATTTTTCTACTGCATATTTTCTTTAATAATGGAATTTGCTTCATAAAGTCTCCCAGTTTAATGGGACTTGTGATGCTTTGGGTTGACTACCATGGGCAAATATATTATTTTAACATTTATTTAAAGTAGAATGAACTTCTAGGAATCTATTATAAGGACAATTAAAATGCAACCCAAAATATATATGGAATTGTTCATCACTGTGTTACTTTTCATGAAAAAGTGGGAAGTGGCTAAAATTTCCAACAATAAGGAAATGCTTAAATAATTATCATGAATGCATTCTCTGGGTTGTTACCTCATCATTTTTAATGTTTTAAAAAAAATTTGGTGTGCATTTTAAAATAAGGTTTATTTTTTGGAATAATTTTGTACAGAAAAATTGCAGAGTTCCCATCTACATTGCTCCCAGTTTCCCCTATTATTAATATCTTACAGTACTGTACTATATTACTTATATTACTATAATAGAATAGGATATTAAAAAAACTTGTTAGATTTGATTAACTTGAATTCACTGTTAACTTTAAATCCATACCTTATTCGGATCCCCTTAGTTTTTACCTAAAATTCTTTTTTTTGTTCCAGGAGCCTATACTGGGCACTATATTACATTTAGTTATATCTCTGTAACCTCTTGGTGGCTGTGATAGTTTGTCAGACTTTTCTTTTCTTTTTTAAATGACCTTGCTAGTCTTCAGCAGTACTGAGAAGATATTTTGTAGAATTTCTTAGTTGGGATTTGTTTGACATTTTTTTCCTCATAATTAGGGTGCAGTTAATGGGTTTTAGAGAAGATCATAAAGGTAAGGTGCCATGTTCATACCATCATGTCAAGGGCACTATATTAGTCAACTCTGCATTACTATAACAAAATGTCAGAGGTAATTATCCTGTAAAGAGAAAGGGTTTATTTTATCTCGTGGTTCTGGAGGTTGTAATTCAAGATTGGGTTACCCTATAACTTGCATCTGGCAAGGATGGCATGTCACATGCCAGGTGAGAATACCTGGCAGAGCAAACTACTTACTTTATGAGCCAGAAAATAAAGAGTAAAAGAGAGGGGCTAGGGTCACAAGATTTTCTTTAGGGATAACATCCCTATGACCTAATGACCTCATAGTAGGTCCATGTACAAGGCATACTGCCACACTGGAGACCAAGATTTTTTTTTTTTTTTTTTTTTTTTTTTTTTTTTTTGTGGGCACTCTGAACCACACCCCCAGCTCTATTTTGTATTTTATTTAGAGACAGGGTCTCACTGAGTTGCTCAGTGCCTTGCTTTTTTTTTTTTTTTTTTTTTTTTTTTTTCTGAGGCTGGCTTTGAACTGGCTATCCTCCTGTCTCAGCCACCTGAGCTGCTAGGATTACAGGTGTGTGTGCCATCCTGCCCAGCAAGACCAAGCTTTTTAACCATGGGTCTTTTTTTTTTTTAATATTTATTTATTTGCTTTTAGTTGTACACAATGCGTTTTTACGTGGTGCTGAGGTTCGAACCTGGGCCGTGCACGTGCTAGGCAAGCGCTCTACCACTGAGCCACAACCCCAGCCCTTAACCATGGGTCTTTGGGGAACATTGAATATCCAAACTGTTGCAGGTACATACTGTCAGTATGACTTATTACTGCTAATGTTAACCTTGGTCATTTAACTGAGGTCCTGTTTGTGAGCTTTCTCCTTTCTAAAGTTATCCAATATTCCCCCATCCCACTCCATTGCTTATATTGTAGTCTTTGGAGTAAAGGTACTCTGTGCAGTTTACAATTAAGGTGTGGGAAGAGATGTTTTACCTCTTTGAGGATGGAGTACTTATATAAATTATTTGGAATTCAGCACAGATTTGTTTTTTTCTCCTCTGTTATTTACTAAAACACACACATACATATATACAGATACACACATATATTTATTTATTTGTTCATTCATTTCAGTGTGTACTCATGATTATTTATTTTATACTTTGAATTATAATTAAATACTACTGTTTGTTTCTTTGCTAATATTGTTCCAGCTTTGGCCAGTGGGAACTCTTTCATATGGCCCTTCTGTCCTTTTGACCCCTGTGTCTCTTTGACATACTCTCATCATTGTGTGTCACATCATTTTGTGTGTGTGTGTGTGTGTGTGTGTGTGTGTGTGTGAAAGAGAGAGAGAGAGAGTTCTTGAGCACTTCCTTACTGTAGGATGCCCCAGGCTCATCTTTTGTATTTCTTGCCCTTGTCTTAGGAATAGCCATTCTCCAGATCCCTCATTTATTTATTTATTTATTTGGTACTGGGGATTGAACTCAGAGACACTCAACCAATGAGCCATATCCCCAGCCCTATTTTGTATTTTATTTTAGAGATAGTGTCTCACTGAGTTGCTAAGTGCCTCGCCATTGCTGAGGCTGACTTTGAACTCCTGATCCTCCTGTTTCAGCCTCTCCAGCCACTGGGATTACAGGCATGTGCCACTGCACCCAGCTCCCTCATTTCTTTTATTGGTGAATGAAATTAGAAACCAAGATCTGGACACTAAATGTGCTCAGTTCTATTGGGTGGGGAACATTTTTAATGGAATAGAACAATGTTCATTGTAATCTGAAATTTTAAAAGATTAGATAAACTGTGATATAAATTGTATGTATTTATAATCTATAAATATAGTTCATCAAAAGGCAAAGAAAAATATTAAAATGCAAACACTTCATTCAGCCTATTTATCAAAAGTTTGTGAGTTTTTTATGCTTCTGTTTCTTCTAAGTTCTTGATTATGCATTATATAGCTTGTAGTTAGAAATAGTAGCAAGTGTTTTTTTTAATATTATAATGATTTTTAGAAGGTAAAATGAGACAGATCTTGTTAGTTTTACTCATCTTCTCAGACTGATTTTTAGTAATCATTAAGATCCTGTGTCCAACAAGCCCTTCTCATGTATACAAGGAATTAGGCCAGAAGCTTATCATTATCTGTTCTGAAGGGAGTTTGAGGATAATGTACTGATGGAAATCTCCCAGCAAACCACAGCACTGTTCAATATCTTTACCAGTGCAGATGCAGATGTTCCTCATCATTTAAGGGAGCCGGCTGTGTTGACAAATGCATAGGTTGAAGAAATCATAAACAAAAAATGTAGTTAATACACCTCACTTTCTGAGCACTGAGCTTGATGGCAGAGTACACTGTAGTGTATCAGTTGTTTCTCCTTGTGATCACACAGCTGACTGGGAGCCGTGGCTTGCTGCCACTGTTCAGCATCATGAGAGCATATCACATCACACATCACTAGCCCCAGGAAAAGATCAAACTTTGGAATTCAAAATATGGTTCCTACTGAATCTGTGTTGGTTTTCCACTGTCATAAAGTGCAAAAATTATAAGTAGCATCATTGTAAATTGGGACCATCTTTATGGTTTAAGAATGTTTCTTTCTTTCTTTCTTTCTTTCTTTCTTTCTTCCTTTCTTTGTACTGGGGATTGAACTCAGGGTCACTTGACCACTGAGCCACATCTCCAGCCCTATTTTGTATTTTATTTAGAGACAGGGTTTCATTGAGTTGCTTAGCACCTCGCTTTTGCTGAGGCTGGCTTTGAACTCGGGATCCTCCTGCATCAGCCTCCTCAGCCATTGGGATTACAGGTATGGGCCAGGGCTCCCAGCTAAGAATGTAATAATTTCTTATGACAGAGTTTCTTGAACTTTCATAGTTTGGGCCATATCTACCACTCCCCCAACACACATCTGTATGAGATTTGTTCAATAGTTTTCTCTAATCTGACTTTCAAAAAATTTAAATGCATAATTCAGAAAACGCTTTCTCAAGCAAAAATCTATATCATGAATCAAATGAAAATTTAAAACACAGTGGAACCAAATAACTATTAAGATTAAAAAATAAAGCAAAGAAGTTTTTATGTAAAGTAAATCTGAAAATTTGACTGAAAAAGTCCTGGAGGTTTTGGACCTAACTTCAGCATTTCATTTTGCTTTTTCTTATTCCCACTAACTAAGGCACTCTGCTTTTACTGTAGAGCTCTTTATTGGTCACAACTGAAGGAGCCCTAATTGGGAAGGGCTGTTGTAGCTAGCTGGAAGCCATGGGTTCCACCTGATATGTATGTGACGCACCAGTAGGCACCCGCAAACCTGAAGGTATATAACCGGGTGAAAGCGGTCCGAGTTAGGAGAACGGAGAATTCAGTCAGCCGGGCAGTCACTCGGTCGGTCAGAAGAATCAGAGCGGCCAGAACGTAGGCAGAGCGGTTACAGAAGAGAAACCAGATAGAAGAAGTAATGACTGGCCAGAGTTAGGCCGAGGCTCCAGAGGACTGGTCAGAGTAAGGCCGAGGCTCCCGAGGAAGACAGAAGACAGAAGACAGAAGAAGGAAGAAAGAAGAGAGAAGAAAGAAGCTCTAATCTTTCTCTAAGCTAAGCTCTATCTTTCTTTACTCTAAGCTACTAAGAAAAATCTTTCTTTCCCTCTCTAAGAAAAATCTTTCTTTCCCTCTCTAACTCTAAGCTACTCTAAGCTAAGAAGCTCTATCTTTCTTTACTCTAAGACAGAAGAAGGAAGAAAGAAGAGAGAAGAAAGAAGCTCTAATCTTTCTCTAAGCTAAGCTCTATCTTTCTTTACTCTAAGCTACTAAGAAAAATCTTTCTTTCCCTCTCTAAGAAAAATCTTTCTTTCCCTCTCTAAGCTCTAAGAAAGTAGAAGTAAAAGTAGTAAAAGCTTAACTCTGCCTCCGAGAATTTTCCCGCGGCACCGTGGCTGGCCACAACAGGCAGCTTACAACAACTCTCCTGATTTTCATTTTTTTTTTTCTATTGGGAGCATTTAGTGTAATACCTGCTTATTTTCCAGATGTTAGCAACCTCAGGAGAGCTCTTCCCAGTCTTTCTGACTTGGTCAAATCCCCAGTTATAGTTTTCTCATTTATATACCTCTACTTCATTGTGCTGTTCACAATTGAAATGTTATAATAGTGAGATTTTAAAATGTTTTTATTAGTGCATTATAGTTATACATAATATTGTGGGTAAAATGTAGGTTCTGGAGCCAGTCTGCCTGGGCTGGAATTCTGGCTCCACCACTTACTTGCTATTTACTTAGGTAAGATATGTAACCATTCTGTCCCTGCATTTTCTCACCTGAAAATTGAGATAATTATGCTAATTATCTCATAGTATTACTCTGAGAATTAAATTCATGTAAAACACTTAGAATACTGGTTAGTGCATAGTAAGATCTCAACAGATAATAACTGCTATAATTCTCACTATCAATAACATCTTTGTTTCTGGTTGACTTTATAGGTGACTCATAAAGAAGTATTATCAGAAAATTTAGGATCACAAATATAATATTGATCAAAAAACAGTAAGGAAAGGAATTATTTGAAACTCTATTATGAAATGTTTCAGTGGTTTGTGGTTTGGAACACTATGTTATTGACATTTTTATTGATTGAATTTTTAGCAGGGGAAGTAGAATTGCCTCTCTTTAGTTTTTCTTTTTTTACATCTAGGAATTCATTGCTAGTTCAATAAAAAGATAATTTGATCGGTATTTTGTGGCCCAGACAAGCATATTTAATAATCATGAAAAGTACAAATGGAACAACAGAATGTCTTCTGTTAGGATATTCAGTCATGCTTTCAAAATTAGCAAATTTAAAATTTCTTCTCACCCCCAATCCATCCTCACTGCAAGATTTCATATGTAATGAAATGAAAAGTCTTCTTTTTTAGAACTTTAATTAGTCTTATTTTTATGTTAGCATGGATTTGCACATTTATTTTCTTAATACTTTTATCTTCATTCTAATCATAATATCTTTTATAGCTATTTTCATTAGGAAAGGACAAAGACAAAGATTCACTGTATAAGGTTAATATAAGAAAGGTGTAATACAATGTTTATGTTTGCAGTACATTGCTGCTTACTTGCATCTTGGTTAGTTTTCTATTGTATTTGAACTTGTACATGTCACACATTGTTTTTTTGTCTTGTTTTAAATGTGTGTGTGTGTGTGTGTGTGTGTTTTTAAACTTACTATGATCAGAGGAAACTCCTCAAATTATGCCAGGTAACTAGTTATCCCATCCTCTGGCAATGTTCTTGGAAAATATGTAGATAAAAATTCTTATTTAGTATATATTTAAAAAGGTATGATTTCGTTTCTAAAAGGAACAGTGATTTTCACATACATGGAATTAAGAAAATCCATCTATGTGTTCTCACCCTTCTTAGTTTTGTTTATATTCTGCTAGTTACCTTGTAATCTGATATACCTATGTATGCTAGCTGTTGATTTTCATCTTCCAAACACACCAACTGTTCATTCCTTGAATGATTTAGGCATTAGTCAACTTTAGTAAATGGCTAGAAAAAAATTTTTAAGCACCATCACCTGGAATGTACATAAAATCACCTTATTTGTCTGTTCTGCCTAGGTTATTACTGTGTCATTAAATGGGCAGATTGTCAAAGTAATGATAGAATTGAGCTGTAATTCTTACAGTGCTTAAAACTTGGGAATTAAATTGGCCCCATTGAAAGTATAGGGTACTATAATTATGATTTTAACCTGTTCCTTCCTATTATTTATTATTTATTAAAGTGAAAGCTGAAAAAAGGTAAAAATTAGGAATATAATTACACATGTAGGGCAAAAATAGGAATGGCTTTCATATTAAAAACATAAAAGTGTGAAGGTAGATCCTAGACTCATACTGTGTAGGCTCAGATCCCAGCTCCACTTCTTAGGTAAGGGCAAATACAAATTAAAAATTAAAAGAGAGTTTTTAATTCTCTTTCTTAAAAATAAGAGAAAACATTTCTACTCAAATCTTTTTCTTAGTGCATTTTCTTAAGAAAACTTGTTTTGTCTTTGACTCTTCAAAATGTATGTAAATCTTTTGAAAGCTAAACAGGCTTTTCCTGGCTGTGACTCAAGATGGCCTTTCTGAAGGAGCAGAGAACCATCTCTTCACAATGTAACTATGGAGGAAGAAAGTGCCCCAGTCTTCCAATTTCTGTGGGAGGATAGGAATCTAATTTTGTTGGGTGTCTAGCTCCAAAACTCTCTGTAAATTAGATATGAGAAATTAATTTTTCCTTTGGAAAAATAAGCTAGCACAGATGACCATCCCAATTACCAGGTGAATCTATGAACCATGCATAATATGGTGCTGTCACAAGTTCTCTTACTTGAGAACTATATATTGGGTTGCATCTACCTGGCTAAATAAAAGGTGGGATTTCTTCCTGTCATGTGATGATGCACACCAGCTGCTTCTTTGGTACTTATTCAATAGTAACATTCTTTTCTTTTTCTTCCATCTTCATGAAGAGGTTTTCAGGGTTTGGAGGAGATTTTGTTTTTAATCATATCTCCCCAACACTTTCTAGATATGTGATTTGGGGCAAATCTCTAAATGTCTTTGCACCTCCATTTCCTCATCTGCTAATTGTAGATAACAGTAGTATCCATTACTACCATTACTTATAGGATTATTTGAGAGTTGAATATATGTAAAATGCTTAGAACAGAGCTAGACACTAGTTGGTATCGTATATTACTGATTATTATTACCATACATGGAAATTCTAAGTGCTTCCCTGCATAATTATAAAAAGGAAATTATGGTTGTTATGAATTCTGATTTCTTTTCTTACTACTGTGTACTCCCAGGGGAATTTCAAGAGCAAGCAAAAAATGTTAAAATAGAAATTCCACCAGCCAATTGCAAAATCTCAGCTCAAAGTCTACCATCCACATCAAAATCATGGAGTTAAAAACTTCCCCTAAATTTGAGAAATATGTTGAAAATACTCTGATAGTGAGTGGTTTCTTTCATTATTTCATAATGGCTCATGAACTCCACATCTGTACCATGACCTATGAGGCCTGCATGAAGGGTCTTCTGTCTGTTCCTTCATCATCCTGATGCTCCTTAGCAGTCAGTAATAGTGACATTCTTGAGAGACCCAGCTGCCAGTTTCCCTGGCTGCCAGGGCCCAGAGTAGCATCTCCCTGCTGCTGCACACAGGGCCAGACCTGGGGAAGGGCTTCCTCCATTCCCGGGAAGAGTGCGACCTGCCCAGCTGCGACCAGAACAAGAGGTAGGCACCCGCCCACTGGAAGGAGAGACCCAGCCGCGAGTTTCCCTGGCCTCCAGGGCCCAGAGTAGCATCTCCCTGCTGTTGTAAGCAGGGCCCAGCCTAAGGATAAGCCCCTTCCACTATTCCACTGTGCCATTCTGCAACTGACCAAAGGTGCAGCCTTGACTCCACTAACAGGGTTGCTGACTAGACATGATCTGGGTCAATTGGCTGAAACTGGAAGGGAAAAAAGAAGGGCTTCCAAGGGTCCATTTTGTTTGAGACTTGTTCTTGGGTTCAACATTTTTGTTTTTGTTTGTTTGTTTGTTGTTTCTTGGTTTTTTTTTTTTTTTGTTTATTTTTGCTTTGTTTTTGTTTTGATTGACAGTGTGTTTCTGTGCTTCTGCTCCTCTTTTCTTTCTTTTCTTCCTTCTCACTTTTATATTTTTTCTTCTTCCTTCATCTTCCCTATTTACACCCTGCCAATGCATTCTCAACAAAGGCAAAAACAAGTTATATGCAGAAATTGGAATTTCTAGAATGGGTACAATTGAAATATATAGCAAAGTGGTGTTATATATAGTTTATTCTCTATTTTCTAGACTCACTCTCTCTCCTCTCTCTTACACTAATTTCTACTCCTTGGTCATTTTTTTTCCTCTTCTTTTTTTCATTTCCATCTTTCTTTATTTCTTCTCTCAACTGCTCCATAAGTTAGGTTTATATATAAATCGGTCTTTCCAACTAATCATTCACTCCATTCTCTTTCCTCTCTCGTTGGCTGATACTAAACCACTTCCATAGAACTCTCTTTTAATACTTTCTAAGAAAGAACAAGTCAATATACTCACTTCCTTCCTCCTAAACATATCACCTCTGTGTTCATTACTTGAAACTATAAAACCTCATCAGAAGCGTGCAGAGTAAATTGGAAACAATATCTGGGTTAACTAAATCTGTACATTGGGATCAAACTGGGATTCTCTGAATAGAAAGTGTTTGATTTTAAAGTGTAAAGGAAATATAAGGGGATCTGATAGCATTGTACTACAGGAGCAACGTAAGGTTTTAAGGTAAAATCAAAATAGACAAGGTCCCACAGTACAGGAAGAATAGACACACAAGCAATATGAAGAAACAAGGGAAGAAAATGACACAAACAAATCAATATACCTCCTCAGTAGATTCCATGGCATGCACAGTTGGTGAAATGCCAGAGATGGAATTTAGAAATTACATATTCCAAATGTTAGCGGAACTTAAGAATGGACTCAAAAATGAGATAAGGGAGCAAATACAGGAGATGAAAGATCATTTTGACAAAGAACTCCATAAACAAATACAGGAAGTAAAAGATTACTTCAATAGGGGGATAGAGGCTCTAAAGAGAAACCAAACAGAAATTCCAGAAATGAAAGAAGCAATAAACCAAAATAAAAGCTCAATCGAAAGTATCACCAACAGAGTAGATCACTTGGAAGAAAGAACCTCAGACAATGAAGACAACATATATATCCTAGAGAAAAATCTAGATTACACAGCAAAAATGGTAAGAAACCAAGAACAGAACATTCAAGAATTATGGGACAACATAAAAAGACCAAACATAAGAGTGATTGGGGTAGAGGAGGGGGCAGAGTTTCAAGCCAAAGGAATGAATAATTTATTTAATGAAATAATTACAGAAAATTTTCCAAACTTGAGGAATGAATGGGAAAACCAAATTCAAGAGGCCTACCGAACACCAAACATACAAAATCACAACAGATCCACACCAAGACACACTATAATGAAAATGCCTAATATACTGAGCAAGGAGAGAATATTAAAAGCCACAAGGAAAAGGAAGCAGATTACATATAGGGGGAAACCAATCAGACTATGTTCAGATTTTTCTACCCAGACCTTAAAAGCAAGAAAATCCTGGATTAGCATATTTCAAGCTCTGAAGGAAAAGGGATGTCAACCAAGAATCTTATATCCAGCAAAATTGAGCTTTAGATTCGAAGATGATATCAAAACCTTCCACGACAAGCAAAAGTTAAAAGATTTCGCATCTCAAAAGCAGCACTTCTGAACATCCTGGGCAAAATTTTTCATGAAGAAAAAGAGAAAAATAACAATGAAAATCAACAAAGGGAGATATTAAACTAAGGGAAATACTAACCAGAAGAAAAACCAAAAAAGCTAAAGATCATAATACAAATAAAAATGGATGGGAATAAAAAATCACATTTCAATAATAACCCTGAATATTAACGGCCTAAACTCGCCATTCAAAAGACACAGATTATCTGAATGGATTAAAAGAAATGACCCAACAATTTGCTGTCTCCAAGAAACACACCTCATAGAAAAAGACATCAACAGACTGAAAGTGAAAGGCTGGGAAAAGTCTTATCACTCATATGGCCAGCGGAAGCAAGCAGGGGTTTCCATTCTCATATCAAATAAGGTAGACTTCAAGCCAAAGTTAATCAAAAGGGACAAAGATGGATATTTCTTACTACTTAAGGGAACCATTCATCAACAGGATATAACAATCATAAATCTATATGCCCCAAATAATGGAGCACCTACATTCATCAAACAAACTCTTCTCAAGTTCAAGAGTAAAATAGACCACAACACAGTTATTCTAGGGGACTTCAACACACCTCTCTCACCAATGGATAGATCATCCAAACAAAAGCTAAACAAAGAAACTTTAAGCCTCCTTAAAACAATTAACAACTTAGACCTAATGGATATATATATAGAATATTTCATCCCTCAGTAAACGAATACACTTTTTTCTCAGCAGCACATGGCTCCTTCTCCAAAATAGACCATATATTAGGTCATAAGGAAACTCTCAGCAAGTATAAAAAAATAGACATACTACCCTGCATTCTATCAGACCATAAAGGGATGAAATTGGAAATCAACGACAAGGATTGAGAAAAACTACTCCAACAACTGGAAGCTAAACGACATGCTACTGAATGAACAAGGGGTTGAAGAAGACATCAAAAAGGAGATTAAAAAATTCCTAGAGGTAAATGAGAACACAGATACAATGTATAGAAATCTCTGGGATACTATGAAGGCAGTAGTAAGAGGAAAATTCATTGCACAGAGTTCATTCCTTAAAAGGAAAAAAACCCAACAAATAAATGACTTAACATCACACCTCAAAGCACTAGAAAAAGAAGAACAGATCAACACCAAGAGCAGTAGAAGACGGGAAATAATTAAAATCAGAGCAGAAATTAATGAAATAGAGACTAAGGAAACAATTCAAAGAATTGACAAAACTAAAAGTTGGTTCTTTGAAAAAATAAACAAAATTGACAGACCCTTAGCGATGCTAACGAAAAGAAGAAGAGAAAAAACTCAAATTACTAACATTCGTGATGAAAAAGGGAATATCACAACAAACACCTCAGATATACAGAAGATAATTAGAAATTACTTTGAAAACTTGTACTCTAATAAAACAGAAAATACTGAATGCATTGACAGATTTCTAGAGTCCTATGATTTACCTAAACTGGATCTGGAGGCTATACACAATTTAAACAAATTGATTACAAGCAAAGAAATAGAAGATGTCATCAAAAAGCTACCAACAAGGAAAAGTCCAGGACCTGATGGGTTTACAGCCGAGTTCTACAAGACTTTCAAAGAAGAACTAATACCAATGCTCCTCAAACTATTTCAAGAAATAGAAAAAGAGGGAGCTCTTCCAGACTCTTTCTATGAGGCCCATAGTACATTAATTCCAAAGCCAGGCAAAGACGCATCCAAAAAAGAAAACTTCAGGCCAATATCTTTAATGAACATAGATGCAAAAATCCTCAACAAAATTCTGGCAAATCGGATACAAAAACATATCAAAAAAATAGTGCACCATGATCAAGTGGGGTTTATTCCAGGGATGCAAGGCTGGTTCAACATTTGGAAATCAATAAACATAATATATCACATCAATACACTTAAAGATAAAAATCTTATGATTATCTCAATAGATGCAGAAAAAGCATTTGACAAAATGCAACACCCCTTTATGTTCAAAACACTGGAAAAACTAGGAATATCAGGAACATATCTCAACATTATAAAAGCTATTTATGCAAGGCCCAGAGCTAACATTATCTTAAATGGAGAAAAAATGAAAGCATTCCCTCTAAAAACTGGAACAAGACAGGGATGCCCCTTTTTACCACTGCTATTGAACATAGTACTGGAAACTGTGGCCAGAGCAATTAGACAGACAAAAGAAATTAAAGGGATCCAGATAGGAAAAGAAGATCTCAAGTTAGCACTATTTGCTGATGACATGATAATATACCTAGAAGACCCAAAAATCTCTACCAGAAAACTTTTACAACTAGTAAATGAATTCAGCAAAGTAGTAGGATACAAAATCAATACCCATAAGTCAAAGGCATTTTTGTACATCAGTGACAAAGCCTCTGAAAGGGAAATGATGAAAACTACCCTATTTACAATAGCATCAAAAAAAAAAAAAAAAAAAAAAAAAAAAACCTGGGAATCAACTTAACGAAAGAGGTGAAAGACCTCTATAAAGAAAATTATAGAACACTAAAGAAAGAAATCATAGAAAAACTCAGAAGATGGAAAGACCTACTTTGCTCTTGGATAGGTAGAATCAATATTGTCAAAATGTCCATGCTACCAAAAGCATTATACAGATTTAATGCAATTCCAATCAAAAGCCCAATGTCATGCTTCAAAGAAATAGAAAAAGCAGTCATGAAATTCATCTGGAGAAATAAGAGACCCAGAATAGCCAAAGCAATCCTGAGCAAGAAAAGTAAAGCAGGTAGCATCACCATACTGGACTTTAAATTATAGTATAGAGCAATAGTAACAAAAACAGCATGGTATTGGCACCAAAACAGACTGGTGGACCAATGGCACAGAATTGAGGACACAGAGACTAATACATATAATTTCAGCTATCTTATATTAGACAAAGTCGCCAAAAATGTACAGTGGAGAAAGGATAGCCTCTTCAACAAATGGTGCTGGGAAAACTGGAAAGCCATATGCAACAAAATGAAATTAAACCCTTGTCTCTCTCACCATGCAAAAAAGTCAATTCAAAGTGGATCAAGGACCTAGGAATTAGACCAGAGACAATACGCCTAATAGAAGAAAAAGTAAGCTCCAATTTCCAACATGTCGGATTAGGCCCCAAGTTCCTTAATAAGAATCCTGTAGCACAAGAACTATTACCAAGAATTAATGAATGGTTTAGATTTAAACTAAAAAGATTCTTCTCAGCAAAAGAAACAGTCAGGGAGGTGAATAGAGAGCCATCTAATTGGGAACAAATATTTAATATGTGCACATCAGATAGAGCACTCATTTCTAGAATGTATAAAGAACTCAAAAAACTTAACACCAAAAAAAAACAAATAACCCAATCAATAAATGGGCTAAGGAATTGAAAAGACACTTCTCAGAAGAAGAGACATATTTAATCAACAAATACATGAAAAAAATGCTCAACATCGCTGGCAATTAGAGAAATGCAAATGAAAACTACTCTAAGATTTCATTTCACTCCAGTCAGAATGGCAGCTATCAAGAACACAAACAATAAATGTTGGAGAGGATGTGGGGAAAAAGGCATACTCATACATTGCTGGTGGGACTGCAAAATGATGCAACCACTATGGAAAGCAGTATGGAGATTTCTTGGAAAAATGGGAATGGAACCACCCTAAGACCCAGCCATCCCACTCCTGGATCTATTCCCAAAGGACTTAAAAACAGCATATTACAGTGACACCGCCACTTTAATGTTTATAGCAGCACAATTCACAATAGGTAGGTTGTGGAACCAACCTAGATGTCCCTCAGTAGATGAGTGGATAAAGAAAATGTGGTATATATACAAAATGGAATTTTCCTCAGCAATAAGAGAGAATAAAATAATGGCATTTTCAGGTAAATGGATGAAGTTGGAGAATATAATGCTAAGTGAAATTAGTCAATCTCAAAAATCCAAATACCGAATGTTTTCTCTGATATAAGGAGACTAGTTCACAGTGTTGTTGGAAGGGGGTACATAGGATCAGAGGAACACTAGAATGGTCAATGGAAAGGGAGGGGAAGAGAGGGAGCAAGAGGGGGGAGGAAAAAAAATTGGTGGTTGAATGAGATGGATATCATTATCCTAAATGCATGATTGAAGATCTGAATGGTACTTATATACTTTGTATACAAGCAGTTGTATGTAAAAAGATACGATACTTGTGCATTTATGAATAAGTAAATAAATAATTAAAATAAAATAAAATAAAAGAATTCACACACACAAAATCAGTGACATTCTTTAGGTTCCTCTAACAGCCATCATTGCTCTCACCTCAGGGCCTTTGCTCTCACTTCCCCTAGACTTCGAATGCCCCTTCTCCTTTGAAGGCATTCCTGGCTCCTTTCTCTTTGTTTAGTAGTAAGCTAAAGGAAACCCTTCTTGTAGAAGCTCTTCCTAAACCTTACAGGTCATCTGTGGTCTCTCACTTTCCAGTTTCCTTATGTAGCCCTTGTGACTATCTGAAATTAGTGTCTGTGTTGGCTGAATCTGTTTACCGAAAGTAAATTTCGTGAGTGCCTGGGACTTCTTTGCTCAGTCTCTGCTTTCTAGTTCAGTTCCTGGGGCATAATATTGTCTCAATAAATATTGCATGAATTAGTGAATGAATAATGAGCTACGCTTATTGATTCATCCTTTACTGATTTAACGGATGTTTGGTTAGGTAGCTCATACACCACATACTGAAGGGATTCATCATAGTGCATACAAGATTTGTTATCTGTTGTGATTTAAAGACATGCATAAAAAAGAAATTTTAAAAAATATAATCCCCAAACTATGGAACTACAAGGAAAAAGTAGGAAAAGAAAATACAATAAAAAGGAAAACCTTGTGTGCTAAAGCATTATGCTAGGCACCATAAGTTATTCCATTTAAATTGTTCTCAAGAACCTTCCCATTTATGTGTTGTGGTATTCAGTTTTATAGAGGAGAAGAAAAAAACCCAGATGTTAAAAAATGGGCATGGAATTTCCCAGTGAGGTTGTTGATGGATGAAACTTGAAACTTCTATCAGTTGGACTCCAAGTGTTATTTTCTTTGCATTACACTAAAAAGTGAAAACCCTCTCTTCTATTAAAAACTGTGAAGGGTTGGAGATTTTCACATAAAGTACTTTCAGACTAACAAGTTAACTGACACAGTTTCATGGATGCTGACAGGCAACACAAGATCCCTGAGTCAGAGCAAAAGGACATTATATCTCATGAGAACAACAGCATGAGGTTTACCTTCATGTTAGTTCCCTTAGTCCCCAGGTCCTGTATGGCAGTGCAGAGTGGCTCAGGTTGATGCCACACACTCTGGATTTGTGCCATCAAAAAAATCATATCATAGGGAACTCAAATATTTCACAGTAGACTGCAAATAAACATGTCCTTTATACATCTTTATTATGTTTACAATGAGGGGAGGCATTATCTTTAGGATTCAGGACACTAAAAAATATTTTCCCTTTGCTCTGTCTTACAAAGTAGACACTGTACAAAATGTTTGAATGATGTTCTGGAACACAGGCATTCAAATGCTGCCAACATGCAGAAAGGAGAGGCACCAGATGAGAGCGGCCCCGAAACACTGTCCACCTATGTTTCCTCTTACGGTGAAGGGTAATGCAGTTGTCTTGGTTGCCCAAGCCAGAAATCTAGTCATCGTGTTTAGTTGTTCTTGTTCTTCTTTATTAATCACTTTATTTATCTTGCTCTTAACTCCCCTTCTCACCATTTTCAATCAACCACAAATTATTTCCATTTTACCTTTTAAAAAGAGCTCTTGAATTCAGTTACTTTTAAAAAAAAATTTTTGTTTATAGTAGTGTGTATTACAGTTCATACTATACATATATAGCATCTTTTTACACAAAACAGTTTGTATACAAAGTATATTCGCAGCGTTCAAGTCTTCATTCATGCATTTAGAATAATGATATCCATCTTATTCAACCACTTTTTTTCCCCCTTCCCCCCTTGCTCCCTCCTTTCCCCTCCCTTCCCTTTGACCATTCTAGTGTTCCTCTAATCCTCCTATGTACCCCGACCCAACAATACTGTGAACTGGCTTCCTTATATCAGAGGAAATGTTCAGTATTTGGATTTTTGAGATTGACTGATTTCACTTAGCATTATATTCTCCAACTTCATTCATTTACCTGCGAATGTCATTATTTTATTCTCTCTTATTGCTGAGGAAAATTCCATTGTGTATATATACCACATTTTCTTTATCCATTCATCTACCGAGGGACATCTAGGTTGGTTCCACAACCTAGCTATTGTGAATCGTGCTGCTATAAACATTGAGGTAGCTGTGTCACTGTAATATGCTGTTTTTAAGTCCTTTGGGAATAGACCCAGGAGTGGGATGGCTGGGTCTTAGGGTGGTTCCATTCCCATTTTCCCAAGAAATCTCCATACTGCTTTCCATAGTGGTTGCACCATTTTGCAGACCCACCAGCAATGTATGAGTGTGCCTTTTCCCCCACATCCTCTCCAACATTTATTGTTGTTTGTGTTCTTGATAGCTGCCATTCTGACTGGAGTGAAATGAAATCTTAGAGTAGTTTTGATTTGCATTTCTCTAATTGCCAGTGATGTTGAGTATTTTTTCATGTATTTGTTGATCAATCCTATATCTTCTTCTGAGAAGTGTCTTTTCAATTCCTTAGCCCATTTATCGATTGGATTATTTGTTTTTTTGATGTCAAGTTTTTTGAGTTCTTTATATATTCTAGAAATTAGTGCTCTATCCGATGTGCATGTATTAAATATTTGTTCCCAGTTAGTTGGCTCTCTATTCACCTCACAGATTGTTTCTTTTGCTGAGAAGAAGCTTTTTAGCTTAAATCTATCCCATTCATTAATTCTTGGCATTAATTCTTGCGCTACAGGTTTCTTGTTAATGAACTTGGAGCCTAATCCGACATGTTGGAAATTGGAGCTTACTTTTTCTTCTATTAGGTGTATTGTCTCTGGTCTAATTCCTAAGTCCTTGATCCACCCTAATTAGGAAGGGCTGTTGCAGCTAGCTGGAAGCCATAAGTTTGATATGTATGTGACGCACCTGTAGGCAGAAACCTGAAGGTATATAACAGCGGTTTAGGATTTCGGGCATTTCGGTCAGAAGAATCATAGGCAGAGCGGTTACAGAAGAGAAACCAGATAGGACAGAAGAGAAACCAGATAGAAGAAGTAATGACTTTCAGTTTAGGCCGAGACTCCTGAGGAAGACAGAAGACAGAAGAAAGAAGAAGGAAGAAAGAAGAGAGAAGAAAGAAGCTCTAATCTTTAGAAAAGCTCGCTTTAATCTTTCTCTCTAAAAATCTTTCTTTCCCTCTCTAAGCTCTAAGAAAGTAGAAGTAAAAGTAGCAAAAGCTATACTCTGCCTCCGAGAATTTTCCTCCCGTGGCGGCGCCGTGGCTGGCCGTGACAGGCAGCTTACAGATCCACTTTGAATTGAATTTTGTGCACGGTGAGAGATACAGGTTTAATTTCATTTTGTTGCATATGGCTTTCCAGTTTTCTCCAGCACCATTTGTTGAAGAGGCTTTCCTTTCTCCACTGTACATTTTTGGCACCTTGTCTAATATAAGATAGCTGAAATTATGATCAAGTGGGGTTTATCCCAGGGATGCAAGCCTGGTTCAATATTAGGAAATCAATAAACATAATACATCACATTAATAGACTTAAAGATAAAACCATATGATCATCTCAGTAGATGCAGAAAAAGCATTTGACAAAATACAACACTCCTTTATGTTCAAAGCTCTAGAAAAATTAGGAATAACAGGAACATATCTCAACATTATAAAAGCTACCTATGCAAAAGCTCAAGCTAGCATTATCTTAAATGGAGAAAAATTGAAAGCATTCCCTCTAAAAACTGGAACAAGACAGGGATGCCCCCTCTCACCACTGCTATTTAACATAGTACTGGAAACTCTGGCCAGAGCAATTAGACAGATGAAAGAAATTAAAGGAATCCAGATAGGAAAAGAAGAGCTCAAATTAGCACTATTTGCTGATGACATGATAATCTTCCTAGAAGACCCAAAAAACTCTACCAGAAAACTTTTACAACTAGTAAATGAATTCAGCAAAGTAGTAGGATACAAAATCAATACCCATAAGTCAAAGGCATTTTTGTACATCAGTGACAAAGTCTCTGAAAGGGAAATGATGAAAACTACTCCATTTACAATAACATAAAAAAATAAAATAAAATACCTGGGAATCAACTTAACGAAAGAGGTGAAGGACCTCTATAACAAAAACTATAGAACACTAAAGAAAGAAATCATAGAAGACCTCAGAAAATGGAAAGACCTACATTGTTCTTGGATAGGTAGAATTAATATTGTCAAAATGTCCATACTACCAAAGGCGTTATATAGATTTAATGCAATTCCAATCAAAATCACAATCTCAAATAAATAGAAAAAGCAGTCATGAAATTCATCTGGAAAAATAAGAGACCCAGAATAGCTAAAGCAATCCTGAGCAGGAAAAGTGAAGCAGGCGGCATCACCATACCACACTTTAAATTATACTATAGAGCAATAGTAACAAAAACAGCATGGTATTGGCACCAAAACACACTAGTAGACCAATGGTACAGAATTGAGGACACAGAGACTAATACATATAATTTCAGCTATCTTATATTAAATTTTTTTAAACTTTATCCCACTCACCCACCACTTCACTCCCTGGCTACTTACTGTGAAGAATGTGCTGTGAACATTCAAGTCCAAATCTTCCTGTAGACATATTTTCATTCTCTTACATAGGTTCATAGGAGTTGAATTGGTGGGTTAGATGATATTTGGTATTTTTTTTAGGTTTTTTTATTTTAATTTTATTCATTTGATTTTAAAATTGGCCTTATGGTTACATTGCTCAAAACTCAAAAATTTACAGAGGGTCAACAGCAAAATCTTCCTGTCATTGTTCTCAGGACCTTGCACTCTCTCTTTTTAAAATTTGTTCTAATTAGTTATACACAACAGTAGAATGCATTTGACACATTATACACAAATGGGGTGTAACTTCTCATTCTCTGGTTGTATATGGTGTAGACTCACACTGGTTGTGTAATCATATATGTACATAGGGTAATATTGTCTGATTTGTTCACTAACCTTCCTACCCCCATGCCCCCTCCCCTCACTTCACTCCCCTCTGCCTAATCCAAAGTACCTCTATTTTTCCTTAGCTTAATTGTGAATTAGCATCCACATATCACAGAAAATATTTGGCTTTTGGTTCTTTGGGATTGGTTTATTTTGCTTAGCATGATATTCTCCGGCTCCATCCATTTACCTGCAAATGCCATAATTTCATTCTTCTTTAAGGCTGAATAATATTCTGTTGTATATATATGCCACATTTTCTTTATCCATTCATCTGCTGAAGGGCATCTAGGTTGGTTCCATAGATTGGCTATTGTGATTGAGCTGCTATAAACATTGATATGGCTGCCTCATTGTAGTATGCTGATAAGAGTGGGATAGCTGGGTCAAATGGTGGTTTCATTCCAGGTTTTCTGAGGAATCTCTGAACAGCTTTTCATAATGGTTGCAACAATTTGCAGTTCAACCAGCAACATATGAGTGCACCTTTCCCCCCACATTCTCACCAACATTTGTTGTTGCTTGTATTCTTAATAACTGCCATTCTGACTGGAGTAAGATGAAATCTCAGTGTAGTTTTAATTTTCATTTCTCTAATTGCTAGAGATGTTGAACATTTTTTCATATATTTGTTGATCAATTGTATTTCTTCTGTGAAGTGTTTGTTTGGTTCTTTAGCCCATTTATTGATTGGGTTATTTGTTATTTTAGTGTTGAGTTTTTTGAGTTTTTACATATCCTTTCTTTATCCAACTGCAACTTTGGTTTCAAATCCTTGTCAACTTGAGTAGATTACTAAACTGCCTCCAATTTTGCCCTCTCTCATCTATTATCAACTAGATCCAGAATAAGTTTTTTTTTTCTTTCTTACACTGTGACTAATTTCTCATTGCTCTCACAATAAAGTCTAAAGACCCTAACAAAACAGATTAGGTCGTTCATGTTCTGGCCTTTACTTGCCTTATTTCTCATCAGGTCTTTAGTCCAATTCTGTGCTCCATTCATACTGTATTCTCCAGATTCCACCTTTACCCATATTTGAGTGCTGAGCATCTCCCTCTGTTGGGGTGTGCTTTCCCCTTTTCTTTCATATCTACCTTTTTCCTTTTTTAGGTCTCAGTTTAAATATCACCACTTCTAACACACACAGACCTTTACACTCCTATACTTTCTGTGCCTATGTCCTTTTCTTTGTACTTGGTATGATTATTTTAACTTCCCATTCATTGTTTTTAAGCTCCTTGAAGACAGAGAGTATCTGTTTATTAGATTAATTCCCAGAACCAGCATAAAGCTAGGCCCTCAACTGGCCTTCTTAGCCATTTGGTGAAAGAACAGTTGAATGAGTAAATAATGGAGTCGTGTGAGAGTTAGTGTTGGAGAACTTCCAGAAAGGGAGAACAAGGATGATTTAACAACTCATTTTATTTAGATAGCTATGTGTATTTCAAAGAAAGAAATGTATAAATGCATTATGAAACTATTGTGATTCCTGTGGCTATCACAATTTTACCCCATTACGTATTCTTAACTTAAAAGTATTAATCTAGAGGGTCAAGGGAACTGACACTTGTTGAATATTTATTGCCTGTAGGCATTGTGCTAGGGTCTCCCTATACTTTTATAAGTCATTTAACGTCTATGACAATCTCAACAAGGTGATTCCATTCATTTCTTCTTTTTACACGAAGAAATTGAGGTTTAGATTGGTAACTTGTGTAAAGTTACATTAGAGTAAGTCTTTGCTAAGTGTTTATGATGGAACCAGGCATATTCTAAGCATTCAGTATAATTACCCACATTGAAGTAAGTATGATTATTATCTCATTTTTTTCAGGTGAAGAAATAGATGCACAGAAAAATAATATGCTTTTCATCCATTCACTCATAACAACCATCTTTTCCTTTCAGGCTTTGAGCCTATTTATAATAGCTGCTTTGCGATCTTTGTCTACTAATTCCAATACCTGGGTCATTGCATGATTGTGTTCTACTGACTACCTTCCCTTGTCACATTTTACTCTTTCATGTTTAGTAATTTTTGTATGATGTTCTATGTGGATGATATATCATATACAGTCTGAGTTATACCTTTTCTACTGTGTAGTATGTTTTTTAGTTCCAAGGCATGAGACTCATCTGAATGGGATCTCAATTGAGTGCCCAAGGTTTTCAACAAGATCTCTTTACTCTGGTTGCATCAGAACCCCATCTTTCATCTCTTAACAAACTTTTTAGCTTTTTAGCTCTGAGCTCTGCACAAGTAATCTCTGGTAGCTTTCACCTTTGCACTTCAGATCTTGGCTAAGGACCCATCATAAATTCTCATAATGATTTCTGGCTCACTTCCCCTACTCCCTGAAGCTTGGGACTCTATGCTTTCTACCTTCTTAGCTTACTAAGATCTCTGCTCTGCTTGGTATTTATTGCCTTGTGCCCCAGAAAAGTTCAAAACTGGACCCACATCATTATGTTTCCCGTTTTTCCCAAGCCACTGTGTAGTCCATCTATTGTTTGTGGTTGGAAAACAGTGGAATAGTATATTTTTTTTTTATCATTTTATAGTTTTTTTTTTTTTGCATTTTTGGCTTTAAACCAGTCTCATATTTTCTTATCATTGGATATTTTCTATGAATTTAATTTATCTATTACTTTCACAGTCTATCATTACTACAAAATCAAGATGAATGTCTAAAAAAGCCAAATTTCCATATATTCACAATTGTAAGGGGAGGTTCAAGGTCCTCTGCTTACATCTATGTGTCTCTTTGTGCTGGGCTTCATATTATTTATTTATTCACATGTACTTAATAGTAAAAGTTCTAATTTTGGTAGGAAATTTTTAAAAAAATTTCTTTGTATGGGTGACATTTTATGAGCAGATTTTTTATTGTAACATATAATTGTCACATAATAAATTCCATGCAAAAATGGGCATTCTCATGAGTTTGAAATATGGACATAATCAGAATATCATCACAACATCAAGATAACAAACTTTTCAATGGCTCCAGAAAGCTTCCTGTGCTCTTTTGTAATCCCTTTGTACCTCTATGCCCTTCCCAAGGATACCACTGATCTGATTTATGTCACCCTAGATTTAATGTTTATTTTCTAGAATTTTATATATATGAGATCATAAAATTTTCATTGTTTTTATTGGGGTCTGGATGTTTTCAGTCAGTATAAAGTTTTTTTTTTAATTATCTTTTTCATTGTTGTGACTGAAAAACTTGACAAGAACAATGTAGAGGGTGAAAAGTTTATTTTGGCTCAGTTTCAGAGGTCTCAGTCCATAGACATCTGACTCTGTAGCTATAGGCTCATGGTGAGGCAGAACATCATGACAGAAGGGTGTGGCAGAGGAAAGCAGCTCAGAACATGGCAAAAAGGAAGCAGAGAGAGCGCCATTCAATATATGAACCCCAAAGACCTCCTCTTTAAGCCACACCCTACCTGCCTACAATTACCACCCAGTTAATCCATGTCAGTGAGTTAATCCACTGATTAGGTCACAACTCTCATCTCCCAATTATTTCATCTCTAAACTTTATTACATTGTCTCACATATGAACTTTTGGAGGATACTATATATCCGAACAATAACAACAATTTTAATATTTATTCATGGCATGAATAGTTCATATTTTTGCACTCTGAGTAGTTTTCCACTGTATAGATATACTTCAGTTTGTTCATCTGTTCACCTGTTAATGGACATTGGATCATTCATATTTTTGTGCTATGAAAAATAGGATCAACAATATGAACTTCTTTTTCTAGTAGAATATTCTTTTTCTTCTCATGACTTGCTAATTTAGAAGCTTGTGTTGAAAAATTATCTTTTAAAAGATGCCAACCATTAGAAGATTCCCAGAATTCCAATTAAACCTCCAAATGACTGGAGTTTTGAGAGTAGTTTTCTTCTTTGTTCTTCCTTTCTCTTTTTTCAGTAATGACTTATCAGAAATAAGTGGGAAATGGAAAAGAAAAAAAAAAGTGAAGAATAATGTAACAAATTAGAAAAATCTAGCTTTTGTTAGTTAGAAGATGAATCTATTCATTTCTTAGATGAAATTGGCCTCAGGCTTGTGAATTTTAAATGAATAAAGGCTACTACATTTGAATGAAATGATTATAAAATGATTATAAGCATTTTTCTGAGAACTTTTTTTCTCACTAAGCCACTGCAGAGGTGTTTTGATTCATAAAGGTGTTGATGTTCCTTACATCTTATACCCAGTTTGTATTTTTATTTTTGTTTTTCTGCCTGTTTTCACTTAGTGAGAGACTATGCTTCGGTGTTTCCTTTTTTGGTGTGTATGTAACTTTCTAGCTTTTCAGACTTTTTTCCTTTGTAGAATTATGCTTTAAATCTTGCCCAGAAAGGGAAGTGACTCATTTCTATACAGTAGCATGTAGGTGTGTGATGAATGTTGGCTGCCGGGTGGAAATAGACAGTAATGCTGTGTAAATGGAGCTTTAAAGCTACTAAAATCTGAAGGATTTCAATTTTATTTGGAATTTAAATTGGGGAAAGTAACTTTAGAAGTTGGTTAAGGCTCTGAGTTCTGAGGGAGAATTTTAGGCAAATTAAAATATTTATATAAATGTTATGAAAGTGCACATGGCCTAATGCAAGAATGATAATGTTCTGGATACTTTGCCCCATAAAATATTGGCTTGGGATTATATAAGCTCAAGCAGGATGGCATCCTGGGTATGGTGTAGGCCTGATAACAGATTGCCTAGACCAATGCTTAAAGACTTCTGCTTTGTAAATTCCCAGAAATCTCCAAGTCTGTATTCTTTACACCGATGCAGTATGAAGAAATGAGGAAGTTGATTGTATGGCTATCTGCCTCTGCAGACTTCTTAATATTCTAAAAATAATGACAGTATCCTTGTTTTGGAGACCATGAGAAGTAGAGTTGCAAATACCACATTGTTCTTCAAAGTAGCTGTCATATTAAGACGTGAGAATGATTTTTAACATGTGTGGAGAGCCTGACAGTGGTGTTTCGCACAATTCCTACAGGGATAGGGCTCATTAAATATGAAGAATGATAATATATAGAAAATACCAGGCTAATTAAAAATTTCTCTTCCTAATAAAGCCAGATGCCACTGGTTATGGCAGTACATGGAACAGTACCTGATGTTAATGTATGCCTAATAAAGTTGTATAAGAATAGATATTTAAAAACTGAAAAATAACTAAGTTTAAAATTTTTCATTGACATGTGATTATAAGGTTATTTATGTTTTACACTTTGCATTTTGCAGAAAAAAATGTAGCCAACTTGATTTTTAAAAACTTTCATTGTTCTTTTTTTAGTGTGTGTTGTGCTGGGGATTGAACCCATCATTGTTTTGTTTTGATTATTATTTTAATGTGCATTTAGCCTGGACCGCTAGAAACTTGCTATCAAGTCTCAGCCTTCAGAAACACCTTATCATTATTTCTGCCACCCTTGAACTTATGTGTGAATACCAGGTTAGCATCATATCTAGTTGATACAACCACATTTCTTACTTATGAAAGATATGACATTCAAACCTGAGGTTAGTGTCTGAATGTTAACTTTCAATGCAAGTTAACCTTGTAAAGGCAATTTAAAATAGCCTTGTGTCCTTTCCATGTTGAATTCCAAAAATTTAAGTAATAAAAGAATAGATGAACAAGTAGTACAAATACAAAGAGATGGCACTTTCATTAGATAACTTTATGAAGAGCATCATATATTTAAAATAAATGGATATTTATAAAATTTTAAAAATACATGTCATTATATACATTAAAAAATTTAAATGCTAAAAAATGGAGGAAGAATCCAAATGAGGATAACCTATATTTCTTTTTTTTTTAATGTTTGAAAAGTTTACTTAGTACATTTATAATGGGACAAGAATTGTTCTGGAATGATCATTAGGACATTAGTGAAGTAGCTCTGGCAAGAAATGACAATTCACTAGTGTGGTAGCAGCAGAAACAGAAGTAGACTAGAGAACTGTAATCACAGGGAAAAATCAAATCTATGGAATTGGGTATGGTATAATAGTACATGATACAGTAATGTATCTTGCAAATGATGAAAATATTACATAAAACTTTCTACTGTGAATTCATAGTAGTCCTTAGTAATTTTACATTTTGAAAATATCCAAATATTTAAGACAAAATATTTGAAAAATCTTTAAATGATAATACTTGGGCTAATTCCTCAAGTTGTTTCTTTTTGATTTCAAGAAATTTTTAAAAATTGTAGCTTTACTTCTGGAAAGGTAAAATAACAATGAAGAAGAAACAAATAAGATTCTCTTGAGTCCCAGTGGGCCAGGATTAGATATTTTAACATAAAAATTTCTGAATTTTGTGATCCTTTTTTTTTTTTTTGGTAGTTACATTATTTCTAATTTTTATAGAATTGTTAACTTTGTAAAAAACTTAATGATTCAGAATTTCCTTAGGGAAAAATGCATAAAAATCTATAACAATATCTGTGAGATGTCTTCTTCAGTCAAGATATAACAAACAGAATACAAAGTATGAAGAAGAAAGTGTAAGAAGAATTGATGGACTCCAAAGTATCAGTGATCTCAGTTAAAAGTCATCATTTAGTAAAGCAAATGTGTCACATAGAAACCTAGTGAGTGGGAAGGCTTAGGAAAAATATTTAAAATAATTTTTAAATGAAATTATAATAATTTCAATATTAATTAACATATCTGACAATGTTTCATAGTTATTCTTATTGTTCTTAAATTCATTTTGTTATGGAAAATCAACTTAAGTCCCAGTTTTGGTTACATGTGGATTTTAGAACTCAGCCTCCACTAGATAAGAAGTGAACACAGAGTATTAACAGCACATAGGAAAAGGGTCTTTAACTCTGTTTGGGATCAGGGAAGCCTGAAGATGAGTGGGAGTTCACCAGGCAAATAAGGTGTGTGGTGAGTATGAGGAGGGCTTGGACCACAGAAGGTTTAGAATTACCAGGGCATAGCATTTAGGGCTAGGATTGTGGATGATGTGGCTAGATTTCATTTAGCCTTTTTCTCCTAAAGAATTTTTTTTAAGTAATTGAGTTTATTTTTATTTTTTAAATATTGTTTTAGTTGTAGGTGGACACAATACCTTTATTTTATTTATGTGATGCTGAGGATGGAACCCAGTGAGCGCTCTACCGCTGAGCCATAGCCCCAGCCCCTCTCCTGAAGAAATTTAAGAAGATGAATGACTTGCTTAAATTTGCAACATTTTATGATGGTTTAAGAGGAGCAGTATGTATAGTGGTTATAACAGAGGCAACACTATTTAGGTAGCTACTGGAATATGGAAGGAATAAGATGAAGAGAGCCACACTGAGACATTCTTAGAGTTGCAATATGTTTCAAAATCAAGTCAGTAAGATTGGTGATGATTGGATTTGAAGAGAGACAGGGTGTTCTAAGAAACTGCCTAAGCATCATGGTAGAGAGACCATCTGGATTATGGTGCAATTAGAGATGTGAAGGTAGGAGGTTTGTGATTAAGGGAGGTGCGATGTAGAGATTTGGTGCTAATGAGTTTCACAGTGGTTAGGCTACCAGGCATGAGCTGAATCACACCTCTGGATGTGATTAAGCACACCCAGAAGCAGATGTAGGTAGAAAAATGATGGGAGTTGGTGAAATCACTTGAGGAGAGCACTAGGAGTGTTAGAAGCTGATAAGTTCCATGGGTGGGGCAGGGGAGAGAGAAGGAACATGGCAAGGGAGATGAAGAGTACTGAGATTTAAGGAGAGGATTTTAATTTTTACATTGAGTGGACAAGTAGGATTCATTGAGGAGCAAAGACTTGAAGAATGAGGAAGTCAGCTGTGTGGGGAAGAGCACTGTAGGAAAGGGCTCAGCCAGATGAGCATGCTTAGGTATGCTAGGAACATGAGGGAGGCTAGAGTGCCTTGGATAGGTGAGTGGGCAGTTTGTTGGGAGGTAGATGAAGGAGTGTCCAAAGAGATAACCCTGAGCTGGAGCATGTAGGCCTTTTAGGGCCTTTGTGAAGGCCTTTTGTTCTTCCTCTGTGAACTACAAAATATTGAAAGATTTTAAGCAATGTAATGATGTAATTTGACTGTGACTTTAATGACATCACTATGGCTGCTGGGTTGGAAGTAGACTGGAGATGGGCCAGTACTATAAAAAATAGAACACAAGGAAGCTGTTGTAGCAGTCTGGGGAGAGCCCCCAGCTCTATCTCCTGCTGTATGTACTCCCGGCATACGTGTCTCTCCCTCACCTCAGGGCCCTGCACATGCTGACCTTCTCTGAGGTGCCTTTCTCTTCTCTTCTTGCCATTCATCTTTGCTTGGTTAATTCCTCCGGCTCTTTCAGACCTGTCTCAAACACCACTTTCTCAACAAGAGAAAGAAGACTTCCCTGACTGTCTCCCAGTCTACTTTAAATTCCCACTGTTGTAAACTCTCAAGTTTCCTAGTATTTTACCTTCTTGTAGTTTGTTTGTAAATTTATGAGTGAAGTTGGTCACACTCCATGAAGAGTCCACACTTCATGAGGGCAGAAACTTATGGCACCTGGTAAATACTTGCTGGATGAGTTGTAAATGAGTAATGGCATGATTAAACAGATGAAATAATGAGGTGGAAAGAGACTCTAAGCTTGAAACTGAAGTATTTGATAGATTGTGGTGCCAACTGATAACTGCAGTGAGGAAAGAGAGGCAAGGTGGTAAAATCAAATTCAGGAGCTTCACAGGAGGATGGTCATCTGTCTTCACCATCCATCAAAAGCAAGTGCCCCTCAATGTTCTCCATTCCTTTAGTCCTTTGGAATTAGAAAAGTAAAGGAGAGAGTTTTCAACATACCCAATAGTCTATGTAAGTCAACACAAGAAAATGTCTATCTCAATAGTAAATCATTAGCAAATTCATTGAGCATCTTTAACCCAAACCAGATAGTCTCTGAATGAAAACAGTTGGTCTTTGATTACAGGTCTCTAAGAATGGCTTCTGTTGTATTTTGTGTTTGATTTTCACAAGTCTTATAATTTCCTCTCTGAACTACATTCATCAGATTTGTGTTATGGTAAAATACTGAGTCAATTTCTTCATTAAAACCTATAGCTGTGAAGAAAAAACAAATTTTAAAGTCCAGTAAATAATTCTGGAGGACTTTTCTTTTATAGGCATTACTTGGAAAAGACGTTTTCAGAAAATTAAATGGTTGGATGATAGCCACTATCATATATTGAGCTAATTAAACTCAGAAAATCGCAAAACTCTAAATTGACTGAATTTTATCTATTGTTTCCATCTGTCTTCAAGAGAGTTCTCTGGAGTACTTGACTGTGCATCACAACATTTTCATAATTTTACCACTGGAGGGCTCAATGGCCTTTTTAATGGTTTCTTTAGGAGACCATATATTATTATGTTTGTGTAGCAGTGAGAATTTGAGACAAAAATGTTTTTCTCCTTCTTTTGAGAAAACCTGTTTTGGGGGTGCCCAAGTAGATGAGTCACTATAGCCAAAATGGTTTTTGTAAATGTCCTCAAAGATATAAACTCTGGTCTTTGCTGCAGGTAAATTGAAATAAAATAGGATGCACTAATGTCTCTCCCAGGGAATAGAAGGGATTTAAGATTATACCGAACAAGGCTTATGCTCAGATGTGCATGCGCTTATGTTGTGTGTCTCTGTGTGTATTTTGGTAGCAATATGGGGGAACAGTGGAATGAGGATTTAGAAGTCTATGATGACCCAAAAATTGATTAATGTAGTTGGGGTAGCACTATAGTTTGGATGTTGAGTGTCCCCCAAGGGCCCATGTGTAGAAGGTTTGGTCCTAGGGTGAAAACTTTGAGAGGGGGCCTTGTAGATGTCCTTAGATCATTGGGGAATTCCAAAAGGGATTGTAGGACCTCATGCCCTTCCTCTTTCTTTCTTTTTGCCCCATGGCCTGTGACATGGTGATTTTGTTTGGCCTTACGCTTCTATTATGATGTGCTGCCTTGCCACAGGCCCATAACAGCAGAGCCTATCTGTGATGGAGTAGAAGCTATAAAACCATAAGCCAAAATAATCCTTTTATTTTTGTAAGTTCATTATCTTAAGTATTTTGTCATAGTGATGAAAAGCTATAACTCACACAGATAGGAATGGGAATATTTAATTTAATTGAAATGATTTATTTATTTTTGATACTGGGATTTGAACATGTGAGGCACTGGGTTCAATTCTCAGTACCACATAAAAGTAAATAAATAAAATAAATGTATTGTGTCCATCTACAACTAAAAATAAAAAATAAAAAATAAAAACATAAAGCAGGAATGAAAATATCAGAATGGCTCCCAGAATGTATCAGAAACCCAATTCTACTTAATTTGGTATATGATTTAATACTACATATCTATAAACTTATTATGAAGGATGAATAATATGCTAGTCAGAAGGGAAATGATTGCTCAGACTGAAACCTACACAGAATAGGGGAATGTAAGAAAGAAACTTTGGAGGAGGTTGGCCTGAAAACTGTCTAAGAAGATAACATGAAAACTTCAGTTCCCCTCATTGCAATGAATGCTTGTTCCTCTAAAATTTTGAGTCATGGATAAATGTACCTTCTTCTGATTTCAGGCTTATTCTGCAACACTTATTTTTATTTTTACAAAGATGAGGATGGAACCCAGGGTCTCACACATGCTAGGCAAGTGCTCTACCACTGTGCTACATTCGCAGCCCATTTTCTGCTACATTGTGTTTATGACTTGGCCTTAGATTTGATTTGGCAGAGAATGTACTGGTCATACCCAACATGAATGTTCAGACCCATGTGTCATCTGTGGTTTTCAGATTGACTCAGCATCTACCAGTGTTGTATGCTGAAGGAATCAGCTCTGAGCCAGCAGCTGAGAACAAGACTTTGGACCATGGTGAATTTCCCAAGGCAAATGGGTTGGTGTGGCCTGCTAGTGAGCCTGTTTTAGTGATGCCCCCTACTGTCTACCTTTCTTCCATTCTCTGCAGATCCCACTAACTTTTCCAGAGTAAATCGGAAAGACAGGGAGGGACTAGCAAAACTATAAATTTCAAAGAGGAATACCAAGTATTATCATTATAAATTTTCTCATTGTACTTTACTAATGACTCAAGGAGTTAACATTTGAATATGCTTAGCATTGTATTTTCTTCTCTTGTGCTGCATTGCAATTTTCCAAGAAAACAAAGTGGGATATTTCTCTTCCTGTGAAGCCTAGTTTTCTTGCCATGGAAGAGTAGCTACAACCTCTAGCAAAGGCTTTCCAAGGAGGCAGAGAATAGTCAGTGAGTGGTAAGCCTAGCCATGGGGTTCCCTACCTCAGTCATACCCAGAGGAACTAAGGCAGTCCCTTACTCAGTGTTATTCTCTTCTGGTGGATTCCAAGTTTGTTCCTACTCACCCCTTGCTCTAATGGTCTATTTGCAGCTACCCTCTGCAGATGTTTCCAGGGAGCTTCAGTCTGGGCTTAGTCATGGCGCCTGCTAGTTCTGGGGAAATGTGAAGGGGCTGAGAAGTGGCAGACAAGACTTCCCCCAGACAGTTTCTGCCATGGTATGTCTGGAATCCCTAAATTTGGCCTGGCAAGATGCTGCCTTGCCAATCTTTAGAGGATCTTCAAAGATTCTGGCTCAAGGGACATGCTGAAGAGAAGTACCTGAAGTAACTACTACACGAGAGTATTCCTGGGAACTTCCTGGGAAGAACTAGTACAAAAGTGGCTTAGACTACAAGAATTATAAGGAAGTTATCAGAGCATCCAGCTTAAAATGGCTTAAATAAGAAGGCCATTGTAAAGCCCACTTAGTGAGGAGTTTTGATCAGTCTGACTGCTCAACAGAGTCAAGGGCTCATGCTGCTTCATATTTCTCTTCTGCCATCATTAGGACATCAGAGATGCTTCTCCTGCTGTCACAGGATAATCCCAGAAGTTCTGACTGTCCTGTGTTCTTGGATGTGTTATATGTGCTTGTGGTCCAACCTCTCTGAGGTTGATATTGGAGCATGGAGTGAGCAATGGAATTCTGATATATATGTCATTGATTTGGCATCTGCATAAATTTTTTTCTAAACAACATATTGCAACTTTATTAGATTTTTCTATTTTACTGTTTGGACTCAAGTGAGGCCTTAGTAACCTATAATGACATTCCTTTAACATCTTTGAGACATCACTATACATAATGTAAAAATCCAATTAGGTGGCACAAGACCATCAACAAAGAGCAACTGTTAATACTTCAGCTGGCCACTTAATGCTTTTATAATAATCCAACCATGAAATGTATAGGTTTTCAGTTCCATGTGAGGGTTTTTGCTGCTGCTATGAAAATGCATTACTTTAAAAAAATTGCCAGGCTAGGCCTAATTAATGACAGATAGCAGATACTATGCTGCAGGCAACTCTGTCTTTAGTATGTGGTTGTAAGGCTTTGAAAAATTATTTTCTCTTTTGGGCCCCCATTTTTACACTTCCACGCATGCCCTCCTCAACATGACTCAGTATTTAGTCATCCAGTGTCCTAACTACAAGCCCCTGGGTGCTCTCTAGGTAAGAGGAGTATTTAGGATTTTTCTTAGTGCAGGGGTGGTTGGTATATGAGTGAGTGAATGAAAAAAGTGAGGGGAAAAAAGAAAACATTCCAAAATCACATTTAATAGAATGTTCTTCATGACACCTATTGGGATGTAAACAGAATCTGGTGTGAAGGAGTTCATTCTGATGATTAAAGGCAGTTCCCTGACACCTCCCCACTAGAATATTTTCCTAAAAATCTATGGGACTACTGAGGAGGAAGCACTTTCATCCCTTTCCAGATGACCCCCTCTGGAAGGTTATTTCACAACACTGGCTCTGGGAAACAGCAGCCATTTTGGCATAGACAGTTTCAGCTGCACACTTTGAAACTGCCAAGTCTCAGGTCTAATGTCTGAAGAGTTTTTCAGTCCACAGCCACTTCACTGAGGGTCAGTGGCGTCCAGAGGCCTCTGTCAAGGTTCTACGCTTTGGTAACAGCAATTGGTCTCAGTTTAATGGCCTTCTTCCTGATTCCAGCATCATGGCAGGTATTCACCACATCTGTAATATTCTTATAGGACTCAGGAGCCTCTTCCATAACCAGTTTGGGTGAGGCAACATGGATTGCAATTCCCATATCTGCCAATTTGTCTAAAACATCTTGGAGATCTAAATTTCACTGAGATTTTGCTCGGGACAATGCACGGCCCACTCCATGGCAGGTTGTTCCGAAGGTCTCAGTCATGCTCTGTTCAGTGCCAGTAAGTACATAACTACATGTTCCCATGCTGCCACCAATAAGCACTGGCTGTCCAGTGAGTTGGTAATCAACTGCAATGAGGGAGTGGTGAGGAGGGAAAGCACGGGTGGATCCCTTCCTGTGCACCAACAGTGTCCGTTCTTTCCCGTCCACCACCTGCTGCTCTACTTTGGCAATATTGTGAGAAACATCATAGATCACATGAAGGTCCAAGTCATCAGGGGTTGTGTTGAAGACCTTGGCAAAAACCTGACGGGTCATAGAAGAGCAGTTGACCCAAGCATAGTTCCCAGCTGCTGCCATTTCCTTTAGGTAGTCCTGACCCTCTGCAGAAGCAATTTGAGCACAAGCCAACTGACGGTCGTTGACTATGATCTTGTCTCTCTTCATGGCTTTTTCCATAGCTACCAGTGCATCTGTGGCTACTTGGTGGCCCAAGCCTCTGCTTCCACTGTGGATTATCACACACACTTGTCCCTTGTGGTTGATGCCCATTTTCTTAGTAGCATACTCATTGAAAATCTCATCCACAACCATAGTGGTTGCCTGCTCCCAGGGTCCCCAACTGAGGAAGGTCTCTTTTCTTGGCCCTTGCAGAGACCTTGTTGGGGTCAGTTTGCAGCATCCTTCCATATTCCTCACAGTATTCCTTGTCTTCAGCCCAGGCATAGCCTTCCCTTAGGGACCAGTCCACACCCATATCCAAGGCCTCCTCCAAGTCTTTGGCATTCATTGGGATCACACCTTTTGATCCCACCACAACAGGAATGTGGTCAAACATAGCTTGGGCAAGTTGCTCCTTCACAGGCTGGACATCACTCTCATCCAAAGTGGTTCTTAGCAAGCGCACGCCACAGTTGATGTCAAATCCGACACCTCCTGGGGATACCACTGATTCAGGGTCATTCATATCAAAGGCAGCCATATTCCCAATAGCAAACCCATAGCCTGAATGGAAATCAGGAAGCCCAATAGATTGATGAACAATTCCAGGCAAGACTGCCACATTGCCTACCTGTTTCATGACTGGCAGGAATCCACCAACACCACCACCTCGACAGGCATTCCTTAATTCCTCAAACATTAATTTCTTCAGAGCATCATTCACATAGAAAACTCCTTCAACCTGCATGTTGGGCACAAAGCCCTTTTTGATTCTCCAGCAGTTTTCATTAATCTTTTCCAGGAACTATAACTCATCATTATAAGTATGACTCATGGAGGCGACAATGGTGGCAGTGGCAGACATGTCCGGCTCTGAGGAGAAGCTGCCACCAGCATCTGCATAAATTTTTATGTGTGTGAATTTTAGGTGGGAGACAAATGGTGGATGTCTCTTTGTGCATCTCTCCTTTTATCAAGAAGGAAAATACTTTATGTGATCATCTAGCAGCCTTCACCTTAGGTCTTTTTGGTCAGAACTAAATTTGCATGTCCTCCTTTTGTCCAGTTATCAGCAAGGACTATACAACAACCTCTATATAGACCAGTTACATTTGACCTTCTGGGAATAGGCATGTTGCTCCCCAGCTGTCCTCAGAAAATAAGGGATGAAACATAATGGAAGATGGCTGCCTGTTAACTATATTATTCAAGATCTGAAA
This sequence comes from Tamias sibiricus, assembly GCA_025594165.1. Lineage (NCBI taxonomy): Eukaryota > Metazoa > Chordata > Mammalia > Rodentia > Sciuridae > Tamias > Tamias sibiricus. The sequence continues at coordinate 90,021,735 of CM046662.1, forward strand.
AGAGAAAGCCAGTTTGAAATACATCAAAGAGAACTGAGAGTAGCTCCTAGAATCTGCAGACAAGACAGTAATATTGTATACTGGATCATATTATTGATATTGCATATATGTATTATCTGAAAATCTAAAAATAGAATGAGTGAATATTAATGCAACACAATTTGGCTTTGTTTGGAGGCTGGAAGATGTGTAAAATGACCTCAAGAATGTTCTTTATCAGTTGATAAGAGGAAATATTGTCAACAAGGAATTAACTAAGAACTGTATCCAAACAGTCAGGAATGGGCATGGCTTCTCGAATTTTGAGAGGCCTTAAAATTTCAGAAGTACAGTTTATTTTGTTTTTGTGGTCATATTCTTCTGGTTCAGTTAGTCTTAAATTTCACTGTGTATAAAAATTAATTGGAAGCTGGTTAAACATAACACTTGCACACCACTTTCCAAAGATGTCAGTTTAGTAGGTGTATTAGTTTTCTGTTGCTGTGTAACAAATGATCAAATTTAGTAGCATCAAACAATGCCTATTTATCATTTCACAGTTGTGTAGACAGAAGTAGTTCAGGTAATCTCCTAGATGAGAGCCCTCCCTTGCTATAACTAGCTGGAGAAACTCTGCTTTTCAAGAGCTCATGTCATTTAACCCATCTGGATAATGTCTGTCTTAAAATCAAGTGATTAGTAACCTTAATTACATGTGAAAAATCTCTTTGGCTATGTACCTTATTACAATAATGGGAGTAAGAGCAGGAGGTGGACATGATGGGGAGCATCTGAGAACTCTGCCTACCATAGTATATCTGGAGTGGGACCTATGTCTGCATGTTCAACAGACTCCTCTAAGATTCTGAGCCAAAGTTTGATTACAGAGCTCCCACTGAAATATGACCACAGTAATCCTCCTGGATTAAACAGAATCTCTTTAAATTAGAAAGGGAAGCCCAAAACTGTGAAAACGTTAATATGTTGAAATGATCCAGTTTTGAATAAAATGCTTTTGCTGTGTAAGTAATAAATGACCCAGTTGCATTTCCTGGGTCTACAGTGTAGAAGTAGGTCCATCAAGTAGTAAGAGTGTTACAGAGGACATGAGAATTACAGACCACCACGCTCATTAAGCCAGATTGGAAGGGAAAAAAGGTCCTTTACTGAGCATGCCAGGCCAGCCTCAAAGAGCTCCCAGCACCTGAATTTTGGAAGCACAGAGTATATAAAGGCCAAGTCCACAAAAACTACAAGGACAAGTGAAGCACTTGTAGGTCAGGAAAGACCTTGTTGAAACAGATATTTTGATTACATGAGAGAGAATTGTTTTGATTATACATTTTAGAATCATTTTTGTTATTCATTTGGGCCATAGTCAAAATGCAGGAAGGTTCTACTATACTGTCAGCATAGATAACTGCTGTCAGGAGACTGAAAAGAAAACATTTATGCAGCAGGTCAGAACAAAATGGCATTACTTTGGTTCTTTTCCATTTCAAAGAGCTGTTTCTGTATTTATTTATTTATTTAACCTGTTAGTTTAATGAAAGTACAATACATTTAGGCTCAAACTATAAAATTTTTTTTTTTTGCTTATTTATCTTTTTAATTCTAAATTGTTATAAATGACAGCAGAATGCATAACATTTCATATTATACTTATAGAGCACATTTTCACATATCTCTGGTTGTGTACAAAGTATATTCACACCATTCATGTCTTCATACATGCATTTAGGGGGAAAAAAGATGTTTCTGTATCTAAATTGGTGTTAGACCCTGGAAGGCTTTGCAGCTATGAGGAACCATGTTCTATTTTTACCTTTTCTTTTCTTTTCTTTTTCCCCAGTTCTGAGGGGTGTTAGAAAACTGATTAGCTTATTTAGCATGTTTATATTAGGTAAATTCAGAGTATATGGAAGAAATGTTTGAATTTGGAGAAGATATTCCAGGTTTTTACTTTATAGGTGTTTTTCTGTTTCATAGCTACTAAGAGAAACTCCTTCTCTTCTTTTCTTTCCTTCCCTCTATCCTTCCCTTTCTCCTTCCTTCCCTCTGTCCCTCTTTTCCTTCTTCCTGTCAATGAGACATAAGAAGATGGCTAAAACAGTTTTGGAAAAAGTCTTCCATTGATAATGCATGCGTGACTGGGGCAAAGTGAGGGGAGCCCCTCTTTTTTGTTAGATGTTGTCACAGAAAAACATGATACTGGGTTGCAGCAATTATTTGCAGTCATGTGAGACAAGGCTGTGTACTAAAGATGGTGGAGCAGCATGACAGAAAGAGCCTGAAGGAATTATTAAGTGCACCATGATGGCTCACCTCTGGCCATGTGTGAAATAACAAGGCCACTAATGGTGTAAGTCATTTTGAGGTGGATATTCTGTTATAACCAATAAAAATATCCTCACTGACAGAGACTATGCTCAAATTCAGTGTAAAGACCATAGATACAATTATATAAGATAGGTAGTAGACTCAAAAGCACATGGTTGGTTTCTAGTTTCTCAAGATGAGTAGAATTAGTGGTGGATGGTTTTGACTTCTTAACATAGTTAAAATGTAAAGAAAGAGGATGACTGTAAAAATAACATATCAAACACAATAAGCTAGCACTTCTAGATTAGGAATTTATCAAGGCAGTGTCCTGCAGCAAAAGGCCCTAGGTTAATATGCTCTTAATTTTGATGATGTCCAATTTATCAATTTTGGAAAACTATATGCACCATTTCTTTGTTGTTCTTTGTAAGGCATCTTTTTTTTTTTTTTTTTTTTTAAACTCCTTGCTTTCTTTAATAAAGGAAGATAATCATTTTGAAGTCATGGTGCCCCAAGGCCACCATCTTGTTTTTTTGTTTTTAAATTTAATTATTTATTTACTTATTCATAATGCACAAGTATAGAATCTTTTTACATACAACTGCTTGTATACAAAGTATATAAGTACCATTCAGATCTTCAATCATGCATTTAGGATAATGATATCCATCTCATTCAACCACCAATTTTTTTTCCTTCCCCCCCTTCCCCCCTTGCTCCCTCCCTGCCCCTCCCTTTCCTTTGACCATTCTAGTGTTCCTCTAATCCTATATACTCCCATCCAACAACACTGTGAACTAGCCTCCTTATATCAGAGAAAACATTCGGTATTTGGATTTTTGAGATTGACTAATTTCACTTAGCATTATATTCTCCAACTTCATCCATTTACCTGCAAATGCCATTATTTTATTCTCTCTTATTGCTGAGTAAAATTCCATTTTGTATATATACCACATTTTCTTTATCCACTCATCTACTCAGGGACATCTAGGATGGTTCCACAATCTACCTATTGTGAATCGTGCTGCTATAAACATTGAAGTGGCGGTGTCACTGTAATATGCTGTTTTTAAGTCCTTTGGGAATAGACCCAGGAGTGGGATGGCTGGGTCATAGGGTGGTTCCATTCCCATTTTTCCAAGAAATCTCCATACTGCTTTCCATAGTGGTTGCACCGTTTTGCAGTCCCACCAGCAATATATGAGTATGCCTTTTTCCCCACATCCTCTCCAACATTTATTGTTGTTTGTGTTCTTGATAGCTGCCATTCTGACTGGAGTGAAATGAAATCTTAGAGTAGTTTTGATTTGCATTTCTCTAATTGCCAGTGATGTTGAGCATTTTTTCATGTATTTGTTGATTAAATGTGTATCTTCTTCTGAGAAGTGTCTTTCAATTCCTTAGCCCATATATGTATTAGTCTCTGTGTCCTCAATTCTGTACCATTGGTCCACCAGTCTGTTTTGGTGCCAATACCATGCTGTTTTAGTTACTATTGCTCTATAGTATAATTTAAAGTCCAGTATGGTGATGCCCCCTTGCTTCACTTTTCTTGCTCAGGATTGCTTTGGCTATTCTGGGTCTCTTATTTTTCCAGATGAATTTCATGACTGCTTTTTCTATTTCTTTGAAGAATGACATTGAGATTTTGATTGGAATTGCATTAAATCTGTATAATGCCTTTGGTAGTATGGACATTTTGACAATATTGACTCTACCTATCCAAGAGCAAGGTAGGTCTTTCCATCTTCTGAGTTCTTCTATGATTTCTTTCTTTAGTGTACTATAATTTTCATTATAGAGGTCTTTCACCACTTTTGTTAAGTTGATTTCCAGGGTTTTTTTTTTTTTTTTTTTTTTTTGATGCTATTGTAAATGGGGTAGTTTTCATCATTTCCCTTTCAGAGCCTTTGTCACTGATGTACAAAAATGCCTTTGACATATGGGTATAAATTTTGTATCCTGCTACTTTGCAAAATTCATTTACTAGTTGTAAAAGTTTTCTGGTAGAGTGTTTTGAGTCTTCTAGGTATATTATCATGTCATCAGCAAATAGTGCTAATTTGAGCTCTTCTTTTCCTATCTGGATCCCTTTAATTTCCTTCATCTAATTGCTCTGGCCAGAGTTTCCAATACTATGTTAAATAGCAGTGGTGAAAGGGGGCATCCCTGTCTTGTTCCAGTTTTAAGAGGAAATGCTTTCAATTTTTCTCCATTTAAGATAATGTTAGCTCTGGGCCTTGCATAAGTAGCTTTTATAATGTTGAGATATGTTCCTGATATTCCTAGTTTTTCCAGTATTTTGAACATAAAGAGGTGCTGTATTTTGTCAAATGCTTTTTCTGCATCTATTGAGATAATCATAAGATTTTTATCTTTAAGTCTATTGATGTGATGTATTATGTTTATGGATTTCCGAATGTTGAATCAGCCTTGCATCCCTGGAATAAACCCCACTTGATCGTGGTGCACTATCTTTTTGATATGTTTTTGTATCTGATTTGCCAGGATTTTGTTGAGGATTTTTGCATCTATGTTCATTAAAGATATTGGCCTGAAGTTTTCTTTTTTGGCTGTGTCTTTGCCTGGCTTTGGAATTAATGTAATATTGTCCTCAAAGAAAGAGTCTGGAAGAGCTCCCTCTTTTTCTATTTCTTCAAATAGTTTGAAGAGCATTGGTATTATTTCTTCTTTGAAAGTCTTGTAGAACTCGGCTGTAAACCCACCAGGTCCTGGACTTTTCCTTGTTGGTAGCTTTTTGATGATATCTTCCATTTTTTTGCTTGTAATCGATCTGTTTAAATTGTGTATAGCCTCCAGATCCAGTTTAGGCAAATCATAGGACTCTAGAAATCTGTCAATGTTTTCAATATTTTCTGTTTTATTAGAATACAAGTTTTCAAAGTAATTTCTAATTATCTTCTGTATATCTGAGGTGTTTGTTTTGATATTCCCTTTTTCATCACGAATGTTAGTAATTTGAGTTTTTTCTCTTCTTTTCATTAGCATCACTAAGGGTCTGTCAATTTTGTTTATTTTTTCAAAGAACCAACTTTTAGTTTTGTCAATTCTTTGAATGGTTTCCTCAGTCTCTATTTCATTAATTTCTGCTCTGATTTTAATTATTTCCTGTCTTCTACTGCTCTTGGTGTTGATCTGTTCTTCTTTTTCTAGTGCTTTGAGGTGTGATGTTAAGTCATTTATTTGTTGTTGTTTTTTTCCTTTTAAGGAATGAACTCAGTGCAATGAATTTTCCTCTTACTACTGCCTTCATAGTGTCCCAGAGATTTCTATACATTGTATCTGTGTTCTCATTTACCTCTAGGAATTTTTTAATCTCCTCTTTGATGTCTTCTTCAACCCCTTGTTCATTCAGTACCATGTTGTTTAGCTTCCAGTTGTTGGAGTAGTTTTTCTTATTCCTTGTTTTGTCGTTGATTTCCAATTTCATCCCTTTATGGTCTGATAGCATGCAGGGTAGTATCTCTATTTTTTTTATATTTGCTGAGAGTTGCCTTGTGACATAATATATGGTCTATTTTGTTGAAGGAGCCATGTGCTGCTGAGTAAAAAGTGTATTCGTTTACTGAGGGATGAAATATTCTATATATGTCCGTTAGGTCTAAGTTATTGATTGTTTTAAGGAGGCCTAAAGTTTCTTTGTTTAGCTTATGTTTGGATGATCTATCCATTGGTGAGAGAGGTGTGTTGAAATCCCCTAGAATAACTGTGTTGTGGTCAATTTTACTCTTGAACTTGAGATGAGTTTGTTTGATGAATGTAGGTGCTCCATTATTTGGGGCATATAGATTTATGATTGTTATATCCTGTTGAGGAATGGTTCCCTTAAGTAGTAAGAAATATCCATCTTTGTCCCTTTTGATTAACTTTGGCTTGAAGTCTACCTTATTTGAAATGAGAATGAAAACCCCTGCTTTCTTTCGCAGGCCATGTGAGTGATAAGACTTTTCCCAGCCTTTCACCTTCAGTCTATTGATGTCTTTTTCTATGAGGTGTGTTTCTTGGAGACAGCAAATTGTTGGGTCATTTCTTTTAATCCATTCAGATAATCTGTGTCTTTTGAATGGCGAGTTTAGGCCATTAACATTCAGGGTTATTATTGAGATGTGATTTTTATTCCCATCCATTTTTATTTGTATTATGATCTGTAGCTTGATTTGGTTTCTCTTCTGGTTGGTATTTTCCTTAGTTAAATATGTCCCTTTGTTGATTTTCATTCTTATTTTTCTCTTTTTCTTCATGAAAAATTTTGCCCAGGATGTCCAGAAGTGCTGGCTTTTGAGATGCGAAATCTTTTAACTTTTGTTTGTTGTGGAAGGTTTTTATTTCATCTTCGAATCTAAAACTCAGTTTTGCTGGATATAAGATTCTTGGTTGACATCCCTTTTTTTTCGGAGCTTGAAATATGCTATTCCAGGATCTTCTTGCTTTTAAGGTCTGGGTAGAAAAATCTGAACATAGTCTGATTGGTTTCCCCCTAAGTGTAATCTGCTTCCTTTCTCTTGTGGCTTTTAATATTCTCTCCTTGCTCAGCATATTAGGCATTTTCATTATAATGTGTCTTGCAGTGGATTTGTTGTGATTTTGTGTGTTTGGTGTTCAGTAAACCTCTTGAACTTGATTTTCCCATTCATTCCTCAAGTTTGGAAAATTTTCTGTAATTATTTCTTGAAATAAATTACTCATTCCTTTGGCTTGAAACTCTGCCCCCTCCTCTACCCCCAATCACTCTTATGTTTGGTTTTTTTATGTTGTCCCATAATTCTTGAATTTTCTGTTCTTAGTTTCTTACCATTTTTGCTGTGTAATCTAGATTTTTCTCGAGGATGTATATTTTGTCTTCATTGTCTGAGGTTCTTTCTTCCAAGTGATCTACTCTGTTGGTGATACTTTCGATTGACCTTTTATTTTGGTTTATTGCTTCTTTCATATCTGGAATTTCTGTTTGGTTTCTCTTTAGAGCCTCTATCTCCCAATTGAAGTAATATTTTACTTCCTGTATTTGTTTATGGAGTTCTTTGTCAAAATGGTCTTTCACCACCTGTATTTGCTCCCTCATCTCATTTTTGAGTTCATTCTTAAGTTTCGCAATCGTTTGGAATATGTAATTTCTAAATTCCATCTCTGGCATTTCACCAACTGTGTATGCCATGCAATCTACTGAGGAGGTATATTGATTTGTTTGTGTCACTTTCTTCCCTTGTTTCTTCATATTGCTTGTGTGTCTATTCTTCCTGCACTGTGGGACCTTGACTATTTTGATTTTACCTTAAAACCTTATGTTGCTCCTGTAGTACAATGCTATCAGATCCCCTTATATTTCCTTTATACTTTAAAATCAAACAATTTCTATTCAGAGAATCCCAGTTTGATCACAATGTACAGATTTAGTTAACCCAGATATTGTTTCCAATTTACTCTATACGCTTCTGATGGAGTTTTATAGTTTCAAGTAATGGTCACAGAGGTGATATGTTTAGGAAGAAGGAAGTGAATGTATTGACTTGTTCTTTCTTAGAAAGTATGAAAAGAGTATTCTATGGAAGTGTTTTAGTATCAGCAGATGAGAGAGGAAAGAGAATGGAGTGAATGATTAGGTGGAAAGACCAATTTATATATAAACCTAACATACACAGCGGTTGAGAGAAGAAATAAATAAACATGGAAAAGAAGAAAAAAAAAAATGGCCAAGGAGTAGAAATTAGTGTAAGAGAGAGGAGAGAGAGAGAGTGAGTCAAGAAAATAGAGAATAAACTATATATAACACCACTTTGCTATATATTTCAATTGTACCTGGTCTAAAAATCCCAATTTCTGCATATAACTTGTTTTTGCCTCTGTTGAGTATGCAATGGCAGGGTGTAAATAGGGAAGATGAAGGAAGAAGAAAAAATAGAAAAGTGAGAAGGAAGAAAAGAAAGAAAGAAAAGAGGAGCAGAAGCAAACAAACACACTGTCAATGAAAACAAAAACAAACACCCCCCCCCCAAGAAACAACAAAACAAACAAACAAAACCAAAAACGTTGAACCCAGGAACAAGTCTCAAACAAATTGGACCCTTGGAAGCCCTTCTTTTTTCCCTTCCAGTTTAAGCCTATTGACCCGGATCATGTCCAGTCAGCAATCCTGTTAGTGGAGTCAAGGCTGTACCTTTGGCCAGTTGCAGAATGGCACAGTGGAAGAGTGTAGGGGCCTTTTCCTCAGGTTGGGCTTTGCGTGCAGCAGCAGGGAGATGCTACTCTGGGCCCTGGAGGCCAGGCAAACTGGCAGATGGGTCTCTCCTTCCGGGCGGGTGGGTGCCTACCTCTTGCTCTGGTCGCAGCTGGGCCTGTAAGACATCTTTGACTGACTAAAATTCACAATTATTTCTCTTGTTTTCTTTTAGGAGTTTTATAGTTCTATGCTTTATATTCAGGTTTATGACCTATTTCTGGTTAATTTTTGTATATTATATGAGGCCTGGGAAGTTCACCAGTGAAGCTACTGGGCCTTAAGTTGTCATTGTGGGAAAGTTTTTAGCCAATTAAAATTTAATTAGCTATGCGGCTATTCAGGTTATCTGCTCCTTCTTGCATCAGCTTTGGTATTTTACACCTTTCAAGGATTTTGGCCCATTCCTTCTACGGTGTTCATTTTGATTGGGATTTTTATTCACAATATTCCTTCATCCTTTTATATTTGTATAATGTAAAATAATACAACTGAAACATTTTAAGTTCTATGTTTATTAATGTTATACTGAAAGGAGGCATGAGATTTATGAAACAGCAATGAACTATTGTTAATTAAATCAGCATTAACTGTGTTGATTCCTCTTTCCTCAATCTTTCACCCTTATTGGAGAATCATAGTCAGTGGTCACCTAACATGTACTGATGTCTGATTTGGTAGTGAAGAACTGTAAAATCTGAATCTGGAAATTTACGTAAATGTTGATCCCTCCTTTCTTGAAAGAGGAAGAGAAAGAGAAAAACTTATTTTTCTCAATGCAAACAGATTTTAGTTAGGAAGAAAAGGTAAGATCATTGGAATTCAAGTAAGTATGTTCAGGAGAAAGGTAAGAAAAGTGTTTTTGAGTTTAAAACCTGGTGTCTCTGCAGTTCATCTCTTGGAAATGTAGACACATACCTCTGCAGACCTAAACATTTGTAGGTGGGTGGTCTGTCACTAACTGACCACTTTTAAACTTTCAAGATTTGTCTGATGACACAAGTTTCAAGTTTATTTGCTCATAAAGTATGCAGAAAAATTAAAAGTGTTCACTTCTTGGAAATTACCTCTTTTATTCTTGTGTTAGAAATTTGTATCCTCTCTTTTTCTCCTTATCAGTCTGATTTGGCTAGAGGATTATCAATTTTATTGATAATTCTTAAAAAAATTAATTGATTTCATTGATTTTCTCGTTTTGTTTTATTGTATTAATTTTCCATCAGTTGTTTATTGTTTCTTTTATTCTACTTACTTTGGATTTAATTTACTCTTCCTTTTTTAGTTTACAAAGTGATAGCTAAAGTGATTAATTTGTACCCTTCTTTTCCATTTAATGCTATTTCTTTTAATACTATAAATTCTTTTCTATTTTAGTGTTACCTACACATTTTCATACATTTTAATATTTTCATTTTGTTCAGTTAAAAATCCTTCCTTATTTAATAATTGATTTATTTTTTGACCCATGTATTTAGAAGTATGCTAATTAGTTTCTAAATAATTAGGATTTTCCAGAGAACTTTCTTTCTTTTTTTTTCTTTCTTTCTTTTTTTTTTTTTTTTTTTTTTTTTAGATATTTATTTACTTGTTTTAGTTGTACACAATGCCTTTATTTTTAGATGGTGCTGAGGATCGAACCCCGGTCGCACACATGCTAGGTGAGCATTCTACCCCTGAGCCACAACCCCGGCCCCCCAGCGATCGTTCTATTTCTAATTTCTAATTTAGTTCCATTGTGATTGAACATAGAACATTATGAGGAAAAATAACACTAATTTCAAAGTGGTAAAGTGGTCAGTTCATAAAGAGAGCATAATCGAAATGTTTGTGAGCCCAATAATAGAACTTCAAAACACATGAACAAAAAGCAGATCACTTTGTCAGGAGAAATAGATAACAATTAGAATAAGAGATTTTAACAACTCTTTCTAATAGTTGGTAGAATAAATAGAAATGAAATAAAAATATAGAAAATTTGAGCATCACAACTCAACTGTCATTCATTGAACATTGTATGCAACAATTGCAGAATCTGCATTTTTTACTTGGATCCTTTTAGATTATTGAGACTTATTTTATGGCTATAGTATCATAGGTCTTGTTAAATGTTCTATATAAACTTGAAAAGATTACAGTTAAAAGGATATATTCAATGTATATGTGAAAGGACCCAAGTCAAGAGTGTTTATTCTGCAATTGTTGCATAAAATGTTCAATGAATGACAATTAAGTTGAATTGTGTTGCTCAAATCTCCTATATTTGTATTTTCTATGTATTCTATCAACCATTAAAAAGAGTTGTTAAAATCTCTTACTCTAATTGTGGTTTGTCTGTTTCTCATGAAAAAGTGATCTTCTTTTTCTCCATATGTTTTGAAACTCTATTATTAGGGTCATAAACATTTAGATTATGTTCTCTTGATAAACTGACCATTTTACCACTTTGAAATTAATTGTATCTTCCTCATAATATTCTGTGTTCTGAAGCCTTCTGTCCTGGTATTAATATAGTCATTTTAACTTTATTTGGAATACTGTTAGCATGATATATATTTTTCCATAATTTGGTTTTAACATCTAGTGTCCCTAAATTTAAATTTAGTTTTGTGTGTGTGTGTGTGTGTGTGTGTGTGTGTGTGTGTGTGTGTGTGTAGGATGCATATAATTAAACCTTTAATTTGTTTCAACCTAACAATCTCTCCCTTTTAATTGGGTTATTTGGGCCATTTACATTTAACATGATTATTGATATAATTTTTAGATTATCATCATTATTGTGCTTTTTCAATTTGTTCTATGTCATCTTTGGTCTCTTTTTCCTCTGTATATGATTTTGTTTAATTTAGTATTTTTATGATATCATTTTTTCTTCTGTGCATTAGTTATGCTTTTAGTTATTTTAGTGGTAATGTTAGGGTAATAGCTCTCACCTGGGAGTGATTTTTTTTTCCTGTGCATTCATAAGACACTAATTTTAAAAAACATAAAATAAATAAAATAAAGATCATTAGAGTAGAGAAAAGTAAATGTTTGTGGAGCGGGGGAGGAAGAAGATTGAATGAGGGGAGGAAGGGGGTAGGGGAAAGGGAAGTATTGAGCACTGAATTAGAACAAATCATATTCCATGTTTTTATGAGTATGTCAAAATGAAACCTAATGTTATGTAAAACTAAAAAGAACCAATAATGGAAAAAAGAGTTTATTTGACAATGTATAAAGACATTTTTTAATTTTTACAACTTGGGGAATGCTAGGATGCTACTAAATATTCCATAATGCACATAATAGCTACCCCTGAGAAAAAAATGATCTGGCCCAAAATGTCAAAAGTGCCAAAGTTGAAAAGCATTGCTTTAGATTTTATACTCTATGACTTTAACTCATCAAAATCTACCTTCAAATGATATTATAACTTCTCATATGTAGTGTAAGAATCTTACAATAGTATACTTCTGATTCACCTTGATTGACCTTAATACTGTTATCATACATTTATTTATATCTGTGATATAAATTCTACAACATATTGTTACTGATTTTGTTTAAGTAGACAACTATCTGAAAGATAGTTAAGTAATAAGAGGAATCTTATACATTTACCAATATAGTTGTCATTTCTGGTACTCTTCATATCTTTGTGTAGATTCACATTTCCTTACCTTTTTGCTCTGTCATAGCTACTCCTCCCTGCACTGAGGCCTGGAGCTTCTCAAGGCAATAAGTTGGGACAAGTGTAGGTCCCACTTAGTATATTATCTTTCAAAGATTACTATCTTTGGGGCCTGACATTCTTGTCTTAAAAACTATTGTTTCATATTGAATTTTTGGTATATTTTTTCCTGTGGCTGTTTTTCTAAATGGGAGGTTAAATCTGATCCTTGTTAACTACTTGTCCAGAAGCAGAAGTTCATGTAATTGTGTGTTTTTTTTTTTAATTTTCATAGTTGTAGACAGATGGAATGCCTTTATTTTATTTGTTTATTTATATCTGTTGCTGAGGATCAAACCCAGTGCCTCACGCATGCTAGGCAAGCACTCTGCCACTGAGCTACAGCCCTAGTCCCATAAATTTGTTTTAATACATGCCTATGCATTAATTTTGAGTGGATTTGGCTTCAAATTACCACTGGTTACTTTTGTATAATGCATATTTTTCATGATGTTAAAATTATCTTTATAATAAAATATAAAAATATTATCTGGCATGAAAGTACATAGAGATTTTATGTACAAAATTGCCCTATATTTCTGCAGTTTTTAGATTATGTTTTAAAATTTTTTCACTATTTTAGTGACATTTAGGAAATGGTTGAGTGCCCACTTATGCAAGGAGCAACTAGGAGATTATTGAAGATAATATTATCTTTTATTATTGGTTAAATTTCTCTAATAGTAGTCAATAGTCATTTTCCATTCTTTTACCCCAATTTACATTCTCCATGAACATTTTGAAATTTTGCCTTTATTAAGTAAGAGCAAAGTTTCTAGATAAGATTAAATCTAAATTATGGTGAATATTTTTTCATCATGTGCTAATGAGAAATTATGAAGACTGAATATAGAATTTCAGTTAAACAAAAGATGTGTGGGTATGTTCTTACAGCTGTCAGTGTCAATTCACATCAAATTCACTTCTTCATTGAAATTTAAGTTTTTCAGAAAATGTATTTCTTATACATATACTGATCCAGATTACTGTTTTTGACAGTTTTATGGACAGGGAACCTGAAAATCGTAATACTGTGTCCCTCAATCTGTTCTCCACTGTCCCTGCCCACCCCCTTATACCCAGATTCCCTATTAACCATGTTTCATGGAACATAATGGGAATAAAGGTACATCTCAGTGTAGTTTAAAGCATGGTTTAAAGCACAGCCTCTGGGATAAGGTGCCTGGTTTCTTCCTAGCCCCAAAACTTACAGACTGTCACCGCCTGCAGCAACAAAGCTGCGGGAATAAGTTCAGAGGCAGACTGGAAACGAACAGGCTCTTTATTCTGCTAGCTTCTCTCTCAGGCTCCAAGAACAACTCCTACCCACAAATCCACTCCTACAACCACCACAAAATGGCGCCGACCTGATCTGCAATGTCCTGGGCCAAGTCTCATGAGATCATGGAAGGTGGTGATGCTTGAACATCTTTATGGCTCACAGCCAACCGCAATCTTAGCTATCTCCCCATTTAGGGCTCCTACATTTTCCCTCTTTTGTTTTAAAAGAGGGGATGCTCTAGTACGTCCATGTGCAACCAACATTCTTACCCATCATCGGATAATCAAGGCTGTGCCCTTGACTACTGTCTTAGGTTGATATGTCGGCCACATGAGACTGTCCCGTGGATGGGTGACGACCTCATCCAGATCGACTGTACCTGTCTTAGGTTGTCTCCCTCTGGGAATCTTACCTGTCATTGGCTAACCAGCCATCCAATCGAGCCCTTCAGGATTGACTGTGTATGATGACTAACAGCTGTCCAATCGTGAGGAGATGCTGCGGCTTTAAGGCTACAAGCCTTCTGCTGACAAGCCAAGTTGCATAGCATATCAAATTATTTAAACAAATCAACTGCCCTAAGTTCCATCAAGTAACGCACTGAGTTCTCTAGACAAATACCCGCAAGGCATTGTCCCATAAAGTCCCAAACAATGAAAGATCAAAATGTCCATTTGTTATAACATGTTAATCTAGGAGGCCCCATGCATGCAGGGCAGAGGCCACACTGCTGGTGAGGTTGTTTGATGCTTGAGCAGCAGGGATGCTTGCAGCGACCGCAATCCCTGCAGCTGTAGCAACAGCCGTCTTTTTTATGTCTAGACAATGCCAGTGGCAAATCTTCAGGGCTCGCTACCTAGAAACTCAAGCATCAATTATTAAAGGAAAGGCAGTGCTATTCCAGCACTGAGTCAAGAGGAGAGTTGTCAAACTAAAAACTAGAATTATTAGATTAGAAAATTAAAGTTGATTTCTGCTCACACACATTGCTGCTTGAGCTCTCACAAACATAAGCTGGCAAAATATCATATTCAGAACAAAACAAGGAAAGACTGAGGGTATTTACTGCATTAAAGATAGATTAAAGAAAAGCTAAAGGCACTTTGGAAAAATAATTTGTTAGCTGGAACCCTCGAGTCTCTGTAACCTTCCATGAAATTATCTGTTGAAATAACTCAATCAGCTATAAAACAAATAAAGTTAATTACAAATAAACATTCCTATATCAAAACATCAAAATATCAGGTTATACATCATTAGTCATATTCTTTACTAAAGAGAAATCCCTGGGACACCTATAAATCAAAATTTAAGGTACCTTCACTTATTAAATTATTTACCCAAATTGAATACTCTTAAACTTAAATGAATTAAAGTTATTTGGATCCATATACATATATATTCATATATATATACATATATATCCATATATATGTATATATATATTCATAAGCGCTTTGTTATTTGTGACGTCACCCTGGACAGACACACAAACCTACAAACATATATTTGTGACGTCACATTTACATGAAATTTAGACAAATGCACAGACTTAAAGACATACATAAAAAGAGAAAAAAAAAAAAAAAAAAAGAATTGTGTGCACACTA
This sequence comes from Tamias sibiricus, assembly GCA_025594165.1. Classification (NCBI taxonomy): domain Eukaryota; kingdom Metazoa; phylum Chordata; class Mammalia; order Rodentia; family Sciuridae; genus Tamias; species Tamias sibiricus. Next base: position 90,036,872 of record CM046662.1, read on the forward strand.
AAGAGAGATCTCCTCATCCCGGCCGGGAGTAATGACACTTAAGTTGTGAAATATTTTGAAGGACTCTTTTAAGGGAATCATTCTATACCTTCATCTTGGTCCTCTTGATTTTGTACTTTTTTTATTAATCTTGATTCTTCAACAACCTCATTTTGATCCTTTTGATTTGGTACCTGCTTTATTAATCTAGATGGTATCCATATTGGAGAGGATTTGTGCTTTGGAAAAACACAAACAGATCCTCTCCCCCAAATTAATACTGGATCTGGACCCTTCCATGTACGTGAAAGAGCATCCTTCCAGTAAACCAAAGGTTTATGTTGTTGGTGTGGGTTCCAATGTCTGTCTCCGGCAGAATAACCATAAGAGTCTAAAGTTAAAAAATTTAAGGTAAACAGGGCAACTGCCAATCTGTCCCTAGGATTTTTCCAATTTCCTTCTTTTTGTTTAAATAACATAATTTTTAGTGTGCGGTTTGCTCTTTCAATAATGCCCTGACCCTGAGGATTGTATGGGATGCCTGTTTTATGGGATATATTCAATTTTGTGCAAAACTGTTTGAAAGATGAGGACATATATGCAGGGCCATTATCTGTTTTAAGCATTTTGGGGATGCCCAATGCAGCAAAAGCTTGCAAACAATGAGATGTAACATCTTTAACTTTTTCTCCAGCATGTAAGGAAGCAAAAATCATGCCTGAGCATGTATCTATGGTCACATGAATAAATCGCAATTTTCCAAAACTTGGCTCATGAGTAACATCCATCTGCTACAAATGATTGGACATTAATCCTCTAGGGTTAACACCATAATGAGGATTGGTCAAATGTGTCATACAAGATTTACAATCTTTTACAATTGTTCTGGCTTGCTCCTTTGTGATTTTAAACCTATGCTGCAAGGTGGTGCTATTGACGTGAAACTGGGAGTGAAATAAAGTAGCTTGCTGGAGCGCTGAAAGTATAAAGATTGTTTGGGCAAGGGCATCGGCCTTTTAATTACCTTCATGGAGGGGACCAGGCAAGTTGGTATGTGCTCTAATATGCCCTACGAATAGCGGTTCTTTTCTTGCCCACAAAAGTTTTTGTATTTGATAAAACAATTTAAAGGCTGGATTATGAGGTGCTATTGGTGTGCTATCTCTAATTTTGGGACAGCATGTACAATATAGTGGCTACCTGAAAAATGTTCATGGGCTGCTCTCTAAAATTTTCCAGAGGTCTTACCACAGCTTCCAGTTCAACTAGTTGAGCTGATTTGTGTGCAGTTATGTAAGTCATATTTTCTTTTTTAGTGACTACTGCAGCAGTACCATGAGGACCCATCTGTGAATACATTTAATGCCTTAGGAATAGGTTGATTTTTTATCACCTGTGGAAATAGAATAGGATGATTGATACAAAAAGATAATATAGGAGACTTAGGAAGATGATTATCAAAATTTGCAGAAGTAGAGCATCTATCTATAGCCCAATCATTATCATTGAAGCACAAATATTCAATCTGTGACGATGAATAGGGAGTAATAATAGTAGCAGGGTAAATGCCAAATATTTTAGTAGAAGTCTTAAGTCCTTGAAGAATAAGTTTAGCCACCATGGAGGTATAAGACTCAATTATACTTTTAGGAGGGACGGGCAAATGTATCCATAATAAAGGCCCTTGTTGCCAAAATACTCTTGTGGGTATATATTGTGAAGAAATAATAATCAATATCAGCGGTTGAGTTAAATCAGATCTATCACAATGAGCTCCTTCAATGGCTTTTTCTACTAACTTTAAAGCTTTCCTAGCTTCAGGATTCAATGTTCACGGTGAAGATGGATCAGTGTCCCCGTGAAGGATGTCAAATAAAGGTTTTAGTTGGCCAGTAGTGAGGTATAGTTTAGGGCGAAGACAATATCTCCCAGCAATTTTTGAAAGTCATTGAGAGTGGCCAAATTATCCTTATTAATTAATATTTTTTGAGGCCTAATAAAAGTGTCCATAATTTGGAACCCTAGATATAATATTGGAGATCTAATTTGAATCTTTTCCTTAGCAATGTTTAGTCCATATCGTTTCAAGTTTTCTGATATATCACTAAATATGGTGAAAAGACTTCTTGATTAGGATGAGCAAGCAAAACATCATCCATATAATGGAGGCACATAAGCTCTGGGTATTTATTTTTGATAGGCTGAATAACTTTATCTACGTAGATTTGACACATAGAGGGGCTATTAGCCATTCCCTGTGGCAAAACTTTCCATTGATATCTCTGATCAGGGCCATTATTGTTAGTAGAAGGAACTGAAAAAGCAAACCTGGGGGTATCCAGAGGGTGTAGAGGAATAGAAAAGAAACAATCCTTTATATCAAGAGTAATAAGATGGAAATTTTTTGGAATAGCTACAGGATTAGGAAGTCCAGGTTGAGTAGGGCCCATGATTTGCATGGTTTTATTAATTTCTCTAAGATCATGTAACAATCGCCATTTTCCAGATTTTTTCTTGATCACAAGTATGGGGGAATTCCAGGGAGAGGTGGAAGGTTCTATATGTCCTGCTTCTAGTTGTTCCTGAACTAGTAGGTGGGCCGCTTGTAATTTCTCTTTAGATAGGGGCCACTGAGGGACCCACACTGGCTTATCAGAAAGCCATGGTATTTTCAAAATTATTTTCTCAGTGGCCCCGAAAAAAAAAATCTTTTTCCTTTATGATAATTATTTCTTTTAGGGTTAAGATTACCCTATACCTTTTGATAATGATTTCTTATAGGGTTAAGATTACCCTGTACTTTTTGATAATGATTTCTTTTAGGGTTAAGATTACCCTGTACTTTTTGATAATGATTTCTTTTAGGGTTAAGATTACCCTGTAGATTTTCACATTTAACATCTGCAGGCTTGGTTGCAAGGTGTACTCCCATTTGTTGCAAAATATCTCTTCCCCATAAAGTAACCGGTAGGTTAGGTAAAACATAAGGCTGAAATGTTCCTTTATGCCCTTCATCATCCTCCCATTTTAAAATGACCGCACTTTTCTCTGGGAGGTTATTATATCCCAAGCCTCTTAAATTGGTTGAAGCTTTTTGCAGAGGCCAGTGCTTGGGCCATTGTCGTAGATTAATGATGGAAGAGTCAGCTCCATTATCTATCAGTCCCTCCATCTCTATTCCTTGGATTTTTATTGTACACATAGGCTTCCTTGAACAATCCTGAACCCAGCAAGCCATAGGTCCCGAGTCAGTGGAACAAAATCCTCTATTGTTCCTTTTTTGAGGCATACTCATTTTAAATGAATTATGTAAATTTGGAAGTAGAAGCAGCTGAGCAATTCTATTTCCTTGATTAATAGAACTTATACTTTAGGGTGAGCTAAGCATTATTTTTATTTCCCCTTTGAAGTCTGAGTTTCTTACACCTGGGGTCACTTGCAAACCTAATAAGCTTTTAGGACTTCGGCTGAGAATAAGTCCTACAGTCCTTGAGGGAAGAGGTCCCCTGACTCCTGTGGGAATCAGTTGAACCCCCATTTCAGTTGTTAACAGTATTCGGGTGGTGGAACAGAGGTCTAATCCTGCATTTCCTCCTGCTCCTCTGGTGAGGGAGTGGATGGGTAGTAGGGATTGTGTCGGGGAAGCATCTGAGTGGATGCTTGAGGATACTCCTCCTCCAATGCCTCATACATTTGTGGGCCCCGGGGCATTGGGCCCCGTGCCCAGTTTTTTAAATTCCTGAACAAATGATTTCCATAGATGTCAAATTTTGAATGGCATTTATTGGCCCAATGATTTCCCTTTTATACCTGGGGCAGCGGCCTGGGGCACGGTATGAGCTTGGTCTTATTTCTCTTTGGGGGTTTTGCCTAGAATAGCCTGACTGATTATAATAATTTTGCCTGGAATATCCTGATTGATTATAATGTCTAGGTTGAGCCCTTGTGAAATTTTGAGGGGAAGCAACTCTCATTGTTGCTGCAATCACATTTCCTGTGACAAAGGCATCTTTTATATCTTTACATAGTTGTATATATATGGAAAGATCCTTTTTATTTCTTCATGGCCTGATAGCTTCCTGGCAGTATTTATTAGCATTTTTGTATGCTAATTGAAGGACTAATGACATAGCTTGATCAACGTCTCCAAACACTCTACCTGCACTTCTCAAAAGTTGATCAGCAAAGTCAGCATATGGCTCATTAGGTCCTTGAATCACTTTTGACAAGCCACCTTGTAGATCCCTAGGTCCTTGTAAAGTTTTCCATGCCTTTAAGGCAGCTGCGTATATCTGAGCATATACACCTGGGTCATAATATTTTTGAGCCTGTAAGTCTGCGAATTGCCCTTCTCCTGTGAGCATTTCTATATTCTGGTCTCCAAACACTGCAGCTGCGTTTCTTTTAGCCGTTTCTATACAAAGGTCTTGAAATTGCGATCGCCAAACCAAGTATTGTCCTCCACTTAATGCTGCTTTACATAGACTTTTCCAGTCTGAGGGGGTTAAGTTAAAGGTGTTAAGGGACTCCAGCATACTCAACGTGAAAGGATCTTGGGGCCCATACGTCATTACTGCCTCTTTGAGATTTTTTATTGTTTTGAAATCTACTGACTGGTGGATCCTCTGTCCATTTTCATTTTCAAATATTGGCAGTTCCCAATGTATCTGTGAGTTACCCTCGAGAGCGCATAAGCACTCAGAAAGACTTTTTATTTCTGTTTCTAGGGTATGCAAATGCCTAGTAATACCCTTCATATTTTCTGTAATGGATTCCACCCATGGGGGAGTAGAGGACACAAGTTGTTCCTCTACTTGACGGTCCTTTTTCTTGGTCTTCTTTCATTTCTTTTCCCTCATTTTCTCAGGATCACTTTTACTAGATTCCTCACTACTGCTAATTTCACTGACAGCAATATCCTGAGTCCCAGGTTCAATGGAGAGCAAGTATCCTTCAGCTATCTCCAATAAATCCCGAATAGCTCTAACAGCTCAGATTTTTGTCATTTTTGGGACTCTTCTAATACTCTCCTTACTGGTCTTAGTTGACTCAGCAGAAGCTACGCTTTCATGATCGCCTTCACCTTTTTCTAAATCCTCCTCACTGACAACGGAGTCAGGTATATCAAAGATTCTTTCTATAGTCTTTATCACTTGGGATTTAGTTACATTCGAACCCATCTTTAGAGACTTTTCAGTTCTTACCTGTCCACTCTGAAGTTCCCCATACGGGCCACCATCTGTCCCCGACTGCAGCTATAGACTCCTGCAGCAACAAAGCCGCGGGAATAAGTTCAGAGGCAGACTGGAAATGAACAGGCTCTTTATTCTGCTAGCTTCTCTCTCAGGCTCCAAGAACAACTCCTACCCGCAAATCACACTCCTCCAACCACCACCAAATGGCGCTGACCTGATCCGCAATGTCCTGGGCCAAGTCTCACGAGATCATGGAAGGTGGTGACCCAATCTGCAATGTCCTGGGCCAAGTCTCACGAGATCATGGAAGGTGGTGATGCTTGAACATCTTTATGGCTCACAGCCAACCACAATCTTAGCTATCTCCCCATTTAGTGCTCCTCAACAGACCTTGAACAAGTCACTTAACCTTCCATTGCCTCAGTTTCCTTTCCTCATCTGTAAAATGGGCTTAATAGTAGGATCTATTCCATTGGGTTCTCATGAGGGTTAAGTTCATACACACAAACATGCACTCCCACACACTGAACAGTGCCTATTATATAGAAAATGCTTTTTAAGAGTTTGTTAAATAAAAATAAGGCCCCTACCTGTGTGTTGGTTAATGTGCCAGCCAAAGGGATCCTCTCTGGCAGCAGAGGTGTAGAAATTGTGGCTGAGCTCTGGAGGCCTCCTTCCTTCCCTCTTCCCTGGGGCACAATGACTAGCAAGGGAATGAACAGAGGTAGGTAAACATATGGGAAGAGAGCAGGAAAAGGACATATGGGAGACCATTTCTCTAGCCTTTCCACCTTGGGAAAGAAAAAAAAAAAAAAAGGAAGTCTGTTCCCAATCTGTTCCTCTAAGCTGCTCAGTATGCAGGCACAGAGTCTCTGTTACCCTTTGACACATAGTCTTTCTGAAGTATCACTGGTCAGCAACCTGACAATGTAACCCTATCTAATCTTTAGTCTCATCAATGAGGAAGAATAAGAACCCAGGAAAGGAATGGTGGTAGTATTTGCAAATGCTTTGAAGTATCTTAGAAGAGGATATATGGTCCAAGATTTTGGTAGAATCAAGTTGATATCATTATATGGCATGTGGTTCATTAGTGTTTTAGGTTAGCAATTAGCCCTAAAATTCCACCAAGATGGGCTGGTACTGTGGTTCAGCCATAGCACACTTGCCTAGCATGTGTGAGGCACTGGGTTTGATTCTCAGCACCACGTAATGGTCTATCAACAACTAAAAAAATATGTGTATATAAAAAATTCTGCCAAGTCACTTCACTGTGCAAGCACTTTCAGTGACTCTGCATAACTATTAAGATAAACATAGACTCCTTCATAAGATTCTAAAATCTCCAAGCCTCAGCCTAATTGTACCTTTGTAAATCTTTCTCTGGATCCTGTTAGTGAAATTGCTTATTCTGGCATTCACCAGCTCGTGTTGTCCTTCACATTTCCTGTGCTTCTTAGCTTCTGTTTGTTAAAGCAAGTCAGAGCTCTCACCTCGTTTGTCCTTTTTTCCTTCTCCACTCATTTGTGCTCTACCCACTTACGACTCAGCTTAAGTTTTATTTCTTCTGGCAAACCTTCCCTGTTGACCCCCAGGATCTGGCTCTTTGTCTTCTTCCTTTGGCTCCATGGAGGGTTTTCTAAGTTCTTGGCCCAAACCCTCTTATTTTCCCTCTTGGCTATCTCTCAAGTTCCTCTGTGTCTTCCTCCCTGTGATTGATTCTCATATTAAATCTCTACTCCCATCTGGTATGGCTATACTTCCAGAACCTTAATTCAAAGTATATAAAATTCAGTTTATTACAAAAGTTCTCTCTGTGCTGGATAAGTTGAACTACTTAATTTCTGAATATTAATCATTTTTTCTTGTTCTTTTGGCTGTGTTATTTCTTTAATTAAGACCGTCTCTTAGAAGTAATCTTTTCCATTCTTCATAATATCAATCAAATAGCACCTTCTTACTGAGGCTATCTCTGAACAACGTATTGGAAATGCCTCCATTTTTTTTTTTTAGCCTTTTGCTGGAACTGCTATAATAGCGATTTTAATAATCCATTTCTTCTCCTTCTCCTTCTCCTTCTCCTTCTTCTTCTTCTTCTTCTTCATCTTCGTCTTCTTCTTTTTTGTCTGTTTTGGAACTGGGGGTCAAACCCAGGGCTTTTGAATGCAAGGCAGACACTTTGCTACTGAGCTACATCCCAGCCCTCTATTTATTCTTAATGTTGTCTGTGTATTTGTCTTATATATTCCATTTAGTTGGAAACTCTCAGGAAGTGGGGACAGCTGCCAAAGTGCTCATGATAGTACCTTACATGTTTTAAGTTAGTAGTTTATGAGTAATGATGTGATCCTAAATGTTTTGAGCTGTTCCATCATGTATTTTCTGAACTATTTTGGTTAACACGTATTGAGTGAGCTTTCCACTCAACTAGATTATAACATAATTTATACTTGAGAATAGAGACATGCTTTATACTTCTTTGTATTTTCACAGTTAAATAAGCCCTTTATATTCTTTTTTTTAAGCAAAGATTCATTAATTGATAGTGTTAATATAAGAGAATACTCTAGTGATTAAAAACCATACATATATTAGTCCTTCAATTATGCCTCTATCTTTGTATATAGAGCAGTCCGTCACCAGAAAGGAAAATGTCTGTCTTGGATGGGAATCTGATCTCTCTTTGGCAGCTCTAATTTTCTCTCCTTTGTATTTTATGAATTCTGGAGCCAGTTGAAGCTCAGAGCTTTGTCCTGAGCTAGGAATAGAAGTGGGAGATGAATGGTTCTTCCAGTGATTAATAGAAAAATTCTTTAAGCCTTCTGTTTATAAAGAAGTGGAACACCTACCCACCGAACAACCTGTTATTTTCCTAATATTAACTATCTTTCAGAGTATAATTTCACAATGTTGTTATATTTAATAAGTCAGTCTCTCCTCTGCTTTACCTATCTGAAGTTAGAGTAAGACAGAAAGAAATGAGCTAGGGAGAAAAGAAAATTTGTGATGCTCAGTAAAATAGAATTTCTACATGAAACATGTCAGAATCAAATATTCTGAGTTTGAATCTAACAGTTATGCTAGGCTTCAAGGCATTAGGTTCTTAATTTTTCCCTGAAACAAAACAAGTGAATCAAATTCTTTGATAGCCTCCAAGGCACAGGCTTGAGTTTGTTTGTCTAGGAGGCTGGCAGACTGGGAGAGACCTCAGGACCTTCTAATCAACATCTTTTCATATATTTATCTAATCTCTTGAGTGGCATAAAATTCCATTGTGTTTTGTAGTCTGCCTTTTGTCTGGACTTGCAAAACTGTTTTGTTGATTGGCTCAGAAAATGAAATGTTCCTTCTTGACCTCATGTGGAAAATGACCTCAAATTGCTTTTTCTTCACTTCATTTCATCTTGATATCAGTATAGTTTTATATGGGACTTCAATGTTAAAGCAGGCTATTAGATTTTGGTGAACATTTGGAGTTTTTCTTTTTTAAGTTGCATTTTTTTTTTTACCTAACAGTAAAAATTTTCACACAATAAAACCCCAAAATCACATGACTTAACAAAATTCTTTCATAGACAATAGAGAATGAAGCCCTCTATAATTGTTGAGTTAAAAAAAGAGAAAGTTTTCTGAGGGAATGGTAAATGATAAAAAGGGGATTAGTTAACAGGGAGAAAAATTGCAGAAAGCATTTACTGTGGGCACAAGGCCACTAACTAAAATTCACTCCAATAAAATTAAAGACTGGATATGTCATGCAGAGATTCTTCATACTAGTGTTGCTAATTCAACAGCCTTCAAAATATTGTTTGGTGTTACTGTGGAGGGCTAGAATGCATGTCCAAGGTAAGGAGAGGTTAATTCAACAGAGGAGGGCTGGTTCTCTTTCAGTTAAATATATTTTTAAAAATAACATAGCTAGTATGTGTATGTGTGTATATGTGTGTGACATACTTTCCTAAAAGCTACAATAAGAATAAGCACGTTAAGAATAAATATGCCTTGGATCCAGATGATAGATCAGAGAGATGGGGGGAAGTTGAAGGGAGGAAGGGAGATGGAGAGAAGAGGCTGGGGGACAGACTGGAGAGAAGAGAATGGAGAGGGAAATGCCCATAGACACAAAGTAAAGAAAAAAAAAAAAAAAAACAGGAACAGGATGAGGAAATATAGAAGAGAGAGAGAAAATCCCTAAGAAAGATGAGAAAGGCAGCAGCAAGCATTATAAACTCTCCATGGAATTTGAAATAGAAACAAAAGGGAAAGTGTTCTTTCTTATTGGAATGTAATGAACTAAATCATATGATAGAACAATTTGATATACATATTTTGTTTCTAAGCTTTTGTATTTATTTATTTATTTGTTCCTTATTATTAAAGGTTATACATATCTGTTAGCAGCTAATCCCTTTGGAGCTGCTACCTTAAAGTTCCTTACGTGTTCTCATTTCCTGGGTCAGAAATCATTACCTTGTTTGGAGTTGAAAGATCTCCAATCTGTTGTGAAAATTTTTGTTTGGAGGGAAATCAGTTGAATTATTATAACATCTCTAATATCCTTACTGCTGACACCTGTATCAGGTAATGAACAAATTATCTGCTAACTGCCATGTTTTTAGAAGAATCTTTTAAAATACTAGCCAATAAATAGGATGTCAGGTGTTATTAATAGTTGACTAAGTCCATAGAGAATGCAGAGGAAATATTACCAAAAAAGAGCTCATTATTCCATTGGCATGAGACACCTCTGAGCTATTTTTGCATACTTAACTGAGAAACAAGGAAATTTTTCTTCTTGTATGCTAAAAAAGCCTCTGTAACTGACTGGTTTAATTTTCAGGTTTAGTTTCTATTCTATTTCTAGCAAAAGCCTTTAAATCTGTTCTTCATTCAGGAACATGTTCTGAGGCATGTTGTCATTTATACATGGCACAGAAGAAGCTGAAAGAAGTAATATCATGTTTTATCAACGGAGAAGTTAAAGATCTATGCATTTTTCTCTTCAAACATTTGAATTGACGAGATGTTCAGGAAAAGGGCACATGATTGGGAGTTGATTGAGGAAATTAATAGCCTACACAGATGTCCTTGGATGACACCATTAAGATTCCATCCAATTTTGAAGTTCTGTTTCTAGAAATTGGCTATTTGTGGGACTTTTCTATATGTTGGAGGTTTTCATAAGACAGTGGTACTCCATTTTATCAGAAAATACTCATTTTATAACAACTAAATTACTCCTAGGATGAATATAGAAACACAAATATCTGGGTTTAGTCATCTTCTTTTCAGTGTGTTTTCAGCCACAGGATTTTGGACCCTGGACAACCCCCTGGCACAAGCAAACTTGGTGTGCCATTTAGACCCAAGTCATACATCTTTGTGTAATGAAATTGTCAGTTTCTTCCAAAATGATATGAAATGATGGTAGTCCAACTGTTCATAGTGGCGACAAGGGGTATTTATGATATATTTATATTGATCAATTCACAGCATTTTTGCCAATGCATTTTTGAAAGAAGCAAATTTTTCCCCTTGAGATGGCACTTATGAGCAGAATATAAAACTTCCTAAAGATACATTTGAACCAAGGCATTATCATTCTGATAGTGATTGAAATGAAATCTTCTAACCCAGAATGTCAACTATTTCCCATAGGATGTGTGATGTTACAATATTTTATTGGGAAATTAAATGTGTATTTATAATTTTAACATTGGTTCAGAAGTAAATGTTAAGTAGCATTCTTCTTTAGTCTGGTAGGATCAATTAAGGAGCAGACATATATTTCAAAAAAATAAAAAATTGGCCAGGCGCAGTGGCGCACGCCTGTAATCCCAGAACTTTGGGAGGCTGAGGCAGGAGGATTGCTAGTTCAAAGCCAGCCTCAGCAATGGTGAGGCACTTAGCAACTCAGTGAGACCCTGTCTCTAAATAAAATACAAAAAGGGCCGGGGATGTGGCCCAGTGGTTGAGTGCCCCTGAGTTCAATCCCTGGTACCACAAAAAAAAATAAAAATTAAAATTAAAAATAAAATAAAAAAAATAAAAAAATTGATTAGAAAACAAGGCTCATACAATTAAAGAGAAAGACGTCATGGGTACGTAATTACTTGGATGAAGTTTATATGTAACTTTATCATGGTGTCATAGTAAAAGAAAATTAAATTGTAGATTAAATTCTATTGTTAATACAGTTTTTTTGGCTTTTGAAACACTACAGATCCTATGGCACATTGTTAAATAGTTTCTATTCTCCGTGTTCTTGTCAACTATAGTTAGTGTAATTGATCTATCTATAGAAGTTGTCTGGCATGGTGGTGAAGAATATACACTCTGGAGGGGTTGAGTCTCATATTTGTCACTGATTAGCTCTGTGAATTTGAACAAGACACTTAACCTGTTTGTTCTTAAAAATAGAGATTATAATATCACCCATCTCTCATGAAGTTGCTGTGGGGATTGAATGGGTTATGCCTGGCACAGTTTAAATGTAGGTGTAGCCCAGTTATAATTTTGGTCACAAGTGAGGGAAGAAAGCCAGCTTCACAATTATCTATCTAGGGATTGTTTCTATCTGCTTCTAGATCATTCTCCCCACACCCTTGAATGCATGGGAATAGCCGCGTCTTTTAGATTGGATTCCCCCAAAGCTATCAGAGGAGAATTCATCTGGATGACCATGATTTATTAAAACTAAAGGCCAAATATTCTCTCTGATATGAAGATGCTAACACAAACAGGTGGTGGAGTGGGCGGGAGAGAATAGAAGTTCAGTGGATTAGACAAAAGGGAATGAAGGGAAGGAAAGGGGGCTTGGATTAGGAAAGACAATAGAATGAATCAGACATAACTTTCCTATATTCACATATGAATATACCACCAGTGAAACTCCACATCATGTATAACCACAAGAATGGGATCCTAATTAGGATAAGTTATATTCTGTGCACGTATAATATATAAAAAATATACTCTACTGTCATGTGTATCTAAAAAGAACAAATAAAATAAATAAATAAACACATAAACAAGAAATTTGCTGAGGAAAGCTGATAGGAGATTGGGAAGACAGGACCATAAATGAAGCAAACCCAGCAAAGGTATAACATCCAGCAAATCTCCATGGGTTTACTGGCTCAGTCTTTTGGGGGTATGTGTGTGTAGCTGGAGACAACACAGGTCATACCCCAGAGGTGTACAGATGGGGCAGGGGATCTGGAATGATCATACATACTCCTCCATCCCTTGGGCATTGTTTAAGGGCTGTTGCCTGAAGGCATATGTTCCCAGGCACTTTTATTTCTGCTATGGGGCTTCAAGAGTAAGAATTTTTGTGTGATTTGTTTGGGATAGTAGGCTTTGTTACTGAAGATTGTACAAAGTTTCAGTTTTCTGTATCCGTAATGAGTGAGTCAACTGCTTTCATTTTGCTCCATAAGTGTTGGCCACTTCTCAAATGCATGTGGGTTTACTTTTTAAATGGATGCTAAAAGAAAATATAGAGCTGATGAAACCATTTAGTAATTTAACTTAAACACTTTCTTTAGTTTGACTGTAGAGTTTCTTCCTGAGTGTACACAGGAAAGCTCACCCCAGAGTTTTCCATGGTGCCATAAGGCAAAGGGTAGGAAGAAACGTGTCATTTGAGTCACGTTATGTGCTAGATACTGTATACTAGGATTTTGAAAATACTTCACTTAATCCTCACCGCATGCATGTGAGTTAGCCTAATCTTAAAGCCAAGAGTTAACCTTTAAAAAGTTATTTGCCCAAAGTCACAGAGAACTGGAATTAAAACTGAAGTCAAAGCCTTCTGTCATTGCTAGCTCCTTTTACACACAAATCAGGAATAACTTTTATATTTTTAATTCAGGTTGGCATCTCTAGACACAGAATTTTCTGTCTTTCAACCATTATGGCTTTTTAAAATGTTTCTGAACCATGAGGGAATAGGGAGTATGTGTGTGTGTGTATGTGTATGCATATGTACTATTAGCATAACTGTTAGTAGTTAATAAATTTATTACTTTGAGAAGTAAAAACCACAGTGATATATATATATGTGTGTGTGTGTATATATATATATGTGTGTGTGTATATGTATACACACACACATATATATATATAAACATATACATATACATATATATAACAGCTCAGAAATTGCTTTCTGTTAATTGTATATAAACATACAGATATTGCTTTTTTGAGTGAAATCTTTTTTTTCATTTTTTTAAATTCTAATTTGTTATACACATTTGCAGAGTACATTTCATTTTATATTACATATAAAGAGCACGATTTTTCAAGTTGCTGGTTTAATATGAAGTATTTTTACAACAATTGTGTCTTCATACATGTATTTAGGGTAATCATGGATAACTCAGTCTTCCATTATTCCTATCCCCTTGTCCCCTCTACTCCCTCCCCACTCTTTGTTCTATTTGAAGCTCTTTCATTCCTTTCATTCCCTCTCTCTTTCCTTTTTAAGTTAGTATCTTCATATCAAAGAGATCATTCGACCTTTGGTTCTTTGGGACTGGCTAACTTCACTTAGCATTATTTTCTCCAACTCCATCCATTTACCTGCAAATGACATGATTTTATTCTCTTTTAGTGCTGAGTAGTGTTCCATTGTGTATATATATCAAAGTTTCCCTATACATTCATCAGCTGATGGGCATCGGGGTTGGTTCCACAATCTAGCTATTGTGAATTGTGCTGCTATAAACATTGATGTGGCTGTGTCCTTGTCCATTGATGTGGCTGTTTTTAAGTCCTTTGGGAATAGGCCAAAGAGTGGGATAGCTGGGTCAAATGGTGGTTCCATTCCCAGTTTTCCTAGGAATCTCCATACTGTTTTCCAGATTGGCTTCACCAATTTGCAGTTCTACCAGCTATGTAAGAGTGTGCCTTTTCCCCCACATCCTCACCAGCATTTATTGTTGTCAGATGTTGCTTTTTGACATAAAGAAGACACAATCTTTAGACATGAGAAAAGGCAAACCTGGGTAAATAATTTATCTCATTCTTCTTTCTCAGAAACAGAACAAGGCTTGTACCTTCTAATAAACCAACCTGTGTACATTTTAGTGATTCAAAGTCATTGACGCCCCTAGTTAGTGTCATGACAATTGTTTAAGTGCAGAGAAAGTGATCAGAGTGTATTCATTATTTGCAAATAGTTGACTCTAAATATCCCCACAGATAATGCAAAGGCAAGACGGAACTCAGAAGTTCTTTTGGTTTTATCAGGGCTGACAGAGGAAGACATCTAGAAGACTAATTTCCATCTCTGTGGGGGTGTGAGGAGGGTCTGTACATGTGAAGCTTGTTCCAGGCAGTGATGGCTTTCCTCCCATAGGCCTCTGGAGCACTCAGTTATTCTGGACCCACTGTGATTGCAGGGTAAAATCCCTTAATATTCTCTTTGTGGCAGCTAATGCCAGCATCCCCTGAGCTATTGCACTTCCTGTGTTGCTAAGGATCAGAGTTTCCCCTGTATTTCCCAAGGTTGATATGGGACTTCCTGTTATTTAGGGGTCTTTCTTTTTTTAAAAAAAATTATTATTTTTATTTTTTTAGGGTTATTTCTTAGGAATAGTTTTTATGTTTTGTTGTTTAGAAATCACAAATAGCCTTATCATTTACTATGAAAAGAACAAAGAGAAACAGAAAAAAAAATGTTTGTTTAAGCTGATCATAAATGTTTGGCATGACTTTCTTAAGAAACAAACAGTTTTTAAGTACAGGGCATGGCTTCTGAAATTAACTTTAGAGCCATGGCCAGTACTTTAGAAGTGACTTTGAGATTTAGGCTCAAGTTAACTTTGAAGAGGGAACTGTAATCCTGTTATACCCAAGGAATATCCTCAAGTTTGAAGTGTTTGTTATCCTTTCATTTAAACCTCCTATTCAGTCAAGATTTTCAGAATTTAGACTTTCTATTATCACAATAATTTTTCCAGTTTCTCAAGATATGCAAAAAGAGGATTATGAAATTATTGTTAAAATTAAATAATGGCTAGTGCAATTATTAATGTATTTGGTTAACAATTTTTTTGAAATAAGGTGTTTTTATTGATTTTAAAAGGTATGCAAATTAATTATAATTTACAAACAAGCCTAAGCTTTTTTAAAAATTTATTTATTTTTCAATTATTTATTTATTCTAATTTGTTATATATGCTTGCAGAATGCAATTCTTTTCATATTACATATAAAGAGCACACTTTTTAAAGTCACTGGTTTTACACAAAGTATTTTCACACCATTTGAATTTTGATACATGCACTTAGTGTTGTCTTTTTGCAGAGCAGAAATTTCTGACTTTTTTTTTTTTCAGTACAGGGGATGGAATCCAGGAATGCTCTACCACTAAGCTATATCCCCAGTCCTTTATAGTTTTTATTTTGAGACAGCCTCTTGCTATGTTGCCAAGACCAGCCTTAAACTTGTGATTCTTCTTTCTCGGCCTCCTGCGTAGCTGGGATTACAGGTGTGCACAGCAATTTCTAATTTTAAAGACATTTAAATTGTTAATTTTTTATTTTATGAGGCTATGTTGGTACTGTATGTAAAAAACTGATTGCTAAATTCCAGGTCATGTAAACTTTCACTTACAGCAATGAATTACCTACTAAGCAAAATGTACCTGCTCCATTCTTCCTCAAAGAAAGTATGATAGTTAACTTATATATCAATTTGGAGGGTATTTTTGTGAGATTAGTATTTAAATTGGTGAATTTTGAATAAGTAGATTGGCCTCCATAACATGGGGGTCCTCATTCTATCAGTTGAAAGGCTGAATAGAATGAAAAGACTAGTCTCTCTGAGCAAGAGGAAATTCTCTAGAGGATTGCCTTTGGGTTTTATCAGCACCCTTGGCTATCTTGAGTTTCCAGCCTGCAGACCCAAACTTAGGTTTTGGATTAGGGCTTGTCCATAATTGAGAGATCCAATTCTTTATGACAAAATCTCTCTCTACATACATATATTCAGACAATCCCTGACTTAGATGGTTTAACTTATGGTTTAGGTTTTACAATGGTACAAAAGCAATACACACTCAATAGAAACTGTACTTCAAATTTTGAATTTTGATCTTTTCCCTGACTGGTGATATGCAGCGTTATGCTGGGCAACAGCAGACAGCCACAGCTCCTAGTCAACCACATGTGATTGCAAGGAGAAACGACTGACAGCCACCATGCACTGTGCTGCTAAGCTGTAGTGTTCAGTAGTTAGGTGTATCTGATGCACTTTTAACTCAATGACAGTTTCAATTTATGCTGTAAGCTCATCATAAGCCGAGAAACATCTGTTCATCTTGTTGGTTCTGGTTCTCTGGAGAACTCTGACTAATACAAGGTGTTAAATGAAACATTCATATAAAGTGATATGCTATGTGAAAGCATAATGTAGATATATTAATACGTACTTTTAAAATGTGAACAGATATATGTAAACTGTTTAATGTGCATAAAATGCTTAAAATATTCCTTACCAAATTTATTATCTCAACTGGCCCTAAAACTCTGTCTTTAAAATTGTAAAAGACTTAATAGAAAAAGGGAAAGCCTTAAAATTTGCTTTTTTATAATTTCATAAACATTTTGCATTTTGTGATAGCATGAAGAAATCCCTGTGGTAAATAAACCTTAAACCCATGAAGCAGCTACTTTAATACAAACAGTGTTATGTAAAAAGGTGCTCTATATATGTACTATGAATTGTAATCATGCTATTGTTATATATACAACTTTGAAAAAAAAAAAAAGAACAGCTCACACTATTCCAAAGCTTTGGTGATAAGACGCCTGCCTACCCCTAGGAATTCAATCTGTGGAGAGGTCAAAACATACACAGTGAAAAGAAATAAAAAATAAATGTTGAAAAGTAAAAAAAAAAAAAAAAAAAGTTGAGGGAAAAATAGGAAATTTTATTGTGATATCAAACTCAAAGAAACTGTGTTAAATAAAGAATTGAGAATCAATTCTTATTTTGTCAGTCAAGAACTAACACTAAAGAATTTTTTAAATTAACGATCTTTGAATATAAACATATAACTGTTTTTAGAATTATTAATGCATATTAATTATACAACTTAGTGGGTTTCACTGTGACATTTCCATGCATGTACACACACCATGCTATCATGTTTTAATCATGACTATCCTTCACTTCTACCCCTACTTTTGGTTTGCATTTATCTGATGGCTGAAGCTATTGGGCACTTTTTCATATATTTATTGGCTATTTGTATTTCTTGTATTGAGAAGTATCTGTTCAGGTCATTTGCCCATTTTTTATTTTATTATTGTTCTTTTTAAAAGAATTTTGTGTTCTCTATGTGTTCTGGTTATTCATTCTTCATCAGATGAATAGCTGGCAAAGATTTTTCCCCCATTCTGTAGGTTATCTCTTAACTCTGTTGATAGTGTCCTTTGCTGTGCAGAAGCTTTTTAATTTGGTATAATCTCATTTGTCAATTGTCACTTTGCTTCCTGGGTTATTGAAGTCCTATTCATGAAATAGTTGCCTATGCTAATTTCTTGACATATCCCCTATGTTTTTTTCTAGCAGTTTCAAAATTTTGGGCTCTGACATTAAGATCTTTGCTCAATTTTGGGTTGATTTTTGTATAAGGTGATAGATAGGAGTGTAGTTTTAATCTTCTACATGTGGATGTCCAGTTTTCCCATTACCATTTGCTGAAGAGTTTAGTTTGATCTTGTTTTTCTAAGACCTTGAGATACATTGTTAGGTTATTTGCTATCTATTTTGTTTTGTTATATGACACATACTTTATGCCTTTTATGTTTTCAAAATTAGCTTATCTTGAGACATAGAGTTGAATGTAAAAAAAGTGGAGAATAATAAAGTGTGAAACAATAGAGGAGAATATGGGGAACAATCAACAAACCAACAGAGGCTGCTGTGGCTGTTAGTGTCAGATTGTAGCCAACAGCTCAGTCCTTGTCCCTGATGCCAAACTAATAATGAGGACATCATTTTCAGAAAAAGGGAAAAGAAGGTTTATTGCTTTGCTAACAAAGGAGCAACACAGGAGACTCCTGTTCCAAGGCTGTGATTCTTGCAATCTATTTTTTTATTCTAATTAATTATACATAACAGCAGAGTGCATTTCAACTCATTGTACACAAATGGAGCACAACTTTTCATTTATCTGTTGTACACAATGTAGAGCCAACTATTTGTGCAATCATATGTACATAGGGTAATAATGTCCACCTTATCCTACCATCTTTCCCACCCTCATACTCTTCCCCTCCCCTCACTCCCCTCTGCTCAATCCAAAGTTCCTTCATTGTTCCCTTGCCTCCAAACCCAACAGCCAGCATTCACTTATCAGAGAAAACATTTGGCCTTTGGTTTGGGGGGATTGGCTTACTTCACTTAGTTCCATCCATTTACCTGCAAATGCCATAATTTAATTCTTCCTTAAGGCTGAGTAATATTCTGTTTTGTATATATATACCACAGTTTCTTTATCCATTCATCTATTGGATGGCATCTAGTTTGGTTCCGGAGGTTAGCTATTGTGAATTGTGCTGCTATAAACATGGATATGGCTGTGTCACTGTAGTATACTGATTTTAAGTCCTTTGGGTAGAGACCAAGGAGTGGGATAGGTGGTTTCACTTCAAGTTTTCTAAGTTTTCTGCTTTCCAGGTTGGTTGCACCAATTTGCAGTCCCACCAGCAATGAATGAGTGTACCTTTTTCCTCACACATTCGCCAACATTTATTGTTGCTTGTGTTCTTGATAATTTTTCTGACTGGAGTGAGATGAAATCTTAGTTTTGATTCACATTTCTTTAATTGTCACAGATGTTGAACATTTTTTCATATATTTGTTGATCAATTATATATCTTCTGTGAATTGTCTGCTCAGTTCCTTAGCCCATCTAATCTCCAGGACATACAAAGAACTTAAAAAACTTAACACCAAAAAACCAAATAACCCAATCAATAAATGAGCTAAGGAACTGAGCAGACACATCTTGCAGTCTATTTTTTAATTGTAGGAATTCATAGCTGTAAACTTCCCTCTTGTTACTGCTTTTGTTGTATCCCAAAAGTTCTTGTTGTGTTTCCATTTTAATTTCATTCTAGGAATTTCAAAATTTCCCATCTTATTTTTTCAGCAATATACTCTTCATTAAAAAATGTATTGTCCAATTTTCATGTGTTTGTATAGTTTCTCTTACTGTTTATTTCTAGTTTTAGTCCATTGTAATCTGATGAGATGTAAGAAATTATTTCAATTTAAAAAATTTTTTCAGATCTGGTTTATGACCTAATCTATGATCTATTTTGGAAAAAGTTTCATTTTCTGACAAAAAATGTGTATTCTATAAATATTGGATGGAATATTCTATAGATGTCTGTTAAGTACATTTTATCTATAGTGTAGTGTAATTTTTATGTTTCTTTGTTGACTGTTTTGTCTAGAAGATCTATTTGCTGATGACTGTGGCTTACTAAAATCATCCACTATTATTGTATGGGATCTATCTTTCTCTTTATGTCCAGTAGTATTTGTTTTATAAGATGGATGCTCTACTGTTTGGTGCATGTGTACTTATAATTTCGAGATCTTCTTGATGAATTGTTCCCTTCATCAGTATATACTGATTTTCTTTGTATCCTCCAACTGATATTGGCTTAAAACCTGATTTGTTATATGTGAATATAGCTATTTCTGCATGCTTTCAGATTCCATTTTTCTGGGAATACCATTTTCTATCTTTCACTTTCAGTTTGTGTATGTCCTTGCTGGTGAGGTGAGTTTGTGGGCAGCATATTTTTTTTTTTTTTTAAATCAAATAAGCCAGTTTGTGTCTTTTAATAGGAAAATTAAGTCATTTATCTTCAGTATTATTATTGAAAAGTATGTGTTTGTACCTGTCACTTTGTTGTTTTTCTCTTGGTTGTTTTGGATATTTTGTTCAGTTCTTCTTCCCTTATTGATCTTAGAGATTTGTTGGTTTATTATATTAATGTTTGATTCTTTCCTAATTCTCATTTTCTTATCTCCTCTTCTAGTTAGATTTCCTCTTTCCCGTGCTCTCATGGTTTTATTTATCTTTTTTCCTCTTCTGGGTATAGGAGTTCCTGTAAACTGCTGGTTTAGTGATCATGAATTCCCTGAATTTATGCTTATCTTAGAAGGTCTTCATTTCTTCTTTGATTCTGAATTAAAACTTTTATGGGTGTAGTAATCTAGGCAGGCAGTTGTTTCTTTCAGGGCTCAAAATTACATTGCTACATGCCCTTCTGGCCTTCAGAGTTTCTTCTGAGAAATTTTCTGATGGGTTCAACTTTAAATATGACTTGGTACTTCTTTCTTATGTATTTTAATGTTCTTTGTTCTATACTTTTAGCAGTTTAACTGTAAATGTAGTTGAGAGGTTCTTTTCTGGTCTTGTCTATTTGGGGTTCTAAAGGCTTCCTGTACCTGGATGTCCATATCTTTCTTAAGATTTTTGAAATATTTGCTAATGTCTTACCAAATAGGATTTCTTAATTACTATCTGGATGTCATAATTCAATAACCTGGCCTTCAAGTCCTGATATTCTTTCTTTTACTTGATCTAGTCTATTGCTGAGGTTTTCAACTGAGTTTTTTTTTTTTTAAATCTGACTTATTAAATTTTTCATTTTCTATTTGGTTCTTTTTCATAATCTCTACCTCCTTACTGAGTTTCTCTTCATTGTCTCCATTGTCTTCCTTAATTAGTTCAATTGCTCATTTGTGTAATATTAGAAATCATGTATCTTTTGAAAATTATTCCTTTGAAATTTTGTCTATAATTTCATCTACCTTTATATATCTTTAGAATAAGTTCCTAATGAATTTTAAAAGTTAGGAAGTATCATATTGCCTTGTTTTTTCATATTTCTTGTGTTTCTGTGTTGAATTTTGTAATCTGTTATGATTTAAAATTCTTCCACATTTATATGAGGGCCTTCTCCATAAGAAACCACCTTGTGGCAATGTACCTTGGCATAACAGTTTATTTTGTGGTTTTGAGTTTAATAACAAATGGACTTCATAGTGTAGTTTCCCTATAGTTTCTTTGTTTGTGCTTAGTTGGTTTTGACACAATGCACACCATGTCAGAGCCGGAGCAACCTGTTTTCTCTTTAGGTCTTGCAAGAATGGTGTCCAATAGTGGTATAGGCAGGTGTGAAGTAGACATAAGTCTATATGGAATGTACCTTCCGCGGTTACTTTTCCAGTTTTGTTCAGAAACATACAATCTGAAATGAATGGGAGTGTCCGATGCTGAGGTCCCTTGCAGATGAAGTGTCCACAGCCTTTGTATTATTTCTCTGTACTATTGCTGTCAGGTTGAATGTCCAGGGCTGGTCTTTAGCCCTGTTGTTCCCCAGCCATGCCTACTTGGGGACCTTGCTTACCAGAGCAACTAGAGCTGAGTGCAGAGCTCCCTCAGCAGAGATTTACTCCAGAGATATTTGCTCTGTGCCTTCCAAAGAAAGGCAGGGTTAACCCTGGGCACTGTAGCATGTTAGGGTCTCTGGTACCTTTTGTGATGCTGTGATGCCAACTGAGAAAGCAGGTTGGAGCTTTGGGGTTTCAACAATCCACACTGTGGGTGAGGGAATAGCAGCAGGCCCCCACATAATCTACTTTCCACAACTCTGCTGTTCCAATAGTCATCTCTTCACTCCCTCAAACTCCTGCAGCTGGTTTCGTAAGGTGCCATTCTTTTTTTTTTTTTTTGGCACTGGGGATTTAACTTGGGGCATTCTACCCCTGAACCACATCCCCAGCCCTATTTTCTATTTTATTTTATTTAGAGACAGGGTCTCACTGAGTTGCCTAGTGCCTCGCCATTGCTGAGACTGGCTTTGAACTCACGATCCTCCTGCATCAGCCTCCTGAGCCACTGGGATTACAGGCATACACCACTGCACCAGGCCTAAGGTGCTATTCTTAATGGGGACATCCCCTTACATGACTTAGACCATTTTCCTACCCTACAGAATTTTCAGCAGGTTTATTTCAGAGGCTTTCCTCAAGTGCCAAACTGAGTCGCAAGGCAGAAGCCTCTGAATCAGAGCTGTGGGTTCTTAGAGATGAGAAAATTCAGGTGCCTTTGACTCCCAGAGCAGCTACCTTAGACAAAACTGCTCTGGAGTTTCCCTGTTACAGAACTGAGCCTACACTAGGAAGTGTAGAGAACTTCTCCAGTGCCAGATTGCTATGCAGCTCCTGGGTTCACTGTCTGTTCAGACTGAACTTCTGCAGTGCTGAATCCTGTCTAGTGCTTACTGGGTCTCTCATTTCACTTCTACCCCTGCCCTCGGCTGTACTGCCATGTGATTGGTGCTAGAGTGTGCTGTTTCTTATCCTGTGTTCCACTATCTGAATTTCTCCAAATCTCTGTCCATTATTGAACTTCAGTATTTTCCCACATGCTTTCACCTCAATGAGTAGTTGTTTTGATTTTATTTTATGAAGATGGGAGTGAGTGTGGGTGCCTTTAATCTGCCATCTTCCCTATGCCAATATAGGATTCTTAGTTGAAGTAGAGACTGCTAGTTGTTCTCCAAATCGATTCTCTCTATGCTTATTCAGTAACAGACATACTAGAACCCCTGAGTTTTACCTGGACACATGGGTGCCTGGAATAAAGGGTTTTTTCCCCAGTCTGCCTGTAGCAAGGCATGGCCATGTGACCAAGTCCTGGCCAATGGGCTGCAGTGTGAACATGATATAATGCAAGCAGCCATCTTGAATGCGGAGCTGCAGCTGGAGATGACATACCAGATCTGGGCTTATGACCTCCAGTCTTTCTCTTTTTTTTTGTCAGGGAAAAATAAACTATGTGTTTAATCAATTTATTTTCACTTATTGGGTTTAGACCCATTTGTAGGGTCCAGGGTAACTGACATTAATCCTGACAGATACATCAAACAATTTTTTCTTTTTGATCACTATTGAACAATTTTGTGTATAAATAATCCTTGAGATAATACAGTTCAGTTACATATTCTCTGACACTCGCATTGGAAGCCTGTTTTACAATGAGACCTTAGATGTCAGACTTCAGTGATTAGAGATGTTAGTTGGATAAGAACAGAAAAATGAGCCTGGTTCCTGAGAATAGATAGCCTCTCTTGGGCTCACCAAGACCTCATAAGCAGCAAGTATTGTTTGCCACCTGAACAAATGAAAGTATCAACAGGTGGAGTAGAAGCCGTGTGAAAATATATTTTGACATTAAAATGTTTTGATATTAAAAATGGATCTAGCCGGGCGCCTGTAATCCCAGCACTTGGGAGGCTGAGGCAAGGAGGATCAAGAGTTCAAAGCCAGCCTCAGCAATGGCAAGGCACTTAGCAACTCCGTGAGACCCTGTCTCTAATAAAATACAAAAAAGGGCTGGGGATGTGGGGACGTGGCCCAGTGGTCGAGTGCCCCTGAGTTCAATCCCCGGTACCCCCCCAAAAAAGGATCTAGAGCTGAGGCTGTGGCTCAGTGGTAGCACACTTGTCTGGCATGTGTGAGTCACTGGGTCGATTCTCAGCACTGCATATAAATAAATAAAATAAATGTCTATCAACAATTACAACAATATTTTTAAAAAATGGATCTAAATTTCTTAAAATGTACAGGACAGACCATAGAGGATGGAAGCCCGGGGTGGTGGTGATGTCAGTGTCTACTTTCTTCTGTCACCACTGATATAGACTATATTTCTAACTGCATGTCCACCATGTGCCCCATTAGTCACCCTGGGAAGTAGAAGACAATCTCAAAGTCACCTGTAGCCCCCAGCATGGGCCCCATAAGCGGTATATCTGTTTTGGTCCACATGAAAATATCTGAGCAGACAGATGGCTCTGCTAAGTAGGCAAAAACAAAACAAAACAAAACTGCTTAGGGTAAAGGAGGTTTATTTGGAATAAGTTTCCTAAATGGAACTTTGTATTCTTTCAAAATTAGAAACATAGAAACCTGAACTCATTGTATTTTTTTTTTTTTTTTTTTTTTTTTTTTTTTGGTACCAGGGATTGAACTCAGGGGCACTCGACCACTGGGTCACATCCCCAGCCCTTTTTTGTATTTTATTAGAGACAGGGTCTCACTGAGTTGCTAAGTGCCTCGCCATTGCTGAGGCTGGCTTTGAACTCGCGATCCTCCTGCCTCAGCCTCCCAAGTGCTAGGATTACAGGCATGCGCCACCACGCCTGGCTTCATTGTATTTTTAAATGAAATCATGTGGGTTTTTTTTCTGTTGATTACAAACTTCATATATCAGTACTCCTTCAAAGTATGGTAGCATGTTAATTGATTTTAAAGAACTGAAAATTATTCTGATTGGCATATTTTTACATGCTGGTTGTAGCATCTGTGGCTGGACAGTATCTTTTGGACACTTTAAAAAAAATGTCACTTTCTTTTCCCCATAAGGTTAAACATGCTTTCGTCTTATTTTAAGAATGCTAGGCCTTTTCTGTGTAATTTTTCCTGTCTTTAGAGATGTTTGCAACACTTCACAATTTAGTGCCATCTGTGAATCCATCAGCTTACGATTTACCGCCTTTTCTAGATCATTAAGGGAGATGTTATGGCAATAATGCTTTATTTACATGTCACTCTTCCAGGAAGCTGAGAATATATTTGTAGGAGTTATTGTATTAAACAATGGCACCCATATGAGGAAAAGAATTTTATAGTTAGAGAGCATTTCAACATTAGTATGACTTATTTTATGTAGAAAAACATTTCAGTGATTCTCGAGTCTGAATGTGTGATACCAGGTATTTATTGTTCTGAGCTGTTGAGTTGTTGCTGTGGCTTCTGGTGGCTGTGTAAGGATGCAAGAGGCAGCACTGATTGATTAGATTGATGAATGAGTTTTACTATTGTTTAGTTCCTTCTCAGCCTCAAGACCATGCTCTCAATTATTGAGAAATGGCTGAAAGCCAATAAATATCAGTCTTAATTATTGTGAAGTCACTAAAAGCTAATAAAGTTAGAGGGAAAGGAGAAAAAAGAATCAGGTAAAAATCAATTATAAGGATAATGAACAATTCACCATAATATCTCTCTTCTTTTTAAATTATGGTTCTACATCAATGTTCTGTATCAATGTACATGCCAGGACCTATAGGCTAATCAATCCTTTGTAAAAATGGAAATGATTATGACCCATTTTGATTAGTGAGTGTGTATATTTTAGTTATTTTTAAATAGTGGTGTACTGCAGCAAATAACTTATGCTTTTTAAAATTAGAACAATTAATCTTCTTATTGCTAACCAGCATTTTTACTGACTGTTCAGTGACATATGTCATTAGCTGTTGCTTGAGGAAACTCTGTCTAAGCCATTTTTTTATCCCTGGTTTTGAAAGTCTGAAATTAAATGTTGCAAGTTAGTTCTAGTTGTGTTCCTAATTTAGACAATGCAGACTGTTGCTGAATTTATTTTGCAATCTATCAATTATTGACTTTCCAAATGAATTTTGATGTTCAAGAATTTTTGGCTTCAAAATTTATGATTCCTCTTATTGCTCAGACCCATTTGTTCATTAGCTTAGTAATTTAGTATTTCTAAATTAGCTTAATAATAGAAAGTTAAGTGAACATATAGGAGTCTGTAGCAGGTATGCCTCTCAATAAGAATGTAAAATTTATGGCAGACATTGAAAAATGTAGCTGTTACACTTGCACTTAAGTTTCTCACTGGGAAACTAAAGACTGTTTGGATTTGCTTGGCAACCTCCCTACCCCATATGCAAACAAGAAATGAGTGGTGTGGGTCAGTGGGATCCTATGAAAACTGAAGGGAGATCATCTGAGTAGAGGAAGAGGATTGAGGGGGAGGGAAAAGGGAAGAACAGTGGAATAAAATTGACCAAATCATGCTACGTACATAATATGAATATATCGCAGTGAATTTCACCTTTTTTTGTATCTATAAAGCATCAATAAAAAAACTATAAATAATAGAAGGAATACCAGTAAAGTAGAGGAAGAGGAACAGAGAAGGGAGGAGGGGAGAGAAAGAAGAAGTACTGGGGGCTAAAGTGGAGCAAGTTATATTCCATGAATGTATGATTATGTCAGAATGAAGCCCAATGCACATCATACAACTCTAATGCACTAATAAACACATTAAAATCAGTATCCTTTCCTAAAATACATAGCAATTATACAAATAGGTATACAGTTTAAGCTAGTTGTTGTTACCTGAATGCTCAGTGCCTGAGAATATCCATCTCCAGTTTAAATAAGGATAGAAAGATTTTAAAGACTTAATAGTACCAAAAGATGATTTTATCAATATTAGTACATTCAAAAGGGAAAATCCTTGTCACTATCTAATTGAGTTTTTAATGTACTGTAATTGCCTAAATGATATCTTTTTTTAAAGATAAATTAGATTTTTATTAAAACTGAATATTTTTATACATCAAAGTACACTGTTGAGAGAATGAAAATGTAACACTGGATGGAAGAAAATATTTGGAAACCATATATCTAATATATCTAACTAAGTATCCAGAATATGTGTATTTATATCTATATCTATCTATATCTCTAAATGCATCTATATTTTATATGGCTCTACATACATGTTGAATGGCATGAAACTGATAGCATCTTGTACAACTTAAGAACAAAAATGTCTACTCTGGAGAAATGTCTATTCAAAATTTTGTCCATTTTTAAATGATATCTTAGATCACCCACTGAAGTATCCCATACTAATGGAAATATTAAAGAAAAAGGATCAGATAACCTGATTCCTCCTTTCTTCCCTTTCACCCCTCTTCCTTCCTTCCTTCCCTTCTTTCCTTCCTGTATCTTATTATGTGCCTCAACTGGATGTACATTGCTGAATAAAACACAAATCCCTGCTCCACAAACTCAACCATTGAACAGATCTTTCCTTTCAACCTGCTCAATCATGTACCCAGTCTTCTTCCTCTAAAATTTTTTTAAATCTCAGTTTTTCCATTTCTACTCAAGTGCAGTGTAACTTATTTGGGGAACTAGAAGCTCTTTAGGGTCCTGTCTCCTCTGACATCAGTCCTGTCCATTTGTATAAGGCTTAGCCTTGGAATGTGCCTTGAAGGCTCTGCCTCTTGTCCGTATTCTCTAGGCCTCTAGCAAGTTTGAACAATATGTCAGATTTCTTACACACTTCCTGAAATCCCTGTGTGATAAGAGAAGCTGGGGAGCCAAGGGACATATCTAACATTAGGCAGTTCAGAGTCCTGATTATTCTTTCCTTTGTGCTACCATTTAGTGGCAAATTTGGTTTTAATTTTCCAATGTGCTCTGGGATCTCCAGTATTCAATCAAGCTTCATCAATTTCTAAATATTGCCTGGTATAACCACTTCAGCAAAGGTGATTAATTAGGAAGGTACTTATTTATATTACTACTATTTGGTATACTAGTTAAATACTCTTTTAGGTTTCCATGTAAAATCTTGTCTCCAGTGTTATTACCAAGTCTCAGAAACTTCTTCAGAATTAATACCTATGAATTCTTCCGTTCATACCCTATTATCTCCATGAATCACAGTGTAGATTATTTGATGTTTTGAGAATTTAATAACAGAGATTATAAACTAGTATTCCATAGCCAGAGGGAAAGTAATTGCGGCCAAGGCCAGCTTTACAAAAAGCCTATTCTTGTATCTTTATTGGAACAAATATAAACAATTATCTGTAGTCAGAATATAGAACTCCCAAATTCTATTTGTTGTTCTGACTGAACATCAGTTAAATTATATAAAGGAATTTTACCTCTTTCATCACACTTCTAAATTTAGAAATGATAAATTTTGACATCCGCTAAGGAAAGCTAAATCTTAAAAACTGATGAAAACAACCCCACGAACAAGTTTTAAAGTAATATAAATGTTAAATTCTGGGAAAGAAAAGCTGTTTATAGTATATGGTAGGAATATTTGGAAACAATACTAGGAAATATGAATGTGCTAGACTGCATGATTAATAAGTATTTTTAAAGTTTGTAAATAGTATCAGTGATCATACATCTCTGGTCTCAGAAATGAATCTGTCTTGTTGCCTTCTGAAAGCTTTATATGTCTTGTGCAGAGTCATGTAGATTCCATTAGAACTACACATCACCTCTGCATCTGCTAGAGTCATGTTCCCTTAGGCAGTCAATAAAAAAAATGGTAACTGAAAAGCGTTGAAGTCCTCATCTTTTTCTTCCAGAGCTAGTTCCAGGATTGATGACACTGGCAGTGCTCTTGTATTTTACTGATGATAGTAATTGGGAGATGAAGTCTTTGAAGAGCTTGGCATGCAAGTCAGGAGGGGACAGTTCCACTGTTTAGATTGAAAGAAAATAAGTATATGTTTGTTTGCTGCCAGATGATCCATCAGCTTAATGCACCTCTGTAATTTTTCACTTTGGTGTGACAGCATGTTTATAACAAGGGTTCATAATTCTGCCCTTTCACTTGTGTGTGACCTTACGTCTCTGGTACACAGCGACTTCTGAAAGTGTGTGATATTAAATGCTTTTGACATCTGGTGGAATTTCCTCTGAACACCTTAGGAAAAATTCTTGTAAAAATACAGTGGGGCCATGTCAGCAGGTACCTATCAGATGATTTGGAAGTCTCACTCTCCTCTGAACTGGAGAAATGCCAGCAGAACATAGTATCAGAGGAATGATGCCAAGAAAATATTCTTGTTATCAGTGACTATGAATAAAGGACAACCTACAGGATGGAACAGTTTCTGAGCAATTCTCTTGAAAGGCTAGGAATGACTTTTCCAGTTCCAGTTCCTTGGACCAAAGCCCAGGCTTCCTATGGTTGTATCATAGCAAGAATTCCTGACAACATTAGCAGTGTCTCCAATTAAGCCAGCACACACACACAGTCATCTATGAATAGGAAGGGTATTGACACAAGGGCATTTACAAAGTCATGACTATTTTTTAAGTGATAGTTAATATATTATTCTTCATTGGGAAAGGAAATCTTATTTGCCATAGGCTTTCTTAGACTATCATGGAAAACTGTTTACAACAAATGCCACAAGATCCAAAAGCTAATTTATTTGTGATGTATTTCAATGTAAAATAAGAAAATAAATTCTTGGTTTATCAAATCAGCAAACGCATTAGTCCATGTTCATAGATGTTAAGCAAATATTGGATTGTTTAAAATGTTGTGCCTTTAGGTAGTTTAACAGTTTTTTTTGTTTGTGTTTTTGCTTTTTAAAAATGTTTAATTTGGGGGGTATGCATGGGCTAATATTAGTAAAATGTTGAGGAAATCTCAGTGCATAATATCCTCCTTATTTAAAAATACATTTCATGAGCATGTAATTTAATTTGGGTGTTGGATATGATAGTTGTTGATTAACTATGTTAGGGTAACATGCTGTAAGAATACTGTGGGTTAGACTTCAGAAGAGGCCTTGGCCACAGATTTTCAGTGGATTCTCTCTGTCACTTGCCTTAAACTTTTTCAAAGGATCTTACATTTATCCTTGAAAAATCATCACTTGTGAAAGGATTGGTTGAAGAACGAGACAAATTGGTGAAACTGGAAGCAATCTTATTATTAGCCAGACTGTTTCACTGCATTGGACTTGCTTTTCATTTTTTCTTTATGACATCTCATAATTCAGGAAAGGAAAACAGAACAGCCCCTGAGCTATGACTTTGAATTCCAAGGTAGAAGTCTTATTTAAGACCAAGTCTGAAGGACAGATGGTGGAGAAGCTAACTCACCTCTGTGAGTTTTCCTCAACTCTCTAATACAATAGCTCTGAATACAGGTAAGTGGATCTTTTTAAAATAGTTTCACTAACTTAGGAAAAGATCCAGGTAGTTTGTGCTCATTTAGGCCTACTCTAATCCAACAAGGATATAAATAAGAGAAGCCATGAATGGATAACAAGTGTCCCCACTCCCCCCCCCCCAAAAAAAAAAAGTGGCTTAAATATTTTGTTTCATTTTTCTCACTAGATTTTTGGAAAGCTAGCTGCTGGCTAACGTATCTCAAAGTTTAGGTCCTATAAATGTGCTCCTCTTTTCCTTGTGGTATTCTTATGATTCTGAAATAGCTTCCCAATTTCCAATATCACATACATATTCCAGGCAGAAAAAAAGAGGGAATAAAGCAGAGGGTTCATCGTAGTTGAATTGTCTTCCTGTCTGAGTACTCAATATACTTACTCCCATTGGCTGGAATCCTGCTGCATGCCTTCTCTTCTCTGCCAGAGAAGCTGATTTTATTTCATTTTTTTCTAGGTGAAAGCATTTTGACCCCATCTCACCAATTTACAATCTCTTAGAAAGTAATCACAAAAATCTATCCCTAATGTTATCTCTTCATTAATTCTCCAACCTATTCATATGTCTGTAGTTCCATTTTATATCATATGTAACAAATGAGAAATAATAATAAATCAGTTAATTTATTGATCATGGGGGATCTTACAAAGAAGGTGAGACATGAGAATGGATTTTGAGGTTTAGCTATATTTTGGAAAAGAAGGTAGGGCAGAATCTCCAAGCAAAAGGAAAGAGGGGATAAAAAATCCCAAGATGGAAATGATCACGGTACATATGAATGTGTGATTATGGTTATGGAAAAAGAGACAATTAATAGGTAAGATTTGTGTGAGCTGAGATGTTTGGGACAATTCTATAGATTTTCTTTAAAAAAAAAAAAAAAGTAGAATGGAGGGTGAGAACTATGTTGGATACCCAAATTTGGTTGTTATATGGCATTATGGAAGAAGCATAAAGCAACCCACATTAAGTCCAAGGAAAGTTTTACTTATATTCTGAAAAAGAATAGAAAAAGAAGTACATCTCAAAATGTAGCCTCCATCAAAGGCTATTTATACACAGTCTCCATTTCTATACCACATCTTATTTGAGGCTGTCCTAGAATTTTCCAAGTTTTTAGGTAATTTGTATTTTACCCTCTGCCTATAACATGGGAAGTACTCATGTATTTGCAGCATCAAATTAAACTGAATCATCCCTATTCACTAACACTGTTAGAATGGACCCACTCCATGGCTCCCGCTGAAGGGTAAGGCCTAAGACACCATATTGGTTTCTCTGGATATGTCTTTTTCCCCAAAACTCCTTACTCAGAGGCTCATGCATACAGATGATATGAGCCAAATGTATTTTTTCTTTAGAATTTAAACTAGGGTTTCTGAGAGTTTTAACAGCTTTCAGGAAGAAAATCTCTAGGCCTTGTGAAAATAGGTCACTGACAGATAAAGGTACAAGCAGAACAAAGTGATGAGAGGAAAGGGAGGCCATATTCCAAGAATCATCAGAGGATGCTGATTGTTGAGGGAGAAGCAAATGGGAAGTTATTACCCTAGAGACATCAATATTTTCAGTTCCCAGAGCTTTGGCTACATTTTGCTCTTTTTCATGTGAAAATCTGCAATACGTGTGTGTGTGTGTGTGTGTGTGTGTGTGTGTGTGTGTGTTACTGGAGATTGAACCCAGGAGCATCCTCTGCCCCCTTGTAGTTTTGAGACAAGATCTAGTTAAGTTGCCATGGCTGGGATCCTCTTGCTTCACTCTCCCAGGTCTCTGGGATTATGAGAGTGTGCCACCATGCCTAGCCTGCAATGTCATTTATTTTCTTCCACTGATTTGTATGAGTTTCTGCTTGTTATTATCAGCCATATCTAACACAAATAGAAATGTATTTGCATAAGTTTCCTTTAGAGGCAATGAGATTTTAGTAAGTAAGGGATGTCATATAAGACTAATGCAACCACTTTACAACTGTCTTATTTTGCTTGGTAAACATCATTGCTTGTGTTTGAAAATAGAAAAATTATAAGATTAATAGTAAAATCCTTTGAAAACAAGATTCTGTTTCATCTCTGAAATTAGTGTAGATTATCTTACTCCACTACTTTTTAATTTATTAGTCACAGTGTATCCAATCATGTATGCTCTAATAACAAAGTATTGTTTCCCATTTTTTGGGGAAAGCCAGAATTTTCTCTAGGAGCCAATCAAAACTTTGTTTAGTAAAAATTCCACAACCCTATAGTGATATGGCACCTTCTTATTCCAGTGAGACTTTTGGTCTTTCCACAGATATCACAATCACCTCCTTGATCTGTTGGGTGAGAATTGCTTATTGAGCCAAACTTGACCTTAGGTGGTT
The DNA here is from genome assembly GCA_025594165.1 of Tamias sibiricus. Taxonomy (NCBI): domain Eukaryota; kingdom Metazoa; phylum Chordata; class Mammalia; order Rodentia; family Sciuridae; genus Tamias; species Tamias sibiricus. The sequence goes on from CM046662.1 coordinate 90,069,266, forward strand.
CATCATACTGGACTCAGGGATGCTGTAAAGTAAGTGCTGATGAGAAGTTTAAGCAGCTGCCTAAGATAAAGAAAGAAGGTGAGGAGACCTCAGCAGGTGTCAGAAGAAAAACCATGATCAGGGGGCATATAATTTTGTTTTATGAAACTTCTCTCTGCAATAGAAATAAAGTCATTTAGAAGGAAAAGACTTGTTTTGAATCCTGGGTAATTGAGGGTATTCCCCAACAAGGGTTTTGAATATTCTCTGTGCAAACCCATGCCTTACACAGTCTCCATTTCTATACCACATCTTATTTGAGGCTGTCCTAGAATTTTCCAAGTTTTTAGGTAATTTTTATTTTACCCTCTGCCTATAACATGGGAAGTACTCATGTATTTGCAGCATCAAATTAAACTGAATCATCCCTATTCACTAACACTGTTAGAATGGACCCACTCCATGGCTCCCGCTGAAGGGTAAGGCCTAAGACACCATATTGGTTTCTCTGGATATGTCTTTTTTCCCAGAACTCCTTACTCAGAGGCTCATGCATACAGATGCCTATGTCTGAGTCACAGAACCTTGGAAAGGTAAGGTAGATAAAGTGTAGGGTTGGATCTAAACCTCCAGTGTTTGATACCTTAACACATTAGTGGGACTTTATTTTCTGGGAGAAAAGGGAATGAAGAAGGATGATGAAAAGCTCTAGGGTTATCCTTGAATTGGATGAAGAACATTTGGAGGTCACATCTAGGAATGCACTGGGGCATGAGATGTATTGAGGAATTTGAATTCAAGGGGTGAGAAAAATCCTCCTTCCTCATAACTCCTTCACTCTCCCCTTCTCACACTGTGTATTTTTGCTTCACTAAAGAGAGATAAAGAATCATTGTGTGTTGAGGACCAGCTACAACCCAGAATTCCATGTCTGACTTCTGATCAAGCCACCCAAAAGTCCTGAGAGGACAGAATGACTCTGCCTATCAAAATGGTCTTCCTTGGTCTGATTCATGTGAACTCCCAATACAGTGCAAATTAATCCTTGTGATTGTAGAATCAGTAAAAGGAATATCCATAAGAAGAAGTTGGTTATAAATAACATGAGAAGTAGTCATTTGCTGTGTTGGGGCATATTTATTTTGGTTAATTTATACCAAATTAATTTTTTTCTTTTCTAAATATTTTTTTCAAAACAGAGACAGAGATAGAATGAGTTTCTAAAAACCTGATTACTTCAATATAATTATATAATATATAATATACACATAAATTATTATACTATATAATTATTATATAACAAATATTAGTAAGTTTCAGATTTGGAAGCTTTTTAAGAATCATCAATATATTTTATAAGTGGTTGTCTGGCTGCAGTTTTAGTATGTTCTATAAAAATCCATTCTGTTTTCTGTTTCCCAGAGTGCTGAATATTGGTAATTAGTTTTATGCTAACTTTGCATCAGGATATGTGTGCTATTCCTTTGCATGTGATATGAGTGAGTTTTTTTTTAATTCTTTTTTATTCTAAGTTGTTATTTATGATAACAGAATGCATTATAATTCATATTACACATATAGAACACAATTTTTCATATCTCTGGTTGTATGCAAAGTATATTCACACCATTCATGCCTTCATACATGTACTTAGGGTAATGATGTCCACTCATTCCACCATCTTTTTTTACCCCCATGCCCCATCCCTTGTCCTCCCTCCCCTTTGTCCTATCTAGAGTTCATCTAATCATCCTATGCTCCCCATCCCAATTCAACTATGAATCAGCCTCCTTATATCAGAGAAAACATTTGGCATTTGGTTTTTTGGATTGGCTAACTTAGCATTATATTCTCCAACTCCATCCACTTACCTGCAAATGCCATTATTTTATTCTCTTTTATTGCTGAGTAATATTCCATTGTGTATATATACCACATATCCATTCACCTACTTATGGGCATCTAGGTTGGTTCCACAGTTTAGCTATTGTGAATTGTGCTGCAATAAACATTGATTTGGCTGTATTACTGTTCTATGCTGTTTTTAAGTCCTTTGGGTATAGACCGAGGATCTTAAAAGCTATCTATGCTAAGCCCTGGGCCAACATCATTCTAAATGGAGAAAATTGAAAGCATTTCCTCTAAAAACTGGAACAAGACAGGGATGCCCTCTTTCACCACTTCTATTTAACATAGTTCTTGAAATACTGGCCAGAGCAATTAGACAGATGAAAGGAATTAAAGGGATATATATATATATATATATATATATATATATATATATATATATATATACCTTCTTTTCATATATATATATATATGAAAAGAAGAACGCAAATTAGCACTATTTGCCAATGCTTTGATTCTATACCTACAAGGCCCAAAAATTCCACCAGAAAATTTTCAGATCTAGAAATGAATTCAGCAAAGTAACAGGATACAAAATCAACACCCAGAAATCAAAGGCATTTCTGTATTTCAGTGACAAATCTCTGAAAAGAAAGCAAGGAAAACTACCCCATTTACAATAGCCTCAACAAAACAGAACAAAACAAAACTTAGGAATCAACCTAACAAAAGAGGTGAAAGACCTCTACAATGAAAACTATAGAATGCTAAAGAAAGAAATTAAAGAAGACCTTAGAAGATGGAAAGATCTACCTTGTTCTTAGATAGTCAGAATTAATATTGTCAAAATGGCCATTCTACCAGAAGCATTATACAGATTTAATGCAATTCCAATCAAAATCCCAGTGACATCTGGAAAAATAAGAGACTTAGAATAGCTAAAGCAATCCTTAGCAGGAAGAGTGAAGCGGGTGGCATAACTATACTAGACCTTAAACTATACTACAGAGCAATAGTAACAAAAGCAGCATGGTATTGGCACCAAAATACACTGAATGAGTTATTTGTAGAAGTTAGCAGTTCAATCTGTTTGCCTTGAGAAGAGAGAAACATTATTTTCTCTTTGGAGGGAGTAGCTTTTGCCTCTATAATATACAAATCATTTCTCTTAGATATCTGGTATATCAAGATACATATTTATATTTTGCTGTGCTTTTGCAATTTTAGAGAACTTTGTTAGAGTTTCAGAGGTTTTTTCTTAGGTTTTCTTTCATTTTTTTTTTGTAGATGTAGATGAATATCATGCGTTTATTTTATTTATTTTTGTATTCAGTGCTAAAGATCAAAGCCAGTGCCTCACACATGCTAGGCAAGCACTCTGCCACTGAACCACAACCCCAGCCCCGAGTTTCAGTTTTGATTAAAATTAAAATTTATTATAATTTATTAGGCATAAATTATTTTGTGATAATTATCTCCCTTAGATGTAATATATTAAATATTACCAATGTTAGCTCATTATTTATACTCTGTTTTATGGTTTTTATTTTATTTAGTTTCTCTTAGTTTTCTAAAATAAACATGAAAAAATTAATGTGCTTCTTTGAGATAATTAAGCACTCCAGAAAATCTATTATAAATTAAGGAACAGATAGATATCTAGTAATATAATTAGCATTGAGATAAATTTTTGAATGATAAGATGAGGTATGTAATTTGGATTTTTTAATAAGAAAATGAGATTAGTTTTCCACATAAAACCTTAAACATTATTATATGTGGAGAAATTGTATAATAATATTGCTTGTTATTTTATGGAATATGTTATTAAGAAACATTCTGTGATTAAGAAAATGGACAAATAGATGAATAACATATTATTTTTGTGTCAAAAACAATTATGAGCCAATGAACTCCAGGTAATTTAAAGGAAATTTGCTGTTTAATTTATAATTGGTAATCTAACATGAGTTGATTCATTGGAGAGTGAGATTTCCCCTCCCTCTGGTTTTGAGTTATTAGTAGAGATAATTCAAATGGTTATTGACTCAAAGGAAATTAATGGAACCAACTCCAGTGATGTCTTGGAGATTTGTAAATTTATATTTGTGAATATTTATGTGATGTATATTCCTATTTCTTGATAAAATTAACATACTTGAAGTCAGTTTTTCATCTTTTATGTGATAATTCTTTATAACATTGTTTGATAAAGCAGAGGGTTTTAATGTTCCAAATGGTCTCACGCTAGATGGAATTAGTGCTTGTAATTAAGTATTTATTTTATTCAAACTACAACTATGAGTTGAATTTATTATATTTGAAAGTCAAGTATTGTATTACAGGATGTTGTGTTTAATATTTTCTGCTCTTCCATTTTATCTATTGCTAAGATGCTTTCTTGTGCTTTTTTGGCAAAGGGAGAAGTTAGCTTGGCAAAATTTCTTTCTGACCCTCTATTCTATTAAAACCTACTTGCAGCATTAAAGTGGCAAAAATAGAAGCATTTGAGTTCACATTTATAGGATCTATGGCAGGTCTAGAAAATAGCTATCACCATACAAGTCAGAAGTTGCAAATCATCTAGGGACATTGAGTTAAGGCATTTGGGCTTATGGGTCATATTATTGATTATATCTGAGTGTCAAAATTGGGAACTTTGTACAGAAACAGCATCACAAGAGTCTTCTTTTTCCTCTTGAAGCTTGTGTGTTTCTTAAAAAGTCATTCTGATTATACAAGGATCTAAAAGTAGGATAAGTAAGGTTACTTTTTTGGTACTATAATAACAAATAAAAGAGATAAAACAATTTTGTAGTCTGTCCTACTGCTATAATTTAACCTTCAGAATTTCTACTAAGATATGTTTACTTTCTTACAACTTCATCTAGTAATAAAGATAGAAAGTATACTTCTTTTTATTCTTTTTTGCCAGAAGCCAATCTGATGCTGTATAATGTCACATCCTACCTGTCAGTACAATGCTTTTCATTTTTTAATATAAATGCTCTTCAATGGGTGACACCAAATTTCAGCAAATATTTATGCCACATTTATATGCTAAGAGCTGGGTGAAATTTTAAAATATGAAATTATAATCTAGTGGGGGAGATACCTATACATGTTGACTATAGGATAAATATGGGTAAAATGGATAAGAAAAATAAAACACGATAGAATTGTTAAGAAAGATAGCATTGGAATAGAGTGGTATTAAAAGGAGCTTCCTTGAGGATGTTATGTTTAAACAGAACCTTGAAAGACAATTAGGAGAGGGATGAGAACATTCCATCCCTAACATTGCCTCACATGGGCTAAAGTATAGCCACTGGCGAGCTTCAGAAGCATCAAATAATCCATTTTTAGGGGAAGCCTAATAGGATGAATTGAGACCAGACCTGGAATGGGGTTGGAAGTTGTGCTAAGGAATCTGTGGGTTGTAGGGATACTTTGAAGGCTATTGGATAGAGGATTAATCTTTAAGAACGGTAACTCTGATGGCGGTAGGAAGGAGGCAGGTAAAAAATAACAGAGAGAGAATGATGAAAGCGCCAAGCACACAGGAGGTGTTTCTTAGTTAGATAGATATGTGTAGTTCTGAAACACTGGACTAATTGGAGAAGGTCGTGGGTTCTTGAGTAACATGACTAGGTCTGATTGCTGATTGGCCAGGGAAGGGGAAAAGAAAGTAGTCAAAAGTTTCTTCCCTCAATATTTTGACCATTAACAGGAAGAAAGGTGATGTTGTAAGTTAACACTGGGAATGTTGGAAGACAATTAGGGAAGATACAAAATTTCATTTTGGTAATGTTATATATGAGGATTGGTGGGATGTTCTTGTGGAGCAATCAGTTCAATAGCTATGGGAAAAGTAAAGACTTAAAGGACTAGATACATTGTCTTCCTAAAATAAAAGGAAATCTTTACATAAATGAAGCAATTGAAGAAGAAATGCAAAGATGAGACTACAGAGGACAAGGTCATGAAAAGAAACAGTAAAGAAGGAAGGAATAGTAAGCAGTGTTGAATTACTTTAAGAAAGTAATTACTAGACAAGCAAGAACATTCCATTTAGAATAGCATCAAAATATGCTCAGAACATTTTTCCTTCTTCAGGAAGTGTTCAAAATAAACAGGGTTGGTGCCTCTTTCATGTCCCATTCTGTGGTTCTGTATTCCTGACCCCATGGTACATGGGTGCATGGGTCCAGGACAGGTTGAGGTTCTATGTCCTTTGCTTATATCCTTCTGCTCATGTTATTTAGACCCTCAAAGCCTAAGTTTCTTCATGTGCTATATGAAAATAATGATATCTACCTCAGAAGTAGTTGGCAATAAGTTTATGCATACAAAAGCATTGCGGAAGCTATAAAACAAGTACTATACAAATATTGCTGTTAGAATATCTGTATTGGTTTTGATAGAATGTGGAAAACAGAATTATACAATATTAATCTGTTTCTTGTTATTGCTTTGCCAAATGATTCTGTATTATCTTCATTTATGATGTTAGAAAGTGACTGTATATCTTATATGCAGGGGGATCCTATGAATATTTTATATTTACTTATATGTATGTCTTTATTTCCCTTGGGTTTATACCTATGAGTAGAAATGTTGGTTAATATAGTAGTATCTCTATGTTTAATTTTTTGAGGAATTCCCAGACTGTTTTGCAGAATAGGTGCATTATTTTATATTCTCATCAACAATGTAGGAGGATCTGAAATTTTCTGCATCCTTATTAACATTTCTTATCATCTGTCCTCTTGATTATAGCCACCTTAATGGTTGTAGAATGGAATTTCATTGTAGTTTTTATTTATATATCCCTGATGGACAATGAGGTTGTGTTTTTTTTTTTTTTTCATGTGGTTATTGGTCATTTGTATATCTTCTTTGGAGAAACGTCTATTCATATTATTGACATGCTTTTAATTGGCTTAATTGTCCTTTTATTGTTTAATTTTTATTACTGCTTTGTAAAAGATTTTAATATATTCTAGATACAAGTCAAACATAATTTTCAAATGCTTTTTCTCAATATATAAGATACTTTTTCTCTTTTTTGGTGGTATCCTTTGAAGGACAAATGATTTTATTTTATTTATTTGAATTTTCTCTTTTTACATTTTTATTAGTGCAGTATAATTATACATAATGATGGGATTTTTTGTTACATATTCATACATGTGCACAATATAGCAGTATAATTTGGACAAAATCACTCCCCAGCACTTTTCCCTTCCCTCCTTGCCTCCCACCCTCAATCCTTTTTCCATACTGGTCTCTCTTTCATTTTCATGACATCCTCCTGAACTTTCTTTTCCTTTTTATCCTCTAGCTTGCACATATGAGAGAAGACATACTAACCTTGACATTATGAGTTTGGCTTATTTCACTTAACATGATGGTCTCTGGTTCCATTCATTTTCCTGCAAATGGCATAATTTCATTTTTCTTTATGGCTAAGGTAAATTCCATTGTGTATATATGTATACCACATTTTCTTTATCTATTTATCCATTGATGAACACCTAGGATGGTTCCATAGTTTGGCTATTGTGAATTGTGCTGCTATAAACATGGGTATGCATATATCACTGTAGTAAGATGGCTTTTAATTCATCAGGATAAATACTGAGAAGTGGTATAGCTGGGTCATATGGAGGTTTCATGCCTAGTTAAGGAACTTCCATACTGATTTCCATAGTAGTTGTACTAATTTACAATCCTACCAATAGTGTAAAAGTGTTCCCTTTTCTACATATCCTCTCTAGCATTTATTATTATTTGTATTTTTTTAGTTGTAGATGGACATAATAGCTATTTATTTATTTGGTGCTGAGAATTGAATCCAGTGCCTCATATGTGCTCTACTACTGGCCCACAATCCCAGTCCAGTATTATTTTTGTATTCTTCATGACTGTCATTCTGACATGTAAGATAAAATCTCAGGGTAGTTTTGATTTACATTTCCATAATTGCTAATGCTGTTGAACATTTTTTCACATCGTAATAATTTGTATTTAATCTTTTGAGAATTATCTGTTTAATTCATTTGCTCATTTATTAATTGGGTTTTTTAATTTTTTGGTGTAAAGATTTTTTTAAAGTTCTTTATGTTTTCTAGATATTAATCCTCTGTTGGAAGAGTAGATGGCAAAGATTTTCTCCCATTCTGTAGGTTCTCTTTTCACATTCCTAATTATTTCCTTTGTTATGCAGAAGCTTTATAATTTGATGCCATTCCATTTATTAACTCTTGGCATTATTTCCTGAGCTTTAGGGGTTCTGTTGAGAAAGTTATTGCCTGTGCCTTAAAGCTGGAGTGTTGATGCTATGTTTTCTTCTAGTAGTTGCATAGTTTCTAGTCTAATTCCTAGGTCTTTGATTCATTTGGAGTTGATTTTTGTACAGGGTGAGATATAAGGATCTAGTTTCATTGTTCTACATATGGATAACCAGTTTGCCCAGCTCCATTTGTTAAAAAGGCTGTTTTTTTCTCCAGTGTGTGTTTTTTGGCACCTTAGTCAGGGATCAGATGACAGTAGATGTGTAAATTTGTCTCTGTGTCTTCCATTCTGTACCATTGGTTTATGTGTCTGTTTTGATGCCAGTACTCTGTAGCATAATTTGAAGTCAACATTGCTTTTTTCACAAATAATTTTAAATTTGATGAAGTATAATTATCTTTTCTTTTATTGCTGGGCTTTTGGTTTCCTAAGAAGCCATTACCTAATTTAAGTTTATGAAGATTTACACCAATTTTTTTTCTAAGCGTATTAGAGTTTGGGTTCTTTCATTTAGGAAAGCAAATACATTTGATCCATTTTGAGTTAATTTTTAAAAATATAATGTGAGATAAGACTCCATCTTCATTTGTTTTTTGTATGTGGATATCCAGGTGTGGCAGTACCATATGTTGAAAAAGTATTTTCCCCATTGAATTTTCTTGACATCCTTATTAAAAGTTAATTGACCATAAATGTAAAGGTTTATTTATGGATTCTTAATTCTAAATCATTTTATCTATACTTCTGTCCTCATGACAGTACCAAACTATTGTGTGTACTGTGGACTTGTAATAGTTTTTTAATTTAGGAAATCTGAGTACTTCAAGTTTTTTCTTCCTTCTCAAAATTGTTTTCACTGTTGTGGTTTCTTTGAATTTTGATGTAAGTTTTAGGATCCGCTTATCAAATTTTGCAGACAAGCTAACTGGGATTTTGATGAAGATGGTGTTAAATCTGTAGAACAATTTGGTGAGCATTGCCATCTTGATGATGTTAAATCTTCTGACCCATAAACATGTGATAACTCTCCATTTATTTAGGTCTTGATAATTTCTTAGAACAATGTTTTATATTTTTTCAGAGTATAAATTTTGCACTTATTTTCTTAAACTTATTCCTAATAATTGTATTATTTGTAAGATTATTGTATATACATGGAAATGTTCCCTTAATTTCTTTTCAGTTTGCTCATTTCTACTATACAGAAATAAATTAACTTTGGTGTATTTGTCTTGAACCTTACAGCCTTGATGAACTTTTTTATTAGTTCTAATAATTTTGTAGTGGATTCATTAGGATTTTCTATATTCAAGTTTCTGTTGTCTGCAAATAGAGATAATTTTATTTATTTATTTCTCATCTGGACGCATGCTCATTTATTTTCTTATTTATTGTTCTGAAAAGAATCACCATGTAATGCTGAATAGAAGTGAAAAGAGCAGACACCCTTACTGGTTCCTGACCTTAGGGAAAAAGTGTTCAGTATTTAGTACAATGCTAACTGAGTTTTTCATGGGTACCTTTTACAATCGTGAGGATGTTTCCTTTGGGTATGTGGTTTGTAAATAAATATATTGTAGGGATGTAGTTGAACCTATACTTCCTTGCTAATTAGTTGGCTTTTGTTGAAAAATGTTATGGAACTTTTGAATTTCATTAAAATTAGTGTGGTAGACACAAAATTGAAGGGGATTTTCTTAGCCAAGCACTAAAATGAAAGCTTTACAAATTAAAAGATTTAATTTGAAACAGTGGTTGAATTTTTAAAAAAGTATTCATATTTAATGACTTATGAGGGTTTACGAAGCTGTCCCTAAAATGTCACCTTATGTTAATTAATATATATTAATGGTGCTTGTTTTCGAAATCTTAACAGAAAATTTAAGGACTTAATGTCCAGGGCTAGAAAAATTAGTATGAACATATAAACCTTAATTTACTTTCAGTGATTCAATGCATAGCACCATTAATAAATCAATGCAGTAATCTTGCCCAGAATAAAAGAGATTTTAATTTTTTCATGAATATTCTCTAATATCTCCACACCAATTATCAGATTTTAAGTCTTGTCCAGTGCTGAGAAACATGAGCATAATATTTAGAGGCTGTCATTTATTTATTGGTTGGTTAATTTCTTTGCTTTTAAATATTTTTTAAATACTCATTTTTGTGGTGCTCAGAAAGGGTGAAGAGTGTATCCTGTTTTCACTGAGTTCTCAGGCATGTTTGTAGTTCTACAACATTGAATTTTCATCAGAATGTAAAAATTTCATCTTTCTTTTTAAAGGGGGAGAATAAAGCCCCTATAAAATACAGGCTAGTATACTTTAATTATTGGTTAAATATGATTTGCAGTAGATTGATTTCTGATAGTTTAAAGCTGCATCTTGCTATTTTAGATTTAATTTTTTTTTTTTACCTTTAGGTGAGTAATATAAAAATCCATTATCTTTATAACCATAAAGTAAATGGAAACAGATAAAGTCTCCTTTGAATATATCCTAAGTCCCAATCTCTGTGCATTTACATATGCATCTATGTATGTACATACAAATATGGATAGAGAAAGAAGGAGATCCAGATGTACATGATTGGGTGTGGGTGTTTTCTACAAAATTAGTGTCTTTCCACACATTTTAGCAATTTGATATTTTTCTTAACAAGTCTTGGAGATCCTAGTATGTTAGTATATATAGATTGATTTCATTGTTTTTAGCTGCTACATGGGATTCCTATTTAACTATTTTCCATTTGAAGGTCATTTATGTTGCTTCCAGCTTTTACACTTAAAACAGCATTACACTGAGCATCCTCACGTGAGCTTTACCCTTCCCGCCTGTGTGGGAATTTCTTCAGGTTGAATGCTGAGTGGTCCAATTGCTCTACCAGGGATTTTGTACCTTCTATGTTTTGTTAAATAATTCAAAAGTGTTAAATTAATTTGGTTGGGTAGATATAATCTTACCAATATTACAGAGTATTAAATCTTAACAAGTAGGCTTTGTAAAAAACAACTTGTTCCTGCTCAGTTTAATTTCCTCAGTGACAAGATAAAGGGGAAGGAAGAAAAGCAATATATGTGGAGGGAAGCTTTGGATTTAGATTACACAAGATTCTTACTAATGAACTTGGGGGAAATGCTTTGAAATATGCAATGCCCACATGTACAGTTTGCTAGGATGCCCAAAATAGAAGCCAACAATCAGTCATTTAACATAAACCTGAGTATCTTTATTGAAGCTCTTTTGGTTTGATTTTTTTTTATCACTAAATCGATTAAAAGGCAGGCTTAATAAAACCCCAAATGAAGCTTGAGGAGAGGGGGTCTTGGGCTTATTTTGAAAAGTAAGCATTAAAATTAGAATCTTCCTCACTGGTGATTCCATTCAATGACTGATTTCAGTGGTGTTGAGAATGTATTCAATCCGCTGGGAAGAAGCTCTCCTGGCTGGCGCTCCCTCCCCCAGCTGTCCACAGCCCTCTCCTGTTGCAAGACTGCTCCCAATTCTAAGGACTAGTACAAGCATAACTACCAGTTCACACTGAGTCTGGCTGTTGCTAAATGTGTGCAGACTTATAGAGTTCCCTCATATTATTATGAATTACATCTATTCTTTTTTTTTTCTCTCTCTCTCTTCACTACTCATATGGGTTCCTTGAAGACTGAACCATGAGTTATATACATCGTATACTCCCACGTGGCAGCACTGTGCTTATATGCTGAAGGGTTAAGCATGTACGTGTCAGACAGATCTACAGTCAAACCTTATTTCTTCCACTTTTCAGCCCTCTGTGTTTTGGGGGAAATTGCTTAAGATACCAAGGTCTCAGTTTCCTTTTCTGTAAATTGGGGCTTTCTGTGCTTACAGGATTATCTGGGGAAAACTAATTGTAATATCTTCATGCTCAGCACAGTATAAACTGTAAAAGGATGATAGCTATTACCATTATTGAAATAAGGTTTAAGAAGAAAAACTTGTAGGCTGTTATATGTTGTAAAAATCAATCCAAATGTACTAGTCTCTTGTTTTCCAACATAGGGAATATATATGAGCTTTCTTTTGTTTCCATCTAGCTGTATCTCTCTGCACTTATTCAGCACAGATTATTTAGAGAGCTCCCTGAAAAATATAGTCAGGTTTCTAAGACATTTGTCTGCTCAAACACCTAAAAATCTGGCAGAGGGCATAGCGTTTACTTTTAATTGTGATGATAATATCAGAAATGAGCTGGCATTCTGAGCTCAGTGGTCTCTCCTATTTGGCCCAGTACAGAGATTTCACAAAGGTGGGAGACAACATATAAAGGAAATAATTAAACATTTTCAGAATACAGTATCATGGATAATTTTATCATCTTCCTAAGAATGTGCTCTTAATATGATAAGTCTTAGAGAAAGTTTAAATAGTGCTAATGTATTAGAGATAGATCTTTAATCCTTCTTTGGGAATTAACACACATCATTCTTCTATATATATAAAATATTTAGTTTTCCCACTAAGTGGTACACTGCTACTGTTAAAATCTGAGTCTAAGAATTATTACTTAGCTCTCAGCTCAGTCATTTTATGTCCCCTCTCTCTCATGTTTATTTCACAGATCCTAAGCTATCCCAGAGCTGGATTGCCTGGGCATTTGTATCCAAACCATACCTTTTACAGTGTCTGGCTGTCAGATTGGTACTCAGTGTACTGCCTGCTCCTGAAACACTTTTTGATTCCTCCTTTGCTTTGATTTTATGTGCATTCTTTGATTCTCTCTTTCCTTTTGGAAAAATACATCTCACAAACAAACATGGTTTCTATGATCATGATGCCTAGAGAGCTCCATTTCCTATGCCACCCCCATCACTGAATGTGTATCTCCTTGTCTTCTGTCACAGTAATGTGTGTGTGCAGGTGTGTGTGTGTGTGTGTGTGTGTGTGTGTGTGTGTGTGTGTTTCTTTTTTTTATAAATAGATAGGAAGCATTATATCACTCTTTTTGAAGGGGGATTTTCATTTCACATCCCCTCTGAGCTTCTGTGTGTGGTATAAATAGAAAACAGATTTTGTGTTTCAACCTTGTTACCTTTAGTCAAGTTGCCTCTGGGGTAAAACTGGAGATTCTTCAAGGCTGCTGTGCCCAGTATTTCCTAGAAACATCATAAACAAGAGCCTGTTCCCTGTTGTTGATCATTCTGACTCCTGGGTGTGTTTTCTAGGAGATGTGTTTTTTGAATAAGGTTGTACCTGGTGCCACCTTCTACCCTTTGGTTGCTTGCCATCTCCCATCTCGTACTTGAGGCCTTTAAGGCTTGGCTGGACTCCCCACAGGATGGTGCCAAATTAACCAACCTGCCTTTCTATTCTGATTCTTCTCTGAATGTTTTCCAGCAGTTGCTTGTTAATAAGGCCTCTGCCTCCAGTTTTAAAGCCTTCAATCCTTGCCTTTTCCTTTTCATCCCGCTGGCCTGATTTGATGGGTGATCCTCTGCTGTCCAGGTCTCTGTTTCTGTGGGTGCTAGTCTTTGTGTTCAGGGAGTCCCACTCCATATTATTGACCTCCTGCCCTGGTCCTCAGCTCAAATTTGAAGCAGGCTTTGATTGTCTTCTCAGTGAGTTTAGGTCGAGGTACCACCCTGGACACAGCTTTCTCACTTCCTTCACACAGGTGTCATAAGAGCCATTGTTATCCCTATGATAGTTAAAGATCCCTATGATAGTTAAAGATGAAGGAGTTGAATAGTGAATGTACACATTTCTGAAGACCTGTATCTAGTACTGGTATTTAAAAACAAGTCCTAAAAAGGAAACTTCTAATTGTGGTAAGTTAGTAAGGTGAAGATTGTTAAGAGATTAAAAGATTGCTTTTTTTCAAATCATGCCTGGTAAGTACCACTAGATCATAAAATAAGCCCTGCCCTCCCCTCTTCTTCTTTTTTAAAAACATTTTTTAGTTGTAGATGGACACAATACCTTTATTTATTCATTTATCTATTTATTTTTTAATGTGGTGCTGAGGATTGAACCCAGTGCCTCATGTGTGCTAGGTAAATGCACTGCCACTGAGCTACAACCTGAGCCCCCCTCCCCCCTTCTTTATGCAGTTCCAAGTTCCCTTTTGAAGGACAAAAATCACACCAGAGACAACTGTGCAGCCAAGAGATTTATTCACCAGCCTTAATGGTTGGTTGGAGGTAGAAGAAGTATGGGGAGAGAGGAGTCAGGGAGAGGGAAGTGTGCAAGCTCTGGTGGGAGAGAGGAGTCAGGGAGAGGGGAGTGTGCAAGCTCTGAACGGAAGGTGGGTGCCTGGTTGTGCTAGCTGTGATCTCTGGAGCTGTTGGCTGGGGCAGCTGCTGTTGGGCTGGAGATGGTGGGTCTAGAGCTGGTGCAGTGGCTGCTTTCTCTCAGCAGGGATGAGCTGTTGTGTCTGAGCTCCAGTCAGGCAGGGACTTAAGTAGGGATTTCTTGTGGGGGGTGTACCAGAGAGACCTTTAATGCTATTAGCTCTTTGCCCCGGGAATAGGGTGACCTTTAAGCCCATTGGCTCCTGCCCAGGGAAAATGAAACCAGGGGGGAGGTGGCCCATCGGCCTAAGCCTATCTATCGCCTTTTCCATGGCAGATGACTTCTCCAGGAAATAGAGCAAGGGTAGAGGCAAGTTGTAGGGAACCAAGCTGCCTGGGCTTGCAATTCCCTTTGGCTATTTGTGAGATGAATGATCTTGAGTGACATTTCTTAATCTTTAACCCTTAGTTTCCCAGAACATTAAGTGTTCATAAAGCTAGCACCTATCTCACAGAGTTCCTGTGGGAATTACGTGAAGTTCAAATTCATCTTATTATGTTGAAATAAAAAGTAAATGAAGTCATAAATTCCATCTGCCTACCATCACTTCTGTACATTTGGGCTTTGATAAAAATCTCACTTTTTTCTTACTATTATGTACATTAATCATGTTGTTGTTCTTTACCTGTTTGTTCCTCCTATGATATGAAAATCCTGTGTAAACAGAAAAACACAATACAAATATAAAAATATATTAATTAGTAAGAAGTAATCTCACAAAAATTGTGTATTTTCTTCAGGTGAAAATAAGGCTGTTGGGTTTAGATTCATGTTGTAGAAAAAATTTTGAGGAAGATGTAAAGTGCATTAAATATTTGTCTCTGATCTGTTGATCAATGACTATGGTTGCATATTTGCTTTTACATCTCTTAAGATCTTTATTAAACTTTAGTCTTGCTTTAAAACAATATTTCCAAAGTACATCTAGTTTAACAGAGCATAATTCTGTGGCTTATTAACTTTTATTAGGTATAACTTTGTATGGCTACTCAAGGTAGACCCATTTATAGGACAGGTGAAGTGTTAGCAGCTGCATGGATAATTGTACTTCATTTTGCAGTTTCTCACTTAGCATCCAGCATAGCCTACCTTACAGCCACATCTCATCAGCAAACATCAATCTATTCCCTCAGGAGGTTCCTGCTGCTGTAGAAAAATAGAAAGGAAATGTCACTGGAATAATAATAGGCCTTTATACATCTTGGCTTTAAAATCAACACAAACCATTATTGTGTTCTTAGACCCTCTGATGTTCTTTCATTAAAGCCTCTTAGGCCTGAAAATCACTAATATGTAAGCTAAAATAGAATGTACTTTATTTGATGGAATGTGACTTTAAATGCTTTTATAAGACATGTTTAAGTATTTGTGGACTGTTAATTTGACCAAAATCAAAACTTAAACCACTTGATCTTAAGTATGTGTGTGCTTTCCTTATATCATACCTGTTCCCTGAAAGAGATTAGAGAAAGGTTGCGATATGTAACACATGCACAATAAAGCTAATGAATTATTACTAAACAATGTTCCATAACTTGGGAAAGAAAACAAGTTAGTTCAAAAAGAGGATAATTTAATTATGTAATGAGCAGCAAATTTGACTGTCTGCTTCCTGGCAGTCAGGGGGAAATGGAAACAGGCTTGTTAGGTAATAGTGATGAGCAATGAAATGTGAACCAATAACATAGAAGGGTCATGGGGGTTCTGTGAAATTGCCATCAATGAACAATAAAGTAACTTGTAGAACAACAACAGGTGTGCTAACCCTGAGAATAAGCATGTAGAAACAAAGGAGACAATCAAGAAGTACTTCCAGAAAGAAAGATCAATGGGATTAACTCCTAGCAGGGTCTACTGAGGTCATTACAAAGTTAGGATTTATGGCCATACGTTTCTTAATGTATTTCAGAAGGAAACTTCATTAGCAGTGCAGTTGCACTAAGATGAAGTCTGCCAGGTCATTCACCCCAACACCCATATTAACATAGAATTGACTTGTAGATGAATCCCCTTGAATAGGATGGTGGCCATGATGTTTCCAGAGAAGACCAACAGTAGTCAAAAACTCCTGCACCAGACATGAAGGAGGAGATAAACATCTGATGGTGACGACTGCAGAAGGTGGACCCTGGTCTCCTGATACACATCAAACAGTAACAAATTTGGAAGCAGCACTGTTTCCTTTGTCATTCTCTGTTCCTAGATAACCTACTGTTTGTCAAGAGTGCTCTCTGCTTGAGCCTTACTATATACTTTTACTCATAATAAAACTATCTTGCTTGGCTCTTCATGTCTGACTTTAAATTTTCTTTCATCGGGACATAAAAACAGATTTGGAAGGTTAGCTCCCCACTCTCCTGTGACTAAATTAAATATTCTCAGAATTATAAAGGAAAAGATATGTTAACTTCTTAATTGCTATATTATGAATATAATGACATACTTATTTGCCACACTTTGAAAAATCTACCAACCCAAACATATATCTATTTTATTAAATTTATTTTTTTAATTGAAGATTGGAGGTGTGTCTAATTTTTAAAAAAAATATCAAATGTATACTTAGCATTCTAACTTGTCCCATGGTGACTAGCTTGATAATTTTGATAATTGGAAAGTATGTTTGAACAAAACTTTATAAATTGGTTTCAAATCTAGAGAATGAAGACCTATGTCTTCCATATGTATACTTGGAGTTTGATTCCCCAAACTCAGATTTTTAAAAAATCCTAGCCTAGGGAAATATTTTTATGTGGAAAGAGAGGAATACAGATGGGTTAGTCAACAATAATAATGCATTTGTAATAAAAGGTGAGAATCATTTCAAGAAACATTTTCTTGTTGGTCAAAATGGATTTGTTAGTGACATAGTATACACTTGGGAAAGAACAGTAGAGAACATATTTTCAAGCAAACCAGTGTATTTATTTTTAAACTTCCCATAAATGTTTGAAAAAGTGAAACACAGAAAAGCAACTCCTTGGGACTCATACGTGGAGCCATGGGTTGGATAAGAAGGTGTAGTCGTAGAAACTAAAATAAATTGCTTTTTTGGGTGAAATCGTGAAGACTCTGGCAGATGGTTTCTCAGATCAATAACCTCCTTTTCAGATTCAAGTGCAATAGAAAATAGTATAAATATTGATTAGAATTCACTGTTATATTTTTGTAAGCAGTTTTGAAACTTTCTATTTGAAAGCATGTGGAAGAAATTCATTTCCGTTTAAATTTCAGTCTAAATACAGCTATTTTATTAGTGGTATATCATAATTAAACATAATAGTGGTATTCATTATGCCATGTTTATACATACACATGACATAATTTACTCACTCTCCTTCCCCAGTACCTTTCCATATTGCACTCCCCAGATCTGCTTGCTCTACTCTACAGATCTCCCTTCTATTATTGTTATTATTTTAATTTGTGCATTATTATATACATAAACAGCTATATTGTGGTATATTTGTACGTAGACATGGCATAAGTGGTAGATTTTTTCCCCATAGTTGTTTCCCATGCCCTCCCGTCATCCCTTCCTCTCAATCCCTTTTCTCAACTCTTTTGCTCTCTTATTTTCATGAGATCCCCCCTTTTTTAAATTCCTTTTTTTCTCCCCTCTCCCCATCATCTAGCTTTTGCATATGAGAAAAAACACTCTAGTTTTAACTGAGTTTGGCTTATTTCATTTAGCGTGATGTTCTCTACTTCCATCCATTTATCAGCAAATAACATAATTTCATTCTTCTTTATGACTGAGGAAAACATCATCAGGTATATGTACCACATTTTCTTTATCCATTTGTCTGTTGATGTGCACCTGAGCTGGTTCCCTAACTTGGCTATTATGAACTGTGCTGCAATAAACATTGGTATGCATGTATCACCATAGTATGCTTATTTTTTTTAAATCTTTTGGGCAAATACCAAGGAGTGGGATAGCTGGATTATATGGTGGTTCCATTCCTAGTCTTTTGAGGAATTTCATATTGCTTTCCAAAGTGGTAGATTTGCAGTACTAACAACAATGTATAAGTGTTTCTTTTCCCCCAACATCTTCACCAGCAGTTGCTGTTATTTGTATTCTTGATGATTGCCATCCTGACTAGAGTGAAATGGAATCTTAGTGTCAGATGAATAGTTGGCAGCTGGGCTTGGGAGTATACACCTGCAACTTGGGAGGATGAGTCAGGAGAATTGCAAGTTCAAAGCTGCAACTTAGTGAGGCCCTAAGCAATTTAGTGAGAACCTGTCTCAAATTAAAATTTAAAAAGGACTGGGGAATTGGCTCAGTGGTAAAGCACCCCTGGGATCAATTCCTGGTACCAAAAACAAAAAACCAAAAACAAGAGTAGCTGGCAAAGATTTTCTCACATTTCTTTTTTTTTTTAATTTAATTTAATTTGTTACACATGCTTTTAGAGTGCAATTCCTTTCATATTACATATAAAGAGCACAGTTCTCCAAGTCATTGGTTTTACACAAAGTATTTTCATACTATTTGAGCTTTTATACATGCACTTAGTATATGGATATCCAACTCCTTCTGCCATTATTTCTATACCCTTGCCCCTTTCCCTCCCCTCCCCCTTTTTTTCTATTTAACATTCCTTCATTCCTCTCATCCCCCCTCCCTTGCCACTATAATTCATTATCATCATAGCAAAGGAATCAATCGACCTTTGGTTTTCTGGGATTGGCTGACTTCACTTAGCATTATTTTCTCCAACTCCATCCATTTATCTGCAAATGCCATGATTTTATTCTCTCTTATTGCTGAGTAATACTCCATTGTGTATATATACAAGAGTTTCCCTATCCATTCATCTTTGATGGGCATTGCGGTTGTTTCCACAATCTACCTATTGTGAATTGTGCAGCTATAAACATTGATGTGGCTGTGTCCCTGCAGTAAGCTGTTTTTAAGTCCTTTGAGAATAAACCCAGGAGTGGGATAGCTGGGTCAAATGGTGGTTCCATTCCAAGTTTTCCTAGGAATCTCCATACTGCTTTCCAGATTGGCTGCACCAATTTGCAACCCCACCAGCAATGTATGAGTGTGCCCTTTTCCCCACAACCTCACCAGCATTTATTGTTTGTGTTTTTGATAGCCGCCATTCTGACTGGTATGAGATGAAATCTTAGAGTAGTTTTGATTTGAATTTATCTAATTGCTAGAGATGTTGAACATTTTTTCATATATTTGTTAATTGATTGTATATCATATTCTGAGAACTGTCTGTTCAGTTCCTTAGCCCATTTATTGATTGGGTTGTTTGTTTTTTTAGTGTAAAGGTTGTTGAGCACTTTATATATCCTTGAAGTTAATGTTCTGTCTGATGTGCATGTGGTAAAGATTTGCTCCCATTCTGCAGGTTCTCTGTTCATCTCACTGATTGTTTCTTTTGCTGAGAAGAAGCTTTTTAGTTTGAATCCATCCCATTTATTAATTCTTAATATTAATTCTTATGCTACAGGAGTCTTATTAAGGAACTTGGGGCCTAATCCAACATGTTGGAGATTAGAGTTTACTTTTTTTTCTATTAGGTGTATTGTCTCTGGTCTAATTCCTAGATCCTTGATCCACTTTGAGTTGAATTTTGTGCATGGTGAGAGATAGAGGTTTAATTTTATTTTGTTGCATATGGATTTCCAGTTTTCCCAGCACCATTTGTTGAAGAGGCTATCTTTTCTCCAATGTATGTTTTTGGCGCCTTTGTCTAATATAAGATAACTGAAATTATATGCGTTAGTCTCTGTGTCCTCTATTCGGTATCATTGGTCTACCAGCCTATTTTGGTGTGAATACCATGCTGTTTTTGTTACTATTGCTCTGTAGTATAATTTAAGTTCTGGTATAGTGATGCCACCTGCCTCACTCCTCTTGCTAAGGATTGCTTTAGCTATTCTCGGTCTCTTATTTTTCCAGATGAATTTCATGACTGCTTTTTCTACTTCTATGAGGAATGTCATTGGGATTTTGATGGGCATTGCATTAAATCAGTATAGTGCTTTTGGTAGAATGGTCATTTTGACAATATTAGTTCTGCTTATCCAAGAACAAGGTAGATCCTTCCATCTTCTAAAGTCTTCCATAATTTCTTTCTTTAGTGTTCTGTAGTATTCATTATAGAGGTCTTTTACATGTTTGGTTAAGTTGATTCCCAAGTTTTGTTTTTTTTTATGCTATTATAAACAGGGTAGTTTTCCTCATTTCCCTTTCAGAGGATTTGTCACTGATATATAGAAATGCCTTAGATTTATGGGTGTTGATTTTGTATCCTGCTACTTTGCTGAATTCATTTATGAGTTTTAGAATTTTATTGGTGGATTTTTTGGGTATTCTAGGTATAAAATCATATCGTCAGCAAATAATGATAATTTGAGTTCTACTTTACCTATCTATATCCCTTTAATTTCTTTCATCTATCTTATTGCTCTGGCCAGTGTTTCAATTACTGTGTTAAATAGAAGTGGTGAAAGAGGACATCCCTGTCTTGTTCCAGTTTTTAGAGGGAATGCTTTCAATTTTTCTCCATTTAGAATAATGTTGGTATGGGGATTAGCATATATAGCTTTTACAATGTTGAGATATGTTTCTGTTATCCCTAGTTTTTCTAGTGTTTTGAACATGAAGGGGTGCTGTATTTTGTCAAATGCTTTTTCTGCATCTATTGAGATAATCATATGGTTCTTATCTTTAAGTCTTTTGATGTGATGAATTACATTTATTGATTTTTGTATGTTGAACCATCCTTGCATCCCTGGAATGAATCCCACTCGATCGTGGTGTATTATATTTTTGATATGTTTTTGTATCCATTTTGCCAGAATTTTATTGAAAATTTTTGCTTCTATGTTCATTAAAGATATGGGTCTGAAGTTTTCTTTTTTTGATGTGTCTTTGCCTGGTTTGGGGACCAGGGTGATATTGGTCTCATAGAATGAGTTTGGAAGTGCTCCCTCTTTTTCTATTTCCTGAAATAAATTGAAGAGTATTGGTATCAGTTCTTCTTTAAAGGTCTTGTAGAACTCGGTTGTGTATTTATCAGGTCCTGGGCTTTTCTTGGTTGGTAGGCTTCTGATGGCATCTTCTATTTTGTTGCTTGAAATTTGTGGGTTTAAATTGTTTATATCATCCTGCTTTAATTTGGGCAGATCATATGAGTCTAGAAATTTGTTGATACCTTCGGTATTTTGTATTTTGTTGGAGTACAAGTTTTCAAAATAGTTTCGAATTATTTCCTGTATTTCTGTAGTGTTTGCTGTGATATTTCCTTTTTCATCGCATATGTTAGTAATTTGAGTTTTTTCTCTCCTTCTCTTTGTTAGCCTGTCTAAGGGTCTGTCAATTTTATTTATTTTTTCAAAGAACCAACTTTTTGTTTTGTCAATTTTTTCAATTGTTTCTTTTGTTTCAACTTCATTGATTTAGCTCTGATTTTAATTATTTCCTGTTTTCTACCACTTTTGGTGTTGGTTTGTTCTTCTTTTTCTAGAGCTTTGAGATGTAATTTTAAGTCATTTATTTGTTGACTTTTTCTTCTTTTGAGGAATGAACGCAATGCAATGAACTTTCCTCTTAGAACTGCCTTCATAGTGTCCCAGAGATTTTGATATGTTGTGTCTGTGTTCTCATTCACCTCTAAGAATTTTTTAATCTCCTCTTTGATGTCATCTGCAACCCATTGTTCATTTTGTAGCATATTATTTAGTCTCCAGGTGTTGGAGTAGCTTTTGTTTTTTATTTTATCATTGATTTCTAATTTCATTCCATTATGGTCTGATAGAATGCAGGGTAGTATCCCTACATTTTTTTTATATTTGTTAAGAGTTGTTTTGTGGCATAGTATATGGTCTATTTTAGAGAAGGATCCATGTGCTACTGAGAAGAAAGTGTATTTCCTTATTGAAGGATGAAATATTCTATATAAGTCAGTTAAGTCTAAGTTGTTTTATTGTATTTTTGAGGTCTATAGTTTCTTCTTGTTCAACTTTTGTTTGGCAGATCTATCCAGTGGTGAAAGGGGTGTGTTTAAAGTGTGTTAATGTCAATGCTCCGTTATTTGGGGCATATATATTTATGACAGTTACTTCTTCTTGATGTATGATTCCCTTAAGTAGCATGAAATGTCCATCCTTACTGTTTTGATTACCTTTGGCTCAAAGTCTACTTTGTTTGATATGAGGATGAAAACCCCTGCTTGCTTACATAGTCCGTATGAGGGGAATATATTATCCCATCCTTTCACTTTCAGTCTGTGGGTGTGTTTTCCTATGAGATGTCTCTTGAAGGCAGCATATTGTTGGGTCTTTTTTTTTTAATCCAATCTATCAGCCTATGTCTTTTAATTGGTGAGTTTAAGCCATTAACATTCAGGGTTATTATTGAGATATGATTTTTATTACCAGTCATTTTAAATTTAATTTAATTTAATTTAATTTTTGGTATTTAGCTTGATTTGATTTCTCCTATGGTTAGTTTTCCTTTATTGTAGTTCTTCCCTTTGTAGGTTTTCATTGTTGTTTTTCAATTTCTCCTCGTGGAATATTTTGCCAAGAATGTTCTATAGTGCCGGCTTTTTTGTTGTAAATTCATTTAGCTTTTGTTTATCATGGAAGGTTTTTATTTCATCATCAAATCTAAAGCTTAATTTTGCTGGATATAAGAGTCTTCGTTGGCATCCCTTATCTTTTAGAGCCTCATATATATATTGTTACAGGATCTCCTTGTTTTGAGGGTCTGGGTTGAAAAATCTGCTGAGATGTGAATTGGTTTTCCTTTATAGGTTATCTGATTTTTCTCTCTGAGGGCCTTTAAAATTCTGTCCTTATTTTGTATGCTAGGCATTTTCATTATAATGTGCCTTGTAGATCTGTTGTAGTAGATCTGTGATCTGTAATTTTATACATTTGGCATCCTATATGCTTTTTGTATTTGTTTGGGAAATTTTCTGATATTATTTCATTGAAGAGATTTTGCATTCCTTTGGTTTGATTCTCTGCACCTTCCTCTATTCCAATAAATCTTATATTCAGTCTTTTGATGGCATCCCATAATTCTTGGATATTTTGTTCATGGTTTCTCACCATCTTCACTGTGTGGTCAACTTTATTTTCCATATTATATATTTTGTTCTCATTGTCTGAGGTGGTGATACTATATTGAGTTTTTTAAATGGCCTATTGTTTCTTTCATTTCAAGTATTTCTGTTTGTTTTTTTCTCAGACTCTCTATCTCTTTCTTGAAGTAATCTTTTGCTACCTGTATTTGATCTCTTATCTCTTTGTTGGAGAGATCATTTTTTGCCTGTATCTGCTCACTTAGGTCATTTTTTAAAATTCCAAATCATTTTAATTATGTATATTTGGAACTCCTTCTCTGACATTTCACCTACTGTGCTTTCTGTGGATTTTATTGCTGTAGCATCTTGGATTGTTTGGGGCATTTTCCTCCCTTGTTTTTTCATGATATCTATGTGTTTTCCTCTCTTACAGTGTATGTCTGAGGTATTACTGTTTCTGTCCTATTGTCTTATATCTTCCCTACAGGTTACCTGACGCCTCACTTTTAAGGGAAAGATCAATATTACAGCATTCAAAGTACCCAATGTATTGCCATATATGTTAGTTTCTATTTTTATATTTATAATTTTGACACTTTAACCATAAATGATGAGATCAATTATCTTCTACCATTTAGTCAGTATTTTTGTGGGTGGTTCACAGTATCTAATGATAGAAGGGGGGACTTATGGGTTGGCTAAAACGTTTGTGAGGTAGGATGTGAGAAGATAGAGGTATTAGATTATTTGACTAGTGAGAGGATAATCACAGGAATTATGGTGTTAGTAGGAGAAGCAAAAGATAGGTATCACCATGTAATATTCCCTGTTCCTGGGCCTGGGGCCTGTTCCCTGAGCTGTAGGCAGACACAGGGACTACCTATGGCTCTGGAGTTGGTGGGCAGAGCTGGGAATGCACGCAGGTGGGCTGAGCTGGAACGGTTGTAGGTGGGCAGAGCTGGAGTGCTCACTGGCGGGCCTAGCTGGAATGCTCATGGGCCGGGGCTTGTTCCCCTGCCTTCCAGAGTGGGGATGGCATCTCCCTTCTCCCATTTCCTAGACTTCTCTTCAGGTTCTTGTTTCCTTTATTGTGCAGAAGATTTTTAATTGGATACTTCCCCACTTATTGATTCTTGTTTTTACTTCTTGAGGTTTAGGAGTCTTATTAAGGAAGTTGGTACCTGTGCCAATATGTTGTGTTGAACCTTATGTTTTATTCTAACAATTTCAGTGTTTATGGTGTAATTCCTAGATCTTTGGTCCACTTTGAATTAATTTTTGTGCAGCATGAGAGATAGGTATCTAGTTTTATTCTCCTATGTATGGATATCCATTTTCTTTAGTACCATCTGTACTAATATAATACATCTTATCTCCAATGTATGTTTTTAGTGTCTTTGTCGAGTATCAGATGACTGTAAATATGTGGTTTTGTCTCTGTGTCTTCTATGTTATTAAACTAGTATTCATAAAAACATGTCTGTTTTGATGTCAGAACCATGCTGTTTTTGTTACTTTGGCTCTAGTATCATTTGGGATCAGGTATTTTGATGCTTTGAGCCTTGCTCTTATTGCTCAGTATGGCACTGGCTATTCTGGGTCTTTGATTCTTCCAAATAAATTTTAACACTGTTGCTTTTTTTTTTCTTCTTATTCTAAACATGGGTATTTTTAAGGTGAGCCCTTTGTACAGATATTTGAATAAAGTTCCTTGGCCTGTTTTAATATATCACTATAGGTAAGTTTTATTTTTCATTATTAAAGTAAAATGGGAAGAATAGAGAGCATTTACCTAATGATTTATATTTGTTTTTTGTTATATGTGCTTTAATCTTCAGTATCAAGTAGTTTCTAAAAGGTTATGAAAATTCATGAACTTGCTTAGAATTATTTTATTGTGTAAGATATTTTCTTTGTGTTTGGCTGACTCTGGTTTCATATCATTGTCATTCTGCATAAACCAAATATAAAGGTTAATTTTAAATCCCTTTAAAATTGTTAATATTTCATATTTCAGTTGCATAGAATAATTTTTATTTATTTTTGGTGGACCATATTGTCAAAGCAAAAGTTAGTTCTCAACCTTTTATCAAATATTTATTATTAAACCCATTTCTTCTTTCAAGTCTCTTCTCAAATACACATCAAATAGTACTATTATAATACCCAAAACATGGTTTGAGTTTTAGCTGCATTCATCCATTTATTTAATCTTCCCAACATCCTTTTCAGAAGATAGGAAAAGAAATATTTTATCCCTGTTTTCATAGTAAGGAAACTGAGAGGCAGGCAACTAGTAACTTGTAAGCTGCCTGTCGTGGCCAGCCACAACGCTGCGGGAGGAAAACTCTCGGAGGCAGAGTAAAGATACTACTACTTTTACTTCTACTTTCTTAGAGAGAGCTTAGAGAGAGAAAGAAAGATTTTTCTTCTTCTTAGAAAGAGCTTAGAGAGAAAGATTAGAGAGAGCTTTTTCTTCTTCTTCTTCTTAGAGCTTAGAGAGAAAGATAGAGCTTTTTCTTCTTCATCTTCTTAGAGCTTAGAGAGAAAGATAGAGCTTTTTCTTCTTCATCTTCTTAGAGCTTAGAGAGAAAGAGAGAGAGCTTGAAAGAGAGAGATTTCTTCTTTAGAGAGAGAGAGAGCTTAGCTTTTAGAGCTTCTTTCTTCTTTCTTCCTCGGGAGCCTTGGCCTGACTCTGACCAGCAATTACTTCTTCTATCTGGTTTCTCTTCTGTAACCGCTCTGCCTACGTTCTGGCTGCTCTGATTCTTTTCTTCTTCTCCGACCCGAACTCTTCTTCTGACCGACCGAGTGACTGCACGACTGACTGAATGAATTCATTCTTCTCCTGACTCCGACCGCTTTCACCCGGTTATATACCTTTAGCTTTGCAGGTGCCTCACGTGCATTTACAGGTGCGTCACATACATACTTATTATCAGGTGGAACTTATGGCTTCCAGCTGACCGCAATAGCCATCTCCCTAATTGGGGCTCCTTCAGTAACTGACATGGCTTTCTGGTTTCAATAGCTCAGCTATTTCCTGGGTCCAGACCAGAAATTGACACTTGATGGATTTGTTTCCCAGTTTGCATGGAAAGAGGCTCAAAATTCACTAACTGCAGATGTAAATGTCAAGTGAGAGGTTTGGCAGAAGAAAACATACACAAAAAGTTTGGTAAATTTCTTTTAGTAGTGAAGAATTGGTCCTTTACATTAGATAACTGACCCAAGAATAATTCAGTGCTCTCTTTAAATCTAGCATCTCAGAGATCTTTCATGTCGTATTTTCTAAGTTAAGATGATGATACAATTTCAGAGAACTGGCTTCTGCAGGACAGTTGCAGGTTCCCTGTGGATGAACATCAGAATTCAATCAACCCTAGAAGGCATAGTTGGTAGGGAGCTGTTTATGTCCTCACTAGATTTCCTTTTAGGCTATAGTGTGCTCCTGGATTGTTTGCTAGAGATGCATGCTGCTGCTTTAAGAACACAGTCAGGGTGAGGCAGTTGAAGGCCATTAATAAAAAAGTCTGATAGCTTCATCTTCTAGGCTCACTTTTCTCTGGAATGTGTTTCAGTCTGTGAATATTTCTCTCTCCTGCCAAGTATGGATATTCAGACCACCAATCAATATTTTCCAGGTCATTTAATCTCCTGGCCCATTTGTTCATTCTCTGGAAATGCACAGTAATCAAAGCACACGGTCAAGGAAGGGCATGATAAAAATTAGGTGTGTTCCTGAACTGACAAGTTTTTTGTTTTTGTTGTTGTTGTTCTTTACTTAAACCTTAAAGTAATACTAATTAAATATTTATGAGAAAATACAAATTTAGCCCATGCAAATTATAAGTCATCATTAACAGTATCTCACTGAAGAATGGACCTTAGGGTTCTTATTTCTCACATATCCTATGGTATAAATTGATGTAACAGAAAAAAAAGAAGCTTTACTTCTCTGATTTCTTGGGATTTTTTTACTCAACATTCCCAATTTCCTTGACTGATGTACACTTCCCTTTAAGGCCATCTGATTGGGATCAGGGACACCTGCACCATGCCTTCCCCAAATGCTACTTCCTCATTTCCATTCTCAATATCCTTCTCTGTGCTACAGCCAGGCTGATAGTTTTTAAAGAAAATATGTCACTCACTGAGGTATAATTTATATATAATAAACACACAGATTTAGGATACACTTTGATTAATGTTAATAAATGTATGTACTAATAAAGATGTCAAATATCTCCATCATCCTATAAAGCCCTTCATCACTCCCATTCCTCTCTGTCACTCAATTATCCACTGCTCTAATTTTTGTCATCATATATTAGTTTTGTTGGTGTAGAACTTCACATAAATGAACTACCTGCTTCTTTCAGTTTAATTGATTAATTTAACTAATCATTAATTGATCTTGGATATTAATGATAGTGTTGTATAGAAAAAATTTGTCATTTCTGTTTCTGCACAGGATGCCATTATTGCTTCTTTCATCATCTGTTGACAAACATTGGAGTTATTTCCTGCTTGGAACTGTTATAAATAATATTACCATGTGACTGTAAAAATTTTTTGTTTTAATAAAATTTATGTTTTGAGACAACTATAGCTTCGCATGAATTTGACATTATGTGTAGAGATTTCATGCATCCTTATCCTTTATCCAGTTTTCTGTAGTGGTAACATATTAACCATGTCACATGGTATGAAACACTGATCTTATTCAGATTTCCTGGTTTTATATGTACTTCTTTGTGTGTTGGGATGTATTTATGTATTTATTCTAGGTAACTGTTACTCTACTGAGGCAAGTGCCCAGCCAGGTATTTGGTTAAATACTATTCTGCATGTTTCTGTAAATGTGCTGTTTGGATGAGATGGATATTTAAATTGGTAGATTTTGAATAAAGCAGACTACCCTCCATAATGTAACTGGACTTTTCTAATCTGTTGACAACCTGAGTAGAGCAAGGTGACCACCCATGAGCAAGAAAGAAACCTGCCAGTAGAATTTTAAATAATATGTGTATGTGTGTGTGTGTGTGTGTGTGTGTGTGTGTGTGTATACATGATTTATCTATGTATATAGATACATGAATGTTTATATATTTTTTTAAAAATGAAAACTCGAAGTAAGGCATTTATATGGCTTATGGTTATGTGTGCCTCAGACTTAGAACAGTGCTGGGCATAACTCAACAAGTATTTGATAAAATAAAATTTTTTAAGAATTTTTATTTGTTATATATGACAGCAGAATGAATTACAATTCATATCATACATATAAAGCACAATTTTTCATACCTCTGTACACAAAGTAGAGTCATACCATTCATGTCTTCATACATATACTTAGGGTAATGAGGTCCATCTCATTCCACCATCTTTCCTACCCTCATGCTCCTTCCTTCCCTTCCCTCCCCTTTGCTCTATCAAGAGTTCATCTAATCCTTCCATGCTCCCCACCAACCCCATTATGGATCAGCATCCTTATAACAGAGAAAACATTCAGCATTTGGTTTTTGGGGATTGGCTGACTTCACTTAGCATTATATTCTCCAACTCCACCCATTTACCTGCAAATGCCATGATAAAATATTAAATTTTATCAGTTAGGAAAAAAATAATGTATTTAGCTCATTTACCATCTGTTAGCTTACTGGATTTTCTCAAGGATGTGATAAAGTCTATGAGTAGGAATCACCATTATTTTACAAAGAGGAAATGTAGAACCAGAAATATTGACTCTGTTTTTGGTGTTAGAACTAGGTTTTTGACTCAGTCTGTGTTTTTTGCCCATTGTATTCTCATGTCTTGGTAGCACTCCTGGAAAACAAAAGGGTAACATAATTGTCAGGTTTTCCTGTTTTTGTTCTGTTTTAGTTTGGGGAAGAATCTCTTTTTTCTTTCATTGAGGCTGAATTAGATTTGCTGTGGGTGTGATATGGGGGACGCCAGCCATCCCAGCAGGGCCTAGAGGGTGGGGCTTCTGAAGGCTGTCCTGAGAACACCTTGTTTATGGAGAGGAAATGTGGCTGCAGAAAGGCATTTCCCCTTACACTTAACATGCAATTGTACTGAAAATGTGGACCTAGCCAGAAGCTATTTCAAGCAGTCTTTACCAAAAGCCATCCTTCAGCATGCTGTAGAGTTTGATTTTTCTATGGTACAGGACTTGGGGCTTTTTTATTTTATTTTTTTTTAATTCTTTATTTCTTTTTCTTACTAGGAGGCAGATTTATTTTGGAGATCCTTTTAAGTTCAGCCATACTGAATGACAAACAGTCTAAGAACATGAGGTTGGTTCAATGCTTCTTGTGCCATTTCCAGCATGTTTGCGCTGCTAAAGGGCAGTAAGTGTTCAAAGCTATCCCTCTTCATTTAAAATTTGCCTGACGATAATGAAAAATGGCAGTTCAGAAAGGCATTAAGAACTGAAGATACAGCCAAGTGCTAGTATTCAACATTGATGGATGAATTGCAATTTCACAGGATAATTTACAATTTATAATTTAATTTTTTTTTTATATTACAGCATGATTTTCATTTTTTTCCCACTGTGGCTAAAGAGCCACAGTTTTCTTGTAGTCTTCTCCTCAGTGATACTTAAGTTATTTACCTAAGCATACCTCTTTCATCATTTTCTCCTTACTTAACAAAACTTATCGTCCCAATAATATAATAAATGTTGAAGTAAGGAACAGGGAGACAAATGGGGAAAAATATGAAGTATAGATAACATTATACAAGTTGGAAAATACAAATGTCTGCCTGGCCGGCTTTTTCTTTTCCTTTCCTTTCCTACCCTCTCCTCCCCTTTTCTCCCCCTCCCTCCCTCTCTGTCTCTCTGTCTGTCTCTTTCTCTCTTTCCTGTACTGGGGATTTAACCCATGTGTGCTTCACCACTGAGCTATATCTCTAGTCCTTTTTATTTTTTATTTTGAGACAGAGTCCTGGTAGGGTCACTAAGTTGCTGAGGCTGGCTTTAAACTTGTGATCCTCTTGTCTCAGCTTCCCCAGTCGCTGAGATTATAGGACTGTGTCACCACACCCAGCTTTACCAATGACTTTCTAATAATCAAAAAATGTATACAATAAATCAGTAATATCTTGCTGATTTGTAGAAGCTATTTATTTATTTTAGAATAATTGAAATCAGTAATTAATAATTTATTGAGCATATATATGTATTTATTAATACATGTATACAAATTAAAAGGTCAAATAATGATAGATGGCTTAGAATAGAAACCCATGAATCTCTACCATGTCTTATCACCTGCTTTAGTACTAAAACAAAGATTTTAGTTCTCTTATGCCCTCTACATATTCTCCTGGTATTCCTAGGTTAAATTTTCATTAAATTCATATTCAGTGTTTTTAGTTTTATGTTTATATAAACATTTAACAATTGAGCCATGGTCAATTTTCTTTCATGTATAATTTTTTTGTCCTGAATTTTTTTGTTTTTGTTTTTGTACTTGCTTAGTTTTATTAGAATCTGTACTAGGACTTTCTACACTCAGCAAATTATAGAGCAATAACTCTGTAATTTTCACATGGTCAAATTTGTTGAATCTATTGGTTACAGTTTTTCTTCTTTTTTGAAGACTTTCCTTCTGGAACCTTCCTAGCTTCCATATGGACTAATTGCTCTTCAGGCTTAATGAGCCATTATCATCCAAGGACTTCTCTTCACTGTCAACCTAAGAATTCCTGTTTTTACTCCCATCCTGGTAATTCTCTCTGATGTTGGATCCTATGCTTTATAGTCAAAGTCCACCTCTTTCTTGGTTTTACTTCTGCTTTGGTAGAACATATCCTCCAGTAATTTTTGGAGAAAAGATATATGAAAATAAGTGTTCTGTTACTTTTCATGTACAAAAATGTCTCTAATATACCCTATGATTCGATGAATAGTTTTAAGTTAAGAAATAATTTCTTTTGAAATTTGAAGTCTTGTTCCTCTAATTTGTAACTTCTAATATTCTTTTGAGACATTCAAAGCTTTCTGATTTCTATTTATTTGAATATATCTAGTGTTTACTCTTGGATTTAAGATTCTTTCTTTATTCCTGATTTTGAAATTTCATGATAATGAGTATTGATTTTTTTTTGGGTGGGGGGGACTAGGGATTGAACTCAGGGGCACTCAACCACTGAGCCACATCCCCCACCCTATTTTTATTTTATTTAGAGACAGGGTCTCACTGAATTGCTTAGTGCCTCACTTTTGCTGAGGCTGGCCTTGAACTCTTGATCCTCCTGCCTCAGCTCCCTAGCTGCTGGGATTACAGTCATGCTCTACTACACCAAGCTTGATTTTTTTTTTTTTTTTTTTTTAAAGAAAATTGTGCTGGACACTTAGTAGGCTATTTCAACGAAACATGTTTTTAATTTTTAGGAATATCTGTTTTCTTCTTTTAATCCATCATGGTCTCTGTTCTTTTTTTTTTTTGAATACTCACCTATGCCTTCAAATAGTTGTGCTCTTCCTCTCTGCCTGGCACTATAATTTTGTGTGAGTGGTTGTAGCAGTGAATAAAACACTACCCTCATGGAGCCAAGTAGTCAGATATTGGGCTTCTTGAATGATCCTTTAATATTCTTAAAGGATTTTTTTTTCTGTAGTCCATCCTTTGAACTACTTTGTTTTACTTTCTGTAAGATGTCCCTGATTTTATCTTCCTGATCTGTAACTTTTCCCCCCCTTGATCATGATTCTTTATTTCATGAAAATTCCAGTTCTTTTATTATTATTTTACAATTATTCTTTCTTGTTCTCTGATACTTTTTTTTAGACATCCTTATTTTTTTCTTATCTCAAAAAATATTTTGAAAACTATTCTCTACTCTCTACATAGTCTCTGTGCTGGATTCCTTTTGTGATTTATGGGTCCCTTTCATTTTGGTGGCTTTCCCTCAATGTCTGATGATCCTTGTCTATGTGTTCATATTTAAGTACTAAAATGCTGATTGGATACTCTGCCTCCACAAATGAGTTTATAGTCTAGTAAACTGCTCTGTAGGTCATCTATGTAGCCAGGAAGCAAAGAAGAAGAAAGTGGAGTTGAAACTGAATATAACTATTAGGTTCAGAGTGTAGTATGCCTTGAGTACACAGGTAAGCACTTCAAACTTTATTTTGTAAACACTGAGAATATAGGTGATGGTCATGAGGCAAGTCTTTTGTAGTCACTCACTTTAGTCCTAGGATATAAATTTTCTGTCTCCATTCTTTCCTCTCAGATTTTTCCGGGCTATGATAATTATGTTTTATTTTTGGTGAGTAAAACATTAGTCTACTGCTTCCACTTGTTATATCCATTACTAATGTAATTTGCTTCTTACATTCTGAGTGTTAGCATCATGTAATAACTCTAGCCAGTTATCCTTTTGCTGTTCAAGGAACCGCTGAATTTTAATATGTTGAAATCATTTGTGACCTCATTGGCTCTAACATGAGTCAGTCAATAATGTCTATTTCCAGGGCAGATGTTTTAGTAACTATTCTTTTGACAAAGTAGCATTATGAGTCTATTTTCTATAGGGCACATGGAAGGGAATAGGACAT
Source organism: Tamias sibiricus (assembly GCA_025594165.1). Taxonomy (NCBI): domain Eukaryota; kingdom Metazoa; phylum Chordata; class Mammalia; order Rodentia; family Sciuridae; genus Tamias; species Tamias sibiricus. The sequence goes on from CM046662.1 coordinate 90,102,361, forward strand.
AATAGCACAAAAGATACCATGGCTTTCCTATGCACTTCCCTATTAATTCAGCAAATATGAATTTTGTGTATGTTATGAACCAGGCACCAATGAAGAAGGTTAAATGCACATCTTGATAAATCTCTGCAATGCTTTGGGTAGTGCCAGACATCACACTGGCTCCAAATAAATGTTTGATGTGAAGAATGTGATCATTCATCTATGCTTGTGAAGAAGTCCAGAGAGGTTTTCTAGCATTTTGACAGCTTAATAGAGTGGAATATGTAGGAAGCTACAAGTACCTGAAGGAGTCTTAAAATATGAATTATGAGCTACTTTGATAAGAAGGTAAGAATATAGCTGTGTGACAGTACAACATTATAAGAATCTAGTTCTTAAACTTACCTGCATTTTTATTGCTTTTCTACTAGAGATATTTTTTTTTTTTTTAGAGGAGTGTTTTGTTATGAAGAGCTAAATGCTTAGGCTTACCTTTTTGGAGCGTTCAAAACTTTTAGAGAAGAAGAAAAAATGAGAAATTGAATGGCTTAGAGAAAAACAAACACATTAAGTCCATTTTCCCTTTGGTAGATAAAGTGTGGAAAGCCAAGTCTGTAGCAGTCTGAGCAATTTTCACCTATATACAGGACAGGAACTCACTGTTATTGGTACAGAGAACAAGTGGTAACCTTTTATCATTTCAAATATGTCAGGAGAATGCTTTCATAAAGACAATTCAGGGAACACAGCTATCAATATTGGCCATAGATTTAATATCAGTGCCCACAGGGACTGAAGCTGGTGAGTAAAATTCTAACAGTGGGATTATGGAAAGATTATCAGGAGCCTACTTACACTGGTAGGAGGTATTACATGGTCATCACAAGTCCCAGTGGGTGGCAGATCTAACAGCTCATCAGATGTAAAATTCTCTGCCAACTGGAAAGGTCAGAGATCTAAGATGGCTAAGGACACAAGAAGTACCAGATAAATTTCAGAATATACAAAATTTTAAGTACTTTTCAGTACAGATTAGTCATGAACAAGCAAGAAAGCGTCTGAATCTCAGAATTGGAAACACAGAGACTCAATGCCAGTGTAATGTGGATCATTGTTCTTTTCTTTTGAGTGAAGTCTTCAGGACCAAGTGCTGCATCCCAGAGTAAGAGAGAGAATTTGGCTGCTGGAGGTCTTTGTTACAGATAGTCATATCCTCTGAGGAGTCCCCAGTTGTACTATGTGCTTTGATTTATGTATCATAATTTCTCAAAGCAGTTCACATTTGTAAACTTAACTCTCATGACAGACCTTTGCTATAGATTGGTATAGATACATAATCACAATTTTTCAGTAACAGGAAAATATCCACACAAAACCATCAACTAGACCAACTTTGTTTGTATGACTTACTAAATATCACAGTTTATGCACTGTTAATACAAAGAGGTAGAGTCCTAATTGTGTTGAATGGTGTCTGTCTCTAGTGTACAAAGTAAGATGATTCCTAGGATGATTATTGTGTTTATGTCCCTTGGTTCCATGCTGAGGCACAGATGATAACTCTTCACTTGAATGTCAGCTATCCTATTCATTATGCAGAGTTGTTTCTGGGAAATTGATAACCAGCAAGGAATTAAATTCCTCAGTCCCAGTTGAATCTGTATGGGGCCCTGTGATTACTTATCATTAATGACTTGTGAGTGGAAAAAATGTTGTTTGGGGGTCAAGGCAATTAAGAAGTAGGTGCCAGGCCTGGGCATAACCTGGGCTTTTCTGGTTCAACTTTGCTATATCAAATGTTGAACTGCTTTAAAATAAATACAAAATTGCAATATTTGGGAGTAAAATAGTAATTAGAAGCAGATATTTTATATAGATTCATACTTTTTGTACTTTTTAAAAGCTTAAATATATAGTTATTATTATTATTGTTATTATTATTGTTAATCAGTAAATAAAATTGAAATTCTGAACGTCTGGGTCACATGGACTTGTTTAAAGAGTAAGAATGCTATTTCTAACATTTCTTTCCAATTTAGGCTATCTTTTAGATGGGATGTAGTATTTAATCCTGGTTCCTGCCAATATCGTGCCTTTGCTGAGCAGAGCCAGGAAATCATGCCAAATGATGCTGTCAGGTTTACATATAAATCTTTAGGGAAAAGCACAAAGTTAAGCATTGTTCAGACCTGACAGATTATTGGTGTTAGTGACATGGAAGCTCATTGTTGCAGAACGAAGTAGGTTATTATTGAAACCAGGAGAAAGGAAAGTAATCCAAAATTTTCCTTGCTACCAAAATGCTGTGTGTAGTTTCCATGATTTCACATTGGATTGTGGCATTCCATTAATATTTTGGCTAAAATGTCTTATAGCAATACAAATGAGTCTTTTTGGAATAATCCTTTTTTAAAAATAGTTTGATATAATCTTACTGACATTGTTTACAGACTTAGCACATCTGCAGTAGCTTGACTGTTTGCCACAGAGTTCATAAATAATCTGGAAGAGATTTGTTCTCACTTAACAGTCTCTTTCCCCCTGTGGGTTCCCTCTCCTATAATTTAAGGCCAACAAAGAAGTGTTGAAAATGCTGTCCAGTGATTGATTCATGTTTTTTAAAAATATTGCATTTATTATCTTCTGATAAATGAAAATGCAACCTTCTTCTGAAAGAAATGAAATTCTGTTTGTAATGAGATAGAGATACATCCATATAGATAAATAGAGGTAATTTACATATATCCAAATATAACGTTATGTTGTAAGCATCTTGGGTTTGCCTCCCTTTACACTTTCCTTCTTACTGCTTACCATCTTCCTGGGCACCTCCTTTCTACACCACTAGTAGAAAACTAGTGCCTGCAGCACACTACTGAGATCCATATCCATGTTCTCAACTGCTGTCTGAGCATCTCAGTAAGTGTCTTAAAGTTAATGTCTTCCACTAGGACCACAGCATCTGTGCTAAAAAACTGATTTCAATTCCTAAGTTCTCCTATTTATTTTACATGAGAATAGCAGAGTGGTTTAAAAGCACCTGCTATAAAACCAGACTGCCTATATTTAAATCCTGGGTTTGACACTTTCTAGTTGCGTTTAATCAAGATTGAGTAAACAAAGCTCTTAGTTCCCACACATGGCAAAGTCTATAAATGTTATTTATTTCCATAGGGATTTCCTTTATTCCTACATAGTTGCTTTGTGAATTTCTTATCTATTGAGGTTTGTCTTTGAGGCCACCTCTTCCAAGAAGATCTCTGTAAACTTTCAAGGTAGAACTTGGTGCTTTCTTCTTTGTATTTCCATTTTATTCATGGTACTTTCTTTATCTCTGTATCCTGTGGTATATTTTCCAGAAAAATGACTGTTAACACTTCAAGATACTACAGAATTCACTATTGGAACTTAGAGAAACTTCCCATTAACACAGCTTCTTGAATCAAATATTGCAAATGTCATGTGTTATTTGAGCTTTGAGTAATTGGGATTTGAAGTCAGTGGTTGATTTCTCTGAAAGCATATTTGAAACCTGATATTGTGGTTTGAACATTTTATATTAGATGAGTAAACAATCTTTAGAATAATCAGGTGCTCTGACTTGAATTCCTCTCTAGACATGGTGTCATTTTACTTCTACATAATTGTACACTGCAATGTTGCTTATAAGATATATCAAAATATTTTTTAAAAAATAATCTTTTCAAGGATATGGACAACCATGTACCAGAAACTCAAAAATTTTGTTCCATAAAGAAAAGAATGTTATATTGACAAAATTTGCTTTTGAATTTAACCATTCATCTAAAATTGCACATTTAAAAAAAAACTGAATTAAATGCCTTTGGAAAATCCTGGGAATAAGCTTGATATAATTTGGTAATTTTTTTCTGACTCCTTAACAATGATATCCCAATTGTTCAAATCCCAATTACTCAAATCAATTATACTATATTTATTATGTTTTGTAAAACATCCCATAACCTAAAATTCCATTTTTTCCATCTTAATCAGGCTCTAATTTTCATTTGTGCATATAGGGTTGTGTATTTCTTACAAGGCTGCATTATATAAAAGTCTATAGAAAAGTAAAAGCCATGAAAACATTTTTTCTCCACTTTTTTTATTGGTGCATTATAGTTGTACATAATGGTGGAATTTGTTATTACCTATCAGGACATGCATACAATATAACAATATAATTTGGCCACTATCCATCCCCAACCCTTCCCAGCTCCCTCTCCTTTTCCCACCCCTGGTTATAAAATTATTTTATGCCAAAAATATGAAGATGCTATTTGTAATAAAAGAATAATATGTAATGATGAAAAATACCAATGAAATGTTTACAAAAAGTCAAGATGTGTCATAACTCATGTTGTATAGGTCTGTGTTTGTGCAATCACCTGCCAGGCTTAATATGCTGTAGTCCTCCCTTTTCAGAGGGGCACACATTCCACCCCAGTGGATGCCTAAAACTGTGGATAATATCAAATCATACATATGCTATGTTTTTCCCTATACATACATACATACACAAATTTAATGACTTTTATAACTAGGCACTTATTATATAGTGTAGTCCTAAATTTTGAAGTTTGAGGTGTAATAGCAAAATTAGCATGAATTTCTTTTTCCTTCTTCACAATTTCATGAATGGATGGTTCATTCTTAATATTTACCATTATCATATTTTCCTTAAACAAACAAAGAAAAACTATTCTGGTATTTAACAGTATTATGAAAAGTACATCACAAAATTAACTTTCATAATATTCCAATTTTCATTAGCTTTCTTTGTTGTTTTACTCGTTTTTAAAAAATCAGTACTTATAGGAACTTGAGGCAACCTCTTCTAAATTTTAGTTGTAAGATTAAATATTTGTTATTATATAGAAATACCACCTTCTCCCCCCAACCCCTCTCTATCTCTATCTCTATCTCTCTGGTTTTAAAGCTAGGATCCTGTATAATATTACTTTGAAGGAGTTAACTTATTAAAGCTAAAATATTCTTAATTAGTTCATAAATCTGGTGGCAGCTTTCTTGTTCACTATGTCAGATGTTAGAATTTTAGAGCTAAAATGGGCCTTATCATTCATCTATTTCATTATTTCACAAATGAAGAAACGCATACCAAGGGAGTTACTGTCTAGTAGGTTTGGAGTGGTTCCTTAGTCTCCAGTTTTATGTCAGCATATAATTTCATATTGCTACACAAGCATGCTGCACTTCTGATGTATTGCCTAAGATTTGCAGGCCTTTTATAAGAAATATCTAAGCCCTGAGCATTAACCTAGTTCACCACTGAGGAAAACAGTATGTCAGATATCTCCTCCTGGTTGAGTGACACAGTGTGGCAGTATGAGCACAACATCAATACAGGAAGCAACATCATCACTGTGGCCAGCAACTCATAGGTTCCTAACATCATTGTTGGGATATCAGATTATAAATGGATAAAATAGTAAATGTATTTTTTCAAAAAGGAATATTTCTTTCATTATTAAAAATTATTACACATTTATTTTGGGCATGGATTTCCGAGTAAAGAGGTAAAGATGTACTTTCAGATTTTTTATTTTTACAAGTACAATGCCAACCTTTAATTTTAGAAAGGCACAGATTATTCAAAAGCCTCTAGTTACTCATTCTCTTTGGAAAGAAAACACACACACCTTACAAACAAAGACAGCTCCTAAAGAGGCTTCAGGATACTGCAAACATTCCTGGCAAAGCAGAGCTCCATTTCCTCTTATGGGAAAGCATTCTGGCTCACTACCTCTTGATCACTCCCCAAAGAAAGCACCACAAAGCAGACTTAAGGACATAGTTTTCATTGCTTTAGAATTTTGTGTTTCTATTTTTGTGTTGCCATCTCACTGAGCTTTCCAAACTCCAATGAAATTACCACGTTTGGGAGCATTTTGTCTTATTTCGTTCTCTGCCTTTGTACCACACACAGATCTGAGAGTCAGATGGAGAAATGTCAGGACCACAGTGCCTGAGGCTGCTGTCCTGGGCACAGTTTATTGTGTTTTAGGTCTCATGAGCCTTTTAGTTGAACTGGGCAGGATTCCATCTATGTTCATTGAACTTCTAATGTGTATTGAATGGTTACTCTTATGGTGTATTTTTGGTTAAGGAAAGTATCTATTATTTTCTTTCCATCACAGTGGGATTTGGATTTACAAGACCACATTCCATCCCTACATTTCCCCTCTATAAGATGATTGGTCAGGAAAAGGAAAGTGTTTATTCAATTGGGAAAGGAAAGGAAAAGAAAGGATAGGCTCTCTGGGACCAATTTCAGACTTTGGTATCCTTAGCAGGTATATAAGGGACTGAGCCAACTAGCCACAAAGCACGTGTTGATGTTTCTTCCTGTTTCTGATTAGTTATGTGGATTTTTTTTCCTTTTGGCAAATTACACACACGCACACACACGTGCACAAAAACACACACAGAAATATAAATAGAGAATAGAACCCAAATTATTTTCCTCTGCTACTCTGCCCTGCAGGAATATTTGCTAAAAGAATAAAGCAAAGTGATAGAGTTTAACCATAACCCACATTAAGGAAACCAACTAGGTTTAGACTCACTTTCTGGGTCTACAATTACCCATTTTCTAGAGTTATTTTTTCCCATATCTGGTAACATTTCCTAATGTCTAAGTGGTAGAATTACTCTAGGTATTACCCATATATATTGAGATGAACCTGAAAGAAGAGTAGCTGAGTGTTAGGCCTTAGGGTTTATAAGTGTATTCTCCCTTACACATAGAAAACATTTCTCAGGCTATTTATTTTCAGTCTGATGTGCTTGAGGATTCTTGCCCAAGTTCATTTCCATTGAATGCCTAATTCAAAGATGCAAAAATAGTGGAATAGAATCTGGAATGATCCTGGTGTTTTGATCAGATTTAAAGTAAGGATGAATCCAAATAATTTTACTTCTCATTTCTCAATTGCCACCGATGCTTTACTAGGGTGGTTGAGAGCAAGTGACATGATTTTTAGGCTTTTTTTCAATTTTTCCTTAGTTACTGTTTTGACTATATTAAATGATTTAAAATTTTAAAATTTGATTCTCATTGCACTTATAATTCAAAGCTTTTTTAATTCATACTGTTTAACTGGCTTAAAGGAAAGATGAATGGCAAAGTATTGTGTTTGGCTATAAACTAGAATATTCAGTAAAGCCTTCAACAAGTGTTGGCACTTACAACTGTTGGCTGTCTCCAGAGGGAGCCATAGGATGTTGGTAGGTGTGTGTGTGTGTGTGTGTGTGTGTAAGGGACAGTGGTCAGGGCTATACTAGTGGTGCTGTCCTCTCTGGTTAGAGGGAGGCATCCAGTCAAACAATGAAGCAGAGAGGAAATGCCAAGGTAAGAGACCACTGCTTGTCTATGGAAAGACATATTTTGCTTAAAAGTTTAAACAAGTGGGAAATGGTTAGACCTTCTAGTTCCAATGACCAAGTCAAAGGAGCAGGCAGATGAGGGAACCAGTGGGTTGAAATGGAGATACAGCAGTGTAGAGAGTCTAAGGTGGTATTAGTAGTGGGCTGTGATAGGTTGTTTTTAACTCTTAAGTCCTTCTCTTTGTCCAAGTTGTGAAACAATGGTCCCTTCAGAAGCTACCTTTGATACTAAGCTTAGTGCAAAAGTATTATATTGAAATGTACAAATTCTTTCTATTGTGTCATTTTTAGGTTTACACTCTTTAGACATGAAATAGAAAGTCAGTTAAATTTGCATGTTCTTTTTACTTTGTTAAGAGAAATGCTAAGAATTTGAACCTTTGTGGTATTAGACAATGACACAATCACCAATACCTAATAAACAGGTATTTAATTTATTTGTAAGTCAGATTTTTTGTTGATATTAATTTTATATTTTCATGTTAATCTAAAAAGTAACTGTGTAAGACCAGGAATGAAAAAACCTGTTAACTAACATCCAGGTTTTTACTCTAAGCCTCACATATATTTGATTCTCACTTAAGATACCATGACATAAAATCTAATTTTTTTTTTCCCAAAATGATTACAATCACTAATTTATAAGGAAAATTGTTTTGCTAATGGCTGTCAAAAGTTATAGTTTAATGTTAAGCAGAAGGTATAATTTAGTATCAAGAGAAAACTAGAAATTAGAAAGAGGAGACATAATTATAACATTAACTAATAAAATAAAGATGCTATATAACATTCCATCCACCAATAAAAGCTTTAGTTATCATCATTTAACTTATGTACTTAAATATGGGAAAGGGATGCTACATTGTAGAAAGCTTTAATTAAAAATCATTAGGAATATTCAAACACTTATTTTATTATCTGAGAAGTTGAGTTTCTGTTTCCTAGAAATTTTATTTCTGTGTGTTGAACAGTTGATTGCACAACTTTATGGCAAGAAGTATTGTTTGTAGAGATTTAAGCCAATTTGGGGCCTGTTGAATAGAGACAAGTTTTATTAAAACTCACAAGCCTATTGTTGAATCTATTTGTCTTGAGGAATCAATAGATAAAATCTGAGCTGCATCCCATTCCTCTGGGCCCTTCTGCTGGGGATGAGGTATAGTGTCACAGTGGGGGTACCCAGTGGAGGAACGGGCTCCTGTGACACATTTTACCCTTGGCAGGGTAAAAGACGCAGCTTCTTAGTAACCCATATTTTGGTAACATTTTGGCAATTGGCCCCTGTCTTTCCTTTTAGAATTTTAAATTTCTTGTCTTTAGGGAAAATAACATTTTCTTTGCAAAGTGATGCTGATAGTTTGTATTTCTCTTCCACATCCATCATCATACTAAACTAATAGCTTTTTCTTCTCTGGCTTGAGTCACTCCATGACCTTAGCTGCATGGTTACTATCTCTTATCATGTCATTGTTCTTGATTTTTAAAAAAATATTGTTTTTGTGTTACTGGGTAATCAAGGCTTCATGCTATCCACAGTGGTCCAAAGCCAAAGGTTCTGAGCAATCATTGGTTAAAGACCAATGAGATTTTTTGGTACCATGCAAATAGATTTTGAATTTTTACTTGAAAAACAGGGGTTTCTTAGGTTTTTACATTGAACAGAGATTTAATTTAAAGGTTAACTTTTTGTGACTGTGCTCTGAATCCACAGTCTGATTACATTATATTTATTTTCTGTCTTTACCCATAGTGGGAAAGACAATTATAACTTTCAGTTTTCTGAGAATTCAAGATTTTGATCTCAATGTGTCTGTAAGGAAATGTGACATAGGGCCCAAACTGGAATGGAGTTTCCAAATAAGCCTGAGAGCTGTGCCTTCTGTGGAAATTCCATGTTTAATTCCTAATTATATGCTCAAGTTCTATTGTAAAAAGTTGTTATGTTTCCTGTTAGCTTTATTTCTTGGCAGTCAGCTCAGATCAGTAATAATAATAGAGATACAGGATAAGCTCTGATTCTTGTTCACTGAAGACTTGGGGAATTAAGAGAATCATGTGATGTCTTTCTAGAAACAATGACCAAGCTAAAGTCTATGTTATTAAAAGCCCCAATAACTAAAGATAGCTTTGTATACAGCCTTCATGAAACCTACTGTAGAATTTTGACAATTCATTATATACTAATCCCAGAAACTATACAATTTAAGTCAGGAGGATTGTGAGTTCAAAGCCAGCATCAGCAAAAGTGAGTGCTAAGCAACTCAGTGAGACCTTGTCTCTAAATAAAATATAAAATAGGGCTGGGGTTGTGGCTCAATGGTTGAGTGCCCCTGAGCTTATTCCCCAGTACCAGAAAAAAAGAAAAAAATAGGAGGGTAAAATCTAATAACAAGTCAATTTGAAATAAAAAGGAAGACTGTTTTACAATTTTTTTGGGAAAAAATAGAGTTTTATTTCTGCTAATTCCTTGATATTCTTCTAGAAAAACATTTTAAAAGTGTGCAATACTTGATTTTATTTTTATTCCTGAAAATGGAAATTAACAGTAAGTTAATGGTTTAATGTATTTTTGAAAAGTCTTTACCAATAAATTTTCTAAAGAAAAACATTTTAGCAGATAGTTTCTACCTAATATAAATTTTGGAACTGCCCTAATAAAAATTCTGGTCTAAACAAAGACAAAATTTTTATTTCTATGTGAAAACTAACACTGGCACATAGAAGAAAGAAAGAAAGAAAAGTAGAATGAAGGAAAGAGAGGAAGAAGCAAAGAAAATAAGGGGAGAAACCAAGAAGATAATGAAGATGGGCAGAGCAGTGATTACCAGACACTGGGAGGAAAAGATGTTCTTGAGACTTTGGTATCAGATGGCAGAAAGGAGTAAAGCACAAGCAAGGCTTCTAGGTCTTTTCTTAAAAGAAAACAGAAAAGAAAAGGAAAGGAAAGGAAGGAAAAAAGGCAGAACTCTCAGGTTGTTGCATAAGCAAAACAGTGATGTAAATTGAGTCAGATTTTGAGACACCCCCTCCCCAACAACCACATGCATTAAAGCTAGACTCTGAAGGTGTTACCCATCAGGGTAGACATTTTTTATTTACTTTACAGAGTGACTTAAGTGATTAGTGGATTTCCAAAGTATTTTTTAAAACAGAGTGTTCTCTTGAGTAACCAAAATATCCCCATTGCAATTATTTTGCAATTTTTATTTACTTGGTCAAATGCTTTTAAAAATTCATAATAAAAGTAAAGGTTAACATTCCAATGATAAATTTGAAATCTGTAGGAATTTTTAGGAGAGAACTGAAATGGGTATATGAGTATGTAGTAGCACCCCCTCTCTTTACATAAAATTTTAACTGGGCCTCTCCAGAAATCTTCACCATGGCTGATTTTAGGACTGTCAGCAAAAGAGTAAATCAGCACTCCAGGTGCTGAATGCCCCTTTACTTGTTTTTCACAAACATGTATCTAGTATAGTAGTTTGTAGAAGTGTGTTTGTAAATACAAAATGTGATAATAACAAAGACAAATTCTTTAAACAAGGCCTCTGGCCTTGAGCTGGAGCCTCACAGAGATGTCTACATTTCTAAGATAAGAGAAGTCACCAATTGGGCTCCATGGTAACAGCTGGCAGGGGGGAGGAAAAAAAGGGGAGAAAAAGCTTTCCCCTTCTCAGGTGTTATTATTGAAGGGTTAACTTTCCCGGAACAGTGAAAGAAAAAGCTGCTTTTGGGGCTGGGGTTTTGGCTCAGTGGTGGAGTGCTCGCCTGGCACATGCACAGCTCCGGTTTGATCCTCAGCACAATGTAAACATAAATGCATTGCATTGTGTGCAACTAAAGCAAATAAATAAATTTTTAAAAAAAGCTGCTTTTATGTGAACTTCTATAAACTGTGAACTTCCGAGGCCCTCCCATTATATGCTGGGTATAAAGTTCTGAAACTACCTGAACTCAGAGTTCAGGGGATTAATTGATTACAGTGAGAGCTGTACCCTCTGAATCTGGCTGCAGCCAAATAAAACTGTTTCATGCTGTCTTTGGTGCCTTGCCTTGTCTGTCCCTACCACAACTACCCTACATGAAGAGGTGTGAAGATGTTCCTGACCAGGAGAAGAAACACTAAGTCTCTTGCATTTGTCTTGTGCCTCTTTGTTGGAAAATAACTTTATTCTGAAACTGCAGATTGTAGAAAAATACAGTCCTCTTGTGTGCTCTCATTCATCATTCCTAAAGCAGAATGACAGTTCAAAAACTAATTGTCACAATTGTTTTCCCAAGATTTAAAAAAAAAAAAAAAAAGTGTTTTTGCCCTTTGGAATTTCAGATCTTCATAATAGTAGTATGGCTTAAAAATTCTTACATAAAATAATGTCATGTTTGATGAGAAATTCCTCTGTCCTCTCCAGGTTTCTCTGAAATATAGAGAAGTAATAAAAGAAGCATTTGGTACACTTTTTTTCCCTGTTACTAATTGCCCTAGGACACCTTAAATATAATGTTGCAAAGTTCCAGATTGACATGAGTGACAGCTTGCACTTTGGAAAACAGACTGGAGTCAAAACAGATGGCAGAAAACACATTTTTGCAAATAGGGACTTTTTAAAGGAGGACGTGAATGATTACTCTCATGAAGGTGAAAGCCTGCCCAGCCTGTTTAGAAATGAGACACATTTCTGCAATTCCAAATCAGGGCTGCATGTGGGAGCATGAAGATGAGAAGACAGAGGGTCTGGCTAAATTAAAAGTGGATTTAACTTTTGCTGATGGGATTTCAACATTGATAAGAAGCTTGGCAGTACAAATATAAAGGTTTCTCTAAACATCAAATATTTAAATTTAATGATTTTTAAGTTCATTCTTTTCTGGGTCACCTTTTGCAAAATAAAACTTATGAAAAGTTGATCCCCTTCCCCATATTCATTTATTATTCAGCTGTTTATTAAGCTGAGTGTGTCACGCTGTGTGCTAGATAATAAGACAAAGATTAGTGCCAATTTCACTTTTGAGGAGCTCAGTTTAGCAGGGAGTGGGGCTAATGCCACTTAACATTGTGCCTGAGGAAATAGCTGCTGTGAATCTGCAGTTGTACAGATTTAGACTTGTATTCCTGGATGAGTAGCTAAAAATAGAAACGTTTGGTATAGAAATTAACCTTTTATGAGCAGCAAAAATTCTTATGTAGTACTGGCCTCAAGCGATCCATTCTTAATTAATTTGTTAAAAAAATAAGGTTGATTTTGAGACTGCTTTGGCTAAAATAGTTTTGGGGAAAAAAAGGATAAAAATATAAAAAGAAGCTCCCTTGTTCCAAAGTGAGAGGCAAAGACACTGCAACAGGCAAATTTTGCTCTCACCTGCACTCATTTTCATTTCACATGCTGCAATTTTTAGGTCTTTTAATTTCCTTAAGAAATTTGCATTTGCCAGAATGAAAACCATGCAAATATCTGTAAATCTCCAACCTTGTTTCCTCCTGTTAGACGTATTATATCACAAAGCCTTCTAGATTACAAAGACATTAAGAATAATAGAATTTAGATCTATCCTCTATTGAGCAGCAAATGTTGTTGGTAATTAGTATTCATCTATTAATCTTTCTTTACTGGGCATTTATATTTTGAGCTTTAATATGAAAGTATAACTTTCTAGTGATGTCCTGAATCATAATTATATATCTTAGTTGAGGTTAAACTAATGACTATTTGAAAGAAAAAAGTCTAAATATTTTATATGAATTCTAAATATTTTGAAAATGTAATCTCTAAGATCAGACTGACAACCCTATAAATAATTTATACATACGTATGTAAAATGCAGAGATATAGAGTAAAATAGATATAAAAGAAGACCCTGACTGACAAACTCAACAGAGCAGAAAAATCTAATTGTAAAAAGCTGTTAATGGGATTGTCTTGATACATTACAACTAGTTGAAAATTGTCTATCCAGCTATAGGCGGGGTCTTCTTTGTACACTCTAGAGACCTCAGTAGTTCAAAAATATGAGCAAAATATAAGGAATAATAATACACTGTGATAAAGAATCTGAAGCATGGTATGATGAGTGTGGTTAGTGGGGTGAGGGCAGCAGGAGGGACAGCTGCTCAGATGGACCATCAGAGAAGGTCCTTGTGAGGAGGTGACATTCGTTTTGTGAACTGATAGGTGATGAGTCTGTTTCTTTCCTTTTGAGAACCTCCCAGACCAAAAGCACTAGTTATGTGAAATTTCTATTCAAATAGTTTGTTGTTTGGATAATAAGGCATTTTAGAAAGGAATCTTAAACTGAACGAATGGATAATTCTTTCTTTGTGTATGTGACTAATTTAGTGTTCTGTCACTGCTATAGTTTGGAACTTGAATGTTCTCAAAGGCTCATATTCTTGGGCACAAGCTAGTGACACTATTGGAAGGTGGCCTGTGAGGCACTGGGTTCGATCCTCAGCACCACATTAAAAAAAAATAAATAAAAGTATTAAAATGTAAGGGGGTGGGGGAGAGATGTGGGTGGGGCCTAGTGGAAGGAAGTTAGGTCATGGGGCAGTGTGCCCTCTGAGGGGATATTGGGTCCCTGGCCCCTGCTTTTCCTTGCTCTTTGCTTCCTGGCCATCTTGAAGTGAACAGACCTCCACCTGCTTCACACCCTCCTGCCATGATGTACTGTGTCACCACAGGACCAAAGCAGCAGATCCAAGGAGGGGGCATGGACTGAAATCTTTGAAACCATGAGCCAAGCAGCCTTTTCACTTTATGTTGTTTATCCCAGGTGATTTGTCACAGTGATGACAACTGTTATTTTAGAAAGTTATAGGAAAGTGTGATAAGAATGTCCCAGATGGGCATTTAGAAAGCTATGTTATTGCTCAGTTCTACTGCTACTATGTTTATACCCTATAAACTCTCAGGACCTTGTTTTCTCATCAAAAAAGTGACAAAGCTGAGTTCAATGCCTTCCACATTCCTATCCAGTTCCAAAAAACATGTATCTTTTTTTTTTTTTTTTTTTTTGGTACTGGGGATTGAACTCAAGGACACTCAACCACTAAGCCACATCCCTAGCCCTATTTTGTATTTTATTTTAGAAATAGAGTCACACTGAGTTGCTTAGCACCTCACCTTTGCTGAGGCTTGCATTGAACTTGCGATCCTCCTGCCTCAGCCTCCCAAGCCACTGACATCACAGGCATGCACCACCATGCCCAGAAAACATGTATCATTTTAATGGAGGTTTTTATATCTATGAATATATCTTGTTATCTGATCATGGTGACTTTGCTACCAGATACAACTCAAGCTCCTCTCCTATGAGAAAGAGATATTAATTTAAATTATTATCAAAGAAAATGTTGAAAATTGTTATACCCTGTTTTAGTCAGCTTTTTTGCCACTGTGACCAAAAGACCCAACAATAATGATTTTAGAGCAGGAAAAGTTTATTTTGGGGCTCATGGTTTCGGAGGTCTCAATCCATAGTTGGGTGGCTCTATTACTCTGGACTCAAAGTGTGGCAGAACATCATGGCAAAAGATTGTGGTAGAGAAAACCAGCTCAGGACATGGCACCAGAAAGCAGAAAGACTAAGCTCAGCTCACAATATATACACCCCAAAGACATGCCCCCAGTGACCCGCCTCCTCGAGCCACATGCTACCTGCCTATAGTAACCAGTTAATTCCTATCAGGGGGTTAGCATACTGATTATATTAAGGCTCTCATAACTCAATTATTTCTTGCATTGTCTCACAAATGAGCTCTTGGGAGACACCTAATTTTTTTTTTATATTTATTTACTTTAGTTGTACACAATGCAATGCGTTTATGTTTACGTGGTGCTGAGGATCGAACCCGGGCCACGCACATGCGAGGCGAGCGCTCTGCCGCTGAGCCACAACCCCAGCCCAAGAGACACCTAATATTTAAAGTGTAACACACCCTATTGAAATATAAATTTGAAGTAATTTGAAAACATTTAAGCATACATGATTGTTATATAGAACTGGAATTTTAATATTCAATGTAAGACTTTCAATAACTATTACATCTGTAAGTCAATATTCATGTACCAATTCAGTAAATATTTTCTAAGAACATGTTGCATGCAAATCATCAAGATCAATCTTGCGGGGAGACACTGTTTTCCCCACTGTAGAAGAGTATTCTTTCTTGATGGTTAAGCAGACATAGAAACAAGCAAAATCATTTATTCATCTATTATTTTTGCTTTATCCCAGAATATTTGAAGCCCCTTACAATAGTATGTATACCAATACAAACAAGTAGTCAGGATGAGGAAAAATATAGATAGAATGGAAGGGAATGTTAGGATAGAGAACAGCAAGCGACAAAGTCCCACAAAGCTGCTAAGGTCCAGGTGAAATTTTATCCCAAGATTTTAGTGGTGTCCGGAGCTAAAAGAGAAACTTAGCATCCATAAAAGGAACTGTATGTTAACACTTTAGAAGATCAAAGTCTTTCCTATAATGTAGATGTGAAAGAAATTGCATAGAGCATTATTAGGGAATACTATCTAATGAGGACATTTATGGGGTGCTTATTATGTGGTAGGCATGCTATTGTTTCACAAACATTCTCTCATGTAATTTCACAATAGCTATATGAGCCAGGTACTATCATATTATTGATGTCAAAACAGAGGTTTTGACATTGGCTTTGGCCAATATGATATTAGCAAAGCATTGCAACAAAGCCTTGAAAAGCACTTCAACACTGGGTCTGTTTCCCTTGCTACTTTTAGAACCCAACATTTGTTTCAAGAAATCCTGGATAGCCTGCTAGAGACTTGTAGCTTTGCCAATAGCCAGCAGCAACACATGTGAGTGAAAATATCTTAGACCATGCTCTGTAGCAGGTAAAGATAATAAAGGAGTTTAGGGACAGATTTTTGAAACCTGTTCCAATTACATTGAAATTCACTCTATGGCAAACTTTAGTGGGTACTAGAGCCTTTCTCTCAATACATATGTGATTTTCTAAAATAGAGAATGCTTAAAGAACTGGTTTGAGATCATAGATAACTTCTTTATTTTTAAAAAAAAATTTTATTATTCTAATTTGTTATACATGTTTGCAGAGTACATTTCATTTCATACTACATATAAAGAGCACAATTTTTCAATGAAAAAAAAAAAAAAAAAAAAAGAACTGGTTGAAACAGTATGCCAAGCTATGTTTTGTTTTTTTCTTCAGATTGTTGAACTAGATTACTATAATGTCAGTGAACTCAATGACACATCATTTGCTTTGTGAACTTGTTTATTTCACAGGGCTTTTGAAATTCAGATAATAAATTAATAATAAATATTTTTGGTATTTCTGGTTCCTGCATAAGTCATAATTTTATCATTAATAACTTCATATATATGAAATATTTTTGGTATTTCTGGTTTCTGCATGAAGTTAAGAATGTGTTGTTTTTATTCACTATATATTTTTTATAGTTATAGGAACTGTCTCCATATTTGTTCAGCAAACATATATTTTTCTTCAGTTTTATTTCTCTGCACTGGTATTGGAACTGTGCCTGATGTAATGAAATATTGATTTTCACATACTGCAGTGTCAGAATCTGACCTTTTTTCCTAATTCTGAAAAAGAAGGAAATGTTTTTTTTGCCATCAGGCAAAAATAAATCAAAATCCTACAAAAGCAATGTAACACAGAGGTTATAATGAACCCCAACTACTGTCCAGAGATTGTCTGCTATTTGGTCAAAGGTAGTAACTGCAATAGTATTTTGAAAACTGAGAAGGAAGATTATTTTGATTAATTTATTATACTTCATAGTAAATTGTCACAGTAATAGCTTCTAGTTTATCAGGCCAAATCCTGTCAGTGTCTCACTTTTACTTTGAGCTTGATTTGAGTTTGCTTTGGCCAATAGGATATTAGCAAAGCATTGCAACAGAGCCTTGAAAAGCACTTCAACACTGGGTCTGTTTCCCTTGCTGCTTTTAGAACCCAGCTTTTGTTTCAAGAAACCCTGGATAGCCTGCTAGAGACTTGTGGCTTTGCCAATAGCCAGCAGCAACACATGTGAGTGAAAATATCTTAGACCTTCTGCTACTGCCTGAAGAACTAGCACATTACAGCTGCATGTGTGAGTCCAATAAGAGAACTGCCCAGCCAAACCCATTTCAAATTGCCAACACACTAAATTTTCAACAAAGTAGGTGATTGTTGTTTTAAACCACTAAGTTTGAGTGGTTTGTTACACAGCAATACTTATCCACTGCTTGCCATTCTTTTATATGTAATCTCACTGGTAATATAGGAGACTATACATATGTCAAAATTGAGGCCAGCTAAAATATTTAAGTACTTTTAATGAAATATATTCAACAACTCCAGATATTTTGAAAAGTAGAGTTTCGAAAAGCACAAACTTACTAAAATTATTAAAACACTTAATATTTGAAAGATTAAAGATTTACTTATCATTTCCAATCTCACCTATTTACAAAATAGATCTGAAGCTTCTTATAGTATTAAACATGTAGACCCAAAGTGATTAAAGAGAATACAACATGATCCCGAAGATCAGAGAAACAGAAGAAAAGAGTCAAGTATACATTGATTGTTCTTATAAGGAGCTCATCTCTGATCTTTCTTGGTAGCCAAGAAGACTAAGAAACAAAACAAAATAAAACAGGTATATCTAGCTCTTATTCAAGTAGGAAGAACACACATTCATATGAAGAACAAATGTTTTTTCTTTCCATGGGAGGAACTTACTACATAGACCTTAATTGCAGACAGAGGTTTTGATTTGAATTTTGTTTTCTTACAAGTGTTTTCCAAAAGTTATATATGTGTGTGTGTGTGTGTGTGTGTGTGTGTGTGTGTGTGTTTTTGGTGGTACCAGGGATTGAACTCAGGGGCACTCGACCACTGGGCCACATCCCCAGCCCTTTTTTGTATTTTATTTAGAGACAGGGTCTCACTGAGTTGCTAAGTGCCTCGCCATTGCTGAGGCTGGCTTTGAACTCACGATCCTCCTGCCTCAGCCTCCCCAAAGTGCTGGGATTACAGGCGTGCGCCACCGTGCCTGGCATATATATATATATTTTTTTTAAATGGGCCTTTTTATACTATCTCCCATAAGAAGCTTAGTAGATATGATCAAATCTTAAACCAAGTCAGAACTTCCTTAGAGGAGATTTGTTACACAGCAACCAGATAACTAAATAAATAAGGGGTCAAGGTAACTAGGTGTAATGATTTTCATTTAAGTCCTTCAGGGAAAAGAAAGAGCTTAGTCAGAATCCAGAAATATTCAGCTGTCATTTTCTCAGCTCCTCACCTGATTTCTGCCAGTGTCCAGCACTTGAAAAATGAGGGCACAACGAATGAATGTATTTATTGAGCACCTGCTTGTGCAGGGCATAGTAGCATATACTGGAGGAACTAGGATGAGTGAAATATCCACTGTCCTACAAGTATCCTGTGTTACTTGGATTAATGTGGTGACAAGTATGAATCGAATAGTCACCTGTTGTGATAAATGCTACAGTGCTAAACCTAAAAGGACCTAACACACCTAGAAGTGAGAGGAGCCTCCCCAAGGAAGAAATGCTAGAGGTGGGATCCCCTTGGTGTTACAAGATGAAAGGAAGGATGGTGGGGGCAGCACACCTGGCAGAGGAAAGAGCCATTTCCAAGGTGCTGAAGCAGTAAGAGCACAAGGCAGAGCAGTCAGGAATCTGCAAGAAGGCATGTGAGCCTGGTGAGCAGGGTGAAGTGTGATGAAACTATAGAATCAGGCTTCAGTTTACTGCACACAAAGGAATTCCTTCAAAATGCTGTTATTGTTTGTATTTATTAAGTAATTATCTGTTTAGCATAGAATACTTTTGCATTGGGAAAAAATTGTTTGCAAAAGTAGCTCCATGAAACATCTTACAAAAAAGTGTCACTTTTCTAATTTTTCATGGCTTTTTTTCCCCTGTTGTGCTTCATGTCCCACACAGCTAGGTGTGCTTACTTTAAAAACTTAATTAAACCTGCAAAAGATGATAAAACACACAGGTATAAAAGAACACGCTGTCAAATGTAATTATCTAAATGCATGAGAAATGAGAGTTATATGTCCTGCTGCAAATATTATAAGCAGCATAAACTGATTATAATAACATTGTAGAATGTCCCTGGGCTACCTTTCCTCAATTCTAGTGATTGTGCAGTGAGAGATTTTTGTCCTCCTTGTTAATTCTCTACAGACTCATCATAAGTCTTTGTCCATTCAGGATGGATTTGACTTGAGGAAAGAACTAAAAGTCATTTGGAACAAGTCCCATAAAGAAAATAGATGGTAACACTGAAAAATGATGGCCATAGTGAAAAGGAAAACTGTGAAAGTAATAAGACTGGTTGATCATGTGGCTCATGAAAAGAAATCCTAAACATTTTTGAGTAATCAGAATAAGCATAGAGTCCCCAAGAGTGACGATTTCAAGGGACAAGATACTTATATAACACTGGAATATACAATTAAAAATCAATTTTGTTAATCAATGAGACATATTCATTCATTTACTCATTCATTTAACTAATATTTATTTAATATCTACTCTGAGACTAGCTTTATCTAGGTGCTTGGAATATATTGATGAATAAAACAGAGGAATTTACATTTTTAGTGTGATATAAACATAAAAGGAGTAAGTGAAATAGGTAAATCCTATATTTTGTTAGAAATGATAACTACTATTTAAAAAAAAAAGAGAAAAGCAAGGTGATTGGGAATGCACCAAACCTTTAAACCTAGTGTTATAGAACCAAAAGTGGAACCCAAACATGATATGATAAGGTTTATATTTTAAATTTCCCTTTGTCTTTAAAGGTCCTGATCTGTTGGAGGTCCTTGTCCTAAGTTCCATTTCATGATGCCAATCTTGGCCACTGATGAGTCTAATGTTAGGTTATACTAGCAAATCTCAGAATCCTGTATCTAGTGATTAAGAGGAATGTTCTATCATGAAATCTAGATGTACAAACAGACCAGATCAATTAAAACCAAATCCTGTCCATTTAAATCACATTTTCACAAACTCAGCCTGGACTTTTAATAGTCGTTCCTCACATGCTTAACCTTGACATTTCTCTCTTGCTCCTTGAAGCACCTTATATCTGAGAGTCATGCATAAGTAGTGCTCATCTCTTTTGGATATACACCCATGGACACACCCAGAAGTGATGTTTTACCAGGTATCAGCCCACTCAGATTGATACAGAAAATGAATCATCACACTCACGTATGATCTCAGAATATCTGTCTGGAATGTGCCCTTTGTTTTACAGGTTGAGTAACTGCTCCTGACAGGGCTTAAGTTGAAGAGCATTGTGAGGAACCATCCAGGAGTACACCCTTCAGTCAGATGGTTTATTGAGTTACATTGATTTGGCACACTTGAAAAAATGATGAAACTTATGTCAGTGAAGGAGTACTGAAATTTGTGAGCTGAAAAATCCAAGACTGATAACTTGGGTCTTTTTCTCTAGTGCTATGCCTCTCCTGTAAGATGGTCCTGAGCTGGTATTTACTTTAACTTGGCATGCAGTTTAGTAAGGAGTTGTCTTAGATCTCTTGAACTAGAAGCTTTGGTCACCTTATTGTTTCATAAATTTGGGTATGATTTCATTTTCCCATTAAAATACACTGAAGCCCTCATGTGTTTAGGCATTTCTAAAAAATATTTTTTAAATATATTCTTATTCTAATTTGTTATACTTGCTTGCAGAGTGCAATTCATTCCCTGTTACACATAAAGAGCACATTTTTTCAAGTCACTGGCTTTACATAAAGTATTTTCATACCGTTTGTGGTTTTATACATGTATTTAGGGTATTGATGTCTAATTCATTCTGTCATTATTCCTATCCCTTTGCCCCTTCCTCTCCCCTCCCCCCCGTTTGTTCTATTTAATATTCCTTCATTCCTCTCATCCCCTCCCACCCTTGCCACTATAATTCAGTGTCATCATAGCAAAGGAATCATTCAACTGTTGGTTTTCTGGGATTGCCTAACTTCACTTAGCATTATTTTCTTCAAATCCATCCATTTACCTGAAAATGCCCTGATTTTATTCTCTTTCAGTGCTGAGTAGTGTTCCATTGTGTATATATACCAAATTTTCCCTATCCATTCATCTACTGATAGGCATCGGGTTGTTTCCACAATCTAGCTATTGTGAATTGTGCTGCTATAAACATTGATGTGGCTGTGTCCCTGTAGTAAGTTGTTTTTAAGTCCTTTGGGTATAGACCGAGGAGTGGTATAGCTGGGTCATAAGGTGGTTTCATTCCAAGTTTTCTGAGGAATCTCCATACTGCTTTCCAGATTGGCTGCACCAATTTGCAGTCCCACCAGCATAGTATGTGTGTGCCCTTTTCCCCACATCCTCACCAGCATTTATTGTTGTTTGTGTTTTTGATAGCTGCCATTCTTACTGGAGTGAGATGAAATCTTAAGAGTTGTTTTGATTTGCATTTCTCTAATTGCTAGAGATGTTGAACATTTTTTCATATATTTGTTGATTGTTTGTATATCATCTTCTGAGAAGTGTCTGTTTAGTTCCATGGCCCATTTATTGATTGGGTTATTTGGTTTTTTGGTGTTAAGGCTTTTAAGAGCTTTATAAAATCCTTGAGGTTAGTGTTCTATCTGATGTGCTTGTGGTAAAGATTTGCTCCCGTTCTGTAGGTTCTCCATTCACTTCACTGATTGTTTCTTTTGCTGAGAAGAAGCTTTTTAGTTTGAATCCATCCCATTTATTAATTCTTGGTTTTAATTCTTGCACTATAAGGGTCTTATTAAGGAAGTTGGGGCCTAATCTAACATGATGGAGATTTGGGCCTACTTTTTCTTCTATTAGGTTCAAGGTCTCTGGCTTAATTCCTAGGTCCTTGATCCACTTTGAGTTAAGTTTTGTGCATGGTGAGAGAAAGATTTAATTTCATTTTATTACATGAGGATTTCCAGTTTTCCCAACATCATATGTTGAAGAGGCTGTCTTTTCTCCAGTGAACATTTTTGGCACCTTTGTCTAATATAAGATAACTGTAGGTGTGTAGGTTTGTCTCTGTGTCTTCTATTCTTTTCCACTGGTCAACTGGTCTATTTTGGTGCCAATACCATGCTGTTTTTGTTACAATTGCTTTGTAATACAACTTAAGGTCTGGAATAGTTATGCCACCAGCTTCACTCTTCTTGCTAAGAATTGCTTTGACTATTCTGGGTCTCTTAATTTTCTAGATGAGTTTCATGATTGCCTTTTCTATTTCTATGAGGAATAATATTGAGATTTTGATTGGTATTGCATTGAAACTGTATAGTGCTTTTGGGAGAATGGTTATTTTGACAATATTAATTCTACCTATCCATGAACAAGGTAGATCTTTCCATCTTCTAAGATCTTCATTAATTTATTTCTTTAGCATGCTGTAGTTTTCATTGTAGAGGTCTTTCACTTCTTTTGTTCATACCCAATTTTTTTTTTTTGAGGCTATAGTAAATGGGGTGGATTTCCTAGTTTCTCTTTCTGAGGATTTGTCACTGATGTACAGAAATGCCTTTGATTTATGGGTATTGCTTTTATATACAGCTACTTTGCTGAATTCATTTATTAGTTCTAGAAGATTTCAGGTGGGATATTTTGGATCTTCTATGTATAGAATCATATCATCTGCAAATAGTGATAATTTGAATTCTTCTTTTCCTATCCATATCCCTTTAATTTCTTTCATCTGTCTAATTGCTCTGGCTAGGGTTTCAAGAACTATGTTAAATAGGAGTGGTGAAAGAGGGCATCCCAGTCTTGTTCCAGTTTTTAGAGGGAATGCTTTCAATTTTTCTCCATTTAGGATGATATTGGCCTGGGGTTTAGCATAGATGGCTTTTACAGTGTTGAGGTATGTTCCTGTTATTCCTGTTTTTTCTAGCATTTTGAACACGAAGGGATGTTGTATTTTGTCAAATGCTTTCTCTGCATCTATTGAGATGATTGTATGATTTTTATCTTTGAACCTATTGATGTGATGAATTACATTTATTGTTTTCCTTACATTGAACCAACCTTACATTCCTGAAATGAAGCCCACTTGATTGTGGTGCACTATATTTTTGATGTGTTCTTGCATTCGATTTGCCGGAATTTTATTGAGAATTTTTGCATCTATATTCATTAGAGATATTGGTCTGAAGTTTTCTTTCTTTGATTTGTATCTGTCTGGTTTTGGAATCAGGGTGTTATTGGCCTCATAGAATGAGTCTGGGAATGTTCCCTCTTTTTCTATTTCATGAAATAGTTTGAGAAGTATTGGTGTTAGTTCTTCGTTAAAGGTCTTGTAGAACTCAGCTATGTATCCATCTGGTCCTGGGCTTTTCTTGGTTGGTAGGTTTTTATGGCATCCTCTATTTCTTTGCTTGAAATTGACCTGTTTAAATTGTGTATGTCATCCTGATTTAGTTTGGGCATATCATATGTCTCTAGAAATTTGTCGATGTCTTTGTTATTTTCTATTTTATTGGAGTATAAATTTTCAAAATAATTTCTAATTATCTTCTGTATTTCTGTAGGGTCTGTCGTGAGGTTTCCTTTTTCATCATAGATATTGATAATTTGTGTTTTCTCCTTTTTCTTCATTAGAATAGCTAATAGTTTATCAATTTTATTTAGTTATTTTCAAAGAACCAACTTTTTGCTCTGTCAATTTATTCCATTTTTTTGTTTCAATTTCATTGATTTTGGCTCTGATTTTAATTATTTCCTGTCTTCTGCTTCTTTTGGGGTTGATTTGTTCTTCTTTTTCTAGGGCTTTGAGGTGTAATGTTAGTTCATTTATTTGTTGACTTTTTCTTTTTTGAAGGAATGAGCCCCATGCAATGAACTTTCCTCTTAGTACTGCCTTCACAGTGTCCCAGAGATTTTGATATGTTGTATCATTGTTCTCATTTACCTCTAAGAATTTCTTAATCTCCTTCTTGATGTCTTCTGCAACCCATTGATCATTTAGTAGCATATTATTTAGTCTCCAGGTGTTGGAGTAGCTTTTCTTTCTTCTTTTTTATCATTGATTTCTAATTTCATTCCATTTTGATCTGATAGAATGTAGGGTAGTATCCCTACTTTTTTATATTTGCTTAGAGTTGCGTTATGGCATAACACATGGTCTATTTTAGAGAAGGATCCATGTGCTGCTGAGAAGAAAATGTATTGGCTCATTGATGGATGCTATGTCAGTTAAGTCTAAGTTGTTGATTGTATTATTGAGTTCTATAGGTTCTTTGTTTAACTTTTGTTTGGAAGATCTATCCAGTGGTGAAAGAGGTGTGTTAAAGTCACCTAGAATTATTGTGTTGTGGTCTATTTGATTCTTGAGAAGAGTTTGATTGATGAATGTAGATGCTTCATTATTTGGGGCATATATATTTATAACAGTTATGTCTTGTTGATCTATGATTCCCTGAGCAGTATTAAATGTCCATCTTTATCTCTTTTGATTAACATTGGCTTGAAGTCTACTTTATTTGATATGAGGTTGGAGACCCTTGTTTGCTTACATAGAACATGTGAATGGCATATTTTATCCCATTTTTTCACCTTCAGTCTGTGAGTGTCTTCCTATGAGATGTTTCTCTTTGAAGGCAATATATTGTTGGGTCTGTTTTTTAATCCAATCTATTAGCCCATGTCTTTTAGTGGGTGAGTTTAGGCCATTAACATTCAGGTTTTTTATTGAGACATGATTTGTATTACCAGCCATTTATTAATTTAATTATTTTTTTTTTAATTTAGCCTGACTTGGTTTCTCCTTTGGTTGGTTTTTCCTTTATTGTAGTTCTTCCCTTTGCAGATTTTCATTGTTGTTTTTCATTTCCTCCTCATGAAATATTTTGCCAAGAATGTTCTGTAGTGCTGGCTTTCTTGTTGCAAATTCTTTTAGCTTTTGTTTACCATGGAAAGTTTTTATTTCATCATCAAATCTAAAGCTTAATTTTGCTGGATATAAGATTCTTTGTTGGCATCCCTTATATTTTAGAGCCTGGTATATGTTGTTCCAGGATCTCCTTGCTTTGAGGGTCTGGGTTGAAAAATCTGCTGAGATGCGAATTGGTTTTCCTTTATAGGTTATCTGATTTTTCTCTCTGAGGGCCTTTAAAATTCTGTCCTTATTTTGTATGCTAGGCATTTTCATTATAATGTGCCTTGGTGTAGGTCTATTGTAATTTTGTACATTTGGCATCCTATAGGCCTCTTGTATTTGGTTTTCAAATTCTTTCTTCTTGCTTGGGAAATTTTCTGATATTATTTCATTGAAGAGATTTTGCATTCCTTTGGTTTGATTCTCTGCACCTTTCTCTATTCCAATAAATCTTATATTCAGTCTTTTGATGGTATCCCCTAATCCTTGGATATTCTGTTCATGGTTTCTTATCATCGTCACTGTGAGGTCAACTTTATTTTCAATATTATATATTTTGTCCTCATTGTCTGAGGTCCTGTCTTCCAAGTGATCTGATCTATTGGTAATACTATCTATTGAGTTTTTTAAATGGCTTATTGTTTCTTTCATTTCAAGTATTTCTGTTTGGTTTTTTCTCAGACTCTTTATCTCTTTCTTGAAGTAATCTTTTGCTACTTGTATTTGTTCTCTTATCTCTTTGTTGGTGTGATCAATGGTTGCCTGTATTTGATCTCTTATCTCTTTGTTGGAGAGATCAATTTTTGCCTGTATCTCTGCTTGCTTAGGTCATTTTTAAAATCTCAAATCATTTTAATTATGTAGATTCGGAATTCTTTCTCCGACATTTCTCCTACTGTGCTTTCTATGTATTCTCTTGTTGTAGTATCTTGGTTTGTTTTGGGCATTTTCTTCCTTTGTTTTTTTTCATGATGTCTATGTGTTTTCCTCTTTTGCAGTGTAAGTCTGAGGTGTTACTGCTTTTGCACTATTGTCCTGTAGCTTCCCTACAGGTTACCTGATGCCTCCCTTTTAAGGGAAAGATCAATATTACTGCATTCAATACACCCAACACATTGCCACATATCAGTTAGCTTCTATTTTTATATTTACAGATTTGACACTTTGAACATAAATGATGAGATCAGTTATCTTCTACTATATAGTCAATATGTTTGAGTGGTGGTTTACAGTATCTAATGGTATAATGGGGGACATAGGGGTTGGCTAAGACATTTCTGATGTAGGATGTGAGTAAATAGAGGTATTAGATTATTTGACTAGTGAGAGGGTAATCATGAGAATTTGGGTGTTAGTAGGAGAAACAAGAGATGGGCCTCCCCATGTAATCCTCCCTGCTAGGTCACAACAGGATAACTGGTAGCACCTCTAGTAAAGCCCCCTCTGGTGCAGCCTGTTCTACAGGGACCTTAGTGATGCCTTACCAGTACCTTTTGTTGTTCCATGATAGTAGCTACGCTTTCTCAGTTTTGTGGCAGTGGCAGCCTCAAGTCTATAATTATCTTGATTTTGGGCTGTGAAACCACTGAACCCCAGTGCTGAGTGCCTCTCTGGGCAGGTATGGGTAGCCTCTCTGAGTTGCAGGCTTGGGGCTGAGCCTCTCTTTCTCTGGATCTCCTCCTGGCCCCTGTGTGGTGGAGCAGGAGGACTGGCTATATTCTCCCACTTCCTTCCTCCTGTGTCCCTCCCAGTCCAGGTGTGTTGGAGGGGGTTGGGCAGGTGGGTGACTGGGCCCTTCCTTGACCCAGAGCCTGTTCCCGGACCTGCAGGAAGCAGCAGAAGCTACCAGTGGCTCCCAAATGGGTGGCACAGCTGGGGAACAGGCGAGTGGTGGTTATCTTGGCCTGGGCCTTCTGTGTTTAGGCATTTTTCATTCCTTTAGGCCTCTCCATTCCCAAAACTTTGCAACAATTTTTTCTCTGTCTCTTTTGGGGGATTTCTTATTCCACTAGGTTCTCCACCTGGTGTTGCTCAGGTGCCACTCTAGGGCCACTTTACACTGTTGTTGTTGTTGGAAGGGCCTCATCTACCTTTCTTCAAACAGTTTTGTTGAGCTTTAATTAACACATACATTCTACCTATATAAAAGTTACAATTCAATGGCTTTTAGCATATTCACAGAGATGTCCATCTATCATGTAATTGTTTTCACAACATTTTCATTAATCGAAATAGAAATCCTGTGCCTCTTAGTCATCACTCCCTCCTTCTTCCAGTCCTAACCAACCACTGATCCTCTTTCTGAATCTATAGATTTGCCTACTCTGGACATTTCATATAAGTGGAATCATATGTTGTCCATTGTGACTGGGTTCATTTACTTAGCATAATGTTCTCAAGGTTCTACCCATGTTGTTTCTTTTTATTGATGAATAATATTCCATTGTATAGCTCTATTCATTTTATATACCAATTCTTCAGTTGATGGACATTTGGATTATTTCTGCTTTTTATTATACATAATGATTCTATGAATGTTTATATGTAAGTTTTGTGTCTATGTGTCTTTTCATTTCTCTTGGGCATATATCTGAGAGTGACATTGTTGGGTCATATAATAATTCTATATTTTATCCTCTGAGGAACACTTTGAAGAAATACTAGATTATTTTCTAAACCTTTCATCCCCTCTCATGTCGCGAGCCACCATCCCAGCTGTCCTATTGATCAGGACCTCGCCATGCAGCTGTACACAGTGCAGTGTCCTCACTGCTGAACACCCTTTTTGTTTGGTTTTTCAGCCTTCAGATTTTTCCTCCTCAAAACAACCTCTGCATAGGGCCAAACTGAATGGTCTAAAATGCATGTCTAGCCACACTGTGTCACTGTTTAGGACCTTCCCCTGGCTTTCTGTAAGCACCTGATGGTGTGCAAGCCCCTGTTGCAAGGTGTGCATATGTGCCCACTCTCTGGGCATTGCCCAGCCTCCCAGGCTTGTTTTTATTCCCTCCCCACCTCTTATTTTAGGTTTCATCAGCACCTTGTGGCTCTGGTTCCCCTCAGATAACATACTTTGCTCGTAAGTCTTGTGCATCTATTGCTTGAGGCTCGGTCTGGGTTATTTCCATCTCAGGGTTTTTGGATGTTCTACTTGGCTTTAAAGGTAAAGAATTGAAGACTGTGTATATTAGAGGTTGAAGCTGACAGTTGACCACTTACTCTTCTTGGATATTTCAAGAGTTTCCTTCCCTTGTACTTTCACCAGTATACTGATGCCAGCAGTTTCCCTGTATTGGGTCAGTATATGTCCTCCATGTTCCCTACTGACCCAACTGATCATTAAAATGTTTCAGTGTTTCCTTACTCATTTGAAAATAGATGCTGTTCCAAGCTTCCCAAGGACCACACCACCACCTACAATGTCCTGAGCCCTGCCCTGAGCTCCCCAGATTTCCTCATGATCCAGCAACTAAGGGACTGAGGCACCAATGACCTCCAGAACCTACTTCCACACTGTGGCAGGTCTGCTCAGCTTCAGTGCCCTGTGTCAAATATTGAAAACATCACCCTGAGTGTCCCAAGGAGGAGCACTTCCTACTTGTCATTCAATAGATATTAAAAAAAATATTGGTAGAATGAACAATTTAAGCCATCTTTTTTTTTTTTTTTTTCATTTGAAGGTTAGATATCAAGGATAAGACCCTTCTACAGATCTAATGCCAGTTTCTCTGTCACTGACCCTTCAAGGGACATTTCATCTGTCATCCAAATGGCATTCATATTTACTGAGGGCTAGATGAGGACTTTCCCTGGTATATTTATGAAATCACTACAAAGAGTAAAGTTCTTCCTTACTCTACTATGTCTTGAAAAATCACTTTTTAAAATGTTGCTCATCCTGCTGTTTTGATTTCCTTTGGTAAAATGGGGTTTTCAAGGAGATCATTTAAAACATCAGAAATAACCAAAAGTGATTATTTTAAAACTGGTGTTTTCCACTGATTTCTGACATAGGGGAAATTGACTTCTTTAAATGTTTTTCTCATCAAATATATTTTCAAGAACCGAGTGAGTTGGCCATATGGAATTTATTAGAAAGAATTTGCTGTGGATAGAAAAAACAGCTTTCTTAGATGCTTCACGTACTGTACCTTAACCAAAATTGTGAACAGGCTCTTTATTATCTGAAAATATATTTTACAAATATAGTAAAGCATAATTCCAGCACTTGCCTGCTTTAGTACATTTAAATGCAATAAAATAATGACATACAAAATAAAAATTATAAAGATCCAAAATATCAAGTCTGCCTTTATAAATAAGGAGGTATGGATATATGTATTGGGGTATTTATGAGGCTAAACAATTCAATTTAACAACCATATTTAGGAACATTTATGAGCTGTGTTTTTAAATGAAGCAGAGATTTTCCTGACACAAAAAGATAATTAGGCACATTAAAATAAAAAACTTAAAGAAGTACATGTATAGTTTTCTGGTCTTTGTCTTTGCTATGGCTCATATATATGACTTATTTCACTCCTGTGATGTAAGCCAAGTTAAATACAAATAACTCTCAAATATAACATTTGTAACTTTATTATTATTGATATTAATCAAAAATGGGAGGAGCACTAACATTGTCCCTAGGTGATTTCCTCAGTTTACCTCTAGTTTTTTAAATGTTAAAGACAAGTATAAACATTAAATGTGCACTGACGTGTTTATTGACCTGCTTATTCAGCTGTGTGAGCCTGGAGGTGAGAAATTATTAGTTTCTTCTGAGTATCTCTTCTCTCCCTTCCTGTACCCACTTACATACCTCAAGCACATGGTATAAATTAAACCAAAGTTTCAGTTTATTGCACTAACGAACTATTGTTCTTTATTTAATGTTTTTGACAGAGTCATAAAAAATTTAGTATGTTATCTTTTTCTATAGCTTTGTATTAGATTTTTTTGTACCTTTTTTAAAAGTTATTTTTTATTTATAATAGTAGTATGTATTACAATTCATAATGCACATATATAACATCTTTTTACATACAACTGTTTGTATACAAAGTATATTCGTACCAGATTTTTTATAGGTACAGTATTCTCCACTTATCTGCAACTTTTTATGATTTCAGTTATCTGTGATCAACTGCAGTATGAAAATATTAGATGGAAAACTCTAGAAACAAACAATTCATAATTTTTAAATTCCACACCATTCTGAATTTTGTGGTGAAATCTCATGCTATTTTGTTCCATTCTGCCTGGGATATAAAACATGTCTTTGTACAGTGTATCCACACTGTATACGCTACCAGCCCATCAATCACTTAAGGGCCATCTAGGTTATGTGATTAACTATTGCAGTATTGCTGCAGTGACTGTATGAGTGGCAGATGCTAGAAATTCAGATATACCAAAGAGAATCTGTAAAGTGCTTCCTTTCAGTGAAAAAGAGAAGGCTTGCAATTTAATGGGATAGAAAAAAATCCATGCCGAGTTTGCTAAGATCTACACTAAGAACAAATCTCTCAAATGAAATTGTGATTGAGGAAAATGAAATTCCTATTACTTTTGCTCTTGCACCTAACTGAGAAAGTTACGGCCAATAGTGCATGATGGGTGTTTAGTTAAGATGGAAAAGCATTACATTGGTAGATAAAAAACAGGAATAGAAAACATATTCCAAAGGACAGTAACATGTTTCTCCAGAAAGCACTGAATCACACTTCATCTCATCATGAAGGCATTGTATTATCTCACATCATCACAAGAAGATGGGTGAATGCAGTACCATAAATATTTTCATGGTGTACAAAAAAATATTTTGAGAGAAAAAGAGTGACAACAGTCACCCAATTTTTATTACAGTATTCTGTTATAATTGTTCAATTTTATTTTCAGATGTTGTTAATCTCTTACTGTACCTAAATTACAAATCAAACTTCATGCTTGCTAAGCATTATAGGAAAAAACATTGTTAGTATCTGGTTTCACACATCCATGGTGGCGCTTAGGAATATATTCCCCAAGGAGAAGTGGGAACCACTATATTTGTTTGTAGAAGAGCTCTGCATATGCTGCTTGCAGTTTTGGAGTAATTTGAAGAAAAGTTAAAGAATATTTGGTTAGATAATTAGACAGTTGACATATGAGAATTGGATCAATATAAAGTGGCTGAATTAAATAAGATTTTTAAGACCTGATACATGGTTAACAGTAATTTTTTAAAATTTATAATAATTACAATTCATAGTACCCGTATATAGCATCTTTTTACATACAACTGTTTGTATACAAAAGTATATTCGTACAATTCAGGTCTTCAATCATGCAATTAGGATAATGATATCCATCTCATTCAACCACCTTTTTTTTTTTTCTTTTCTTTTCTTCCCCTCCCTCCCCCCTTGCTCTCTCCCTTCCCCTCCCTTTCCTTTGACCATTCTAGTGTTCCTCTAATCCTCCTATGTACCCCCATCCAACAATACTGTGAACTAGCCTCATTATATCAGAGAAAACATTTGGGACTTGGATTTTTGAGACTGACTAACTTCACTTAGCAGTATGTCTTCCAACTTCATCCATTTACCTGCGAATGCCATTATTTTATTTTCTTTTATTGCTGAGTAAAATTCCATTGTGCGTAAATACCACATTTTCTTAATCCACTCATTTACTGAGGGACATCTAGGTTGGTTCCACAACCTAGCTATTGTGAATTGCGCAGCTACAAACATTGAGATAGCTGTGTCACTGTAATATGCTGTTTTTAGGTCCTTTGGGAATAGACCCAGGAGTGGGATGGCTGGGTCATAGGGTGGTTCCATTCCCAGTTTTCCAAGAAATCTCCATACTGCTTTCCATATTGGCTACACCATTTTGCAGTTCCACCAGCAATGTATGAGTGTGCCATTTCCCCCACATCCTCTCCAACATTTATTGTTGCTTGTGTTCTTGATAGCTGCCATTCTGACTGGAGTGAAATGAAATCTTAGAGTAGTTTTGATTTGCATTTCTCTAATTGCCAGCGATGTTGAGCATTTTTTTATGTATTTGTTGATTAATCATGTATCTTCTTCTGTTAGGTGTCTTTTCAATTCCTTAGCCCATTTATTGACTGGGTTATTTGTTTTTTTGGTGGTAAGTGTTTTGAGTTCTTTATATATTCTAGAAATTAGTGCTCTATCTGATGTGCATGTATTAAATATTTGTTCCCAATTAGTTGGCTCTCTATTCACCTCACTGATTGTTTCTTTTGCTGAGAAGAAGCTTTTTAGTTTAAATCTATCCCATTCATTAATTCTTGGTAGTAATTCTTGCGCTACAGGATTCTTATTAAGGAACTTGGGGCCTAATCCGACATGTTGGAAATTGTAGCTTACTTTTTCTTCTATTAGGCGTATTGTCTCTGGTCTAATTCCTAGGTCCTTGATCCACTTTGAATTGAGTTTTGTGCATGGTGAGAGATAAGGTTTAATTTCAGTTTGTTGCATATGGATTTCCAGTTTTCCCAGCACCATTTGTTGAAGAGGCTCTCCTTTCTCCACTGTACATTTTTGGTGCCTTTGTCTAATATAAGATAGCTGAAATTATATGTATTAGTCTCTGTGTCCTCAATTCTGTACCATTGGTCCACCAGTCTGTTTTGGTGCCAATACCACGCTGTGCAAGGCCCCAAGCTAACATTATCTTAAATGGAGAAAAATTGAAAGCATTCCCTCTAAAAACTGGAACAAGACGGGGATGCCCCCTTTCACCACTGCTATTTAACATAGTACTGGAAACTCTGGCCAGAGCAATTAGACAGATGAAAGAAATTAAAGGGATCCAGATAGGAAAAGAAGAGCTCAAATTAGCACTATTTGCTGATGACATGATAATATATCTAGAAGACCCAAAAAACTCTACCAGAAAACTTTTACAACTAGTAAATGAATTTGGCAAAGTTGCAGGATACAAAATCAATACACATAAGTCAAAGGCATTTTTGTACATCAGCGACAAAGCCTCTGAAAGGGAAATGATGATTACAATAGCATAAAAAAAATAAAATAAAATACCTGGGAATCAACTTAACGAAAGAGGTGAAAGACCTCTATAATGAAAATTATAGTACACTAAAGAAAGAAATCACAGAAGAACTCAGAAGATGGAAAGACCTACCTTACTCTTGGATAGGTAGAATTAATATTGTCAAAATGTCCATACTACCAAGAGCATTATACAGATTTAATGCAATTCCAATCAAAATCCCAATGTCATTCTTCAAAGAAATAGAAAAAGCAGTCATGAAATTCATCTGGAAAAATAAGAGACCCAGAATAGCCAAAGCAATCCTGAGCAAGAAAAGTGAAGCAGGTGGCATCACCATACAAGACTTTAAATTACACTATAGAGCAATAGTAACAAAAACAGTAATTCTAAGACACACATAGTTTGGGTGTATGGTTTCACTTATTTATTCATTCATCGATCATTGATTGAGCATCTACTATTGCTAAGTGCTACTTCAAACCCTGGGGATACACCAATCAATCTTTATACTTTATATTAGTCTTTATACTAATGGGATTTATATTAAAAAAATAATAAAAATCCAGGTACCAGTGAGTGGTAGGAACAAGATAAGATAGTCTGATTTCGTAGTGTGTCTTTGTATAGGGTTGGAGAATATTTAAATTGGCCAGAAAAAGTCTTGCTAAAGTGACAACATTCAAGCTAACATCTAAAAGACAAGAAGACAGCCAGGTGAAGACTGGGGCTACCAAATTGCAGGCAGAGGTGGTGTTATGGGCAAAGACTTGGCGGCTCTGCTGGGAGTGAAGTTAATTAGCTAGCAGCAGAAAGTCATATTGTGATCATATTGTCAGTCTGTAAAATAGCTCATAGTTTAAAATTCTTCCACCCAAATTCAAACAGGATAATTTTTGTTCACTTGGAATTTAACAGATATATACTTGTGTTCCTATGTACCCTAAAGAGACAATCATCAGCACGTAAAGAAGTAATTAGACAGTGAGATGCAAGAGTCAAGAGTTGCACAATAAACTAATTTCCTAATAGTGGATGACAGTATTCCTCCCAGTCTACACAAAACACACATGTTCTAACTTTTAGTGTGTTTAATTTCAGTGTAAAAAAGAATCTTGACCTTTTAAAATGTTTTGTTGTTTAGAGTTAAAAGTCCAGTGCACTCTGACTCTTGATTGATGATACTATTGAAGGACATTCAAAGAAAGATCCTATGGTTTGACTGCAACCTGCCCAGGGTGAAGTGGTATCTTTGATGTCCAGATGAAAGCACTTTTAAGTTCTAACAAAACAAAAGAAAAAGGCATGTGAAAGATGAAAGTCATCAGGTAATGTAAGAAGAGAAGGAAAAGATTGAGATAAATGCCTTTGAAAAGTGCTAACCTCTACATTTTATCAAATAATTTGAATAAGTGGTTTAGTCATCCCAGAACCCAGCTGAACAGGATCATGTATTTGTGGGAAATGATATAGAATTCATGTTCTACGGAATAGGAATGATTCCTTTGCTTTCCTATAAAGAATAGGATAGTAGTCTACCCTCAGCATATGCTTCCTAAATGCACAATTGAAGGAGCAAGGATTGTAAATACTGTTGAGTCATTTTTAAAAGGTAACACAGTTCCAGAAATCTTTCTCATATTGGAACAAGTACGGCATTTTAGAACCTAATGTTTAACAGATATCTCTATTGGGATTCTCTGTATAGAAAGAAAACCAATAGTAGATTTACATGCATACATGCATTATAAAATGGATGCAGCTGGTTTAAGCCCTAAGGCTGAAGGCCTGAGAACCAAGAACTCCCATGTCTAAGGGCAGGAGAAGATGGATATCCCAGCTCAAGTTCAAGAAGAAAGAGAATTCCTTTTCCTCTTCCTTTTTTGTTGTGTTCTGACCTTTAATAGATGAGTTGATTCCTGGACACATTGGTCATAGTAAAAAATCTATACACATTCTCTTCTTCAGATGCTAATCACTTCTGAAAACATATTCACAGGCACACCTACAAGGCAGCTATCTGGGCATCCCTTAGCCTGTCAAATTGACACATAAAAATAACATTCACAACGTCCCATCCCAGTGCTCTGAAACACATTGAAGGAGCACAATTGAAATACTGAATGACTTCAACATTAATTTATTTCAAAACCCAGTGACCCTCTTTGGGGAGTTCCATATTCCAGTATGAAAATGAGCGTCCAATTAAATAATAAAACGTTTGTATGTATTATATAGTTCTCTATATAGTAAACACAATAGATAACTTCAATAGTAAACTTTAAATAAACTATATTAAACTCTAATTGTCTAGTATTAAGAGCATACAGAATAAATAAGTTATGCAATTTCTATTTATGAAAACACTTCACGGTGTTAATTTTGAAAAGACATTTTGGAATAATCCTGACTGGACTCACTACAAATTTATTGCTGCAAATTTTAGATAAATACTCAATACCATCAGATGATACTACTCATCTCTAATAAGTTCACCTTCATTAAGACAACGCTTTTACTCTTCTTTTTTTTCCCCTGAAATTTCCAGTATCCTCTCCCCAACTGATCATCTCTTCAAACACTTACAGAGAAAATAAATACATTCAGACAAACGTCATATCTTCCCACTGCCAAAATTTACTGCTCTATACTCCTCCCTCACTGCACCCTTGGCCAACCCTCTTCATATGATGGCAGACCTGTTTCTGATTCTTCTAAGGCTACACCCACTATTCAGACCCTGGATCAGATACACTGCTTAATTGACTCTGCAATTACCTTTTTTCCATCCTGTTTTTGGAATTTCTTCCTTCTTTCTGTGTAATTCCCATTTGGCATGTAAACATGTATTCTCATTTACAAATAGAGAAATAAATCCATTGTTTTCAGCCCATGTCATCCTGCAGTGACGTCTCCCTTCTCTCTACTTCTTACAGTGTTTCTTCTTGCTATATTTCTTTTCTTCATCTCATATATATTTAACCAGTTCAAACAGGTTTTTAGTCCTGCCACCCCATTGAAATGGCTTCTATTAAGATAAAAATCTTGCCAAAGATGATAATAATGATAATCTCATGATAAAACCTCTATAAAGCTTACTATGTGTTAGGTACAACTTTTAAGTACTTTATATGTATTAACATACTTAATTTTCACAACCCCTGTATAAAGCAGGTACTATCATAATACCCATCCTACAAATGAGGAAACCAGAAGATTGGATAACTTGAACAAGTTGATAAGTAGCAGAGGCTGGGCTGTCTGGCTCTATATTTCTTATCTTTATTACTCTATTATCCCTCATAGCACACTGCCTGCCATCTCAGCAGCACTTAACATGGTTGAAAGTGTCCTTCCTGAGCCATTTCATTTCCCAGGGCTCTGTGAACCCTGCAGAGTATGAAATTTTAATTAGCACCTTAATTAATTTCAGTTTCTTGGCTCTTCTTTTTGAGTCTCATTTATTGTTCCACCTCCTCCATCAGACTTCCAAAGGTTGTAGTTCCTTAGAGCTACTGAGTTCCTCAGTCCTCTTCTTTACTCACACCTTATATTGTAAATGCCATATCTGCATTATTGATTCATGCCCATGTCTAAGCTGGTCCTCTCCAGTGAGCTCCAAGCTTACAGAGCTCATAGGAGGTGGGCCATTGGGCCTACCCAATTGTTTCAAATTAACATCGATTAAAACAAAACTACTGATTCTTCCCTCTACCTATCCTGGCAAAAATTCCCTTTCCATAACCTTTTGAGTCCCAATTAATGACACCAAGATTATGGCAAATGTGTGTCAGTGCAAACTCAACCAGATTCTCTTGGGGTACAGTTTTGGATTCCCCTGCTCAGGTTTTGAACAGGTACTTAAAACCTATGAAGTATTTATTCTAACTCTTGCATTACTGCAGACAACACAGGAACTGGATTTCTATAGGGAAAGTTCCACTCTGAAACATGCTGCAAATACTATGAAAATGTGGTTTTGGCTACAGAGTTACAGCAGAATATTAGGAAGGGACTGTGAATCACAAGCCAAAAGTAGCTTTTAAGGTGATAGGAACATTTTAAAGCATTGATTTGAGTCCTTTGTTGAATCCATATACTTTTTGAGTCAGATTTTCTTGTTTTATTAAGTGCCTTTTCCCCATTTTATAAAGACAATCTGACAGATAGTGTGTGCTTTCCCACACAAATCTGTCAGTTCACTCATCTTTATCCACCGCACCCACCTATGGTTCAAATTTGAAACCTTTCTGAAGTAGAAAGTGCCAGTCAGTTAGAGGCAGTTTGGTGAACACTCAAAGGTGAAAATTCATCTAAACTGCCATTTACCCAGGATCCTAACTGCACTGCAATAGGTAGCTGCTGGGTGAATGAAGGTCTTAGCCTTCCAGGGCCTGTGGCATCTTTGGGGTCACAGATTGGGTACACAAATAGCACTTTCCTCTTAAACTTATGTATATTACCCTTAAAACCCTCTTTTTTATGCATTTAGACATTTAAGAGTCTCAGGAAACCCTTACTTATATATTACTAAATGCATTTATCAAAAAACATCAGAGCTTGTTAAAATATAAATGCTTTCTTCTTGCTTTGTTGGAAAACAAAAGTGTGTATCTTATTCCTTCCAAATGGTGAACTCCACCTCCCCTGAAGAAGCCAAATGATAATGTCTTCAGCAAGAGAGGGACACAAACATTACACATGCAAAGAGTGGGTGTTTTTCTTGCCAAACCCAGAAAGTCATCAAAGGAAATGTACTTCTCTTCTCAGGTACACATTGTGGATCCTTGGTGACATCCAAACATAGGGGAAGGTTTGCAAGGAGTCTAAGCTCATAAATCTTGTTTACAACTTCTTTCTCCTTGTCCAATGGATTAGAAAAATCAAACTCTTTATATTTTATATTGTGTTCCCTTAAATTTTTAGTTAAAGAGAAGATCTTTTAATGATTTTTTTTTTAATTTGCAAAATTAATACCAGTACACGGTTCAAAAAGTGTTAAGTGACAGTGGTGAAAATTCTCTTTCCTATATAACATTCTGTGGTTTGATTCTCTCTCTGTAGAGAGTAAGGGTTACAAGTTTCTAGATATATGTAATACTGTACTCTTTGGATCATTAGGTTTACTTAAGAGTTGATTTAAATCATTAAATATCTAAATACCCTGCATACTTTTAAAATTACATAATTTTATATGTAATTGATATTATTTGGGGACAATAAGTGTACATCATAAAAGAAAATCTTCTGCTCTGTATTTCCATAATATGTTTATTACATCTAACACTTTCTCTGTCCATTTTCTCATTGAATTGATTCTAAGATGTACTTTTTAATTACACATTCTAGCTTTTCACAAATTAAAATATTTCTTAAAATTGTTGACATCCTATGTTTTTATTTTTTCAATTGTATAATAATTGCATTATATTTATGGGGGATAGCATAACACAAGATCAGTTTGTTTCTTAGATAATATACATTTTGTCCTCTATTTCTTAAAACAAATGGCAAGTTGGAACTATGGTAGATTAAGTAAATGAGGAGGAGTTTGCTAGATCTCTGCTTAGAACTTCAGATGAAAGTTAACATTTTAAAGCTTATTCCCAATCACTCTTTGCTGTTAGACTTTACAGAGTGATGGATATCACTAACATTTTAAAAATACAACATTTATGGTTTTCAAATGCCACTGCAGGATGTAGGTGAAGAAATGCTGTGGACAAGTGTAAGTACAATGTTTAAGACTGCACTTAGCCATGTATACTGTGATTTACTCCATATACTTTTTTAAAAACAGGGATCTGTAATTTCTTTTATTAAAATTTGTTCTAGTTAGTCATACATGACAATAGAATGCACTATGATACATCATACATAAATGGAGTATAACTTCTCACTCTGTAGAATACCACCTGTTGTGTAGTCATATATGTACATAGTGTAATAATGTCTGATTCATTCTACTATCTTTCCTACCCCCCAGGCCCCCTCCCCTCCCTTCACTTCCCTCTACTTAATCTAAAGTAACTCTATTCTTCCCTAACCCCCTTCCCCCATTGTGAGTTAGCATCCCCATATCAGAGAAAATATTTGGCCTTTGTTTTGGGGGATTGGGTTATTTCGCTTGGCATGTATACCAGCTCCATCCATTTACCAATAAATGCCATACTTTCATTCTTTTTTAAGGCTGAGTAATATTCCATTGTGTATATATACCACATTTTCTTTATTCATTCATCTGTTGAAGGGCACCTAGGTTAGCTGTCGTGAGTCGGGCTTCTATAAACATTGATGTGGCTGAGTTACTGTAGTATGCTGATTTTAAGTCCTTTGGGTATAAACTGAGGAGTGGGATAGCAAGGTCAAATGGTGGTTCCATTCCAAGTTTTCTGAGGTATATCCATACTGCTTCCCATAATGGTTGCACCAATTTGCAGGCCCACCAGCAATGTATTTCCCACATCCTTGCCAACATTTGCTCTTGCTTATATGCTTGATAATTGCCACTCTGACTGGAATGAGGTAAAATCTTAGTTTTGATTTACAATTCTTCCTAGTAATAAGACCAAGTCTTACCTCAGCTGCCCTAAAGGAAAGGGATTTTGTCACTCTCCTTTCAAGTGCTCTTTGTTCCAGGTACAGATAGAAGGGTGTCAGCCCATGAGGAGGACCAGATGGTCACCAAGAACTTTTGCTGAGTCAAGGCAGCTCCTGTGTGCTGGGTCCCAGCCCTGACATACCTTACTGCCTAGAGCAACTGCACCAAGTAATTCTCAGTAACGTGTTAATGTTAATGATTAATAACCAGTTTAATGTGTTACAAGCTCAAATACATGCCTGTAATCCCAGTGGCTTGGGAGGCTGAGGAAGGAGGATTGTAAGTTCAAATCCAGCCTCAGCAAAGGTGAAGAGCTAAGCAACTCAGTGAGACCCTGTCTCTAAACAAAATACAAATTGGGGCTGGAGATGAGGCTCAGTGGTCAAATGCCTGAGTTCAATCCCTGGTACATGACCCCCCCCCCAAAGATACCATTTTCACTAATATATAAACAGATACCAAACAGGACAACAAACATTTCCATTAGAATTTAACATATGTAAGCCAAGACTTTTTAACTGTAAGAATACACACACACACACACACACACACACACACACACACACACACTTTTTTAATTAAAAAGGAGGCACAACTTTACTTTTAGTCAGGCCTTAGAAATCTGAACATGTTTTAGGACCTCATTTATGGCAGATTGTAAAGTGTCTCCAAGAATCCTTCATATTAGTACCAGGAACTAATGCTTTTTCCCCCCTTAAAAAGAATAAGTCCTTTCACATGAAGCCTACTGGGAAAGAGATATTGCTTTGCTGAATCTTAAAATAGAGAGTCCCAAGGAAGCACCCTTGAATTTCATAGACTTGAAGAGATGTGATTTACAGTAGAAATCTGAAGTCAGCTACAATTGCAGTAAGCTTTAAAATCCAGAGTATTAGAAGAATATAAAGTCCTTCTAAATATTCAGCTTAACTGTAGAATTCCTGAATTTTGGCTGTACTAAGTTACAGTCTACCAGCGATTATGATCTTAGGAGCATGATAGAGGAAAATTTTAATAATAAAATTGATATATCCTATGCCACATTTATCAGCAACTATTATTGTCTGAATGCCCAGAATACTTTGCTCTGGATATATCTAGTTGAGTCAATGTGTTAATTGGGGTTTTGCTAATAGCTATAATAATAAACTCTAAAATTTCTGTAGCTTAACAGAATAGATGCTTGTTTTCACTCAAATAATGTTCAATGTGGGTGTTTGTGAGGTTTCCAAGAATTTGGGTTCTTTCCGTGTTGGGATTGTGTTATTTGTTAGGGATCTTGAAGTCTTCAGTGGCCAGGCAGAAGGCACAGCCTCCTCTCATCCATCTTTGCTGATAGGTAATACATTTTTTTCACTTAGGATCCACCGATGAGAACTAGTCATATGGCCCCCCACCAAGATGTGAGAGTTGGTAGGAAATATCATGATTGGGCGGTTGCATTCTGACAAAAGATCAAAAACAAAGCAAACAACAACAACAACAACAACAACAACAAAAAAAAAACAAATTTGCTGGATTCTCAGGATTTGTATTATGGAAGGGGGTCCATAAGTTCTGTTAGAGAGTATGCACAGTTAAAGTTGATTATGCCCAATCAGGGATGGTGTGGA
The DNA here is from genome assembly GCA_025594165.1 of Tamias sibiricus. NCBI lineage: Eukaryota > Metazoa > Chordata > Mammalia > Rodentia > Sciuridae > Tamias > Tamias sibiricus. The sequence continues at coordinate 90,143,951 of CM046662.1, forward strand.
AAACCCAGTGGTTTTCCACAATTCATTTGCAAAGTTGTGATGCTTTAGGGGGAAATATTTTGTGCCTAGTAGCTAGATGTTTATAAATTCCTGGAGAGGTAACTGGGGCATGGGAGTACTAAATACTCACCAGTCTACCATGTACTAATGATTTACTTGTTATAGGCATAGTAGAGGAATGGCTCTGTTGGGTGTTTCTGTGAATACAGAAAACCTACCTACTCTTTTTTTTTTTAATTTGCATATCCTTTCTAAAAGGAAATGAGAATTTATGCAAAACTATTTCTGATTTGTTTTGCTTGTCTGTAAACATTTGAGTTGATGAAATATTGATATAAGGAAATTGTCTTTAGACAAAGCGATTAACCTACAGCAGAATGTAATGACTAAGAACTGTTGGACTCAGAGACATAGGTAGTTGTATAAGAAAAAGATCCCTCATAAAAAGCCAGAAAGTTATCTTCTGATCTTATTTTTTTGCCTCTGTATAACCCTAGGGAAGTCCTCACCATCCTCAGCTATTATAAAATTTGACTTGAACTTGATCCATCTCTGGCTCTTTCTGGTACTAAATATTTTATCCAATCTTTAGCTATTAATCTCCAGATTTTAAAAAAAAACAGAATCAGAGCCTAAAGAATTCATTATATAAGGAGTAGCATGAAGGGTTAAGAATAAAGAGAAAATTGTTAGCATATCAAGCACTTTCTTGGTGAGCAATTCCCATTTTCTGATAATTTTTATTTGGAGAAAGATTTAAAATCTAAATAAATCAAAAAATGATTTTGTAATTATTTGCCAGTTTGAGCAACTTTTAGAATATTTTTGTGACTCTCAACATTTCTATTGATTAGTTGATGCTGTTCTTATCTTTGCTCCAATATTGTGCCTTTCTTTTGCTTAAAGAGCATATGCCTCCTGAAGTGGCAGATACAGGAGTATTTTGGGGGTTGGGGGAAAGCTAAGTGGTCAGCGCTGTGATGAATGTGAAGTTCTTAAATTCAGGATGGTGTGGGAGAGCAGCTGAACCTCCTGAAGAAAACACGTCATCCACCTCAGCTTAAACGTGTGTCCTTGAGTCCAGACTCTTGGTAAACTTATACATACATTGAATAAGCCCTTATCAGGTACCCTCATGTCAGGCATGGACCATTCTTAAAATGAGAACAATTTAATTCTATTTAATACCGGTTTTGTGATTTGAGTAGCATATAAGTTATCGTTTTAATTAAAAATAAAGCATCTGATATATAGTAGATACCGATGGCTACCTATTGTTACCTCCAACTACTATTTCTTGGGGGATCTTCATCCTTTCAAGGATCCTTTTAGATTTTTCCAACCCTTGTGAAGACCTCTTTGCAAATATTTATTTGCTTCCATTAGGTGTGATGGACCTTATTATGGGTATTGGTGGGTATTATGACACATAGGTAATAGCATCAGATGGATGGCGCAAAAGTGAAAGGTGGCCATGGACTATTTACCAATTTTTAACAAGCCCTGATTTCTTTTATGATAGACAAAATAAATGTATGAAATTGATTAGATTTGAGGAGTGCTACATGCCTTATTGATCTAATGACTTTATAAGCAGCCTAAATCTCTGATATACCATTAAAATATTCTATCCTTTCTTCTTTGTAGTTACATCTTTTAAAATATATTACTGCCTGTATTTGAGCTTGTAACACATTAAACTGGTTATTAATCATTAACATTAACACGTTACTGAGAATTACTTGGTGCAGTTGCTCTAGGCAGTAAGGTATGTCAGGGCTGGGACCCAGCACACAGGAGCTGCCTTGACTCAGCAAAAGTTCTTGGTGACCATCTGGTCCTCCTCATGGGCGCCACCCTTCTATCTGTACCTGGAACAAAGAGCACTTGAAAGGAGAGTGACAAAATCCCTTTCCTTTAGGGCAGCTGAGGTAAGACTTGGTCTTATTACTAGGAAGAATGTGGCAAAAGGAAAGAAACCTTTGCATATGTTATAAAAAGGAATGCAGAGCACGGCTTTCCTGCCTTTTTAAACTACAGTTTACGCTCAGATTGGGTTCATTCCTTCACCTTGGCTTAAAGATGTTGGTACTTGAACCCCCAAATTCCCTTTTAATGCAGGTATGTTGTATTGCTTCTGAATGGTACAATTCAACAGACTGAAAATTAAATTTTATCCTACCTAAAGAAAGTAACATTTCAAACTATACACCAGCATATGATTCCAGTCTACTGAATAATGCTCAATACTTGGACTAAAGGAGAGGAATATTTCTAGAATTTTGAGAACTTTCCAGATTAATGGGACCTGGGGGCACAAGAACCTGAAAGAATAATACAGAAAAATAGAGGCTTAGAAAAGTAGGGGCTGAAGCCGAACTTTATGTACTTCTTAGCTTTACTTCTTTCTGTTCTTTATAGCCTTGGTATCTTAGCAGATATATTTCTGTAAAAGTTATATGCTAATTCTCATTTTAACTTTTTGTTATGTTCTACTTCAAACATTTTGTAATAAAGTGTGGTTTTTATCTATAAATGGTGACTGATACTAATACAAGATTTTGAAAAATGTCTCCTTTTTGACTCATCTAGTTTTATGAAGGGTATTACTGGCAATTCTTCATTTATTAAAATCAAATGCCCCAAAGCATTTCAGTGCTGTGTTTCCCAGGGTACCTGATTCATAGCATGAAATTAGTAAATCTATGTTCATTTGTAAAGGTAAGCTGTTCCTCATGTGTTTTCAAATTGAAAGTAAGTAGTGATTAAATTATACTTAATTAAATTATTAAAAATATATAATTCTCTAAATGAACTTCTAAATTAGTGTGTACCCCATATTTCATATTTCATGCTTTCTCTGGGTTTATTTATTTATCTCCATCATAATTAGCACCCAACCAAATAGTAGGCTTTAAATAAAGTACTTACTATTGTATCCTAGAAAAATTCTGCTTCTGAGTAGCATCTCAGAGATAATTTTATGTTTTGCTTATTAAACTGTGAAAACATACTGCCAGATTTATATTTTGAAAGCATGCTTACTAATTGGGTATTATTCCCTCGCCCTTCAAAATGACTGTTCTGTTCCAGTGAGATAGGGTCAATACAGACATCCACAAACTGTGATTTTCAAAACAGCACATGGCCAGCTGACCTGTAGCATTACTGCCAAGTACAGAACTCCCAGGAGTGAAACTCCATTTCATTCATATCTCAGAAAGCACGACCTAATGCAGTGTCTGGCCCTCAGTAGGTCTTCAAATGATGTCTGTTGAATAGAAGTAAATGGAAATACAGCCAAGATAGTCAGGATTCTTTCTCCACCCCCTCCCCTGCCCCCGCCAAGTGATAGAAAAGCTAGCCCAAAGCAAACTGAGCAAAATAGGAATTTATTGGCTCAATGGCTGAGAAATTCCAGGGATATACATGGCTTCAGGTTCAAGAGGCTCAAAGGGCCTCCTCAGTATCCTTTATCTCTCTCCTGTGCACTCTGCTCTGCTCAGGGATGATGGGTTCCTTGCTTGTAGAGGTAAGGAAGCCCACAGGCAGCCCCATACTTTGGTTGCCCTGACAGCTGGTCTTCTCCAGATGAGAAGGGTCTCTCCAGATGGCTGTAGCACAAGTCCCCATCTGACGCTTTGCAACTCAGTGGCCCGGTTCAGGTAACCTCAATATCCCTGAATCCATACCTTTGTGCAGGTGAGAATTATATTCTGTTCAGACCTGGGTCAGGGACAGTCCATCTGCTATCATCTCCACCCAAAGGGGGTGTGTGGTTTCCCCAGAAAGATGCCAGCAGATGATCAACACCTCAGGGAAATGTTACAAAATAAGGGCTGCATCAGTTGGCATCATATAACAAATACAAAGGAGAGTAAGTATAAAATGAGATAAATCTCCTTGCCCTGGGCTTTTCGCAGCTAGTAGACTTTGGTGTTTTTAGGATTCAGTAATAGTTTCAAGACTCCACTTGGAGTTTCTGGGCCCCTAAATCTCTTAAGAAGTAATGAGAAAAATGTATTCTCTGTTCTTGGTGTGGAGAATACTAAAAGGATTGATCATTGTATTTGTCCTGGATGGTGTGTCCTCTGGGACTGAATTCCTTTTAAAGTTGAGTCATACTGGAATAGACAGTTCCTAGCACAGTATTGTTTAGACTAACATTCTTTCCTGCTACTCTCATAGGGGACAATTCCTGGACTTTCCTCTCAGTAGTGCTTCCAGGACTCCATCCTGGTGGCATAAGCTCCCTGCATAGTCCATCCTTCCCACAAGGAGTACGTGAGTAAAGAGATATTAATGAGATATGCCATCCTCTTCCCTACATCCATGCCCAAGACCCCACGAGACTTGGCAAAAGTTCCTTGAATTCTTTTGATATGTTCTTCTTTGGGTTATAAGTGTTCACAAGCATATTCATTTTTATGAAAAAATTTTGTTGATCCCAGATTTCCCCAAAATAGACAAATTGAGGCCCTAATAATGACCCCAAGTTCCATAACAGGCTACTTCTGGGTTAACACTTTGCTGGAGTTTCCATAACAAGGTACTGTTTTAAGTTTGCAAGGTTAGACCAAGGAGAAGCTAAAACTCATTATAGAATTATACCAAAATCTTTTAAACCTGAACAGCATACCTTCTTCCTTTCTCCCTTCATTTGCAAATATAAGACATACTTGTAAGTTTTCTGGGAACCCCAGTTACTCCTGTGAGATATTGCTTCCTGGTAACATTAACACTTATTTTTTTAAGAAATCATACTAATTAAGAAAATTAGAAAATTAAGATCTGCTATAGCACAATTTCAGTGAATATTTAAACTTGTTTTCATTAATATTACTTATTGAACAAGCATATATATATTCTACCATTATTACATGTTATGAATATTTTTATTTATTAGAGAAGCGAATTGGTCTTTAATGAATTTCACATCAATTATTACTTGAATATAACAAACTTTCATTAACTATGATGAAATATACACTTATAACAAAATAATATTTTATTTAAATTTTTAAGTAAAAATTAATTTTCCAAATATTCACATCCAAATTAAAACACTAATAAATTGGAACTATTTTTCACCAAATTAATTCAGATGCTAGGCAAGAGCCTTGCATTTCACACAGAACTTTTCCTATGAAGTCTAAATGGTGAGTCTTCATATTGTGGTTTAAATTCACACACAGATGCAACTAAGATAACATGATAGACTGCTGGCTGAGTATGTCTTCTAAGAAATAAAATAGTCTCACCATTCCTTAATTGTCAGCATTATTATTATTGTTTCCATAGTTCTTCAAAGGAAACTTGAGTAAAAATTTTATCTTAATATCTGCTTTGATTTTTTTTTTGGGGGGGTGGTATTGGGGATTCAACCCAGGACGTGCATGCCAGGTACGTGCTCTACCACTAAGCCAGGTACGTGCTCTACCACTAAGCCACATTCTCAGCCCTTATTATGTTTTTATTCTTTTACTTCTTCATGAAAGATATGTTTCAGTACTCTTACTTGTGTACTGTTTTTGCAGTCGTCATGTGTCAAAATTGTTCACCAAAACAAAATGACCATAGTAGACTAAAGAAAACACATGGGAGGAAAAAAACTTTTGTCTTTTACTTTCTTTAACTTGTTAATATATTTACATTATTTTAATTGTCTTTCTCCTTTTGGTTAGATTTTTATTTATTTTTAAGTATTATATGTATATGTATACATATATATCAGTTATATGGGAATCTGTCATATATATAAATCTATAACAGATTTAAATATGTATACTTAATATACATATTTATCTTAATATCTGCTATTTAATATACATATTTAAATCTGTTATAGATTTATATATACATATATATCTATACACACACATACATACCAACAATAAATAAAATAATAAATAATAAAACAAATAACCCAATCAATAAATGGGCCAAGGAATTGAACAGACACTTCTCAGAAGAAGATATACAATCAACAAATATATGAAAAACTGTTCAACATCTCTAGCAATTAGAGAAATGCAAATCAAAACTACTCTAAGATTTCATCTCACTCCAGTCAGAATGGCAGCTATTAAGAATACAAACAACAATAAGTGTTGATGAGGATGTGGGGAAAAAGACACACTCATACATTTCTGGAGGAACTGCAAAATGGTGCAGACAATATGGAAAGCAGTATGGAGAATCCTTGGAAAACTGGGAATGGAACCACCATTTGACCCAGCTATCCCACTCCTGGGTCTACACCCAAAGGACTTAAAAACAGCATACCACAGGGACACAGCCACATCAATGTTTATAGCAGCACCATTCACAATAGCTAAACTGTGGAACCAACCTAGATGTCCTTTAGTAGATTAATGGATAAAGAAAATGTGGTACAGGGCTGGGGTCGTGGTTCAGCGGCAGAGCGCTCCCCTCACAAGTGTGCAGCCCGGGTTCGATCCTCAGCACCACGTAAACATAAATGCATTGCATTATGTACAACTAAAGTAAATAAATAAATATTTGAAAAAAAAAAAAAAATGTGGTACAATATACACAATGGAATATTACTCAGCATTAAAACAGAATAAAAGCATGGCATTTGCAAGTAAATGGATGGAGTTGGAGAATATAATGCAAAACCAAATGCCAAATATTTTCTCTGATTTAAGGAAGCTGATTCATAATGCACTGCAGCAAGTGGGGCATAGGAGGATTAGATGAACTCTAGATAGGGCATAGGGGAAAAGGGGAGGGAAGGGAAGAGAGGGTGCATGGGGATAGGAAAGACGGTGGAATATGATGGTCATTATTACCCTAAGTAAATGTATGAAGACACGAATGATGTGACTCTACTTTGTGTACAACCAGAGATATGAAAAATTGTGCTCTATATGTGTAATATGAATTGTAATATATTCTGTCATATATAATAAATTAAAATTTAAAAAACCCAAACTTATGAAACTGAGAGCCACAAGGGTTCAAAATCAACTTGGAGTTTTGCTAAGCTATGTTCTTCATTAACTACTGAGTTTAGAGTGCTATTTTAATTTGGTCCCATTAGCAATCAATGCTAAATTTCACTTCTGGGATGTGGTAATGGGGTAAATCTAAATATGCAGTGTTTTATGATTTAACTCTATTGGGTCAGGTTGTATACAGTATAAATAATTCTATTATTCCTTTTACAATTTGCAGCTCAAGAGTTCATGTTGGTAAGCACTGTAGTAGATGCAGAAGTAGAAATGCTGCTCAGATATGATGGTGAGGGTTATAATTAGGAGTGGGATACAGAGTAATTGGAGATCACAGAAATGGAGTCATATTTTATTCGGTGCACTGCAAATTTTTTAAACTTCCCAGGGAGCTGGGAATGTGGCTTAGTGGTAGAATGCTTGCCTAGCATGCAAAAGGCCCCAGGTTCAATTCCCAGTCCCACAAAACAAAACAAAACGAAACAAAACAAAAATGCTTTAACCTCCTAGTCCCTCCCTGGCTCCCAGAATTAGTACTTCTAACCCATTATGCTCATGGAACTAGATGCTTTGCCCCATGACAACATGGCACATTGAGTTGTAGCAGTTTGCTTCCAAGGTTGTCTTATCTTCTAACCTGGAAACCCTTTCCAGGGCTTACATCTTAGTACTTGGAATCCCCTGTGTTGAAGAAGTGCCCATCCTTAGAAGGCACTTAAAAACTGTTGCTGAGTAAAGGAAATGGTGTTATCTTATTCCCGCATAAATAGCAAGTTTATGTTTTGACTGCTTCCCAGAAGACTGCTGCATATATTAATTCCAAATGAGAGGTGGCAGTGGCTCCACAGTGCCTTTGGGATGAACCTCAAACTCTTTACTGTGAATATGAATTTCTTCGTGACTAGCTCTTGCTATTTCCCCTGCCTTATCTATCACAACCTTGTCCCTCACACATTATATTTTGGTCAAATTTAGCATTTGCAGTCCCACATATGTACCGTACAGTTTCACACCACCCTATCTCTATACTTGATGTTTCTTCAGCTTGCAGCCACTTTTCTTCACATTTAAAAAAAAAAAATTTAAAACTTTGATTTATTACAGAAACAGAATATTTAAAAATCACATAAAGAATTTGCTTCTTTTCAAGGTTTGGATATGCATATTTGCAGTATTTAGTGATCTCTTGAATTAGGATTCACTTTCTACTTTGTTGAAATACTTTTAAATTCAAAGAAACATACGCTTATGGTAACAAGACAATAAAACAACAAAACAAAATGTTATGGTTTAGATATATGTCCCCCAAAAGCTCATGAGTGAGACGATGCAAGATAGTTTTAGAGATGACATGATTGGGTTATAAAAGGTTTAACCTAATCAGCACATTAATCCCCTGATAGGACTTAGCTTGGTGATAACTGTAGGTATGTAGGATGTGGATGGAGGAGGTGGGTCCATGAGGGCATGCCTTTGGAGTTTATATTAGTTTCTGATGAGTGGAGCTCCATCTTCTTGGTGACCATGTCCTGATCTGCTTTCTTCTGCCACATTCTTCAGCTGTGATGTTCTGCCTCATCTCAAGCCCTGAGGAATGCAGGTGGCTATCTTTTGACTGAGACCTCTGAAACTGTGAACTCCAAAATAAACTTTTCCTCCTTAAAATTGTTCTTATCAGGTCTTTTGGTCATAGCAGTGAGAGGGTTGACTAAAACACAAAACAACAACAAAAAACCCATACAGCCTTTATGAAGTATATATTACATGATAGCATTGTGTTAGCACTTCACATAGATCATCTTATTTATTCCTTAGAGTAACGCTCTGAACTAGGTGCTGTTCATATCATATTTTGCTGATGAGGAAACTAAGACTTAGATGTGGTAATTTGCTGAGGTTCATGTAGCTGGTAAGTAGAGCAACTATTAAAAGTTAATCTTCCCCTCTTTCTGCAGTCCCATCTTTCCATGCAGTTTAACTTGTAGCCTTCAAGTCTTCTTCTGTGTCTGTATGGTACACACATACCCACACTTCAACCCCCACGGCTTCATTTAGTTGGTTTTGCTTCATTTTAAAAACACTTTGTCAACCTGTTTCCTCAAGAACTTCCTCTTACTCCTACTGCCCTTATTCTGGGTCCTGGGCATTTCTCACATTATTCTGAACATACCATTATTATGAATTGCTGCTATACCTTGTATATATTAATACATGTTATTATTCATCTCTTTGGCTAGCCCCAGAGCCTCTTGATGATAGGGACCACATCTCTTCTCTTTCTATCCTGGATTTAACACAGCACTGACACACATAGGCATTGTGTTAGATGGATTAATCTCTTTAAAAATATATTTATGCAGTTTTTAATGTGTACCTTTTCAATGCCTGGTACTGTGCTAATTACTAGGGATGGTGGTATATCCATTAGCTTTTGTTGCAAAATAAAACTCCTAAACTTTGGGGCTTAAAATGGCCATTTGTTTAGCTTATAATGCAAGTTGGCATTTTGGCTGGGCTAAGCTGGGCTTGTCTTCTGGAGTTGGCTCAGTTCACACATGCATCTGCAGTTAGCTGTTGGGTCAGCAAAGGCTGGCTAGACTGGAATGGCCTCAGCCACTTGTCTCTGATGGAATTGGTTTCTTATGCTTCTGGCTGGCTAGCCTGGGCTTATTCACACTGGCAAGGCTGTGAGAGCTTGAAAGGCCTCTTGAGGATGCACTTGGAACTAGCACAGCATTAACTTTAGATGTGTGCTATCATTTAAAACAAGTCACAAACCAACTTCTGTTCGAAGGAAAGTAAAATAAATTCTACCTCTTAACAGGAGCTGCAAAGACATATTGTCTTATGTATGAATACAAGGAGGAGCAAAAGATTGTGGTCACAAATGGTGAGGGAAAAAGAAAAGTTCCTGCCATAAGTAATCTACTAGATGATCTACTGGATAAAATACAATATTATTTGTAAGGTCACATAGAAGAGCTATATTTTCCACTACTCACTCACCATTAGAAACCACTGAAGCTATTTGTTTAGTCTTTGATAGGCATTTCCTTCATTTAAGTCTAGGCTGCTTGTGAATAATTCAGGTTCTTCATTCCCACTTCTCTATTGTACCTGTAGCCAGCAGAAGGTATTCCCAGCAGGAACTCTGGAAGCTACAGGAAGAGTGGGTTCCCTTACCAATGCAGCTTCAGCATGACTTGGATTCTTTTTCTCTGCTAAGTTAACTTCCACTTGCTGTCCATCCTGCCCTGGGCACACTCACTACCTGCCATTACAGTCAGGATCAATCTGATTACGTGGAATATTGGTGGGTGGGACAAGTGGTAACTTCTCACATCCCTGGCTCTGGCTCAGAAACTCCAATAGGTTGATTATAAGAAACACAAAACATGAATACATGAAAGTTGTTACTTTGGCTGAGAGGGTGATCTGAATTGCTCTTCCCACAATTGAACCCAAAAGACACAAGATATTTTCTCCCCCATGTATACCATGCACTATCTCTACAGGAACTGTCTATCTTGAAATAAAGTTGTTTTCTTTCAGAACATATAACTTTAAAAAAATTTATACAAATGTATTGTGAGTGGACTTTTGTTTATATTTTAATTTTTAAAAAATATTTTAATTCTGTATTTATTAGCGGAAGTTCTTTCGAAAGGAAGATTTTTTCCTCCACCTGCCTTTTCTTGCTGTCGAATACCACTATGGACATACAGTTGTTTTGTTTTGCTTTTTAGTTTCTATCCGATGTAGATGTGTTTGAGCTATATTGTATATTCTTATTGCCTGACCTATTAATATTAAGTCATGTCTCTTTGCTAGCTGGCATGTGATGTTTAAACTCATCTTGTGCTTTGCCTCCATTAGATGGGAATCAGACGTTTATGTAGGAAGGCCTGGTTCCTTTTGGTGTAAATACTTGAAATAAACATTTTCTCAGTATGGCTATGTGAATTACTTTATAAACTGTTAGTTTAATTTGTATGTATTTGTATTCAATTTTAATAATTGCTCTTTTTCATTGCTTGTTTGGTTCTGTTTTGTTTCTACTCTAATAAGTTGACTTGTTGTTTTGAATTGATCTGGTGATTTCATTTTGGGGATATGTGATGTGAAATGACATCACTAGCTGTGGGTTGTGAGATGCTACACTTGTTCAAGTGTTAAGAGTGAAAATCCTGGAACCAAACACTCAAAACAGAAGTGTCAGGAATAATGCAGTTATTCCTATGGATGCATTGGACCAAGTCTCTGGGACCTAAAACCCACAAAGCCCCATTTTAGGAATGATTGAGTTATTCTTAAATGGGTTAAAAGGTAAACGTTCAAAGTATATATATATAGGTGCGACTGGGGTTGTAGCTCAGTAGTAGAACACTTGCCTAGCATGAGTGAGGTGCTGGGTTCAATTCTCAGCACTGCATATAAATAAACAAATAAAATAAACATCCATTGATAACAATTTAAAAATATTTTTTTAAAAAAGTATATATAGGTGAGTGTTTATTGGTATAGTATTATAGACAACAAAAATCACAAAGAAAAATATTGATACATTTATTTGTGTAAAAACCAAATACTTTTAAATATCAGAAAATGTTAAAAACAAAATTGGAACAGAATTGACAAATCTAGATTGCATACAGTGTTTTAATATAAAAGGAATTTTCTTTAAAGTCATTGAGAAAAACAACTCCTCTCATTAAAAAATACATCAAAACATGAGCAAAAGGTCCAAGTCGACCATAACAGAAGAAGAAATGAAGTGACCAATGTGTATAAATTGGTTTAATTTCAGGGTTTCTAGGGTTACTTTATTGGGAAAACATTTACCTTTATTTATAATATATAACCACCCTAGTACTGTAAAAATTATGTACATGTATATATACACATGATCTTATTTTAAATTTATGAGTAGATCCACCATTGATCTATAAAGTAGATCAAACAAAAAAGTTGAAATATCAGAAATTATTTAGTTGGATAAGGAAAAATGTGTCAGAAATCTCAGGTACCGATTACTATAATTTAAATCTAATTGTGTCTGTGAGACCCTTGGTAGCTAATCAAAAATGAAATATTCAGTTTGTTTTCAGGAAGGCAAGCACTATGGAGAAAATTCAGGGTTTTTTTTTTTACTTGATAATTTCTTACTGTGTGAAAAGGAACTTTATGTATGCCTATTTGCTACTGTGTAGTAAGAACTACTGCACTACCAATTCTTTAGACCAAAATCAAAAGAATCATCTTTGATCCCTTTCTTTTCTTCATATTTTAATCTGTCCTATTAGCTATTTGTTATCACCTTTACCCCAAACACTTCCTGAATCTTACCACCTCATCCAAGCTACCTGAATTCCTGCAAGCCTCATGACAGGTACACTCACACCCCCCAACCCCTATCCCCTGGGCTTCATCCTGAGATCTAACTTGTACCCAGCAATTCTTTGTAGAAGAGATCACCAGGCTCCCAGGATGGGAACCACTAAAATGAAATCCAAGTTCCTTTCCATTATCTTCAAGACCCTAAAGGCTCAGATCATGTTCATCTCTCTGATTTGTTCTCCCTTGACTTTGCCCTGCCCCTCTATTATGAGGCCCTGGTCATGCCTTCTTCCTGACTTTTCTACACAGATCATTTCTATGTTGGCCTATGTTCCTGAAGCAATCTTAAAACCTTCCCCTGGATCTTGACACAATTGCTTCCTCCTCATCAATTGGCTCCGCTCAAGACCTTGTAATCCACCCTTCTGTGCTAGCTCAAGCTCTTTCTAGTTCCCACCTGTAGCCCCCACACTCTCACATTAACTTATTTTGTTTTCTTCACAATATTTTTTCATGTTTGATGTTATTTATTTCCTTGTAAGATTTCTTTTTCAGTCTCTTTTCACTGAGAAGGATGGAATTTCTGCTGTCTTTATTCTAAAACAAGTGTCTGGCATATTGGAAGTGCTCATAAATACTTGTTAAGGACATGAATGTATTAACATTGGTTATTTGCAAGAGTTTATGTCATAAAGAATATTTTATTAAAGCATTTTAAAGAAATCTTCAATACATATCAAGAAATAGACATTGATTATTGAAATAACAAGGTAAAAAAGCTGTTAAAATGATTTACTGTCATGGTATAATACCACTTCTGTATGTTGGAGGAATTGGAATGTGTAATTCATTTAAACAGCATGAAAATGCGAAAACATAATGGAATTACACCAAATCGTATAGCTTGGCTCCCACTAAAGCTATTTAGAACAACATGGTATACAATGATATCATATTCATTGATATGTTGTAGAGCTATTTTGAAATTTAACTTATTCCTTTTCTTCTCCATTCAATATTCATGGGTAGACTTTACAATTAAAATCCTACCCTTTCTAAGAAAAGCCAATTTAAACCTTTTATGGTATTTAGCTTTTGTTCCTGAAATTCAGCTCTGTGAGATACTAAAAGCTTTTGTGCTTTAGCATACTGCAAGAATTAGAGCTTCTTCCATTTATGGAAAACCTTTTTAAGCAGACCCATTTCCTCAAGCAAATTCTAAAGCAACTCTTGGCTTCTTCCTTTCTCTTGTTTTTTTAGCTATTGCTTCACATACATACCATCTCTTTCTTCCTTTTCCTTCACTACTTTTAAGACTTTTAGAAAAGTAGAAACTGGGTGGCTCCTAATCAGCCCTCTTGAAAGTCACTCTGTAATTACCAACCAAAGCTGTTTTTTTTATATGAGGTCTGTTCCTTTTCTGATTATATACCTTTATCAAATTGAACAAGCAATTAAGAATTTCATTTGCTTACCTGAGAATGAAATAGTTTTTAGAGTTATTTTATTTTTGTTTTGGCACTGGGGCTTGAACCAGGGCCACTTTATCACAAGCTACATCTCCAGCCCCTTTTTAAAAATTTTTTTTTTATTTTGAGACAGGGCCTTGCTAAGTTATTGAGGCTAGCTTGGAACTTGCGATCCTCCTGCCTCAGCCTCCTTGAGTGGTTGGGATTACAGGTATGCACTGCTGTGTGCGGGCCGATTTTTAGAGTTTTGTCCACTAAATATGATGAGGTCCTTTTAGTGAACCCATTAAGAAGTTGTTGAAATACCATGTTTCACCCACCCCCCAAAATCAAAATTTTCTCTCAAAAAGTCAGTCTTCCACAGTGGAAATATTAAATACTCTTATGTTTTTGAAATTTTATTTTGCTGAGCATGCAATACTTTTGAATGAGTTTCTTCCTACAAAATCAGGTAGTTGATAAATATGACATTCTTCATCATCTTTAAATCAGCTTAGTTCTGAGTCCCAATTCCAAGTGTCTAAGATCCTACCTGCTTAAATGTCAAATACTCATTCCTCTTTGAGGCTTTGTTGCCCCAGAGGGAGAAAGAACTCACTATCTCTTCTCTCTGCCCTCTGGGCCTTCCATTATTTCAAACCCACTGTCACTACCACTACCTACTTCTTTACCTCATAAGTCAATTATATTTCCTCAGAGGGTTAGAGACAGCTCAAATAGAGTCAGTGATTTCAGGCTACTTCCACTCTTAGCCTTGCCCAAATCTGATGTAATATACAAAGAGCAATTATTATAACATAAGAGACTGGAAAAAGCAGCGTAGCCTGGGTCTACAGATCCAGAAATCAACCTGGAAATGGAAGCTCAGGGCACCTTCTTTTCCCAAGGTGGGGGCATACTCTAAAGTTAAGCAGGTTTGCATACAGTTATTTTTATAATTCCCTGGTTTCTCACTGCTCTGCAAATAGACCAACCCCTACTGACTTCTGATGATGATGCTCTGTTCCTTACCCTGTGATGATCTTCTCCTTCTAACTTTGTTCTTCTTTGATCTTGCAGTATGGAAAATGTTCATTCAAATAAACACCTCTGTCCCCAAACCTCTTCATGCTAAGCACCTTAAATTCCTTGGAGGAAAGAGTTGTTATAAAAATCTAACACAAATAATAAAAAAGAAAATAGTCTGCTTTGGACAGAAGTAATGACAAGGAAGCAAAAATAAATAGATAAAAGGTGCAAACACAAGAATCTGTTAAAGGGGGAGTTTGATATAGAAACAGTGAAGGAATACTCAGGAAAAAAGATAGAATATGTTATTTTAACAGAAAATTTTGAAATTCTCAGAAATTGTAATAGCCATTTGTATTCTCAGGATACTGGGGATTGCTTTTAATTCTGTAATTTTATGTGATAAAGCAGAATACTATGTTTGTATTTGTAGTTCAGTATTTATCAAAGTCAGGTTATTCAAGTTTAAGTAAAACAATGTGTGTCACCTACTTATGAAGAAACATTTGGTGATTTTTCACACTGTATCTAGGTGTTTTCATAGGGAATGTTTCTCAACTTGTAAGTATGAACATGTTCAGCATTTGAAAGTTTAAAATAATTTTTTCCTTAAATTTCTTAAAGGGAAATCAACATTATTGTTACTTTGGTATTTCAATTTCACAGAATTTGTGTATTATGAATCAGGATTCCAGTGATAATCCTAGTAAATTTCCAGGAAAAAAGTATTTTGATCATCTTTTCAGTGAATTTTTGATGCTACGGTAATGTTAAGAAACCACTCATGGCCTTCAGGTCCTTATGATTTCATGGTAGAGACTCATATGGGAAGAAAGAAAGGTCTAGAGCATGACTTTAACAGATTTGTCTTCTAAATTCATGGGTAATGAGAGGAAATAGAATAAAACAGGCAAGGAAAGCAGTAAGAAAGTACTATTTACTGATGCACAACACCTACTAGTGTTGTGCCTAGTGATTAGTGACTTAAGAGAGCATCATTTGTTTTGCTCATTGATGTGCTGTTTGGCAAGGCTTGACAAGAGCAGCTGGCCTCTATGCTATACCACTCAGGTGAGGTTTAGAGGATCCTCTTCAAGATGATTCATTCAAGCACCTGACAATTTGGTGCTGGTCATTGGCAGGGAGCTTAGACTGGGGCATTAGGTTATTCTCCTTGAGGGTGTCTCCATGGGCTGCTTCAGTTTCCTTACAGGATGGTAACTAGATTCTAGAGCAAGTCCTCAAGAGAACCAGATGAATGCAGTAGCAGGTTTTAGGGTCTAGCCTCAGAAGTCACAGAGCATCACTTCTGCTACAGTCATAATCCTGTCCAGATTCAAGGGGAAGGAACCTCCACCTCACCTTGGATGGGAGGAGTGTCAAAGTCACATTGTGAGAAAAGCATATGGAATGGGAGAGACTTGTGGCCATCTTTGGAAAATGCAATCTTCTGTGACTAGTCATGCAGCTAAATTCTATTATTCTCATGTGCAAAATAAACTCAGCTCATCCCCAAATCCTAAAAATCTAAACATCTCCTTAAGTCTATTTTATATCTAAGAACCAAGTGAAGATTAGGTTCTTTGTGTACAGTTCTTCAGGTACAGTTTCTCTGATGAACCTTAATTGAAGAGATAGTATAGGTCATCACCAACATACCCCCCAGCTTTCAGTGGTCGGACAGGCTCAGGTAGATTGCTATAGACATTTCTACTGAAAATGGGAGAATCAGGAGGCACACACAGTAACTGGCCCATAGTGAGCATAATGTCCAGCCAAGCTCATGTTGCTAGTTTATTCATTAGTGCCTAATATTCCTGCTAAGATTTGTCCTTTGTAATTCTGGATTCCATACTGTGAATTTTGCCGTTTGAGTTAGGTTTTATATTCTATTAAAACAATAACAACTATAAAAGTACTCTATTTGTAACTAGTCTTCTCAGCCTGTTTGCAGCCCATAGAATGTTATATGTCCAAGTCCACTTTTTATTTTGTATTGTCCCCATCTTTTTTTTAGTATAGAATCAGTTCTTCTTACACCTGAACAATTCCCTTAAATACATGGTGGGTTTTCTATGAATCCATATCCACCAATATCTGCTTTACTTTAGGATCCCTATGAGATAAATTCCCAAGACACTTAGAAACCCAGTTATTTAATGCAGAGAATTGTGAAATATACTATTAAGATTCTTGGAGGGTCATTGTCAACCTTAAAAGTTTGAAGAGATACTTAGGTTTTTCTGAAGACTTAATAAAGATTTTATAATTTCATCCTAGATTGTGGGACTCTGGCCTAACACTGTTCCTTAAACTGAAAATAGTGCACTGTTTAGAGGTATTTGTTTACTTTTCTGTTAAACCCAACAACAATTTGTTCTTAACCTCATGTCTTCCCTTTTGCATTTATTAAAGACAGATAAACAAAAAAATTACACAGAACAACCAAAACACCCCATGAATATCTTCAGCTAAAACATCAAAAAAATTTTAGGTACATTTCTAATTTCCAATTATCATGAATGATCATTGCCAAACTGTATGATTTCTATATTACAAAGGAAACCCCTACTTCCAAATTCCAGCAAGATTTTTCTTACTTTCCTTTCAGCCGTTACTGACAGCCTTCTTGAAGCTTGTAACTAATTCCTTCTACCTTCTGCTGACACTTTCTTGGAGAAACCATCAGTGTCCCCTTGTTGCCTGTCCTAAACTTAATGACATAAGTCCTTTAGGTTTCTGTCATGGTAGACCGTACTTCTGTGTTTGTTACTATATATGTCTAACAGATTACCTATAACTTAGCAGCTACCATTTTATTTTGCTCTTGATCTTGGAAATCAGGACTGTGTGTATGATTTGCCTGGAAAGGTCTAGCCCAGCATTTTTATGCAGTTGCATTCAGATGGGACTCAGAGCTGAAACAGTTGTGGGACAAGCTAGAGAAGCTCAAGGAGTCAGAGAGAAATGGACAGTTCTCTCTCTCTCTCTCTCTCTCTCTCTCTCCCCCTCCCCTCCCAGGGACCCCCCTGAGGGCCACCTGGGCTTCCCCATGACAAATTAGCCCCAGGCAGTTGAGTCACTGAAGGCTTCATGAGAGGCTATTCCAGTGAGCAGGGCAGAAACTGCAAACCTTTTAGGATCTCCTCTGAGGAGTCACAGGCTATCACTTCTGTCATACTTTATTGGTCAAAACAGTCACAAAAACCAATTAATTTTCAAATGGAGAGGACATAAACCCTACCTCTTGAGAATAGGAGTCATAAACAATCTGAAACATGTTTTTAAAATTGCCACATAGAGTAACTGCAATTATTCATGCAAGTAATTATGCATAGGGAAGTTTTATGAAGGACAGAAAATAGGCCACGGGAATGAGAAGTTCACAGGCCACTGAATTGGCAGGACTTTGTGAGTGATTGGCCTTTAGTGGTGAAAGAAAGTCCTGGATGAATTCCAGATGTCTAGTTTGGGCAAGAGCCTACAGCAACAAGGAAGGAGGCACCAAGGCAAGAAGGACTGGAGAGGAGGGGGCATTGTGGAGTGGGATGACACTGAGAAAATTCAAAAATCCCAGTTTGATATACCAAGAACATATCCAGGTGGAGGTGTCTAGGAAATATTTTGAGAGATTATAAACCCCTCTGGACAGGGGCTTTGTTTATTAGTCATCTTTGATTTCCCAGTATCTGGGGCAGAGGTTCAGTGATTTTTGTTAATTTATATATACATATATATATATATATATATATATATATATATATATATAGTGTGTGTGTGTGTGTGTGTGTGTGTGTGTGTGTGTGTGTGTACTGAGCAGAGCAAAATAGCAGCACCTTTGGATAGTTGAGCGACTGCCCCAGGTATGTCTCTAATGTGTGCTAAACACATGTTCTACCTCATGGAGTTTAGGACGTCTGCTTTTTAGCAAGAAAAGCAGAGGACTTAGGGCTAATGACTCTGGACCAGTAGCATTGAAGGGACAGGAGAAAATAGCAAAGAGGACTAAGAAGAAAAGACCAGATAATTCATTAAGAATATGTATAAAATATAACTTCTAATTGATTTGCCATTAGAACTACTATATAATTTTTTTAAAAAAAAAATGAGGCATTGGCTAAAAAGAAAGCTAGGTAATTTATATTTGTAACTTTTAAATTATTTGTATTTATTACCTCAGAGTCAAATGATTCAATATTAAATGTATAGTAAGTATGATGACAATAATAAACACAGTACATAACTGGCATAGACATAATTTATGCCTAGAGAGTCAGGATTTAAAGCATTCTATCTTAACTTCCATGCAGCACTGCCTTAAAAGTTTTCTTTAAGACCCCCTAAAATTGCTTTTTGGTTTGTAAAGGAATGAAAGGAAAAATGGGAGCAGCATCAGAGAATGGGAGAGAAGAGATGAAGATGAAATAGATAGGGTTACACAGGAGGGGCCTAAGCGGGGGGCTGTGTTGAAAATGCTACGTAATAGAAGGCTAGGAGAGGTGTACTGCCAGGCAAGTGAGCTCTGTTTTGATAACCAGGCTATATAAGTTGTTTTGAGCAAAAATGATTGTACCATTTGTGGAGAACGGAGGACTGAAAAAAGGTGAATATCATTAATACCATTAAGTACTGTCCCTTGTTCAGTGCCACTTTATGAGCTGGCTGTATGACATGCTCTATCTCCTAAGATGATGGTTTCTAGAGCAGCTAATGAACTAAATCACTCTGGAAAGGAATAAAGCAGATTGGGGATTTAAAGAAAGAGTCCTTCTAACTTAAGCTTGACTGTGCTCTTTAGCCCCGGACTGAGAGGGTCTAACTAACTGGACTGTTGGTTGTATAGAAACCAGGGAATGCCTGGCCTCCCTATTTAAATAGAAGAGTTTCCTTCACCTTTATAATAAGTCAGAAGTTGTTATTTTTACCAAATCAATTCCAAATTATTATTCTTAATAAAAGTCAAAAATTTATAGATCCGAAAGTTCTATTTTAAGTATAACAGAAAACTTGGCTTAAAATAGGAAATATCCACATCTACTTCTTTATGTTTAATGCATTTTTATTCTGAAATTAAACTTCCTTCATTTCTAGGAGAAATTATTTTAAATTAAACTCTGGAAAATTTGCTTTGTTCTACGTTTCTCAAAATTATTCCAATCTTTGCCTCACAGGATTTACAAAGGCAGAAATAAAAAGTATTCCTTTAATTCTCTCTGCAGTAGTGAGGAAAAAAAGAAGCATCATTCTCCTTGGATGGATCTTGTTAACATAATTATCTCCAGGACTGTAGTGTTTTATGGTGTGGCTAATTGTTCCATAGTTCTTAAACCCTGAAGAAAAATTGCAGTTTTTCTAATTGTTGTGTAATAAACAGAAATGATATGACATAAGAAATTCCTTCACCTTGTGTTTCCACCCATCCACCTGAAAATGGCACTTAAAGCAGTACTGACATTGAGGTTTAAAATTGGAGTCTTCATCACTTCTCTCTGTGGAGTAGTACAAAGTCTGAGAGGATGCCCTCTGGAGCTTAAGACCTGGTTATGACACCTACTAGCTGTATAATCTTGAGAAAATTACTTTTCTTTGTCTCAGTTTCTTTATAAGAATAGGATATCTTAGTGTCCATTTCATAGCATCATGAGTAATAAATGAAGTAATATCAGTAAAGTAGCTAGAAAAGCATTTGTCATAAATGAGTGCAAAATTCATGTTTGGTATAAAAATGAGTGAAATAATGTATATACATCATGGTGTGTGCAGGTTTGAGGGTGAAGTTTCAAGCCCAACTCCACTACTTGTCAGATGTGTCCATATGACCAGATTACTTAGCCTTCTAAAGTATTGGTTTCCTCCTTTGTAAAATGGAATAATCACCCAAAGCAGTACCTGCTTCACCTGGTTTCTATGAACATTAAATGGGATGGTCTGTGGCAAGCACATAGCACAGTGCCTGCTTCCTAGTGCCAATGATTACCAATGTGTATTCTAATTCCTGTGAATGTTCTGGCTCTCTTCCTGGGGATTTATCCTTAATTCTCAAGTTCACATTTCTAGGTCCTTTCTGGATATCTAGAGACCTGGGGCTAGAGGATAGGGTATAAGGGCTAGGTAAGGGTATAAGGAAAATTACTTAAAATCCCAACAGACCTTGCAGGGTGGCTTTGTTTTAGAGTATTTGCTACTGTCCACAGTCTGGTCCAAAGCCTGTGGGCCCAGAAACCACACTTGTCAGCGGTTTCAGAGCACATCTCTCCTCCAAAGCTGGACTCACTTTAACAAAGCTCCTATAACTAATGTGCAAGATCAGAATGCCAATGTTTCCATTTAGAACAGGAAGTGAAACTGCTGGGGATGAGCAGCTCCTGTGCCCATCCAGTTCATTGTGTCTGGAGGCCAGTCACACATGAGGAAATCTCTAATCCATCTGTTTATTAATTTATAATGGAAGACAGCTGCTGAGTTTTTCTTCAAGTCAAGTTTCTCCATGGAGGCATGCTAGAGATCCCAAATTCTAATCAGAAAGCAGCTTGGTGAACATGGAATCAGAAGGGCAGATTGTTCTTGCACTTGCAGGTTTAGTGGTTATTAGGGAGGCAGGTCCACAGGTTCCTACCAGGTGCAAGACATTGGTCTGCATTACCTCTTAGTAATGTGTGTGCCTCCAGCAATTTGAGTCTGCATCATTCTGACAGTTGAAGCTGCTTTCATTTATCTATATTCTCATCTGTTATATTTTTATTTCAAACTTTAATTCTCAGATGGCGGTCTTATTTGAATGGCTACTGCCTATGCTTGCTTCTGAAACTACTTTTTTACCTATTTTCCTGGTCTGTATTATGTCCTACCTGTTTCACACATTGTTTCAATTAATCAGGCTATTGTTGTGCCCAAGAGTCTGAGATTAACAACAAGTGGGACATAGTTGGCGTTCAAAAGCTTCTTTTGTCTTATACTGTATAGAGGCTAAGATTTTTTTTTATTGGAAGTTGTTGTATATATAACAGTAGCATGCATTACAATTCATAATACACATATAGAGCACCTTTTTACATAACACTGTTTGTATACAAAGAATATTCGTACTATTCATGTCTTCAATCATGCACTTAGGATAATAATATTCATCTTATTCTACCACCTTTTTTTTTGTTTTCTTTTTTCTTTCTTTTTTTCTCCCCTCCATTATAAAACAACTCAGATCTGTAGCCTTTCTTGAAAAATCCAGTGATCTGCCTCCTTTCCACATCTGGTTAATTGTCTGGGGCTCAGTTGAGAATGTCCTCTCTAAATAAGGCTAGAGTCCTGCCCTTCATTCTGGTTACCATGGTTCCTACCAGATCTAAGACATTGGTCTAGATTACTGTTAGTAATGTATGTGCCTCCAGCCATTTGAGTTTGCATCATTCTGAAAATTGAAGTTGCCTTCATTTATCTATGCACTGACTTGTTAGATTTTTATTTCCAACTTTAATTCTCAGATGGCAGTTCCATTTTCTCATTTTCAGATTCACTTCTCTGTCACTGTGAGTAGGGAAAACACATTTGAGTGAGTAAGTCCTGGAGGGTTACAGTGAAGTGAAGGCTCAGGTGTAAGTCACAGAGCTGCAGGGAAGTGGGATGCCCTTTATCTTCCTCAGGAAATGCGTGATGCTAATGGTCACCCTTTTCTATTTCTAGCTCAAGAGCCTTTTTCCTCCTAAGTGAAGAATATCAAACAGTTTTGTTTTCCAGACTTTTGAAGGCTATAGTTTTAAATATAATGTGAGCATTTATATTTACAAAAGAAAGAAATTTAAATGCATTGTTTAAGTATATCGACTGTATGATTTCATTCAGGAACAAGAGCCTATTTTTATCTTCAGTGTTATAAATTATTAATAGTCTTATACAGCAAGAAGTGTGCACCATTTGTTATGATTCTTAAGAAGTAAAGGCTTTTTTTTCTTACAGTTTTCTCTAATGAATGGAGAAACTGATTGAATCACTGATTATAAAAATAAACTTGTCTCCCAAGGAAGCATTTTTTGTCCAAATTAATAACCTTTCCTTCCCTTTAACTTTTATTTGTCTTCTAAATAAATTAGGATTAATTTTTGAATAACCCGAAGAGATCTCCTTGAGAAAATATGAATCTCAGTTCCAAGTCTTACTGTATTTATTTTTTAGGTACAAACTATACCTTGAATGGTCTTTGGGGTGCAAGGTTATAATATAGTCTCCTTCTACATCCATAGCTTCTGTGTGTGTGTGTGTGTGTGTGTGTGTGTGTGTGTGTGTTACAATATTTTAGTCCATCCTGCTTCTGCTACTATAAAGAATGCATTAGCACAATCTCTGGCACATGGTTACATCTTCATTTCATTATCATCATTACCAATATTCTTAGAAGGCTTTTTCCTGAATTAGATCATAAATTGATTACTCACATGGACCACTGCATGTTTGAACTCTCTAACACAGTATGGAGCATATGGCAGGTGTTCAATAAATGGTGGACTAAACTACTCTTAAGAAATAGGAATTCTCAGGGGCTGAGGTTGTAGCTCAGTGGGAGAGCACTTGCCTCGCATGCAATGGGGCCCTGGGTTTGATCCTCAGCACTGCACAAAAATAAATAAATAAAGATAAAGATATAAAAGAAATAGGAATTCTCAGTTCCCCTTTAGATATATAATGACTTTATCATTGGTAATGCTTCAGGAATAATGATTGTAGAACTTAATTTTCTTTCTTACTTTCTTGTTATTGTTGTTGCTGGGGATTGAACCCAGGGATGCGAGCTACATGCCAGGCTTAGTGAGGTCTCACTAAGTTTCTAGGACCTCACTAAATTGCTAAGGTTAGCCTCAAACTAGGGATCCTCTTACCTCAGCTTTCTGAATCCCTGGATTACCGGCTTCCACCACTACACTTGGCCCAATTTTCATATTTTAACACAGGAATACTGGTAATTAACTGAAAACAATAGATTTTTAAATTAAAAACCAGACCAAAATATTTAAAATTAAAAAAATAGCAAAGGAAAGAGTGGTTATAAAGAGTGGTTAAAACAAACCACACACTGAAGTTATATATGTAACTCACAACACTGACAAAGGAGTAAAACTATAATATATAAAGACTTATACAAATTAGGATATCTTCCCAAAACATGAAATGAATAGGCAAATGATCCAATAAGAAAAAAAGCCAGTAAAAATAAAATAAAGTATAGCAATCAGGGAAATCCAAATTAATACACTGAGATTCTGTACCAAATATAAACAAACTGCAATAATATCAGTCAGGAAAATCAACATTCTTGATATTTCAACAATTGGAATATCAGTACTATAGAAATTATTTGCAAGAATGAGTATGACAAGAATTCTCATATATTGTTGGCTGCATTGAAAAGTAATCTATGTGCAATTTGGCAATACCTAGAAAAAATGAGGTGTGCATATCCTATGACCCCACAATTCTATCAATAGGTATCAACCTTTAGAGAAATCCTTTCACATAGATGAGAATTAGAATAGTTTGATTATAGCAATAAATTAGGAACAACCTAAATGTCCACTAATAGGAGAATGGATACATAAATTAAAATCTATACAGCAGTTAAAAAGAATAATCAATGTAGAACTACATGTAAATCTCAAGAAGATAATATTAAGCCAAAAATAATTTAATAGATATGTATAAACTCTGATACTATTTTTATAACACTTAAAACATGCAAATTAATATCCTGTTTATGATATACATGTATCTAGTGAAAGTATCAAAACGTATGGGAATAATATACGCTAGCCCAGTAGTATTCATCTTTGGAGAGAAAGAAAGGAGAATGGGATAGCAGGGACATGTGTGGGCTTCAAGTGTATCTGTAATGTTTTATTCCAGAAAATTTAAAGCAAGTTTGGCATGTTGTTAAGATTTTACATGGAGGTGAAGAATAAGAGAATACCAATAGACTATGTAGAAGGTTTAAGCTATAAATGATAAGTATGCTTTAAGAAAAAAAAAAAACAGTAGTATTTACATTAATTTTGTCAACTCAGTATGCATTCAAATCCTGGAGAGTCATACTACCAGTTGAAAGGGTCCCTGCCTTAGACTCTAAGCATCTTTAACTATGGAATGTTTAAGGAGGGAACACTGAGGAAATCTAGGGAAACACCAAAGCATAAGGTATTATGAGTAAACCCAAGATAATGTAAAGATGTTTGAGAAATAGAGCAAATCAAAAAAGCAACCAAAGTTTCAGATTTTTAGTTACTTTGTCCATTTCCCATGTGAAACATGTATAAAAACTTAAGTGAAGTAATACATATGCCACTTATGGGAACTTTGAAGTAGTTAAGTTCACAGAATTAAAATCATAGAACTCAATAGGTTAGTTAGGAAAGCAATTATTGCACCCAATTCAAGTACCAGAAAATTTTCTGTGAGCAGTAAATAGTCAAGTTTATCTATCCTGTTCCAACACTACATTAATAAAGGCATGTTGTCATAAATCCTGGACTTCTAATATGTGTACAGTTGAATAAATCTGAGCTATATTTTATGAAGCCAATAGAAGAGCATACAGGAAACAAAGAGAAAAAAACCAAAGACATTGGCTGGTATTAGAAGGCACATTGGAGATTCTAATGAAGCTTGCCGTCTGTTCCTGTTGCTCTCTGTCCTTTGTCTCTGTTCTGTCTTTGGCATATCCCTTAGCCAGACTGAAAAATCAGAAAAAAAAAAAAAATCAATTGGGACTGTAAAAAATGGAGATTGAGCCAAGGAAGAGCACTTTTATTTCTGTTACATTGTTTTGAAAAAATAATAAGGGAGAGTAGAGTGAGTATAATGTAGCAAAATATGGAAAGATAAAATATAAATTATTCTTAAAATAAATGTTTTTTTCAAATTATCTAAGGAATACATGAATTAATTTTCATTTTAATGACATAGCCAATTGATAATAAACAAAGCAAATTGATCAGATTTCTCTTTGTCCCTCATCACTCCCTTCTTTAAAATATCTTTCCCAGATATAACCACCTGTCTACAATTGTTATGTAGTCCTTCAGACCCTTTCCTATGAATTAGCACATAAAGATTCATATACAGGGATAATGTATTTTTCTGCAATGTTATTTCCTTTTAATAAATTTAATATCTTTCAGGAAGCGTTCACTGTCAGTGCATTTATATAGCCTGATTCTTTCAAAAAATAACTGCCCAGTAACCCTTGGTATAGTTAACCTACTATTTATTTAACCTTCCACTGTTCATGACCCACTGCAAAACTTCCAGCTTTTCACCATTACAGTCCTGCACTGAACATTCTAGCATATCCATCATCAAAGCAGAGGGCAGATGTCACTTAGTGCATGACCGTATCTGGGAATTATAATAGTGTTGTCAGAAATTTGCCTTTTATGTCTTTGGCTTTGTTTTTATTTTGATTGGCCTTGTTTTCACAGTCTCACCTAAAGTGGTAGTAAATTTGAAGCCAGAAGTTTCAGGCTTACATCCTCCAAACTTAACCTCTCTCCCATTATTAGCAGAAGTAGGCAGTTTGGCTCTCCCTGAACAGCTTAGGTCACATGTTCATTCTTGACCCTAGTACTGTGGCTCTCTGAGCCATTTACCCTGATTTGTGATTTGTGTGTGTGTGTGTGTGTGTGTGTGTGTGTGTGTGAGAGAGAGAGAGAGAGAGAGAGAGAGAGAGAGAGAAATGGGGAGAGAGAATGGGAGATAAATAGACATCCTAGTGATATTCAGATTTATATCATAGGGACTGAAGTATTGTAGGTTTCTTTTAAGATATTTGCTAAAGTAATGAAACAATATATAATATATGAGAATATATTGTGTATGAGAATAAAACATTATACAGATTAAGGATCATTAATATTCTTAAAAAGGGGAAATTTCTCAATTCAGGAAAGCATTGCCCAATATATTTGCTGAAAATTCAGTGATATGAAAAACACACTTTGTTATTTGCCAAACCATAATAGAAACTATATATCTTATTTCCTTAGTAAGCAATTTTTATTAAATTCTGTTATGTATTGAGATAAAAAGTTGAATACAACAAGATTCTTATGCTCAGATTTCTTACATTACTCGCACTGTATATAAGCAAGCATGAATAAAAAAGACTATTACAATCTGTGATATACTATGAGAAATAAAAAAAGATATCAAATGAAAAGACATTAGAGAAGGTCATTTCAGAAAAGGTGGTCAGGGAAGATCTTTCTGAAAAGAGAACATTTGAGTTACAATTTGAAGACTGTGAATGAACCTTAAACTCTAGACCTATGTTATTTATTATGGTAGCCACTAGCCACTTGTGGCCACTGAGCACTTGAATATACTATTTCAGATGGAATGTAACAAGAGTGTAAAATGAATATCAATCTATAAGACTAGTTCAAAAGTGTTAAATTATTTTAGTAGTAATTTTTGTATATTAATGTTAAAGTCATGATGTTTTACATGTACTGTAATAAACCTTATTAAAATTACTTTTTTTTACTTTGTTAATATGAGTGCTAAAATGTTTAAGATTACATAGGTAGATAACCTTACATTTCTTTTTAATAGTCCTGGTTTAGTTGCTTTCAGCCTATTTGCTATAATTAACATGATTTTTAAAAAATCTTTTTCCTTTGGGAAAGTGATAGTGGTTGAATATACATAGTGACTTCTTCTCCAAAGATCTAAGTCTATAATATTTATTGACTGAGGTGCTCAAATATAATAATTCAATGTGTGTTCAAGCTTAATACATCTCAGAGTTAAGGGGTAAAGGGTGGTAGAAAAAGCACAGAAATTGCCACATTTACTAGAGGAGTTGTGTCATTAGTCATGTTCACTTAGAAATGTTCACAAAACGGATAAAGGAGGACTTGGATAGGTGGGCAGAACTAGCATCACAAGGTAATGATAGTGTAGGACAGGATTTCTGTGGGAAAGAGTACTAGCAAACTACAAAGCTCTATTTCCATTCTGCACTTAGTGAAGGAGATTCTATTGTATTGTATAGAATTGCCACTTCTTGCATGTTAAAATAGAATTTTATTCTACACATTGTTTTTTCACTGACGGGAATGTTATTAAGTTTGGTGTGCCTTTTTTTTTTTTTTTTTTATGTCTGTCAGGGAGATGTTGGCAAGTTCACACACCTTTAATAACATTAAATGAAATCACTGCAGAAAACAAGAAGATTCATTTTCTTTGTGCAGTGTTATTATTCTCATTTCTGATTATGGTTTGTGCCATAGGAAAGACTTCAAATTGTGTCTGGTTGAACAGGAGAATGTTTAGTTTGTGAACATTTTAAGATCCCAAATATGATGTTTGTTATGTAATCTGTACTAACAATTTGGTTGGGGGAAATGTACCCCTACTGGTTTGAGAGTTGAGTCACATCCTGTGTATCTGAAGCAACGGTATTTAAACATCACGGGTTCCTCTTACTTTCATTCTAAGTCACTGCAGTTCAGAGCAGCAAGTGCTCTGTGCAAAGAGGCTGTTGCTATCCCTCCGTGGTGAACAGACGCTCTTGCCAGTGTTCAGTGAAGAAAGCCAAGTCTGGATATGCAGTTCTCTTACTCGAATGGAAGATGAATTGTTCATTTCTGAACAACTATGCTAGATAGCTGTAAACTGAAAAGTGCCTACAATTTGCCATTTGTTTGTAGTAAGGTAAGTATCATGTTTTGGTGCACTCATTAGATTGTGGCAGTTTCAGTATATGATGGTGCCTCAGAAAATGCCTTCTCACAGCGTACTGGAGGTGGCATTTGGGGTTCTAGTGTAAGTGATTAAAACCCCAATACAATCCATTTGTGAGATGGGTTAACGGATTGATATTCCTTTTATAATAGTTGTTAATAAAATTATAATGCCTAAGTAATTGGAAATACTTTATATTGGTTTAGGGTATTTTTTTTTTCTTTTAACAATTAAGTAGTACCTGGGTCTTAATTTTTTTCTTTTTGTTACTCTGTGATCTCAGTTAAGGTAAAATGTACATAAGAGTCACATTAATTATGTTGAAAAATTTATTCTAGATAATTATAGTTCCATAACTATTTCTTCATTAAAATAAAAGTGGTCTTAGTAACTAGAAAGTTTAAAGTGGAAAAGGAGTGAAAGCCTCTGCTCTGTTGAATTTGGATCTCTACTTAAGTGAACAGATACCATATTTATAAACTTCTGATTGATTTGTTTACTTTAAAATGTGTATGAGCTTATTTATCATAGCCTGCTTTCTCAGTTGCTGTTGGAGACAGTTGTATACAAATTGTGTGGAGAGAG
Organism: Tamias sibiricus; assembly: GCA_025594165.1. Classification (NCBI taxonomy): domain Eukaryota; kingdom Metazoa; phylum Chordata; class Mammalia; order Rodentia; family Sciuridae; genus Tamias; species Tamias sibiricus. The sequence goes on from CM046662.1 coordinate 90,173,055, forward strand.
GAATCTGGATGGAGAATGACTGAGAGGTTTGTTTTTCAAATTCTTTATGCTGGCTGCTGAAAGATTGGGATGAAAGGCAGGAATGCTGTCTTGGCATTTTATTGTTTAAAAAAATAACATCAAATCAAAGGTTTAGGTGGTACCTGGTGTCATAAATTTGGACCCTCATATTTAAGCTCCTTAAATTAGTTTGAGGTAAAAAATAAAGCTAATTTGATTTTTGAGAGATTTCACTTTGAATTTACAAGATGTTAATGAATTGAGATTTTTTAAAAAATGTATCTAATAACAGTTGGCATTATGAATATCTTTTCTTAATTGACTCACTATCATGCCTAGAATGTTTCATTTCTTTTAAAAATTATACCTACCACTAAATTACTAGGTTCTGACTAAAACATAGAAATTACTTCTCATTAGACATGTATTCAATAATTCATGTTTTTGCAAAGGTCAAAAGGTTAATGAACTGATGGAAGGAAAGTAGGTTCCCTCTTCTTTGTAGGAGAAATTGACATTATTTCAACTTACAAACATAGGTGAAGGCAGCAATCCATATGGAAAAAAGAAAAGGAAAGAATTATAGAAAAGAACTTAGCATTGAGAACCTTTGGGACCTCAAATAGTAAAAAAAGCACAAATCCTAAAAGATCATGAAATGTTATAAATAGAATATCCTAATGCTCGATTATGCATCACACTCTGATTTTTTGCCTGGGCAAGGAAGGAGCTATTCTGGTTAGAATGATATTCTGCTGGAAATTTTTCCTTATGCTATGTGTGAATTATTAAACTTCAATAAAAAGAATAGAGTACACCCACATGAAGAAAGAAACATGTCTTATTGCATTTTGCCTTGTTTCCAGGTCTTCATTATGAATTATAGTGGACATAAAAACTGGTAGTAGGAATGGCAACTCAGGTTGACAAAATGTTATCAAATCTGGATTTTATAATATGCTTCATTTCAAATATGGACATAATTATTTGTGATGTTGTACAACTGACTGGTGATTGCCTAATCATATTATTGAGGCATCTTGTCTCTCTTCCTTCCTTTCGGTTGCCCATCCTTTGGCTGTTTTCCTGCTGCTTTACACTTCCAGAGGGGTGTGGTCATAGGACAAGAGGGAGGGAACAGGAGGGCAGATAAGGAAAGTGATGTATGCAAAGGGTGTCATATTTCTGCTTCTCAACCTCTCATTATAGGGTTCTGTTGTTGTTGTTGGTTTGTTTGTTTTAATGTTTTATACCAGGGATTGAATCCAGGGGTGCTTGACCACTCAGCCACAACCCTACCCCTTTTTAATATTTTACTTAGAGACAGGGTCTCTCTAAGTTGCTTGCACCTCCATAAGTTGCTGAAGCTGGCTTTGAACTTGTCATCCTCCTGCTTCAGCCTCCCAAGCTGCTGCTCATAATAGTTTTGATGAAGAAAGAGGTTAGTCTAGTAGACCAGAGGAAGGAAATAGGAAGCACAGGGAAGACAGGAGGGAAAACGGGAAAGGAAAAGGGGGGATTATTAACTGAAATCATTTCCATGCATGTATGAGTTTGTTGGGATGAACCCAACTACTATCTATAACCATGAAGCTCTAATAAAAAAGAAAGAAAGGAAGGAAGGGAGGGAGGGAGGGAGGAAGGAAGGAAGGAAGGAAAGGTAGGAAGGGAGGGAGGGAGGGAGGGAAAGAAAGAGAAAGAGGTTAGATATGATGCAAAATCAGTTTGTTAGGTAACATGGATTTCAATGATCAAGAAATTCTTTGACTTCTGAGAGGAACAATAATTGGAAACTTAATTTGAGATAGATATTTCAGATTTTACCTACCTCATGGGACTGTTGAAAAGATGAGGGGGAGGAATCACATCTGTTAATTGTATTTTATTTACTATGAAGTGTTGGACATATTTTCAAGGAAATGGTTTTGTGTTCTCTTGAAGTAATGGAGTTGAAACACATCATAGATACTTGAAATTCTACCCAGGGTTTAATATGTTTTCTTTTAAAAATAAAGAGTCTCATCTTTCCATTTGCAAACCATTTGTTTCTTGTCCATTTTCAACATATGTGAAAATATTTTACAAAGATAATATAGCCCCCAAAATTTAAAAAAAAATGAATGAAAGTTCAATTTTACCTAAGCCCTAGTGGTCTTTCAAATTTCAAATACCTCAAGGAAATTTATTCTCACTCAAATATTCACTAAGTGGCAATTAAAGTTTATTTTCAAGCTAAAATCAATATATGATTTGTCCCAACTGGGAACTTCATCATCAGAAGCATTCACCATGACATTTTTCTTCACTTTTTTTTTTCTTTTTATAAGTCTTTCTTTGAAGCATTCATGATGAGGAACCATAGCATAGGAAGAAAATTTTAAGGTGCTTATTCTAACTCCTGATAACTAAGTTTTGCTGGATGGTACTTTAGATCCAATTGTCTCTAGTGAATCCTACCTAATATTGAAGCAGATACTTAAGGAAACTAATGAGTAATAACTGCACTCACCTTAATCTGAAAATCACTTATCATAAAGATCCAATGAGACTATGGATGTGAGAAAGTTTGTGAACTTCTTGGTATCCTCAAATTGCATCATCACAGAGTAATATATTTATAATTATACATTTGAAAGTGAACTTAGATGTCATTTCATGAAGAAGGGAATTAAGGTTGGAATGAGTTAAGGAAGTTTCATTCAGCAAGTATCTGAGAAAAGATTCTTGGTTGGCATCCATTTTCTTTCAGAGTTTGGTATATGTTGTTCCATGATCTCCTGGCTTTGAGTGTCTGAGTTGAAAAATCGGCCATGATATGAATTGGTCTCCCACTATATGTGATCTGATTCCTCTTTCTTGCGGCCTTTAAGATTCTATACCCAAAGGAATTAAAAACAGCATACTATAGGGACATAGCCACATCAATGTTTATAGCAGCACAATTCACAATAGCTAAACTGTGGAACCAACCTAGATGCCCTTCTGTAGATGAATGGATAAAGAAAATGTGGTATATATACACAATGGAATATTACTCACAATAAAAGAGAATAAAATCATGGTATTCACAGGTAAACGGATGAAGTTGGAGAATATAATGCTAAGTGAAGTTAGCCAATCCCAAAAATCCAAATGCCAAATGCCAAATGTTTTCTCTGATATAAGGAGATTGATTCACAGTAGGATTGGGACTGGGAGCATAGGAGGATTAGAGGAACACTAGAAAGGCCAATGGGAAGGGAAAGGGCAAAAGGGGGAAAAAAAGATCATAGAATGAGATAGATATCATTACCCTAAGTGCATGTATGAAGACACAAATGGTGTGAATATACTTTGTATACAACCAGAGATATGTAAAAACATGCTCTATAAGGGTAATATGAATTGTAATGCATTCTGCTATCATATATAACAACTTAGAATTAAAAAAAAAGAAAAGACTAGAACTGAAAGTAATCAAGACACAAATGTACATGATGATTGCCAACAAATTTGGTTCTGTGGAATGACTAATAAAAAGGATAAGCCTCTCTTGAGACCAATGAAGAAAATAAAGATTACACAAATAAAAAAAAAAAGTATTTGAGAAAAGACTTAATCCTGGATCTTTTTGCCTGTCTTGTTAACTAGAATTGATCAGAAGTCTGGGTATCTCTTCTGTACTACCCTTGAGGTGGCTTTTTAAAAATATTAATAATGCTTTAAAAATGCTAGCCGGGCATAGTGTTGCATACCTGTAATCCCAGCACTTGGGAGGCTGAGGACGGAGAATTGGGAGTTCAAAGCCAGCCGCAACAATGGTGATGCACTTAGCAACTCAATGAGACCCTGTCTCTAATAAAATACAAAAAAAGGGCTGGGGATGTGGCCCAGTGGCAGAGTGCTCTGAGTTCAATCCCCGGTACAAAAAAAAAAAAAAAAAAAAAAAAAAAAAATGCTGATAAACATGCTCATATACAGATATACACTTTGTAAAATGCTTTGCTGAAGACATATTACTTTCCCTGCAAGCTTTGTGGGCTAAGGATTCTCTATTTAGTTTGATGGAGCATGGATTTGTAGAATAGTTATCAAAATATCCTATCTGACTTTTGCAATTACTTAGTTATTGCCATAGTAGAAGCACTCAAGTCCTTGTTCTTGGGAGATGAACCATAAAAATGAACATTTTGAATGAATAGGGATATATACCTATATTTCAGCTTTTAAGATTGAAGGTGATATGGTAGATTGTTTGGATACATTTGTTGAAAGTGGTTAACAAAAAGAGATTTCCCCCAATGTTTACCTTTTAAAAAAGAGACAAAATTTAAACAACCTATGAAATTCCAACCATTTCTGTTAGAATTGATTTGTCTATTTTCTATTTATAGTACTTTACTATTTTTAAAGACAATGACAAGAGGAAAAGATGACTTCACATTTATAGAAGTTAATGACCTATGTCCTACTATATCAGTAAGCACAAGATTTTAAAAGAATAAAACCTTTTAGCAATAAGGTTAGAAGATAAAACACAAGGGCTGTGAGTTTAGCTCAATAGCACAGTGCTTGCCTAGCATGCATGAGGTCTTGGGTTCTATCTCCAGAACTGTGATTTTTTTTTTTCAAAATACAGTATTTCTGTTTCTTTTAAAAAGTGCATGCTATCTTTATATCCCATGCTGCAACTTAGAGCTTCAAGAGATAAATGAAACTTACAAACACACCATCTTATGAATAAGTCCTAGTGCTACTTTGTAATAACGTTCATGTTTGCTCTAATTCCAACTTAATGATTCTACTATATAACCATTAGGATATCAAGGCTGAGATAAATAGGAATTGATCTTAAAAATATTTTTGCTACATATAAATGCAGTGGGATAGTGTGGCGTCTCAGGAACCAAACTCTGAGGCATAGGAATGCAGTGGGAGGAATTAGCAATTTCTTGGTAATATTGGCCTGTTCCTCTGGTTTGTCAGCAGAGGTGACAATGAAGCCCTTATCTTCTTTTTTTATTTTTGTTTTCATATATACAAAGTTGGGAGAACACTTTCATGCCAGATAACAATCTCCTAATTCCCATAGATGCTTGTTTGATATTGATTAGTGATCCTGTGAACATCAAGGTAAATAAAGCACTCTATCTCAGTGGAAGGTCCATAGATGTGTCTTTGTTATAGATGGTGAGATTGTTTCCTCGGTTTTAATTCCATCTTAATTTAGTAGAGATACCCACATTAGTCACTTATCTCCCTTTGCTTGAGTCATTTTGCTAGTGGGATGGGATTAGTAATATTTATTCATGGCAATTAGAAACATGCCCAAATATAACAAATCAAGTTCCAAATCCTTCACTCCACAAGCACTTCTCTCCAGGATGAAAATAATAATCATGTCCAGTAATTAAGTGGGGCTGTATAATAACTTTTTGTGATTAATTTATCTTTATAGAAAACTTAGAAGCTTTTGACACTATTATTGTTTTTTATTATTTTTATCATTCACTTATTATAGGTAAAAAAACCCTGAGATATAAAAAAATCAAATGACTTATCCCAGACATCACACAAATAGTAGCAGAATAACCAGAATCAAACCTAGGTAGTCAGGATTCAGAGTCATGATACTTAACTAACATTCTATGCTGCCTCAGGTTAGATTTCTCTTGATTTTGGTAATTTGAAATGACTACTATAAAGTACTATAGAAAGGAAAGGAAAAAATTTAATGTTACTACATTTAGTCATTTTGATAACTGCAACATTCTCATTTTTTGTGAAACCTAGGCCTTTATGATCTGATAATATACTGAAGTTATTTGGGAATCATGTAAGGTGAGGCTAGTATTAATGCAATATGTGTCTGGAATGAGCAAGGATAACTATCAGTTCTTCTGGATGATCATAATTTGACTATGTAAAAAGATTTTTGTTGTTTTATTATTTTTGAGATTGGGGGTTGGGCATAATCAGTTTTCAAGGTATTCAGTCATCTGGTGCAGTCCCAGGAAAACTTGTGAAAATTTATGTGTATTAAGGGAAGATTCATATCATGTCTACTTTTCCATGTATGCTCCCTAAACATTCCCTTATGAAAGTCATCTGGGTGAAGGAGCAAATTGAGTGAATGGTATAATGGAAAAGTTTAAGTCAGTTATGCAACCAGGTCTTCTTAGATCTGCTTTTTCCAGAGAAAACACAAAATATACTTGAAATTCTTGGATAATTTTTAAATTCATGTTTCCTCAGGTCTTGCAATTAAGAACTTGCTTCACAATGTTGTGTACATTTAGTGCTAGCACAGTGCCTAATACATAGCAGACTCTCAGAAACAGTTCCTGGCAAGTTGACTGGCTGGCTGTCTGCCTGGGCATAGACAGGTGGGTGGGTGGATTCGTGGACGGATGCATGGATGGATGGATATTAGGGATAAACTGGGGCATCCCCAGATTTGCTTCTAGTCATGACTCATATACTTAAAACTGGGTTGGTACTAGACTTTCACTGAGCATGTAGGCACAGGGGAATGATGCACAACATATGGAAGACTTTACTTCAGTTCAACTCATACTTTTGTCTAGAATGGACATAGATGTAAGCCATTTCTTGATACAAGCCCTACGTACTATTTCATATTAAGGTTTTTAATTATACATAATAAACCATAATTTCTTCACTTTCTTGATTCAAAAAGCTACAATTATGCAGAGTTATGCATATATATTTATATACATATAATATATGTATATACACACACATACATATATGTGTGTGTGGCTGTGTGTATACACAGAGGGAGATAATGACAGAGATAGACAGAGATTGGATAATAAAATTAAAAATTTTAAAATAAATTTGAACACCCAAACTAATGATAATTGTTAAATTTATTGGAAAAATATTTAAAATGAAAAAGAAACAAGTGGGACAGAATATCAAAGAAGAGAGAAGGATTTTATAAAATTGATTTTTTATTGATTTAAAAAATATATTTTTCTTTTAATTCAAAAGTGGAAGTTGTTTTGCTTCATTGGCCTGCTCACACTAAGACAGGGAATCAAAATTTATTTTTGACTATCCATTAATTGTGAATCAGGGTTTCCAAAATGAGGATGGTGACCAAGGGCTCAAGTTAGGAAATTCTACAAGTTTCAGAAAGGGTATGAAGATAGTTGTTGTTTCAAGTTTCCCAAGAGGTGGGAAGAACAGAGAGAAAATTTCCCTGTAAAAACCCTTGAACAAGCAAAACTAAATAGGTTCAAAATAGATCCAAGTTGTAGACAATGGAAATGACTCTATTTGTAAAATTACATACTTGGTCTTGACCCAAAACAATCATTAAAACAAAAAGAAAAGAAAATCATCCCCATCAGCACAGAATCATTGGATAGATTTTCTTTCCCATGGTCCTAAACTAAATAGCACAGAGTCACTATTTGAGGACATTCTATTCCTTGGTATTATTGGAAATGCACTCAGTTCCTATGGCTCACTTAGAAATATTATGTTCCAAGCCAGCAGTGAACAGTTTTATCCCAGCTAACAGGATACCTGGATTCCACATAACTATAGTACAGTCTCAGTTTCAACATCCTTCACTGAAGGATTCATCTTCTAACTCTTCTCAAATTTTCTGAAAGTCTGTGAATTATTTTAGAATGGGATTCCTTTTGCTTTTGCTTTTTCAATTTAGTGACTGCTGTGAATCTTGATATCAATTCCAAAACTTACTTTCAACTCTTATCCACTTGGAAATTTTTTGTTAAGCCCATGCCTGGAATTAGAGAAATTTTCATGCTTAGTGGAAATGAATGAGTGAATGAAAATGAATGACTGCTTCATGACAAATGAGTACTTTAAATATATAAATAACTAAAAAGAATTATTAATGCACCAGATAAAAGAAGACTTTGTATTTTTATTACCCGTTTTAAATCATTGATAAGTCACACAGTATATTAATGTACAAGAGTGTTTTAAAGGTCTATTACAATCCCAAAACCACCAGGAAGCTAATAATATTGTCAATAGTCACTTTTGAGAAAGAATATTAAGATAGTTATCCTTAAAGGAAGAAAACACAGAGAAGACTTTCCTGTAACAATAGATTTGTTCCTATAGTCTGTGATGCAGGTGCTTTACAATGAAAGGTAGAGTCTTCACTTACATGTTTGTTATTTATTAAGCATTAGTATACATTTTTTTGAAAATCAATCAAGAACAGAAAACTATTTGCTGCATTAAAATACTTTTCTCATTATGTCCTGATCTCTCCCTCATTTTTGTCTATTATTTTTGCAAATTATCATGAAAGATTGTTACATTTTATAATTTTAATTAAAGTCTTGCAAATGAGAGTTAACTAAATGCCAAATATCTGTTCTATTTTTAAAGTCTATCTCAGTAAGTCAAAGTAGTTCAAAGCATAGTACCAGATATAAAATTTCCATAATCTCTTCCTTTACCTCAATAGTGTGCAATTCATACTCATAAATTTTTTGAATTAAAATTTGCTTTAATGATAAATTAGCTCAATTTCCTCATTTTGCAAATGAAAAATATTCTGCCACAGGAAAATTAAAGGACTTTTCCAAGGTTATATAGCCAGTTCCTGGCACAGCTCAGCTGAGCATGGGGTTCCTGACATACACCTCTACAATATTTTTACTTCATTATTTGCTGAGAACATAATTATCTGATTTAGTATTCAAATGATGAATCGGATTTTCACTTCTTACTACAATGTTAAGTGTGCACAGCATAAAGCCATTCAAATCAATATCCTTTTGGCTACTTTTTTTTTTTTCCATTCTGAGGGGAATAATGTATTTTAACTACAAATGCTACATAGAAAATTTTCTCATGCCTGAAAGTTTGCCCTTATTTTATTCACTTGGCACTACGGACACACTTGTAAAGACAGGCTCACATTTAACATCTAAGACTGGTTTTGCTTTTCCACCTCCCCCAGCTTTCCAGATCCTAGAAATAAATGCATATTCAAACTGACAGAAAACTTCATAAATGTAAATTATTGTATTAGTAAACAACATATGCACCTATCCAAATTTCTTAACTACTGAACGGCAATGATAGTGCCCTATAGTAATGACAGTGCCCTATAGTAAATAATAACCTGTACTTTTGTCATCAAAGTAGCATAGCCTTACTAGTTTCCAGCCCTGCTGCCTCTCTTGGAAGCTCCTTCAGAAGATGGGCATCCAACCCAGCAAAGCACATGGTCCTCACATCTCAGTGGACAGTGCCAAGGAACTTGGCCTTCATTTTATAGCACAGTAGTTCTTCAATTGCATTGTGCAGCACATTCAGCAGGGAATCATGTCCAAACATCATGTGCTCAGGCCTATGCCTAAGAGATTCTGATTTATTAGATCTGATCAAGAATGTAAATTTTGAGAAAAGCATCCCCCAGATGATTCTAATAAACACTCCAAGTGGAGAACACTTTGCTATTGGTGATACATCTAGTGTACTCCCACCTCATAGTGCTGCCATCTTCTTCATAAATTGGAGAAACTTTTTGAGTATGTAAGTAGCCATTTGAGAAGATATGAGGAAACAAAGAATTTGTGAGAGCTCACAGAATGTTCTGCACCATGAGTCCAGTAGGGGCTATGATCATCCATTTCTGTACTCAGCACTCTTACTAAGGAGGTATATGGGGGTGGGAGGATAGGGTAGAATATGCATAGCATGCAGCAATGACTGAGTGCCCTCAGCCCTGTGCCAAAGTCTCCAGACAAGCCTCAACATCTAATAGCATTTGAGCCATGAGTCTGAAGAGAAAACTAATGTGTAGGAAAGCTGAGATTCTTTTGATAAACAATAGCTTTGGCAAGTGCCACGATGTGAGAATGGTCCTTCCTTTGCCCAAGACTAAGAGAAAATTAAGATGAACTCTCTGGAAAGGAAGATGATCAGCTGAACAAGGAGAGCCAGGCTGCAATGTGACCACAGGGTAGTGTGATGAGCTCTAATAGGAACAGAAAGGGCCATGTGGCATAGCACTTGTCATCTCTTCATGCATCCAATGAAAAAGCATGTACAATAACTGGGGAATGATATTTGACAAATTATATTGTTATATTGTATGCATGTACAAATATGTAACAACAAATCCCATCAATATGTGCAACTATAATGCACCAATAAAAATACTGGAAAAAAATGTACAAATAGAGTCCAAATTTACAGCTAGAAGACCTGGGTTCAAATCCAGAATCTATCAAATATTGTGGCATTGAGTACATTATTTGTCATCTCTGGGCTCCAGATCCTTTTCTTGAAATGAGAATTGGAATACCTTATTTGGAACTAGTAATAGAAGGTCTGGATGCAGAATATAATGTGGGCCCCTTCATGCTGCTAGTCAATGCACAATCCTACTTCATGTCCTACTTCAAGCACTCACCAGTCTATTGGTCTCTGATGGCATCAATTAATGTGAGACAGTCTTGGGCAAAAATTGAAAAAGCTTGTTACTTTGCAGGGTTGATGTGACAAGTAGAGTGATTTATTGGACTCTTGTTTACAAGCTCTTGTTTATATTTCCTCAACCTTATGTAATTTGTTTTCTTCAATGTTTATATAGCTAGGTTTAGGAGAGTGGGACTCAATGTACTGCAGAACTGACAGAATTACCTTCGATTCTGATTTTACTGGAACATAGGGGCAGATAGGGGGGATGGAGTCCATTAGTTCCTCCAGAAACAAACCCAAATATGTTTGGCATGAGTATACCATCTGACCCCCACCCCACCCCGCCACACACATAGGGACAGTGTATCAAAGAGTCTCAGAGTCTCTGAGAAGTCTAATAATAAAGAAATTTGTACACCACTTAAACCTTTTTACTCTAAAGGGAAGACTTTATTTTTCTCATGAATCTATTGAAATTTCTCTAGCAGTTTATTTATTCCAATATGGGAGTTTTGAGGTATTATATGTGTGCAGTGGCCCCTGGTTCCACCCATAAGGGCCTCTGGGCTCACATGTGATGTACTGTTGTTCAGCTCATTTCCCTCCATGCATTCCAGGATGCAAAAATATGTTATGAGAGCTTCTGTGATAGAAACTATGGGGCCACAGCTGGGGACAAAATGGACGCAATGTATGCTCAAAGGGAGGTTTAGTCACATACACGAATATCAAATTATAAGCTATATTGAGTGACATTAAAGTAGAAGATAATATACTGTATAATGGGGGAAATCAATTTAGATTATAGGCTCAGAAAAGTCCTTTCTGAGAAAGTGGCTTTCAAGCTGAGACTAGAAGTGTGTAAAGTTAATTTTGGTTTCCCCTATGTTTGGAAATTTGTGAGAATTAGAGGAAATGTATGTGGAGTACCCAACACAGTATCTGGCACAAAAGTTAGCAGGCGATTCAGATCCAGCCTGTCCCTGAATCAGTGAATGCCAAGCCAGCCAGTGCTTTAAAGACCAGCTCCCTGAGCTGTGTGTGCTGCCTCAAGCTCTGGTTTTGGTGAGCTGTGCTTGCACTGCTGATTAGCTGAGGACCCGCCTGCCCCACAGCCTCTCTGCTTAGCCTTGACAGAGTATACTCTGTGTGTGAATTTCTGCTCAGATCTGCTTTGCTCAACATTACTCTGCAGAGATGAGCACCCTTTCCCTCTACTCCCCTATGTTCCAGTCCATTTAGTTTGGCTCTGATTCCATGCTTCCCCATCGTGGGTAAAGATTCATTTTCTGGCACCCCAATCCCATGGAATTTCTCTTGAACTAAGACACAGTCATCTCCCCAACCAGAGGTGTCTGCCTTTTTTCCCTCTCTCTCCCAACCACCTTAACCAAGCCAGACCCCTCCCATGTAGGCCCTAGGACTTTGTGTTTCCTGTTTGTACTCACTCTCAGGGTGGGGGGTGGGCACAGGGGGGGGGGGTGACTAATCCTGGATAAATTCATTGAGCCACAACCCAGACCTGTCTTTAGAGTGCTCTCTTCCACTGGTCAGTCTGCCCTTGATGACCTGCTCTCCCACATGGTGAAAGCCTTGTGGGTAACTGTTTAGGTCACAGACTGTTGTTTTCTGGGCCAAGCCTGTACAGGGCAACTTGCTGAAGCAGAGAGGACAGTGGCAATGCTTGGATTTGGGATCAGGTCACACTGGCCTTTGCTGACAGGAATGATGCCATCATCCAGAGTGGACTTGAAATGGATTGGGCCTGGAATAGTTGTCAGAGGATCCAGACTAATTATGAAGAAACCAGAGTTGGTGGGAATGCCATGGGGTTGGAGCTCCCTAATGATATCTTCCAGTCTGTACTGAAGAAATGAAGCCCCATGATCTAGAAGGCTAGGGGAGACTGGAGCAGGTGTTGCCGCCATGAAGTATCCATGGGTTGCTGGTGCTCAGGCAGCAGAAAACAGGGGTGCTGGCAATGCTGCTCCAGCACCTGCCTCCATTCCTCCCAGGCCAAGAGGCAAGCTGTTGTTAGGGCAGCACTACAGCAGAGGGGGCTGTGACCATGGCCTCATGGGCCTTAACTGGGTGGTGTAGGGTATACGTGTAAGAAGAGAACTTAGATATCATCAGAGAATGTTCCATTATGGGAAAGAACATAACACACTCCAATACAGACCAGGAAGACAGTTCTCCTCATTCTTTGTAGTTTCTGATGTTCATGGTTTCCTGGCTGCCAGGAACAAAAGGGGTGGTCATTTATTTTTCTGTCTGAAGCACCCAGACAACAAGGACACAAAAGGCAAGGAAGGAGCACAGGGAAAGGCATGCTTCTAGAAAAGATGACTTTGTTGTTTCCACAGGGGTTTTCTATTTTCACATGCATGTGTAGACAGGCATATCAGATTGTGCTCTGGCAGATATGTCACCTGGCCTGTGTCATCAAAATGTAGCTTATTTCTATACATGTTGTTCTGATAAGGGGAAAAAACTATGTTCTCAAAGTCTGGGTTGACTAGGAAAGGTGCTCATAATAAATTTCTTTATTATGTTGAATATGATTAGTGTGGCTTCCTTTATGGAAGATCCCACAACCAGTAAAAGCCATAATCAGCAAAGTTAGGAATGCATACAAGTGCTTGCACTATATAGACTTCCAACTTTTTCATGATCAATGTCTCCTATCACTGCTCCCATTGGCTGACTTACCAACACTTTGACAGAGTTCTTGCTGTTGCATTATTATCCACCATCACTGCCTTCTTGCTTTTGGAGCAGTCAGAGTGGGCGATGAGAAAAAATAGGGCACATTTGAGAGAAAATAGGTGACTATACAAAAGACAAGCACATTTCTTTGGCTGTCAAAATTAGCAATGAAAATTAAGATTGAGAACATCTGTTTTGATTATGTATGTAGCACAGGCTGTTCTGTTGTTTCACAATTTCTCTCAGTGGGGAAAAAAAAGACAGAAAAGTTAACTTGCAAGTCTCTCACAGTCTGCCCCTGGAGCTAAGTCTAATTTGCTTTTATCGATAAAAAGCTACTATATTGATATTAAATAATCTCCTATGTGCAAATATTATGTAAAATGTTTATAATTCATTTCTCAGGCCCATTATCATGAGATTGAAGAGAATATCCTAAATGCAATAAATAAAAATGACAGCAAAAGTGGGGTTCCCTAAATGTTTAATTGAGCACAGAAACTTTATTTTTCAACCCAGTCATGAATACCATAGGAATGCAAACAGACACTGAGAAAGCTGTTGAGCCTGGACATCCAGGCAGCTGAAGACTTAAAATATTCACCAAGTGTTAGCTACTATAGAAAATTAACCCATAAAACTGAAAGGGCTCTGTGCATCTGCCATCTGCCACTGAGAATGTTGATGTATTTGACTAGGCTCTCCTGGGGTTGTATTGTTTTGTTTTGTTCTCATTTCCTTTTAAAAATAATTGTAGTCAAATTTCCATGTTTACTGTCCCTGAGAATTAAATGTTCATTTTCATTTCCACTAACATCTCTCTCTGTCTGCCTTTCCACTCCCTCTCCCTCTCCCAACCTCTCCCCCACCCCATTATGAATCAAATCCATTTTCTCTAATTATATATTTCTTAAGGTAAACCTCTCCAAGATATTGTCTCTGTTCTTGAGAAATCTATAGTCAAATGTGCCTTAGTTCTATTCCCAGTACTACAAAAGAAAAGAAGTAAGGAAGGGGGGAAAGAAAGAAAGAGAAAGAGAGAGACATGCTAGGCATGGTGCCACAGGCCAAGTCCCAGTTGCTCAGGAGGCTGAAGTAAGACGATTGCTTGAGCCAGGGAACTCAGGGTTAACCTGGGCAACAGTGAGACCCCATCTCTTAAAAAAAAAAAAAAAAATGAAAGATCAATTAATTCAATAATTTATTTTCTAAGTTTAGGTTAAGAAAGGGATTAAAGTTCGTTCTAACAAAATATATATTTAGCCAGGTGTGGTGGCACATGCCTGTAATCCCACCTACTTGGGAGGCTGAGGCAGGAGGGTCACAAGTTCAAAGCCAGCCTCAGCAAAGGTGAGGCACTAAGCAACTCAGTGAGACACTGCCTCTAAATAAAATACAAATTAGGTCTAGGGATGTGGGTCAGTGGTTGACTGCCCCTGAGAGTTCAATCCCTGGTAACCCCCCACCAAAAATATGTATATGTATATATATGTGTATATATACACATATTTAAAATATATTTAGATATATTGCTAGTTTTTATATTAAATATCAAAATTTTCAAATACTTTTCCTATATTTTTTGAGGTGATCATATGAATTTATCTAAATAGTGAAAATTTATACTAATTAGTGAAAAGAATACTTTATTTTTTAATAGTAACCCACTTTCTAATTCATGGGATAAATTTTATTGGTCAAAATGTTTAATCATTTGCATACATTGCTGGATTAAGTTAGCTAAATATTTTTTTGATGTGAATCTTTATTTTCAAATTTATTTTTTATTCTAAGTTGTTAGAAATGAAGGAGAATATATTACATTTCATATTATACTTATAGAGCACATTTTTACATATCTCTGGTTGTATACAAAGTATATTCACACCATTCGTGACTTCATACATGTACTTAGGGTAATGATATCCAATTCATTCTACCATCTTTCTTTTTTTCCTTCACCCTTTTGCCCCCTCCCTATTCCTCCCTCCCCATTGGCCATTCTAGTGTTCCTCTAATCCTCCTATGCTCCCCATCCCAACCCCATTGTGAATTAGCCTCCTTATATCATTTGGCATTTGGATTATTGGGATTGGCTAACTTCATTTAGCCTTATATTCTCTAACTTCATCCATTTACCTGCAAATGCCATGATTTTATTCTCTCTTGGTGCTAAGTAATACTCCATTGTATATATATACTACATTTTCTTTATCCATTCATCTACTGAAGGGCATCTAGGTTGGTTCCACAGTTTAGCTATTGTGAATTGTGCTGCTATAAATATTGATGTGGCTGTGTCCTGGTAGTATGCTGTTTTTAAGTCCTTTGGGTATGGACTGAGGAATGGGATAGCTGGGTCATAAGGTGGTTCCATTCCAAGTTTTCCAAGGAATCTCCATACTGCTTTCCATATTGGCTGCACCATTTTGCAGTCCCACCAACAATGTATGAGCGTGCCTTTTTCTCCACATCCTCACCAACATTTATTGTTGTTTGTGTTCTTAATAGCAGACATTCTGACTGGTATGAGATGAAATCTTAGAGTGGTTTCTATTTGCATTTCTCTAATTGCCAGAGATGTTGAACATTTTTTCAAGTATTTGTTGATTGATTGTATATCTTCTTCTGAGAAGTGTCTGTTCAGTTCCTTGGCCCATTTATTGATTGGGTTATTTTTGTTGTTGTTGTTAAGATTTTTTAATTCCTTATATATTCTAGAGATTAGTGCTCTATTTGACATGCATGTGGTAAAAATTTGTTCCCAATTAGTAGGCTCTCTATTCACCTCACTGATTGTTTCTTTTGCTGAGAAGAAGCTTTGTAATTTGAATCTATTCCATTTATTGATTCTTGATATTAATTCTTGTGCTACAGGAATCTTATTAAGAAATTTGGGGCCTAATTCAACATATTGGAGATTAGAGCTTACTTTTTCTTCTATTAGGTGTAGGGTCTCTGGTCTAATTCCTAGATCCTTGATCCACTTTGAGTTGAATTTTGTGCATGGTGAGAGATAGAGGTTTAATTTCATTTTTTTGCATATGGATTTCCAGTTTTCCTGGCGCCATTTGTTGAAGAGGCTATCTTTTCTCCAATATAAGTTTTTGGCGCCTTTGTCTAATATAAGATAACTGAAATTATATGTGTTAGTCTCTGTGTCCTCTATTCTGTACCATTGGTCTACCAGCCTATTTTGGTGCCAATACCATGCTGTTTTTGTTACTATTGCTCTGTAGTATAATTTAAGGTCTGGTATAGTGATGCCACCTGCTTTCCTCCTCTTGCTAAGAATTGCTTTAGCTATTCTGGGTCTCTTATTTTTCCAGATGAATTTCATGACTGCTTTTTCTATTTCTATGAGGGATGTCATTGGGATTTTGATTGGTATTACATTAAATCTGTATAGTGCTTTTGGTAATATGGTCATTTTGACAATATTAGTTCTGCCTATCCAAGAACAGGGTAGATCTTTCCATCTTCTAAGGTCTTCCATAATTTCTTTCTTTAGTGTTCTGTAGTTTTCATTATAGAAGTCTTTCACATCTTTGGTTAAGTTGATTCCCTTCCCAAGTATTTTTTTTTTTTTTAAATGCTATTGTAAACGGGGTAGTTTTCCTCATTTCCTTTCCAGAGGATTTGTCACTCATATATAGAAATGCCTTAGATTTATGGGTGTTGATTTTGTATCCTACTACTTTGCTGAATTCATTTATGAGTTCTAGAAGTTTTCTGGTGGAATTTTTTTGGACTTCTAGGTATAAAATCATATTGTCAGCAAATAATGATAATTTGAGTTCAACTTTACCTATCTGTATTCCTTTAATTTCTTTCATCTGTCTTACTGCTCTGGCAAGCATTTCAATTACTATGTTGAATAGAAGTGGTGAAAGAGGGCATCCATGTCTTGTTCCAGTTTTTAGAGGGAATGCTTTCAATTTTTCTCCATTTAGAATAATGTTGGCCTGGGGATTAGCATAAGTAGCTTTTACGATGTTGAGATATGTTCCTGTTATCCCTAGTTTTTCTAGTGTTTTGAACATGAAGGGGTGCTGTATTTTGTCAAATGCTTTCTCTGCATCCATTGAGATAATCATATGGTTCTTATCTTTGAGTCTATTGATGTAATGAATTCCATTTATTGATTTCCATATGTTGAACCATCCTTGCATCCCTGGAATGAACCCCACTTGATCATGTTGTATTATATTTTTAATATGTTTTTGTATCCATTTTGCCAGAATTTTATTGAGAATTTTTGCATCTATGTTCATTAAAGATATGGGTCTAAAGTATTCTTTTTTTGATGTGTCTTTGCCTGGTTTGGGGATCAGGGTGATATTGGCCTCATAGAATGAGTTTGAAAGTGCTCCCTCTTTTTCTATTTCCTGAAATAAATTGAAGAGTACTGATATCAATTCTTTTTTTAAAGGTCTTGTAGAACTTTGCTGTGTATCCATTAGGTCCTGGGCTTTTCTTGGTTGGTAGGCTACTGATGGCATCTTCTATTTCATCGCTTGAAATTGGTCTGTTCAAATTATGTATATAAAAAAATTATGTATATCATCCTGCTTTAGTTTGGGCAGATCATATGACTCTAGAAGTTTGTTGATGCCTTTGGTGTTTTGTATTTTGTTGGAGTACAAGTTTTCAAAATAATTTCAAATTATTTCCTGTATTTCTGTAGTGTTGGTTGTGATATTTCCTTTTTCATCACATATGTTAGTAAGTTCAGTTTTCTCTCTCCTTCTCTTTGTTAGCCTGGCTAAGGGTCTGTCAATTTTATTTATTTTTTTCAAAGAACCAACTTTTTGTTTTGTCAATTTTTTCAATTGTTTCTTTTGTTTCGATTTCATCAATTTCAGCTCTGATTTTAATTATTTCCTGTCTTCTACCACTTTTGGTGTTGGATTGTTCTTCTTTTTCTAGAGCTTTGAGATGTAATTTTAAGTCATTTATTTGTTGACTTTTTCTTCTTTTGAGGAATGAACTCAATGCAATGAACTTTCCTCTTAGAACTGCCTTCATAGTGTCCCAAAGATTTCGATATGTTGTGTCTGTGTTCTCATTCACCTCTAAGAATTTTTTAATCTCCTCTTTAATGTCATCTGCAACCCATTGTTCATTTTGTAGCATATTATTTAGTCTCCACGTTTGGAGTAGCTTTTATTTCTTATTTTATCATTGATTTCTAATTTAATTCCATTATGGTCAGATAGAATGCAGGGTAGTATCCCTACTTTTTTATATTTGCTAAGAGTTGTTTTGTAAACTTAACACACACACAAAAAAAAAAAATAAATGGGCTAAGGAATTGAAAAGACACTTCTCAGAAGAAGATACACAATTAATCAACAAATACATGAAAAAATGCTCAACATCGCTGGCAATTAGAGAAATGCAAATCAAAACTACTCTAAGATTTCATTTCACTCCAGTCAGAATGGCAGCCATCAAGAACACAAACAACAATAAATGTTGGAGAGGATGTGGGGGAAAAGGCACACTCATACATTGCTGGTGGGACTGCAAAATGGTGCAACCACTCTGGAAAGCAGTATGGAGATTTCTTGGAAAACTGGGAATGGAACCACCCTATGACCCAGCTATCCCACTCCTGGGTCTATTCCCAAAGGACTTAAAAACAGCATATTACAGTGACACAGTCACTTCAATGTTTATAGCAGCACAATTCACAATAGCTAGGTTGTCCCTAGATGTCCCTCAGTAGATGAGTGGATAAAGAAAATGTGGTATATATACAAAATGGAATTTTGTATATATACAAACCTAGATGTCCCTCAGTAGATGAGTGGATAAAGAAAATGTGGTATATATACAAAACGGAATTTTACTCAGCAATAAAAGAGAATAAAATAATGACATTTGCAGGTAAATGGATGAAGTTGGAGAATATAATGCTAAGTGAAATTAGTCAATCTCAAAAATCCAAATACTGAATGTTTTCTCTGATATAAGGAGGCTAGTTCACAGTGTTGTTGGATGGGGGTACATAGGAGGATTAGAGGAACACGAGAATGGTCAAAGGAAAGGGAGGGTAAGGGAGGGAGCAAGTTGGGAGAAGGGGGGGAAAGAAAAAAAATTGGTGGTTGAATGAGATGGATATCATTATCCTAAATGCAGGATTGAAGATCTGAATGGTATTTATATACTTTGTATACAAACAGTTGTATGTAAAAAGATGCTATATATGTGCATTATGAATTGTAATACATACTACTATTATAAATAAAAAAAGAAAAAGTAAAGAAAGAGTTGTTTTGTGTTATAGTATATGGTCTATTTTAGAGAAGGATCCATGTGCTACTGAGAAGAAAGTGTATTCACTTGTTGAAGGATGACATATTCTATATAAGTCAGTTAAGTCTAACTTGTTTATTGTATATTTGAGTTCTACAGTTTCTTTGTTCAGTTTTTGTTTGGAAGATCTAGCCAGTGGTGAAAGGGGTGTGTTAAAGTCACCCAGAATTATTGTGTTGTGGTCAATTTGACTCTTAAACTTGAGGAGAGTTTGTTTGATGAACATGGATGCTCCATTGTTTGGGGCATATATATTTATAATTGTTAAGTCTTGTTGGTGTATGGTTCCCTTGAGCAGTATATAGTATCCTTCTTTATCCCTTTTGATTGACTTTAGCTTGAAGTCTACTTTATTTGATATGAGGATGGAAACTCCTGCTTGTTTTCTCAGTCCATGTGAGTGGTAGGATTTCTCTCAACCTTTTACCCTCAGCCTAGGGATGTCTTTTCCTATAAGATGAGTCTCTTGGAGGCAGCATATTGTTGGGTCTGTTTTTTTGATCCAGTCTGCTAGTCTATGTCTTTTGATTGGTGAGTTTAGGCTATTAACATTCAGAGTTATTATTGAGATATGTTTTGTATTCCCAGCTATTTTTGTTTTTTTTCGGTATTTACATTGATATGGTTTCTCTTCTGATTGTTTTTTTCCTTTAGTGTAATACCTCCCTCTGTTGATTTTCATCATTGTTTTTCTTTTCCTCTTCATGGAATATTTTGCTGAGGATGTTCTGTAGTGCTGGCTTTATACTTGTAAATTCTTTTAACTTTTGTTTATCATGGAAGGTTTTTATTTCGTCCTCGAATCTAAAGCTTAATTTTGCTGGTATAAGATTCTTGGTTGGCATCCCTTTTCTTTCAGAGCTTTGAATATGTTGTTCCATGATCTCCTAGCTTTGAGTGTCTGAGTTGAAAAATCTGCTGTGATACGAATTGGTTTCCCCCTATATGTGATCTGATTCCTCTCTTTTGCAGCCTTTAAAATTCTATCCTTGTTCTGTATGCTAGGCATTTTCATTATAATGTGTCTTGGTGTAGATCTGTTGTAATTTTGTACATTTGGTGTCCTATAAGCCTCTTGTATTTGGTTTTCCAATTCATTCTTCATGCTTGGGAAATTTTCTGATATTATCTCATTTAAGAGGTTGTGCATTCCTTTGGTTTGAAACTCTATGCCTTTCTCTATCCCAGTTACTCTTAGATTTGGTCTTTTGATGCTGTCCTATACTTCTTGGATATTCTGTTCATGGTTTCTTACTATCTTCATTGTGTGATCAACTTTATTTTTAAGATTATATACTTTGTCTTCATTGTCTGAAGTTCTTTCTTCCAGTTGATCTAGTCTGTTGGTGATGCCTTCAATTGTGTTTTTTATTTGGTTAATTGTTTCCTTTATTTCAAGGATTTCTGGCTGGTTTTTTTCAGAGTTTCTATCTCTTTTTTGAAGTAATCTTTTGCTACCTGTATTTGCTCTCTTATATCTTTGTTGTAGTGGTCAATTTTTGCCTGTATTCGCTCATTTAGGTCATTCTTTGATTCACAGATCATTTTATTTATGAACCTTCTGAACTCGTTCTCTGACATTTCATCAACTTCGCTGAGCATGGGTTCTGTTATTGTAGAATCCTGGTTTGTTTGGGGTACTTTCCTCCCTTGTTTTTTCATGTTTTCTATTTGCCTTACTTTCTTGCAGTGTAGATCTGAGTTATTACAGTTTCTTCCCTATATTCTTATAATATCCTTGTAGGTTGTCTGTGCCTCCCCTTAATGTTGGGCTATCAGAACCTGCTGCTGTCCCTCAACGTATGCTACCTGGGGCTGGGTCCACACAGGTTGGTGTGGGTTGAACTGGTTGAATCAGTACTCCTATGGTGGTCTGCTGGTTGGAAGAGGCAGTCCTCTGAGCAGAGGTCAGTGAAGCTGTCCTAGACTCTCCTGAGCTCTGTGGGTGTGGGCTGGGCTGACCTGGGCCCTCCTGTGCTTGGGCAGAGGTTGGCAGAACTTCCCTGAGCCTGGCCACACTCAAGGGGATGTCAGCGGGACTGACTTGGGGCTAGCTGCACTGGGCTGAAAGTCAGGTGGACTGACCTTGGCCTGGTGGCACTCTAATGTAGGTCCCCAGGACTGCCCTGAGCCTCCCTGAACTCAAAGCAGAGTTGGTGGGTCTGTCCTTGCTGGCTCCTGCTCTGTGGTAGAGGTCTCGGGACTGGCTAGAGCCTGGTTGCACACCAGCGGGGGGTCAGCGGGACCAAACTGGTGCTGACCGCGCTTGGGTGAAGGTCAGCGGGACTGACCTGGGCCCGCCTGGACTCAAGCAGAGTTGGCCGGTCTGTCCTTGCTGTCTCCTGCTCTGGAGCGGAGGTGGTATTTACTATTTTTCAAATTTTTCAAATTTTCTCATCCTTCTTAAATTGATTATAATAGATATTATTTTCATATATATATCAAATTTATATAAATTTCAAATAAATTGGCAAAATGTATCCACTTAAGTAGAAATGTGGAAATATTGAAGTTTTTTCAACAGAATGGTACAATGTTCAGGGATGTTGTACAAGATGAATTGGATCAGGCTTTTTAAAATATTCCTCTTTATTGGTTGGCTATTTAGATGGCAACCGTCAAAATCATTTTTGAAATGGTTATACTCAGCTTCACCCACATCTAAATCCATTCAGAACGTTATTGATCTTCTAATTCTTAAAAAATCTTTAATTAGCATCTTCTATCCTGTGGCCTGTTGGTTTAGTAAATGATATTTTAAAGAAAACTTCCAGGGATGGTCAATATCCCATTGTTGACTGTCATACTAGTGCATCTTCAGGCCTTTGCATGTGGCTCTACCCCAGAGCACTAAGTGGTGTTTGCTGCAACCCTGGGGGTGTTGGACATTGTTTTTCAAGGACTGAGAACTCATTCAAAGTATCAGATTGGTGGTAGTATTCTTAGAGTCAAATGACTTCTGCATAGACATTATTTCTATGTACACAAAGGGAGTATTTATTTACTAGTCACCACCAACTGAGTGATGCAGTGTAACTAAAATTGGGTATTTGTGAATGAAATGACCATCATCAGATTCTGAGGATACAAAATCAGAAGCTCCCCAACAAGTCTAACTGTCATGCCTCAACTGGAAGTATTGCTTATCTCTTATTGTGTGCACAAGCACACTTGGAGAGTCAGGGTCTCCATGGATTTCTGGATTGAGGGTTCATTATTATTGTATCATTTCTGTTGATTTTAGTTTATTGTGGTTGTCAGTTGCAGCTATTATCATGTAAACTGCCATCAGTTTTGCTTAATCATCAATTCCATTTGTCCTGGGTTATCTAGATGACCCGATAGCATGTCAAGTACATACTTGTATAAACAGTTCTTGGAGACTATCATTTTCTAATAACTAGACCTTAAGATGTACTGTAGTTTGAATATGAACTATTCATGCATTTAATGCGAAAGCAGATATTCACACAGCTTGATCCCACAGTGATGTTTCATTGTTTTCACAGTTGCCTTGCCATTCCATCTCCTCTATCCCACTTGAAAATGGAGATAGGTTGGCTGTGAAGTTATTTGCCTTGTTGTAATCAGACTAAAGTAACAGCTTTTGTGGATTACACTTTAGAAGACTAAGGGTTAACATTCTATGATTTAAAAATGAAGTGGACATGAGTGAACATTCCATATTAAACAATTCCATCTTCTCTTTAAAATACAGATTAAATGAATGTTTCCTTGTGACCCATTTCCAAAAGTGAGGCTAATTTTAAAATTAGCTTCTGTGATTTTCTTTGAAAGGGAATGGCCAGATCATCACCACAGATTTATTTACTGCAATAGAAACATTTCACAGGAGAAAGATACAGTACACCAACGGGAAATAGAAATGGAAAACTGAATAAAAAGTACAAAGCCTTGAGTTGTGGCATTTGAGGGTAGAGGTTCCCTTTTCTCTGCTGCAGTCACATTACAGAGGATCACCCATTGAATGCCTTCCTTCTTATTCTTTTGGAGAGTTTAACTCTCTATGCTGGTTAAAGAAATGGGTTTTTTAAAGTATGCAGGAAAAGTCATTTCAAAAGATCAATTCCTGAACCCAGAAATGATAAGGAAACATTGTGTGGACAATCACATTGTGTGCAGTACACATTAGAATGTATTTTTCTGCATGCCTATTTGACTGTGGGTAGACTTTTCTGGCTTGGAGAACATTTGTCATCACCCGAGTTAAATAATGCAAATGACAGAAGGCTCTGTGGGGACTGTTCAGTTCCTTTGACCCATCCCATGCTGAGAGGACTTGGTTGGGTTCAAAATACCATCCTATCAATCTTATCCCTGCTGTTTATCTGAGTTTTACTTCTATAAAGGAAGCTGAAGCTTAGAGTGAGAAGGGAACTAGGAAGATTATTTTCCTGCAGCTTGAGCTGGACTTCACACCGCTCTGAATCTAAAGATAGAGATGCTACCAACCAAGGTTGAGAGTCAGAATAAAGTTTAGGCCCAAATAATACATCTTTGATGGTCTTTCACTAAAATATGTACTCTTCAATGAGAATCATAAAGGATGCACATAGATTCCCTTGAATTTTGTTTGAGTTAGTTTTTATTCTAGAAATACATCAGAGAATGAAAATATCAATTATAAAGAATTAAATAGTACTGAGTCAACATTGTGATCAAACTCCATTGACTAAATTAGTAGAAATGATAATATTTTTTATTTGTTCTTTTTAGCTATACGTGACAACAGAGTGTATTTTGACATACATACATGGAGTATAACTTATTCTAATTAGGATCCCATTCTTGCAGTTGTACATAATGTGGAGTTTCACTGGTTGAATATTCATATATTAACACAGGAAAGTTATGTCCACTTCATTTTACTCTCTTTTCTATTCCCATCCTCCCTCCCTTTCCTTTATTCCCCTTTGTCAAATCCAATGAACTTCTATTCCTATTGCCTCCCACTGTGTGTTAGCATCCAAGCATCAGAGAGAACATTTGGCCTTTGTTTTTTGTGATTGGTTTATTTGACTTAGCATGATATTCTCCAGTTCCATCCATTTACTGTCTTAAATGCCATAATTTCATTCTTCTTTATGGCCAAGTAATATACCATTGTGTGTATATAACACATTTTCTTTATCCATTCATCTGCTGAAGGGCACCTATGTTGGTTTCATAACTTAGCTATTGTGAATTGAGCTACTATAAACATTGATGTGGCCATATCCCTATAGTATGCTGGTTTTAAGTCCTTTGGGTATATACTGAGGAGTGGGATAACTGGGTCACATGGTGGATCTATTCCAAGTTTTCTGAGGAATCTCCATACAGCTTTCCATAGTGGTTGCACCAATTTTCAGGCCCACCAGCAATGTATGAGGGTACCTTTTTCCCCACATCCTCACCAGCATTTATTGTAGCTTGTATTCTTGATAATTGTCACTCTGAATGGAGTGAGATGGAATCTTAGTGTAATTTTAATTTACATAGAAATGATAATCCTTGAATTCAATTCTCTTTGCTCTCAGATTTTAAATTGCTGACTGCTCCTTGTATAAGTAAGATATCTAAATCGAACCTTGAGTTCTTCCTAGAAAACAGAGTTGGTACAGTGAGGGAGTGAGTGCATGGGCTCTGGAGTCAGCCTGGGATGGAAGCCCAGTTCCCCACCCCTCGCTTGCAGCTGTTTAACCTGAGGCATAGCAGTTCACACACTGCTCTATGACTCAGGATCTGTGTGTGAAGTATGATTGCCACAAAACTGCCTCCTGGTGCTGTTGTGAGTTTAAAATGAGGCAGTGAGTGCCAAACCCTTAACACAGGGCCTCCTGCAAAGAAGCACTCAATAAGTGTTAGTTATTAAAAACAATCTTGAAGAGGGTTTGTGAAAATTGTTATAGATATGTGTTGGGCCTGCATTGGAAACTGAAAGCCCATGAATAAAGACAGTTGAAAATCCTTTTACAAATGTGACTTTGAAACCTCAGCTCCATTTTAAAAGAGTTTACTTTTCAATTATGATTTTCTCTGATTCCTTTCCTGAATGTTTGTTCCCCCTATGTTCAATCAGCCCATGCTTCAGTCTTTTCATTTCAGAGAGTCAGTGTGGCTAAATCCAAATCAGCCCACCTTTCATGACCAGTGTCCTCATCAAAGCCTAATGGATTGTCAGACGATGAGAAGGGTAACCAGGGCCTAATAATCTCTTGCTGGGAGTAAGAGTTCAGAAACAAATACAGGCTGGGGTAGATTCTTCATTATATTCTGGTTTAACATAATATCTGAATTGACCAATCAACCACCAACAGAGGTGATAATTTTTTAATTATTGCAAAGAATGAAAAGATACATGGTAGTCCTTTTCTTAAATATCTCTAAGCTCCCATACACCTGCAGAAGTGAACATTTATGGATGGAACTGGAGACTATATCATGCTAAGTGAAATCAGACAATCCCAAAAAACAAAAGGCTGAATATTTTCTCTGATGTGTGGATGCTAATTCACAATGGTGGGGAGGGGAATAGAAGCACTTTGGATTAGGCAAAAGGGAATGAAGGGAAGGGAAATGGAATGGGAATAGGAAAGACAGTAGAATGAATCAGACATTACTATCCTATGTGCATATATGATTACATGACCAATGTAATTCTATATCATGTACAATTAGAAGGATGAGAAGTTATACTCCATATATGTATAATATGTCAGAATACATTCTACTATCATGTATAACTAATAAGAACAAATACAAAAAAGAAGTGGCTATTTACTTCTTTATTTTTAAAATTTTTCATTATTCTCAAGTTTAGTAACATAAAATGTTCTGCAAGATTGTTTACTGCAAGTTGGGGAGCATTTTCTTTCAGAAAAATTGTATAGAAAATGTTGACCTATTGAGGGAAGCCCACAGAGTATCTGGTAAGGTTCCAGTTTCAAAGTTCTGGTATATAGCTCTGTGGGAGCCAGTCACCCAGAGTGTCAGAGATGCCTTGCTGGTTCATTTCTTCACCTTCCCTTGGCAGCAGACAGATAAGGCACCCTGCCAGCTCCAGGTACTTACAGCAGCTATCCCAAAGAAACTGTGTTCTATCTAAAGGTGAGAGGATGGTGGATGATTCCCAGAGATGCTAAGAATGGAAAATACAGAGCAGTTCATTATAAGCAAAGGATAGCCAGGGGCTTAGGACTTGTCACCTGTCACTTTTAATTTTGGACTGATTCTTTGAAAGTCTCCTTTCTGTCCTACAGGACACGGAGGGTCAAAGTCCTCTTTCCTTTTCAATTGCCCTAATTTGTTGCCTCTGACTAGGATTTCTCGCCACCTTGGGTTCACAGAATAGAATAGTATTCAAGTTCTCTTCACCTTTGCCTTATGAAATATGGCCCCTTCTCAGAAAGTCTGAGGAATTTTACTCCAAGTGATAAAAGAAAGTTGCCTAGAAATAAAAAGTCCCTCATTCTACCTGATGACTTCCATTTGCACCCCACATAACTCTTCTTCTCTCCCCTCCTCTCTTTTTTCTCCTCTCCTCTCTTTGTCTTTTTCACTTTGATCTGAGAGAGATAAAGCTCCTATGATATGACTTAGGGTACAAAATGGACTCATTTAACTCAACTTTTGCATGCATATCATTGTCACCAGAATGGCTGGACCTTCTAAGTTCCTTAGCCCTGATGAGGAGTGTGGTCCTGGACATAAGGATGTGAGATGGAGACTGGAGATATTGTAGAGTAGAGCAGCACTAAGAGCAAGGAACTACACACATTTAAGAAGAGAATGTTAAAGAACTCTAACGCATATTGTTTCTCTCATTCCCTAAAAACCAGGTTTGGAGTTATCCCTAGGTGAGGTAAAAGGAGAAAAAAATTATTGTGGGTGGTAAGATCTGCAAAAATGAAAGCCTTGAAGAGAGGAGGGAAAATTCTCACAATCTTCCCTACATGGAAATCTATCTTCACCCCTTCCATTTGTTGGTCGCTTTAATCTTTCTGGAGTAGCACATTTTAAGTTTGTAGAAGACTTTAATAGTTTCCAAAGTGGTTTCCAATACCACATTTCTTTAGATTCATAACAGTTGTGGAAGGTAGGCAAAGGATCTAGGATGCCTTATTTTATTGATGAAGAAAGTGGGATCCAAAAAGATGCAGGTGTCAAAGATCATTCAGAGAATGTATCTGGGGCTGGAACTTTAACTCGTCCTTCATTTTCCTCCCTTCACATTAGAATTCTTTCTCATAATTCTAGTCTTGACTCATGTGATTGGCAAAATACATTAATGTAAGTTTAAATATTTTATATTTTAAAAATCTGAACTACACAACAGTTTCGACTAGAGCAGGAATTAATTTTCCTTCAGCTTTCCTTGGCATTGTACTATTACCTTAAATTCTGTTTTTGTAAGAATAAACCATAAATAATTCATTCATTTGAATTATTTGGAAGAGCTAAGAAGAAGGGCTAAAGCCTCAGCTAATTTATACCACTAGAATATGAATAGAAAACTTCAGTCTGTAAAAATGGCTGGGTTGAAAATGATTTAAGTCAGAACACTGACTCATCTTGAGAAGCTCAGCTGGATTTTGTTTTGTAATTTAATTAAAAATAGACCCAATTGATAGAAATAAAGTTACTCTTTCATTATAAACAAGCCTCCAGTCATTGGAATAAATTCCATGAACTGGAGATGGGGAATAAATATTTGTTGTTTAGGGGATGGTTATCTAGGTTTGATTATCTCTACTGCTGCCTCCCATCCTTCTGTTTTGAGGTTTTGCAGCTTATTATTGGTATTCTATCAGAGACCGAACAGGGAAACTATTACCAAATAGAGCTCACAAAGCTGTATTTGTCACTGCATTGACTGGTCTCAAGAAAAACTGGGGGTTCCAAGAGACAATTAATGGAGTATACCAAGGTGAAATTTGGGAGTTAAGAAGTTTGGAAGCTATCTGGTGACCCAAGCAGTTATTGTCTTCGGAGAGACATTATCAATCTCTATTTGAGTATGTATTTTCTATAATCTTAATAGAAATAGAACTTTCTTCTGATTGCTTTTCTAATTTTTTAAGTGGCTTATGTGGACTATATAATCTGATGTGGACTTTTTTTACAAATTAGGTATAATACTTAAAGAATTACCAATGCCAATCCATAACTGCTAAATTATACTTACTGATTTTTGTGATTCCAAGTGATTCATTTTCCCATTGCATTACATTGCAGAACAAATAAGAGTTTTCAAAATAAAAAGAAACTTTTCTCAAAATGGTTTTACTGCCCAGTTTAATATTTTTAAATTCAACAATTCCTGTATCATGATTCTGTTAACTTGCATTTTGGTTTATACTATTATTTATTATTTACTTATTTATCAATTTTGTGGTATTGAAATCAAACCCAGGGCCTCCTGCATGCTAGGAAAGTACTCTACTACCAAGGTACCCCCCCACCCTAATGTTTATATTATTCTTGTATTTTAAGACATCTTAAGAAGTGTGTAAAGTATAAAGAATAACAAATGCCTCCGTTTCCATTCTCCATAATCAATAAATGTTATTTTTTGTAATATTTGCTCCAAGTCCCATTTTCTCCAGGAAATAAAATATTATAGATAAAATTAGAGACTCTGGCCATGAATCTGGCATTCTTTCGATCTCTTTTCAATCTTTTTCTACAAATACATGTATATCCATAAATAAAACATAGTATACTTTTATTTGTATAAGTGAAATCAAATTTTTTCTCTATAACTTGCTTTTTATACTATTATTTCTTTAAGATCAGTTCTTGGAAGAAAGAGAGGGGGGGGAGAGAGAGAGGGAGAGAGAGAGAGAGTGTTTGTGTGTGTGTGTGTATGTGTGTTAGACAAATGCTCTACCACTGAGCCCAGCCCTATTTGGGATGAAGGAGTTCATTCCTTTTAATGGAAACACTGCAGCAGCAATATTTGGGAATTGAGGTAGTAGTACTCCCCAGAGAACTACCAAAAGCAAGATCATTAAGGTAGGAATTACTACTATCAAAGCAGGACACAAAATATGGGCCCCAATGTTGGAATTAAATGCCAGATGAGTCAACTATGTCACTAACAGTGCAGAAATACTGGAGATATTCAGAGTGAAAGATCAATTTCAACCTTATTAGGGAATTAATATCCTAAATGTTAAAAAATTATATCTACAGTATGAATTAATCCTTGATAATTAATGTAAGCTGAAAAATCATTATATCCATTTTGATATTTTAAAATGTCATTGTGATAATACACATTTTACTTAGATTATGTGCTTGTTAATCTAGGTAGGTAAGAAAGACACCTGTGAAATATAGTTTTAAAATCGCTGATAGCTTAACTACCATGATCTGATTTTCCCCAGCTCCTTTTCCTTAAACATGTTTCTACCCACACTGTCTATAAAGTTTCATATTAGCAAAATATGCCTGCAATGAGAAATTTTTGAGAGATGCATTAATGAGATTTTAAGTATAAGCATTATTCAAATGGTTGTGTTAAGAGCTAATAATTCTCACTAGCTAGAATATTAAGAATGTAGAGAATCAAACCCACAAAGAAATCATTAATTTCACAATTTTATGTAATATTCCAAGTCATGTATAATTTTACTTCTGCTCTTCTGTTCGATAATAATGACTTTTAAATTTTGATTGATGCCAAATAAATAGTATGAATTACAAACTTTGTATGTGTGGACAAATATTCACATAGAAACTTACTTTCCCTCACATAATTTATATTACATTAAAGTTGAAGTGTAACATAGTAATCTTAAGTCAAAATATTGATTTTTATTATACATAATAGCTAATGTTTATTCATTGCTTATAAGCCAGGCATCGTCCTTTTTTCTTTGCATGCATTACTTCTAATTATCTCCAAACTTAGCTCAATAGATACTATTTTTTATACCTTTATTTTTTTATTTATGTGGTGCTGAGGATCAAACCCAGGGCCTCACACATGCAAGACCAGTATTCTACCGCTGAGCCATAGCCCCATACTATTACAATAGCCATACTATTGATCCTACCTTACAGTTTTAAAAACTAAGGCCTAATGATAGTAAGTAACCCAAGGCAGTACAACTGTATGTGATAGTGATCCAAGCCTACCTTTGTCAGACTCCAAAGCTGGTGCACTTTCTATCACACCATAATGCTCATTAGGAACGTGCAAAGGCTCAATAGACTAATACCTTCTGTGAGATGCACTTTTGGTCAGATTGTCTGGACTCAAGCACCAACTTAACTTTCATGTGAACTTGGACATATTGTTTAACCTCTTTTTGTTTCGGTCTCTTTATAGAGATGTTTATAAAGGCTAGATCAGTTAATATTTCTGAATTCTTTAAAAAAAGTGCCTAGCACATACTAGGTATTAAATATTAATTGTTATTAGTACTATCAACTATTTCCCTCAATCCTCAATACTTATGGAGATGTCATGTACTTTTTATGTTGTTGAATGTGTAAACAAAAAAATGTTTGTACATATGTCATAGAAATTAAGGATTGATAAGAATTATTTATTTATTTATTTTGGGTACCAGGGATTGAACCTTAACCATTGAGCCTCATCTTTAGCCCTTTTTTATTTTAATTTTGAGGCAGGGTCTTACTAAGTTGCTGAGGCCTGGCTTTATACTTATAATCTTCCTGCCTCAGTCTCCCCAGTTGCTGGGATTGCAGGCATGCATCACCACTCTTGGCTTGATAATAATCTTGTTTAGCTCAGGAGAGAAACTACAAAAAGGGCTCCAGTAAATAAAGTTAAAAATATCTACAAAAAGGAAACACCTCATTGCAAAACTTAATTTTCCAAACCAACAGAAAATAATCTCTCTGAACACACATAGATTCCTGTATAGGGAGGAACTACCCATGAGGAGACACCAAAGGAAATAGATAGAATAGTATGTCACATAATGACATTTTGGTCAATATCAGGCCAAATATAGAATGGTCATCCAAAAAGTTATAATGGAACTGAAAAGATTCTACTTTGCCTAGTGACATCAAAGCCATCTTTGTGTAAGCACACCTATGATGTTTGCATAATGAGGAAACTTCTCACAAAGATATCTCTGTCATTAAGTGACACATGTATTATATCTGTGAGACATATATAGATACATCAATTAAGCCCAAGATGTTGGTAAACTCTGATGGTCTATGTCTTCCCTTTATTTGTTCCTATTGTTACCCATGTGTTATTTTCCATAGAGTGAGGATTTGATGAGTAGTTAGTGACTGTGGGAAACTCCCCCCTCCCTTTTTTTTTTTTTTTTTTTTTTTTTTTTTGTACCGGGATTGAACTCAGGGGCACTTGACCACTGGGCCACATCCCCAGCCCTTTTTTGTATTTTATTAGAGACAGGGTCTCACTGAGTTGCTAAGTGCCTCACTGTTGCTGAGGATGGCTTTGAACTTGATATCCTCCTGCATTAGCCTCCCAAGTGCTGGGGCCCAGCTAAACTTCCCCTTTTGTAAAATTCTGATCTAGGAATAATTATTTAAAGGGATGGGAGTGGGTAAACATTAGGGGGTCTATTATGGGTGCTATAATCTCAATTGTATGTATCAAATGAGTGATGCCCGAGCCTCAAAGATCCAAATAAGAACTAGAGGGATTTTTGTTTCATCCATTTTTTTTTATGTCTTCTGCAGGATGTAATACAATGTCCTGCACAGAATAGATAACAATTGTTGAACTAGATCATAGTTTATTCTTTTAAAAATTCCCTATGGTATTCCTAATTTCTACTCTGCTTAAAAATAATTTTATTTAGTTTTATGGCAATGATGTATTAAGTTTAGCACTGAAGAAATTGAAACAAGTTCTGGCTCCACTATTGTACTAACTGGGTGATCTACCCAGGTCCCTTGAGCTTTGGGGCCTGTGTCACAGTTCTTATCCATTTCCTTCTATTATATTCCTTGTACATATTGAAATATAATAAGATCACATTAAGCTTTTTTTTTAGTTGTAGATAGACACAATACCTTTATTTTATATATTTATGTGGTGCTGAGGATTGAACCCAGTACCCCACACACTTGAGGTAAGCACTCTACCACTGAGCCGCAACTCCAGCCCCACATTCAGCTTTAAATATCCAAAATTCCTAAAAGCAAAACAGTATGACAAACTAGTGTTTTCTGGATTCAGAGACTGGAAGAATTAATTACCTGGACTGATTGAGCAGCAGCTCACTGTGAACCTGGGTACTTTTCCATACCAAATGCACCAGGTGATTTTCATGCTCAGGCAAGTTTGGAGCATTTAATCATGGATATAAAAGACAACTGATTTCTATTCACTGCCTAATAGCTTTTTAAATCTTAAGTTCACTCATATTATTATTACATAATGAATTCCTTCTATCTTCCCCTCAGATTTTGTTTTTCAAATTCAAACATTTTGTGAATTCTTGACTGTCCCTTTCTGTCTTTTGAGTTGCAGAGGCCACAGTTGGCTGCACATCAATCTGAAAGGATTTTATTGCAATTTGTGAATTGAAGTCCCTTGACTACTTCTTGGTACCTAGTAGTAACTCAGCAAACAATACTTTTTTTTTTTTCATTTTCTTTTATTTCTCCTTTCCTCCTCTTCCTTCTGATTAAAGCCTTGCTTTTTTGAAGTGTACTCTGTGAATGACCTGGAGGAGCTCAACCTCACCTGAGACTGCAGAATCTGATCTGTGTTTTAGCAAGGTCTCTGGTGATTCCTGAGCACTTCTCCTTAAGGTCGGAGAAAAGGGACTTAGGGATATGGGGGTGTGGGGGGACTTACCACTACTCCTCACTACTAGCTAGAAAGAACCTCAAAGCTCAAGATCTATGTTTAGACATAGTTTTATATTCATATGTGAACAACACCTTCATAAATATCATAATACCTTGAATTAATGCCTGCTGTGGAGAGCATGATATATAAGGACTGAGCATCTTGTTATTCTGATTTAAGAGGGTGGAGATGTGCTTATTGAAACCCATAAAAGAGCTCATGCTCTTAGTAATATCTGGAAGCTTCAATCTTTGTTCTGTACTTATCCAAAGTATTGTTTTGTTTCCTTGATTTACATATAAAATATGAAACATTCACAAATATATTGTTTTGTATCTGAAAATAGATCCAATATCTTTTGAATAACAAATGACTTATTTTTAGTATTGAAAGTAATTCTTTGTGTCATTTTACTTTGCTTTGATAATGAAAGAAGTATAAAGCACTTTTCCCTGCTGGAGTATTAATTTTTTATTTAAATGTTAAGTGGCCAGAAATTAGCAAAAAAACAAAGAGCTTAGTACTAAAACCCAGGTTTGACTGGACAACTACTGGACAACTACTCCAGTCTTCTATCAAACAAGATTAATGAAATTTTGTGTGTTTAGAAGTCATCTGTTAAAACTACAGCCCAGCACCATAAATTTAACCTGGGGCCACTAAACATGCCCAAAGTGTCTTTTGTCCATTACTGTTTTTTTTTTTTTTAATTTTTTTATTAGTTGTTTTTAGTTATACATGACAGTAGAGTGTATTTTAGCATATCATGTATACATGGAGTATAACTTCCCATTTTTGTGGTTGAACATGATATGGAGTTATACTGGTCATGTATTCATATGTGAACATAGGAAAGTTACCTCTTCCACAAGAGCCACAGTCCTTCAGTGTGGAGTCCCTCATACCTCTGGTGCATCTGGAGGAAGACTCTTAGAAAGGGTACATGATGAGATCCAATTTGTAAAAATACAGAAAGAGAATGGCAAGAGAATATTTGGAATTTTAGCCAACCATCAAAGCACTTTAAATCATATCAAATCTCAGATTTAATGTGCATAAAAACCTCCCTGAGCAAATTGTTGGATCCCATTTCCCAAGAGCCTGAATGACTCAGTAGCTCTAAGGTAGAACCTAGGACATCACCATGGTAACAAGCCAATAAAGACGGCTTAGTGGACCACATTGGAGAATTACCTGTTTAAATTGTCTTAAATGAATCTAACTCTATATTAAGGCTTACCCAGAAAGTGGTAAATCTTATTTCAAAACTTCATTGAATTGATTTAGGAAAAAACCTATCTACTTTCCCTAACTTTTCGACAAACCTTACCTCAATGTTACATGTGAATGCATTCTCACGGACTATTGTCTTAAAGTTTATTTCCTTATTGTTTTAAATTCTTTTCTGATAATTTTCAGAGATATACTATTTCTCAAGTATGTATTTTATCACATCTCTATTTAAAATATAATAAGTACCTGGTTAAAGATAGGTGATGGTTGAGACTAAGAGCTCAGAGACCACCTTTCACAGCACAGAAGGTTGGAGGGGCCACCCTTCGTACAACCTGAGGCAGACACCCTAGTGATTCTAGTGATTAAATGAATGCTAGTACAGAGGTGCCAAGGTACTTGGTCATCTGAACAGATAGATAGAATCCCTGTCACAGGATTGGGCAAGAGCTGGGGCCCCTCTCTGTGTGTTTGGATTTATAAGCTAATCCATAGTTCTTTAATGATTGTGAGTTCTGCGGGACCTCAGTCTTTGAGGATATGGAATACTGAGTAGGTACAGAGCCTCTAGCCTGGAATAGGATTGGATAAGAATGGGGTACAAAGCAGGCTTTTGTCAAAGCAGTTAGCTCAGAACCCAGTTTCTGTAAACAGAGTAAAAGTGTAAGTAAATAGATAAACGTTAGAAATAAACAACAATAGGAGGCTCACTTGGTACATGTGTTGGTCTCCTAGGGGTGCCCCCAACAACATGTGACAAACGGAGCAGCTTAAGCAATAGAAATGCATTTTCTTAACAGTTTCAAGGCTGGAAGTCCAAAATCAAAGTGTTGGCAAGGCCATGTTCCTTCTGAATGCAGGGAAGAATCTGGTCCAGGCCTTTCTCCTAACTTCTGATAGTTTCTGGGTAATAACCTAATAACTTAATCTGCACATGGTGTACTCCCCATAGGTATGTCTCAGTATCCAAATCCCCCCTTTTTATCAGGACACCAGTCACACTGGATTATGGGCCCACCCTACTCCAGTATTACCTGTTTAGCTGATCATATCAGCAACCTATTTCCGGATAGGCCACATCCTGAGGTGCCAGAGATTAGGACTTCAGCATTTCATATTTGGTGGAATGTGACTTAATCCATAGCAATGCACCTTTGCCAAAGTAGCACCAAAGGTCAAATATTAGCAGGCATAAATCTGGCAACTTGTGGAAAGATCCTAATGTCATCTATAATTACTTCATACTATCAAAGAAGCATATCTTGGGCTACTATAGTGAGGAATAGTGCTTTCTGGGTTAAAAATGCATTGTATGTCCAGCTCTTGCTTCCAGACACAGGAAGATGTGAGTTTAGCAAAGTCCCAACAACTGTGGAATATCTGGATGTGACTGTGAGATCTGCTGGCTTCATTCCTACTCTGTTCCCCCAGCCATACCTAGGCAAGGAAAGGGAAAAGAGAGGTTTTCCTTCCACACTTAGGAAATATGGCTGCCAGATAAAATACAAGAATCCCTGTTAAATTTGAGCTTTAGACAAACAACAAAAAGGTTTTTTTTTTAGTATAAGTAATTCCCAAATATTGAACAGGAAATACTTAAACTAAATAAAAAAATTATTTATCTGAAATTCACATTTATGTGGGCATCCTATAAATTTTCTTTTCTAAATCTGGCACCTACCTTCAAATCTTGTTGCTTGTCTCTTCTTCAGCTATAAAAGGAGAATTTGAGCCTTGTACTATGGGACATGATTCCCAGATGTTTCTCTGGTGGTATGAAGACTGCCATGCCACATCACCTAGGTGGTTGCCTAAGGTGTCTTGGTGAGGAGGTCCCCTGTGTGACCTGGGGTCCCAGTTGCTGGTCATCCTTCTGAGGGCCTAAAGAGAGGTGACAGTTACAGTGTTAGTCAAATGTTTATTCTGATGTTGAGTATTCTTTTCTATACCACATTTAACAGGACTTTGATCAATTTGACTTGAGACAGGAAAGAGTGATGAACTGGCAGCCATAGCTAAGCTATATTCTGTTTTTGGTTAAGATAAGGTAGAGGGAAGTTCATTCCTTTTTTAATTTTTATTTTTTGTTTCACCTGGTCCTTGTACTACAGTGTTGGTTTTGTGAATTTTAAAATAGCATCAGTCTGCAGAATGAAAGGATATGACCATTAGATTATTATTAGTGAATTTTTGAAATCCAGAAAGAGGATTGAAAAGTGAGGTAATAATTTCTTTTTACCAAAGGGAAAATATTTAAATGTAGAATAGATTGTTACTTTCTTCAGAGCCAAGGCCTTTTATAATTACTATTTTGCATTTTGACTTTTTAGTATTTGTGCCTCTGGAGGCAATTTTATTCTTTTTTGTGTTTCATTTTCCCATACAGTATTATTTTACTTGTTCAAGTTTTAGAATTTTTTTTTCTTTTAGCTTTCATTATATACCATTATATCCCATCTTTGGTTTGTTCATCTGAGGCTTCTGCTTTAACAAACTTTATTCTGTTAGTGGGCAGTAATTCAAAGCTCCTCAAAAGAATTTTGGCACCAGGCTGGAAGATGGTTCCTTGAATGGGAGTGCTGTTCCCTGGGAGGTAAATGTTATGAAACTTGATGGGAAGTGCTAGCACCAGAAGTGCTTTGCTGGCATTTTTGTTTTGCAGAGAAATGAGCTAATGTTTCGAATCAGCACTGTGAGCTTCTCACACTTGAATTTGGTGAGGAAATTAAGACTCTTGGGGATCAAATTTATCATTCTTTAATTAAAGATGATGCCATTAAATCAATTAGAGGCAGGAGAGCAAAACAGCTCATGCTAAAGCTTGGGAAGCTTTGCCATCAATGCCTTTTAGACTCCAATATATCATAATACAAAGATTTTCCATTAGGGTAAATTCCTGGCTACAAGTATATTCTTTCCAGTGACTGAAATGGAGTTCTTTGGAAGTAGATGCAAACACCAAGGGCTCTTTGCTATAAAATTTCATTGCTCCTTTCTCTTCTGTAAGGAGGAAGGTGGTAGCCTTGATCTTTCATCTCTATCTGTGTCTACAATACCCTGCCCCTCGCCAATGTTGAATGAAATTGCAAAACCCTATCTGTTGTTGTAACTTGTTATAATAAACCTTTCTCAGCTAGGGAAATGACAAATTGGGCCCTTCAGTCATTTATCACACAACTACAGAATACCCCGTGGGCTTCAAGTCTTCAAACCATCTAGTTTAATATTTGGATTTCTTATTCCTAAGTATTTCTTTGATGTTGCCTTAGTATTTCTCCTTAAGTGGAAAATTAGTATGTGTTTGTGCAATGGTAAACTCTTTCTTCTGACAATGATTTATTCATTTTAGTGGTTTCTCATCTCCCCTTAGAGGAGATAAGTGACATTTTGACTAAGTCAGGTAACAACATTCATCACAATTATTTGGTATTCTCAGCACGACAATGTTGGGCATAAATTCTTTATGAAATCAATCTCAGTGACAAAGGAATTTTCATTATAATGCTCTGTGTTGCTTCTTCCTTGGGGTACAAATTCTAGTAAATATTGTCAGTCAAAATAACACTTTTCTTGTAAAAATTACATAAAACCCATATGTTATGCTTTTTCTTTGTCATCTTTAGTTTATGGCAGCAAATGTAACTAATGTCAGTACATCAGTAAATTATTCATATTCTGACTCCTAAATAATCTATTTTTATAAAAGCAAAAAAAAAATATTTTTCTTTTTCTGAGGTTTTAGATAAAGAGAAAAAGTAATTTATGCTGCAACTATGTTAATCAGTTTGTGTTATTCAAGCACAAGTAAGATAAGCTACATTTTAAATGTTATCATTATGAGAAAGCTTCCTTTGAATATATTATCTGATTTAATAACTTTTCTGCTTAATATCTTATTACATTATAGGCAATGCCAAATTTATGAACTAATAAATGGGTGAAAAACCATGTCTTAATCCATGTTCATATATTAATTCCCTGGCCCAGTATAAAGACTACTATAATACTTACTGGTGGGAGGTTAGGTGGATAGACAGATGGATAGATGGGTAAATGGATGGATGGAGAAAAAAGAGATGTCAGATTGGTGAAGGGAGAGGAAAGGGCAGATAGGCAGGTTGTTTGGCATTCAAAATTCATTTTCTTAGAAATAATGTTATAAATATTTTAAACAGGTGTCAGACTACTAAAATGCCACCATTTTAACTTCATAGGACTGAGCTATGAATGCTATTCATAGGGGAGTAGGAGGGTACAATAGTAATGCCCTTTTATTTCCTTTATTCTTTAAAACTTAAATTATTGAGTTAAAAACAGCTACTAGTTTTTATTAAAAGGGAAATATTACTAAAGTTCCTTATTTGTATTAGTACGCTCACTTAATATTTCATTTATGATCAGACAGTCATGACCCAACATATGGTACCAGGAAGCTCCTGAGGAAGCTGGGAAGAGGGCCTGAATTTCATAGGATAAATTGACAATACCAAGGAGAAACATTCATCCAGGGATTAGTGGGAGTCTTCACCATGGGTTTGGACCATTTGTGTGGGCCCTAGGAAGAACAGATGTTCACAGAGGCCACAGTGTTGCAAGCTGAGGGTCATTTTGCAACCACATCAGGTATCTTTCCTGCCAAGTGAAAATCTCTCTCTGGTTGGTTCCAATTGACACTGATATTTAATGTTGTATTCACTTACACAATTGAAAGTAAAAATGTCAAAGAGGTCTACATCCAAAAGGAACATGATGCAAGAGTAAATCTCTGACTTCAACAAGCAAATCCTGAAGACTCAGAGAGATGTAGTGCCACCTCTGCCCTGTGCAACTGTAAGACAACATGATGGGGGCCCAGGTCCCAGGCTGGTACTGGCTGTTCTTGAGGTCTTAGAAATACAACCTGGGCTTAGGAACCCTACATAAAGTAAGCACTATGTAAAGTAAACCAAACCAGAATTTAAACACTTCGTAACTTTGAATTCTCATGACTTAAGTGGGCATCTTTCACAGCAGGACTGTATTCATATTTATACATGGTGTCAAAGTAAAATAGAGACTACATACATGGGAAAAACAAATAGTCCTGAAAGATGTCATCTACTTCCATATTATCATGTCCCTCTGACTCATTCTCAGGGCTGTTACAATGCAGGGACAATAAATAGCACCCTCAGTTATAGGTATCTTCTCTATTCACTCATTTAATATTTCTAGAGTACTCACTCTGTCAGATACTTTTCTAAATGCACACAGGAGTGAACTAAATATATAAAAATCATTTCTCATACAGAGTTTACTTTCCAACAGGAATGCTGTTTGAAGTACAGCATTGGATGCCACATATTTGACATGAACATAGTTTTCCATGA
Source organism: Tamias sibiricus (assembly GCA_025594165.1). Lineage (NCBI taxonomy): Eukaryota > Metazoa > Chordata > Mammalia > Rodentia > Sciuridae > Tamias > Tamias sibiricus. The sequence goes on from CM046662.1 coordinate 90,212,931, forward strand.
AATTCACATCAATCTGACAGCCCTCATCAGGGTAAGGAGAGATGAGTGATTCGTGGTCCCATTTACAGTCTAGTAGGGGAAATAGTCACATGTGGCAGAAGTTCAAGTGCATTGAGACAGTGGCAGAGGTGGGTTTCAATAGAGCACAGGATAGAATATAACTAACTGTGGGAACTGGAGGGACTGCGAGAGTGGCTGTTAGTGTAGAGGTGATCAGGAAAACTTCCCTGATCTTCTCTGGTGAACTTCTGACTATTCTTTAGAACACTCATAACTTGGCATCTTAAGGTAAAAGTGGTACAATGGAGTATTTATGCTGTTGCTCATATTCATTTATTCTTTAGTCCTTGACTATTTCACCATTTCTTCCTGAGGCTCGACAGAAATGAAGAATAGAGGAGATCAGTAGGGAGACTATTAGCATAATGAAGTAACATCCAAGATAAAAGTTACTATAATAGAAACACTTATTTCCAAGAGCTCTATCTCTAGAAGTATAGTGGGGCAGTCAAACTGTAAAATTGGCTATAAGAGCTGATATAGGTTTTACATTCATTGATTTGTCCATAGCTTTGTTCAGGTTTTTGTGCATTTTCTAAGGAATTGTATGTGTGGCTAATTAGCCTTTCAAATGAATTCTTTCAAGGTAATAATAGCAATGGAATTCTGGCATTTCTATCTGTGCAGATTTTCATTGAACTGCCTCCTGGGATTGATCTATGGATTACCATATCTCTGAGAGGCATCTTTTCAGATTTAATCCCCTCCCAATGCAAACTCTCCTGCCATTTCTAGAAATAGAATACTGATAACTTGATAACTAACATTTTTATAGCTAGCCTCAGCCACTTAGTGAGGCCCTAAGCAACTTAGCAAGGCCCTGTCTCAAAAATAAAAAGGGCTGGGGATGTGCTTCAGTGGTTAAGCACCTGTGGGTTCAATCCCCAGTAACCAAATAAATAAATAGGAAAGATCTAGCCCTCTAACTTTCACTGAATCCAGGAACAAGTCATGCATTCATATAGTCAGTCAGCAAATGTGTGTTGACTCCAGGCACTACTCTGAAAAGCAGGAGGGGCAAGTGTGCATCACACAGACCTACCTAGAATCTACTAAAACAAGGTCAAGTCATAAACATGAAATTTCCAAATTGCAAAAAGTGACATAAAGGAAACAACAGATTGCTGTGGTAAACATTCGCTGGTAGAAAATTTTTAGATGAGTGGTCAGAGAAAGCTTCTCTGAGGAGGTGACAGACATGAGCTGAGACTCCTGGATGGGAAGGATCTGGTCATGAAAATAGCCTGGAGAAGACAGTATCCAACAACAGCTGTGTAAAGCTCCTGGGGGACAAGACCTTAGCAAACTCAAGAAATTCACACAGGGCCAGCATGGTTACTGTGTAGTGGGGTAGGGGATTGGTAGTAGTACAGATTATACAAGACTTTGCAAGCCATGCTAAGGAGTTTTCAATGCATGGAAGTCCACTGAAAAGTTATAGGCAGAAGAGTGATGTGGTTACTTTTGTTTTTGATGAGTACTTCTGGGATACTGGATTGTAGAGGAGCATCACTTAGAATGACAACGACCTAATTCAGGCTAAGGGTGAACAGGGCTTGCTCTAGGGGAGTGGTGATAGGTGTGGAGAAAAAAGAGGAAAGACTTAAGATTTGTCTTTGAACTTTATTTGATGGATTTGCTGTTAAGAAGTTGGGGTGGGTGGCTGGGGATATAGCTCAGTTGGTAGAGTATTTGGCTTGCATACACAAGGCCCTGGGTTTGATTCCCAGCACCATACACAAGGGGGAAAAAAAGAAGAAGAAGTTTGTGGGGAAAAGAAGAGGAAAATATGATCCTGAGCAATTAATTAATAGGCTGGTAAATGCTTTGTTTGAATTGAAAAATAGAGGTCAAAGTGGAAAACAATTTGGAGAACAAAATCAAGAGATGAGACCTGGACATATGAAGTTTAAGTTGCCCATGAGACACTCATATGGAAAGGTCAGGTGAGCAGGTTTGTTATGTGACAAGGAACTCAGAAGAGTCCCACACCAGAGAATGGGTCTTGACTAAAGTTGTTGGGATTGATGTATTGATGGAGGGACAGAGTGAGAAGGCAGCTGAAAAATCACACCCTTCACATCACCAGGTAGCCAACACTTAGAGAAGTGGTCTTTATCCTGTCTGAGCAGAACTGCGCTCCCCCATCTCTGCCCCCCCCACCCTCTCTCTCTCTCTCCTCCCACACACACACACACACACACACACACACACACACACACACACACCTTCTGTAAAGGCGGAAAGAGCCAGGCCACCTATGCTGCCCTTTTCTTATGGTAGCACATGGCAGAATCCAGCTGGGTTCTACAGGTAGAAAGAAGTTCATTCCAATGCTTCTCCCAACCTTCCCTCCCTACACTTTACTCCCTTTCTTTCTCACCTGGACTTTACTCCTAAGAGGGTCCTCAGACCTCTCTCCATGAAGTGGCCACTCACCAATGAGAACAAAATACTCAGATGGGTACTGCCCTCCCTGTGGACAGAGAGTCATCTGACCTATATACAGAGGACAAGAGGAAATTGACACTCATCCATTACACACCGCCCCCCCACAGAACATTAAATTTTGTTGCACTGCACCAGGAAAAATATCTAGCAAGTGGCTGCTGCAGAGAGACCTTCTGTGAAAAGCCTATGTGTGAGCACACCATGTTTAGTAGACAGAGCTAGAATTGATGGGCACACACTGTCAGAGTCACTATAAAGACGTACTTGCTGATCCTGGCTCCATCCACATAAGCCTTGCCCTTTAGAATGTAGCTGTTACTATTTCTCTTAATCTACAAAGGGTACACTCTCACCAAGTAAACATTGCTTAACATAAAATAAAAATGAGTCAATACACACAAGCAGTTCATAAGAAAATATATTAATGGCCAAGAGACAATCTCACTAGTAATTAAAGGCATGCCCAACAAAACAAGGAGATACCTTGTTTTTAATCAGTCAAAATGGCAAGCATTTAGAAATTTGTGACAGACCAACAATGTCCAAGGAGTGCATTTTCTTAACTCCTCCATGTTTGTGGAATTTTCATGTGCAATTTCTCCCTGTTCACAACTGAAGAGAAAGAGAGGGATAAAGGCTAAGAGGAATGATATCATCAGGGGGTTGGGAGTCCTATGGGTCTCAAGGAAAGAAAAAACATTGCCTGCCAGGCTAGAGAAGACCTCTGGTATTAGTGCCAGTTACTCCTTATGGGGGGTTGACCTCAGAACCTGTAGCAGTGGATCACTGTAAAGAAGTTTTACAGGGAGAGAAAGGCAATTTTGACAAGTGTTGAAATAGGTTATAAATTGGATTAAATTCAGAAATTTTTGAGAAGTGGAAGTAAATAATGAAACTTCTTAATTTTTGAGCTGGGCATCTTTAAATGTGATGCTCTGCAGAAGACTGGAAATGTCTGATGACATCTATTTTTGACGGTTATATGAGAAACTCTCAATCACTGTTAGTGAAAACACAAATTGATGTATTTCTGGAAAGTGGTTGATTTGACAAGATCTCTAAGAATGAAAAACATATAGTCTATCCACCTAACAATTCTGTTGGTTGTAATCTACACATTAGATACTAAGAAGAGTACACTGAGATCTATATGCAATGATGTACTCTGCAAAATTTTGTAATGATCAAAAGTGGGGGGAATCAAAATCTAAATGCCCATCAGCAAAAAGTTGATTAAATTGTTATGGTATGCGCATTCAACAGAATACTGTGGGTCTGTTAGAAAGGATGAAGTAGGGCTGAATAAGCAAACACGAAACAATTGCCAAAATGTGACAAGATTTAAAAAAAAAAAGTGCTTCATGGTATATACAATGCATTCACTCTTACCTTTGTATGTTTTTAAAAAGTATATATGCCCATTTTCTTTCCAGAGGATACTCAAGAAGATGTTGATGGTGATTACCTTTGGGGAGAAGCACTGGAGTTTAAGTGAAAGATGTAAAATTCTACTTTTCAGGGTTTTTTTTAGTACCATTTGGAGTATGCAGCTAGTGTGTTTATTTTAAAGAAATGATACCCTGAGGTAGATGTTATTTGGAATTCTACATGTGGTGCTCCCAACTGGGTGTTTAAGCATTGGTTTGTTTTTAACAAGAGGATGGGATATCATGCTATGATCTTTTAAGCAACACCCCCCCCACCCCTCAAATTTTTTTGCTGGCCTATCCAGAAACCATGACACCAAGAAAACCGTGAATTTCAGGGTCTTCCTCTGGATTCTGGTTGCTTGATGTGATTTATATTTGTTTATTGTTTAGTCTTGGCAGGTTCATATAAAAGTAAATTGAACTGCCAAATCTTTATACTTTTGCATACTGCTTAACTGATACTCTAAGTTAATGTATTTATTGGCCCAATATGTAGACCCTGAGGTAGATGTTATTTGGTTGTATAAACAAACTCTTCCTTCCTGGAACTGAAAAAATGGGCCTTGGCTTTGGAAACATGTGCAGGTGTGCCAATCACACATAACTGGGTACTTCTCGAACTGCTGCACGGAAACAACAGAAGCAGCTGGTCTGACATCTCAGCAGATGAAGCAGTGAGATTCAGAAAACAAGATCCAAAGCCTTCAGTCTTTTTCAGTTAGAACTAGAACTCCTCTAGAAAGTGAGATGCTGAGGTCACAGGTAGAATTCTGTGTTTTCTGAGTTCTTCTATAATTTCTTTCTTGCTCTTGGATAGGTAGAATTAATATTGTCAAAATGTCCATACTACCAAAAGCACTATACAGATTTAATGCAATTCCAATCAAAATCCCAATGTCATTCTTCAAAGAAATAGAAAAGGCAGGCATAAAATTCATCTGGAAAAATAAGAGACCCAGAATAGCCAAAGCAATCCTGAGCAAGAAAAGTGAAGCAGGTGGCATCACCATACCAGACTTTAAATTATACTATAGAGCAATAGTAACAAAAACAGCATGGTATTGGCACCAAAACAGACTGGTGGACCAATGGTACAGAATTGAGGACACTGAGACTAATACATATAATTTCAGCGATCTTATATTAAACAAAGGTGCCAAAAATGTACAGTGGGGAAAAGATAGCCTCTTCAACAAATGGTGCTGGGAAAACTGGAAATCCATATGCAACAAATTGAAATTAAACCCTTATCTCTCACCATGCACAAAACTCAATTCAAAGTGGGTCAAGGACCTAGGAATTAGACCAGAGACAATATGCCTAATAGAAGAAAAAGTAAGCTCCAATTTCCAACATGTCGGATTAGGCCCCAAGTTCCTTAATAAGAATCCTGTAGCGCAAGAACTATTACCAAGAATTAATGAATGGGATAGATTTAAACTAAAAAGCTTTTTCTCAGCAAAAGAAACAATCAGTGAGGTGAATAGAGAGCCAACTAATTGGGAACAAATATTTAATACATGCACATCAGATAGAGCACTAATTTCTAGAATATATAAAGAACTCAAAAAACTTAACACCAAAAAAGCAAATAACCCAATCAATAAATGGGCTAAGGAATTGAGAAGACACCTCTCAGAAGAAGATACACGATTAATCAACAAATACATGAAAAAATGCTCAACATCGCTGGCAATTAGAGAAATGCAAATCAAAACTACTCTAAGATTTCATTTCACTCCAGTCAGAATGGCAGCTATCAAGAACACAAGCAACAATAAATGTTGGAGAGGATGTGGGGGAAAAGGCACACTCATACATTGCTGGTGGGACTGCAAAATGGTGCAACCATTATGGAAAGCAGAATGGAGATTTCTTGGAAAACTGGGAATGGAACCACCCTATGACCCAGCCATCCCACTTCTGGGTCTATTCCCAAAGGACTCAAAAACAGCATATTACAGTGACACAGCTATCTCAATGTTTGTAGCTGTGCAATTCACAATAGCTAGGTTGTGGAACCAACCTAGATGTCCCTTAGTAAATGAGTGGATTAAGAAAATGTGGTATTTACGCACAATGGAATTTTACTCAGCAATAAAAGAAAATAAAATAATGGCATTCGCAGGTAAATGGATGAAGTTGGAAGACATACTGCTAAGTGAAGTTAGTCAGTCTCAAAAATCCAAGTCCCAAATGTTTTCTCTGATATAATGAGGCTAGTTCACAGTATTGTTGGATGGGGGTACATAGGAGGATTAGAGGAACACTAGAATGGTCAAAGGGAAGGGAGGGGAAGGGAGGGAGCAAGGGGGAGGGAGGGGGAGAAAAGAAAAACAAAGGTGGTTGAATGAGACGGATATCATTTTCCTAAATGCATGATTGAAGACCTGAATTGTACGAATATACTTTGTATACAAACAGTTGTATGTAAAAAGATGCTATATACGGGCACTATGAATTGTAATTATTATAAATTTAAAAAATTTAAAAAAAAGAATTCTGTTTTCAACTCACAGAAACAGGAACCAGATTCAGCCATAACATATAAATATGGAAAAGACATGTAAAAAGAAATGACTAGTATTTTGCTGTAAAATGAAAGGTGTGTGTGGTTTTTGTTTTTGTTTTTGTTTTGTTTTGTTTTGTGCTGGGGATTGAACCTAGGTGTGCTTTATCACTCAGTGACATCTCCAACCCTTTTTATTTTTATTTTTTTTATTTTGAGACAGGGTCTCGCTAAGTTGCTTAGAGTCTTGCTAAATTGCTGAGGCTGGCCTTAAAATGGTGATCCTCCTGCCTCAGCTTCCCAAGTCACTGGGATTACAGGCATGTACCACCATGCCCATCAAAGGGGTGTGCTTTAATCTTTGGAATAAAAACAACACTTTTACAAGTACATATTTTATTTCCATAGGGAATATTTTCCCTCTGACTTCTAAGATAAAGTTATACAATATTTCTGTACTATAAGAACTGAAATAAAGGCAGTATATATGACTGTATTTTCTAATTGTAAACCCCCATCTTTTATATGTTGAACAAATTATTTATCCTAAAATAGTATCCAGCTAATTAGCTTAGTTAATGACACCAAAGAGATTTGATTAGAAGCAAAAAATATCCCCCCCACCAAATTACTGGAAGTAATAAATGGCAGAGAAAAATATCTTTTTCATGAGAAATATTCAGTATCTGTGATTTAGAAACCCTGTGTATTATAAATTTAAAATACCTTTTCCCTAACCACAGCCATTTTGAAATTTTAGATAAATAAAATTATATAATTAGGGTCTGAGAATTTAAATTATTATATAGTTTCAGATTTCTATTTCACTTTTTGATTTCTTTTTATTTGTTCTAAGTTATACATTATAGTAGAACTTGACATGCATATATGAAGTATAATTTCTCATTCTTCTGCTTGTACATGATGTAGCATTACATTGTTTGTATAATCATATCTACACAAAGGGTAGTAATATTTGATTCATTCTACTATCTTTCTTATTCCCAATCCCCTCCCTTCCCTTCATTAACCTTTGTCTAATCCAAAGTACTTCTATTCTTCCCTAAACCCACCTCTCCTCATTGTAAATTAGCATCTGCATATCAAAGAAAACATTTGACCTTTGGTTTTTTGGAATTGGCTTATTTTGCTTAGCATGATAGTCTCCAGTTCCATTTACCAGCAAACACCACAATTCCATTCTTCTTTATGGTTGAGTAATATTCCATTGTGTATATATACCACATTTTCTTTATCCATTCATCTGTTGAAGGGCAGTTATATTGGTTCTATAGTTTGTCTATTGTAAATTGATCTGCTATAAATATTGATGTGGCTGCATTACTGTAGTATGCTGATTTTTAAGTCCTTTGGGTATAAACCAAGGAGTGGGATAACTGGGTCAAATGGTGGATCCACTCCAAGTTTCCTGAGGAATCTCCATACTGCTTTCCATACTGGTTGTACCAATTTGAAGTCCCACCAGCAATGTATGAGTATACCTTTTTCCCCACATCCTCACCAACATTTATTGTTGCTTGTATTCTTGATAATTGCCATTTTGACTAGAGGGAGATGAAATCTCAGTATAGTTTTAATTTGCATTTCTCTAATTCGTAGAGATGTCAAACACTTTTTCATATATTTGTTGACTTATTATACTCCCTCTGTGAAGTGTCTGTTCAGTTCCTTAGCCCATTTTGTTTTTCAAATCTGGAAGGAATCATTAACATAGTGGTTAAAGGACAGACTTTGGCATTGCAATTGTTTGAATCCGCTTCTATTTCCTAGATCAAGTAAGTAGCACAAATTTTCAGTTTTCACATATCATAAAACTAAGATAATAAGAGTATTTGTGTCTTAGGTTTGTTATGCAGAATATACGGACTATATTTGCGCTTCATTGGTGTTAACTAGGTCATCATTGGAAAGTTTTGGACTGTAAATAACAAAAATCACAACCGAAACCAACTAAAATTATAAAGGGAATCTGTTACCTGGAATAACTAGAAAATCTGGAGATTAACCTTGTAGCTCAACCAAGTAACAATAATCTATTATATTTCTGTCTTTTTACCAGACTTTCCCATTATTATCTTTATCTCATATGGCCCCCTACATTGTAAGCTCAAGTTCGCTGCCAGCACTCCCACAGCCCACGACATCTCCTCATTGTTACCCAGGAGGAAAGATTAAGCCTCCTTATTCCAATATTCCCAGTCAAGTTTGAAGATTTGCCCAAGATATTCTCAGATCCCAAATCAACCTAGCCTACAGTGGCCAAGTGTTAGATTGACTCCTGAGCTGATGGTCAAGTCAGCTTCCCCACAACAACACTGATTATCTAAAAGGAAATTGGGGGATGTTGGGAAAGGAGAATGTAGAGAGAGAGGCTGAGAAGGTACTGATATATGTCACTATATTTCATCCAGGCACTAACTACCCAGAGGCTGTTCTCCAGGCAGGAAGCTATCTATGTTCCTGGGTGAGTTAGTCCTTAAGCCTTTCTTTAAAATTGCTATTGAAAGCGGGCAATTTTAGTGGGGTTATGTGCCAAAATGAAGAGTATGTGTTCCTATAATAAGCTAGACAAAGCTTCCCACCTGAATCCCATTACTGAGAAGTATTTGACCATCTTAGAGTACTGGGTTAATTCCATGTTATGAAGAAGTTCTAAAAATATTAGAAATGACAGTATTATCTACTCATGTGATAGGACTCAATTTATGGCAGTTTAGATCTCTGTGGTACTGAGGTTTTTGTTGTTTATTTCATGTTAATGATGTTTCTGGAACATGTGAAAAATATCAGTTAATTGAATAAGCTCACCAGTTTTTTTCATTGTAGTTGATTATCTCCTATAATCCACTTTGGATCATTTCCAGGATTTATGCTTTACCCATAGCAGATACTTCTTTCAATTTATTACTCCAATTGATTTTACTTATGTGCAGAAAACCCTTATAATTTTCTCAATCACAGACCTATTTACGGAGTAAATAAAATTAACCCTCCTCATGTGGTGGTCATATGTTAGAATTTTAAATCTCTCAAAACAAGCATAAAATCATATGAAATATGTTTTTTATTTTTCATCCTTTTAAAAAATTATTTACATCTCAGGCAGTACCCCTTGCACTCACCATAGGCACAAATAGTTGAGAATGACAAACTTCTCTCACAAAACTCCAACTCAGGTGAGAACATTTTAAATCATGGGCAGAGTTCTGCATACTGTGAAAATATAGAAATTTCAGTATTTATCCCTGAAAAAATGACTTCCTCTAACTGCCTGGGCTTTTCCCCATTAAAGTATGTCCGTTGGAATGTGTCTGCAGGTTCCAAATAAATACATCACCACATTTTCACAGTCATCCATAGTTACACTGTTATTTTCAGAGTATAAAAGTAGAGTCTAACTATTTTATTTTTACCATAGGATAATAAGTGTTTCACACATATTTTCATATTTAATTTCACAAAAACCCTATCAGATAGGTACTGTTTTACTCCCCATTTTTAAGGGTAAGAACATGAACTGTTTACAGCAATAGATATGAATTTAAAAATCTACTAGGGGTGGCTCTCTTTTGTTTTGAAAGGGAGAAGAAAATTTGGAAGTATAGTAGATAATCTTCTCTTTTATATAAGGTTTTGAGAGTCAAAGAGCTAAGTTTTTTGTTGAGGTATTAGTTAGCTTTACAGATGAGTTAGAGGCAAACCCCAAGTCTTATGACTAAAGTGTGGTCACTGCCACCACCCTTCTCAGAGTTACCTAGAGTTAAAATGTTTATATCAGCATCAATATTAGAGAAATATTTTTATTAACTATAATTAATATGTAAATATATCCCTTAAATGTATCACCCTTAGTTTTATCATCTGAAAAATGTAGAAAGGAAAAGAAGGTAGAGAGGAGTGTTAGGCTAATTTTTTACTCACATGTTTTTTATGAAGCTTGTCATTATGCTTACTAAGCATTGTTGTCCTTATCAAACACTACATTATTTATGCAATAGAATTAACTACAGAGAAACTGTTCTACAAATAAACTTTTTTTTTTTTTTTTTGGTACTGGTGATTGAACCCAAGTCTTCTTGAATGCTATGCAAGCACTCTGAGCTACACCTCCAGCCCTTTTTATTTTTTTTCCAGCCCTTTTTATTTTATCCTAAGACAGAATCTCACTAACTTACTCAGGTATCCTCAAATTTGTGATACTCCTGCCTCAGTCTCCAGAGTAGTTGGGATTATACATGTGTGCTACCTTACACAGTCCAAATAAACTTTTTTATTTTAGAATAGTTTTAGATTTATGGAAAAGTTGTGAAAATAAAACAAAATTTTCAGACTTTTCCTTGTTTTTGATGACCTTGACAATTTCAAGGCATACTGGCCCAGTACTTTAATAAAATGTTCTTGGACAGGTATGTCTGATGTGGTTTTCATGGTTTGGCAGAGCAGAAAGCTCACGGAGATAAGTGCCCCTTTCATTGTGTCATCCAAGCTGCATGCTATCAACGTGACTTACCACTGTAGATGCTAACCTTCCTCCTCTGGCTGGGGTAGCATTTGTCAGGTTTCTCTAGGTACTTCCCCCAGCCCTCCTCCAAGCCTATCCATGATGTACTCTGTGGAAGGAAATCACTACCTGCAGACCAACCTTAATGGATGGGTATTGATGCCCTACCTCCTCGAGGAACTGTTTCTATATAAGTTATCTTTTTTTAAATGATTTTTATTATATATAGTTTTTTATTCTAATTTGTTGTATGTGCTTGAAGAATGCAATTCATTTCATATTACATATAAAGAGCACAATTTTTCACGTCACTGGTTTTACATAAAGTATTTTCATACCATTTGTGTTTTTATACATGTACTTAGGGTATTGATGTCTAATTTGTTCTGTCATTATTCCTATCCCCTTGCCCCCTCCGTTCCCCTATCCCCCTTTGTTCTATTTAACATTCTTTCATTCTTCTCATCCCCCCTCCCTTGACATTATAAGTCAGTATCATCATAGTAATGGAATCATTCGACCTTCGGTTTTTTGGGATTGGCTGATTGGATTCACTTAGCATTATTTTCTCCAACTCCATCCATTTACCTGCAAATTCCATGATTTTATTCTCTTTTAGTGCTGAGTAGTGTTTCATTGTGTATATATACCAAATTTTCCCTATCCATCTACTGATGGGCATCGGAGTTGTTTCCACAATCTAGCTATTGTGAATTGTGCTGCTATAAACATTGATGTGGCTGTGTCCCTGTAGTAAGCTGTTTTTAAGTCCTTTGGGTATTATAGACCAAGGAGTGGTATAGCTGGGTCAAATGGTGGTTCCATTTCAAGTTTTCCAAGGAATCTTCATACTGCTTTCCAGATGGGCTGCACCAATTTGCAGTCCCACCAGTAATGTATGAGTGTGCCCTTTTCCCCACATCCTCGCCAGCATTTATTGTTGTTTGTGTTTTTGATAGCTGCCATTCTGACTGGTGTGAGATGAAATCTTAGAGTAGTTTTGATTTGCATTTCTCTAGTTGCTCGTGATGTTGAACATTTTTTCATATATTTGTTGATTGATTGTATATCATCTTCTGAGAAGTGTCTGTTCAGTTCCTTAGCCCATTTATTGATTGGGTTGTTTGTTTTTTTGGTGTTAAGTTTTTTGAGAGCTTTATATATCTTTGAGGTTAATGTTCTGTCTGATGTGCTTGTGGTAAAGATTTGCTCCCGTTCTGTAGGTTCTCTATTCACCTCACTGATTGTTTCTCTTTCTGCGAAGAAGCTTTTTAATTTGAATCCATCCCACTTATTAATTCTTGGTTTTAATTCTTGCACTATAGGGGTCTTATTAAGGAACTTGGGGCCTAATCCAACATGATGGAGATTTGAGCCTACTTTTTCTTCTATTAGGTATAAGGTCTCTGGTTTAACTCCTAGGTCCTTAATCCACTTTGAGTTGAGTTTTGTGCATGGAGAGGGATAGAGGTTTACTTTCATTTTATTACATGAGGTTTTCCCAACACCATTTGTTGAAGAGGCTGTCTTTTCTCCAATATATGTTTTTGGCACCTTTGTCTAATATAAGATAATTACAGATATGTGGGTTAGTCTCTGTGTCTTCTATTCTGTACCATTGGTCTATTGGTCTATTTTGGTGCCAATACCATGCTGTTTTTATTACTATTGCTTTGTAGTACAATTTAAGGTTCTGGAATAGTAATGCCACCAGCTTCGCTCTTCTTGCTAACAATTGCTTTGGCTATTTTTGGTCTCTTATTTTTCCAGATGAATTTCATGATTGCTTTTTCTACTTCTATGAGGAATGATATTGGGATTTTGATTGGGATTGCACAGAAATTGCATAGTGCTTTTGGTAGAATAGTCATTTTGACAATATTAGTTCTACCTATCCATGAACAAGGTAGATCTTTCCATCTTCTAAGATATTCTTTAATTTCTTTCTTTAGTGTGATGTAGTTTTCCTTGTAGAGGTCTTTCACATCATTTGTTAAATTGATTCCCAAGTTTTTTTTTTTTTTTGGGGGGGGGGGTTTGAGGCTATAGTAAATGGGGTGGATTTCCTAGTTTCTCTTTCTGAGGATTTGTCACTGATGTACAGAAATGCCTTTGATTTATGGGTGTTGATTTTATATCCAGCTATGTTGCTGAATTCATTTATTAGTTCTAGAAGATTTCAGGTAGAACTTTTTGGATCTTCTATGCATAGAATCATATCATCTGCAAATAGTGATAATTTGAGTTCTTCTTTTCCTATCCATATCCCTTTAATTTCTTTCATCTGTCTAATTGCTCTGGCTAGGGCTTCAAGAACTATGTTAAATAGGAGTGGCGAAAGAGGGCATCCCAGTCTTGTTCCAGTTTTCAGAGGGAATGCTTTCAATTTTTCTCCATTTAGGATGATATTGGCCTGGGCTTTAGCATAGATGGCTTTTACAGTGTTGAGGTATGTTCCTGTTATTCCTGTTTTTTCTAGCATTTTGAACATGAAGGGATGTTGTATTTTGTCAAATGCTTTCTCTGCATCTATTGAGATGATTGTATGACTTTTATCTTTGAGTCTATTGATGTGATGAATTACATGTATTGATTTCCTTATGTTGAACCAACCTTGCATCCCTGGAATGAAGCCCACTGGATCATGGTACACTATCTTTTTGATATGTTTTTGTATTCAATTTGCCAGAATTTTATTGAGAATTTTTACATCTATATTTATTAGGGATATTGATCTGAAGTTTTATTTCTTTGAATTGTCTCTGCCTGGTTTTAAAATCAGGGTGATATTGGCTTCATAGGATGAGTCTCAAAGGGTTCCCTGTTTTTCTATTTCATGAAATAATTTGAGAAGTATTGGTGTTAGTTCTTCTTAAAGGTCTTGTAGAACTTGGTTGTGTATCCATCTGGTCCTGGGCTTTTCTTGGCTGGTAGGTTTTTGATGGCATCCTCTATTTCTTTGCTTGAAATCGATCTATTTAAATTGTGTATATGATCCTGGTTTAGTTTGGGCATATTGCATGTTTCTAGAAATTTGCTAATGCCTTCATTATTTTCTATTTTATTGAAGTATAAATTCTCAAAATAATTTATAATTATCTTTTGTATTTCCATAGTGTCCATTGTGATATTTCCTATTTCAACACAGATATTGGTAATTTGAGTTTTTTCTCTCCTTTTCTTAGTTAGTATAGCTAATGGTTTATCAATTTTGTTATTTTTTCAAAGAACCAACTTTTTGATCTGTCAATTTATTCAATTTTTTGTTTCAATTTCATTGATTTTGGATCCGATTTTAATTATTTCCTGTCTTCTACTGCTTTGGGGGTTGATTTGTTCTTCTTTTTTTAGGGCTTTGAGGTGTAATGTTAGTTCATTTATTTGTTGACGTTTTCTTCTTTGAAAGAATGAACTCCATGCAACTCCAATCTGTGGGCATTTTTTCTTAGTACTGCCTTCATAGTGTCCCCAGATTTCAATATGTTGTATTAGTGTTCTCATTTCCCTCTAAGAATTTTTTTTTTTTTTTGTACTGGGGATTGAACTCAGGGCCACTCAACCACTGGGCCACATCCCCAGCCCTTTTTTGTATTTTATTAGAGACAGGGTCTCACTGAGTTGCTAAGTGCCTCGCCATTGCTGAGGCTGGCTTTGAACTCGCAATCCTCCTGCCTCAGCCTCCCAAGTGCTGGGATTACAGGCCTTCTAAAAATGTTTTAATCTCCTTTTTGATGTCTTTTGCAACCCATTGATCATTACTGGCATATTATTTAGTCTCCAGGTGTTGAAGTAGCTTTTGTTTCTTATTTTATCATTGATTTCTAATTTCATTCCATTATGGTCTGATAGGATGCATGGTAGTGTCTCTACATTTTTGTATTTGCTTAGAGTTGCTTTATGGCATAATATATGGTCTATTTTAGAGAAGGATTCATGTGCTGCTGAGAAGAAAGTGTATTGATTTGTTGATGCATAATATACTCTATATATGTCAATTAAATCTAAGTTATTGATTGTATTATTGAGTTCTACAGTTTCTTTGTTTAGCTTTTGTTTGGAAGATCTATCCAGCAGTGAAAGAGGTGTGTTAAAGTCACCTAGAACTATTGTGTTGTGGTCTATTTGACCCTTAAACTTGAGAAGAGTTTGTTTGATGAACGTGGATGCTCCATTATTTGGGGCATATATATTTATAACAGTTGTTTCTTGTTGATGTATGATTACCTTAATCAGTATGAAATGTCCATCTTTATCTCTTTTGGTTAACTTTGGCTTGAAGTCTACTTTGTTTGATATGAGGATGGAAACCCCTGCTTGCTTATGTAGACCATGTGAATGGTATAATTTATCCCATCCTTTCACCTTCAGTCTGTGGGCATCCTTTCCTATGAGATGTGTCTCTTGAAGACAGCATATTGTTGGGTCTGTTTTTTAATCCAATCTATTAGACAATGTCTTTTAATTGGTGAATTTAGGCCATTAACATTCAGGGTTATTATTGAGACATGATTTTCCATTTTTAAATT
Organism: Tamias sibiricus; assembly: GCA_025594165.1. NCBI lineage: Eukaryota > Metazoa > Chordata > Mammalia > Rodentia > Sciuridae > Tamias > Tamias sibiricus. Next base: position 90,228,429 of record CM046662.1, read on the forward strand.
TAATTTAATTTAATTTTGTTTTTGGTATTTAGCTTGACTTGGTTTCTCCATTGGTTTTTTCTTTATTGTAGTTCTTCCCTTTGCAGATTTTCATTGTTGTTTTTCATTTCCTCCTCATGAAATATTTTGCCAAGAATGTTCTGTAGTGCTGGCTTTCTTGTTGCAAATTCTTTTAGCTTTTGTTCATCATGGTAAGTTTTTATTTTATCATCAAATCTAAAGCTTAATTTTGCTGGATATAAGATTCTTGGTTGGTGTCCCTTATCTTTTAGAGCCTGGTATATGTTGTTCCAGGATCTCCTTGCTTTGAGGGTCTGGGTTGAAAAATCTGCTGAGATGCGAATTGGTTTTCCTTTATAGGTTATCTGATTTTTCCTCTTATGGCCTTTAAAATTCTGTCCTTATTTTGTATGCTAGGCATTTTCATTATAATGTGCCTTGGTGTAGGTCTATTGTAATTTTGTACATTTGGCGTCCTATAGGCCTCTTGTATTTGGTTTTCAAATTCTTTCTTCTTGCTTGGGAAATTTTCTGATATTATTTCATCAAAGAGATTTTGCATTCCTTTGATTTGATTCTCTGCACCTTCCTCTATCCCAATAAATCTTATATTTGGTCTTTTGATGGTATCCCCTAATTCTTGAATATTCTGTTCATGGTCTCTTACCATCTTCACTGTGAGGTCAACTTTATTTTCAATATTATATATTTTGTCCTCATTGTCTGAGGTTCTGTCTTCCAAGTGATCCAATCTATTGGTAATACTATCTATTGAGTTTTTTAAATAGCTTATTGTTTCTTTCATTTCAAGTATTTCTGTTTGTTTTTTTTCTCAGACTCTCTATCTCTTTCTTGAAGTAATCTTCTGCTACCTGTATTTGTTCTCTTATCTCTTTGTTGGAGAGATCAATTTTTGTCTGTATCTGCTCACTTACGTCACTTTTTAAATTCCAAATCATTTTAATTATGTATATTCAGAACTCCTTTTTTAACGTTTCACCTACTGCACTTTCTATGGATTCTATTGCTTTGGTATCTTGGTTTGTTTTGGGCATTTTCCTCCGTTGTTTTTTCATGATGTCTATATGTTTTCCTCTCTTGCAGTATAAGTCTGAGGTGTTACTGCTTCTGCCCTTTTGTCTTATAGTGTCCCTACAGGTTACTGGATGCCTCACTTTTAAGGGAAGGATCATATTTATAGCATTCAATGTACCCAACATGTTGCCATATATCAGCTTCTATTTTTATATTTACAGATTTGACACTTTGAACATAAACTATGAGATCAGTTATCTTCTACTATATAGTCAGTATGTTTGTGTGGTGGTTTACAGTATCTAAATGTAGAGGGGGACGTAGGGGTTGGCTAAGATATTTCTGATGTAGGATGTGAGAAAATAGAGGTATTAGATTATTTGACTAGTGAGAGAGTAATCATGAGAATTTGGGTGTTAGTAGGAGAAACAAGAGATAGGCCTCCTCATGTAATCCTCCCTGCTAGGTCACAACAGGATAACTGGTAGCACCTCTAGTAAAGCCCCCTCTGGTGCAGCCTGGTCCACAGGGACCTTAGTGATGCCTTACCAGTACCTTTTGTTGTTCCTTGATAGTAGCAATGCTTTCTCAGTTTTGTGGCAGTGGAAGCCTCCAGTCTATAATTATCTTGATTTTGGGCTGTGAAACCACTGAACCCCAGTGCTGAGTGCCTCTCCAGGCAGGCGCGGGTTGCCTCTCTGAGTCACGGGCTTGGGGTGAGCCTCTCTCTCCAGATCTCCTCCTGGCTCCCGTGTGGTGGAGCAGGAGGTCTGGCTTTTTTCTCCCCACTTTCTTCCTCCTATGTCTCCTCCCAGTTCAGATGTGGAGGAGGGGGCTGGGCAGGTGAGTGCCTGGACCTTTTCTTGACCTGGGGCCTGTTCCCTGGCCTACAGTCAGCAGCAGTGGCTACCGGTGGCTCCGGAATGGGCAGGGCAGCTGGGGACATGCAGGCTTGAATTCTTCTGCATTATAGATTTATCTATTCTCTGCCACTTATTTATTTAATTACTTATTGACAGAAGTTATATCATATAAAACCATAATTTATTTTGTACTTTGGATTATAATTCAATGCTATTTTTTTAATTTTGTTGCATGAAAACTTAACAACCTCTTCTACCAGTGTTTGCAAAGGTAGCAAATAATGAAATAGAAATCACAATATTCACTGAGGGGTGCTCTATCCAGGCTTCACAGGCAGTTCCATATTTGTGGTCTGGTTTTACCTGTGAGGGATAGTGTGCTATTTGCACAGCTGAGTATATGAAATAATTCTCCAACTACATTTGCACACCTGTGACCATGATATTGTTTGAGGGAATGAAATATACATGAACTTTATTTTAGACTCCTATGTCAATAGAATTGGCACATTGATATGCTTTGCTCCATGTGAAGGCCTTTGTTGAATCAAATCAAATTTATAAGTCTATTCCATAGTACCTTTAACAGTGTCATCAATGGGTAGAAGTGGCAGAGAATAACATTGTTATTTTAAAGTCCTTATTAGAACAGTACATGCTGCAAATCTGTGAAAAACTTGAAAACTTCTTAAAAGTAGGAAGAAAATCATTCCCCTTAATGTCATCTTCCACAGAATAACCCTTGCTAGCATGTCATTATATTTCCTTCCTATTATTTTGAAATGAATAAATATAATTAACCTAGTTTACATTCTTTTTTAAAATATCTTTAATCTTTAATGAAGTCATCATTTGAAAACAAAGAGTTCAGAATATATTCTTAAAATTTCTTGTTGTTGTCTTACTGTTTTCTGCAAATAAGGTAAAATCTATAATATTCCTGAAACAGCATGAATAGAATAAGTAGGATTTATGTGTCATTTATCAATATCCATATGTGTTATCTTACAGTGACCTTTTTAAATAAACTAACCTCAGTGCAATTCCTACATTATCAATCATCAATACTGAATTACTTTACTTTTTCTACATGCAGAACAAATGAAATACTGGGGAGGGAGGGGAAGGGAGAGGGCAAGAAGGGGGTAAAAAAAAAAAAAGGAAAAAAAAGATGGTAGAATGAGATGGATATCATTACCCTAAGTGCATGTATAAAGATACAAATGGTGTGAATATACTTTGTATAAAACCAGAGATATGTAAAAATGTGCTGTGTGTGTAATGCGAATTGTAATGCATTCTGCTGTCATATATAATAACTTCAAATAAAAGAAAAGTAAAAAAAAAAAAAAAGAACAAATGAAATACTTCATCAAAAAATTTTTTTGAGGGCTTACCTACTCTATTCCAGAATTCTGACGTGTGCAATTTTTTGTGAAGAAGAAAGTTCTATTCATATTTGCTCAGACTGTGTTTCCATCTGAGCAGCTATTTCTCAGTCTGCTGCTTCTTTACAGGGGTTTTTGACTGTCTTTTTTTTTTTAACATGACAGTACAGTATGTTTTGAAATATTTTACATACATAGAATAAGTATATCTTGTTCCTATTAGGATCTCATTTTCGTGGTTGTACATGATGTGGAGTTTTATTGGTCGTTTATTCATATATGCAGGTAGGAAAGATATGTCTGATTCATTGTACTGTCTTTCCTAGTCCCATCCTCCCTTCCTTCCCTTCATCCCCTTTGTTTAGTCCAATGAATTTCTAATTTTCCCTTCCCTTGTTGTGAGTTAGTATCTATATATCATCTGTATGCAGTTTTGTATCTGATTTTTCCATCTCACTGTTTTTTAACCCTAAGCATTTGCCCATGTCAATAAAAATGTTCCATGTGAATCATATTAGTGTTTTAGAATACCAAAATATTACTTTGGTTCTTTGGGTTTTCCTGGAGTTAATTTTAAAATATACAATGAGGTTCTAAAACAGAAACACAGATGAAAAGCACTTTGTAATTCACTGAGAAAAGGGGGTACACAATAGATTTTCCCCCCATAAGTAAAGGTATGCAATTAAGTCTATAAGCAGATTTTTTTGATGGGTTTTCATAAAATCTGATGCATTTAGGGTATCTATGTTGACAGTTTTCTAACTGTGAATGCATAGATATGAATGTGTTTTTCTAGCAAAATCCAAAATGTTTAGCTTAAAGTAAAATATCTGCTACACAAGTTTCTCTCTCTCTCTGAGATTGTTATGATTTCAAAAATTTAAATCCCTTAAAATTAAATGTTTCCAATGTGTATTGCCCAAGTTTTTGGAAATAACAGAACTAATCTTGATTGATTGAAACATTTATCAAAAGCATACATGGCAAGCCAGGTAATATCAATCACTAAGTTAGTACAGGATATCTATTTTTGACAAGTCTATATCTTTCAGAGTTGTTTTATTTGCTGGTAATTCTGCTTTTTGATGAAATTTGGTTTTCTTTAAGGAAGAACAAATAGGTTTGGGAACTCATCAAAAGACATAAAGGTCAGAAGAATTAATACAAATAGAATCTATCTTGCTCTCATGTCTGATGAATATTATTTTTGTAAAATAGTAAGGATAGCAATCATTAAGTAATATAAGAGTACAAAAGTCCCAGACTTAACCCAAGCAAGATCTGCTAGCTTGTTCCTAATCTCTGGTTGACCATTGATAAACACTCCCAGCACATATGCATGATACATATTGTAATTTGCAAAGAGCAAGAAGAACCTACTTTGTAAATTGTCTCTTTGCTAAGCACTTTCAATTACATTATTTCTTTCACTTTTCAGAACCCTATAACTTTAAAGAAGAGAAAAGAAGGACCTTAGAGCTCAAAAATCTCCCTCAGCCTTACAGCAATTTAACAGTATAGCTAGGCCTTATATCCAGGTCTTTGTCCTTGATGCCTGTAATATTTCCTTCATCAAATAATAATAATTCCTCTAATCACCTGCCCCCGAATAGATACTTATACCTAAATAATTTTTTATGTTTACTAAGCATTTTGACACATTTTATCTCATAATTAAAATGGTCCTTTGTGAGGCCTCTATTACTCCATTTGAAAGATTATAAACAAAGGTGCAGAGAGGATGGTACAGGGGTGAAGTTTAGTAGTTGCTATGGTGCCTGTACTATCTTGTACCACAAAGGCCACGTTCTTAGTCTTATTTCAAAAGGGAGTGCACCACGTACATAAGGATTAAGAAAAGAGAATTTCACTTGCTTTGACTCAGGTTATCTTATTAGTTGTACGTGTGGGTGGAAAGGTTATCAGCAATCTTGAAGCAATGCTGCACAGAACAACCAATTTACAGACTAGCCACGGGTGAGTAATCAGGGTCGTGAGAGTCCCAGGAAAGAAATTCCTGGAGCACTGAATTTTGTACTTTTTCCAACAGCAGTAAATGTTGTCATTTGTTGGGCCTGAGAATTTACAAGCCTGTTTTGTTTGGTATAGAATATTGGAAAATCAAAATCTCAGAATTAAACCCAGTGTTATACTTCCATTCTAAAATAGACAATAGTAAGCTTTGATATGATCAGAATCATATCCATGATTTGGATGTTTCTGCTTTCTGCTTAACTGAAGGCTAACTTATTTTTTATGTTTTTATTAGTGCATTATGGTTTTATATGATTGTGGGGTTAATTCTGACATATTCATAAATGCATAACATAATTTGCTCGAATTCAAACCCCAGTTATTCTCTCCTTCTGGTTCCTATGAAGACTAATTTATTTAGTAACATGCATCCTATTTTACCTGGGACAGTTTTGTTTATATCTGTTTATGCAATTGTTAACAGCTCTGAATTGAAGGTTTTGAGCTTATCATTTTTTAAACTTCCCCTGTTAGAAATAGGCCCTTTCCCCATATCCTATATACTTTGTAATGTTCTATCACAGCAGTCAATTGGTCCCCAGGATCTAGCCATTAGTAAAGCTCTTCATTCCCAGGTAATTAAGTACCTACTTTGCTAACTCATGACATTTCTTGTGTCCTATCCTCTAGTATAATTGGATAATCCTAATTACTGCCTCCCTGAAGATCTCTTGCCTACATCTTTTCCTATTACCTGTCATTGATCTGAGGAAGGTTCCAGTCTATAGAACACAGAATCCCCTCCAGATAATTTAAACAGGAAGTCAGGTCAAGAGAACTGGTGTTGGACACTAAAGAGGTCTGGAAAAATACCAACCACATTATACCTTTGCTACTTCTGCCTAGTGTGTGGCACTTAGGATACCAGGGACTAGTCACAAAAATTTGCCATAGCTTCCCAGAAGAACCAGACAGTTCCTATACCAAGCTTGTCAGGCTGCCATAGTGCTCACTTCTACCTCTGAGCGTCATGTTACTGAATAACCTAAGCAAAATCCTAGCCAAAGAGAACCGGGGAATGTAGTTCTTAGTTTTCCAGCCTCTTTACCACATAGAAACTAAAGCTCAATGGGATTGGGAAACACATTGAGTGAGTGACCCTATATTTTCTGTAACATGTTCAAAACTAGAATGCTAGGATACAGCTAGATTAGAGACATCCACTCAAGAACTAAAGAAGAGTAATTAATTCCAGAAGCACCTGGTGTTTCCTCTAGTTTATCTCTTAAGTCTCTGAATGTTTACCTGATGCATTATTTGGAATCCAGAAATCTATGCTAGAAATTCAGAAAGGTGGGGGGAGATGTTAGTTTTTATGTAATATAAAAAACTTATTAAGAGAGGTAGTGCTATGGCTTGGATTTGGTTTGTCCCTACAAATGTTGAAATTTAGTTACCAATTTAGTGGAGTGGGAAGTGTGCTCTTTAATGCTTTCCTTCTAAGAGTGAATTCTCATTCTCATGGGATTAGAGTGGTTATTGAGATAGTACGCTGTTGCAAAGCAAGTTGACTCTCACCCAAAACCAAGCAAATGCCAATATCATCCCAGCTTCCAAAACTGTGAGCCAAAATAAACCTCTTTCCTTTTTAAGTAACCAAGACTTAAGATAGGTAGCATTTATGTCTACAAAAGAGGCTGTTCTTATTTCTGTGCTCTAGCATCACTAATCAAAAGCACCTAGCATGTAAAACTCTGATTTGGCAATGTCTGAGACCATAAACTACATTTAATAAAAAGCAAGAGATATGGAGAGCTTAGGCATGAAAGGCTCTTAGATGCCCAGATGTCCTCCCCACCCAAGCATTTACTACCTGGGATTCCTCTAGACAATCATTCCTTTGCCATACTGTTCTGTTTCTAATTGACCTCTGAAAATGCAAAGGCTAATGAGAAGAATTAAAAAATTAGATTCTTTTCAGTTATTAAGATCTTGGTTCATTTAGAAATCTGTACTGATCATCTGCTCTTTTCCAGGAACTCTGCTAAGTGCCAGGGATATGTCAGGGCTACATCTGTGAAAACAACAGGCATTGCCTCTGCCTTCAGGGATCTTACAGTTTAGCGAGAACATATATAAAAATAACTGCACAGGTAATAACTCCTTCTATTTTTTTCTGTGTGCACATTTTAGTTTATTGTGACACCCAAGTTTTCAGTTCATTTTGATGGCTCACCCTGATTCTTTGAAGCAATCAGGGCTGCTCTGCATGTGTTTGTGAATCCCTCACAGCCCCAACACACACATAAGAGCATTTGAGGGATCTTGGTTCCCAATTTTCCTCCAAGCTTCTGCCCTTTACATTGGTTTTCCCTAATACTCCATCCATGAAGCAGTTTGAACTTTAGGAGCACTCCAAACTTGTTCAGACTTCTGCTCTGCCATTTTCCCAGTTCACCTCCAGGAATGACCTGGGGAGACTTAGTGAAGACTGCCCAGAACTCCTGCTGCCTGTAATCACCAGTGGGGTCCACACCCAAACAACTTGGCCTCCACTCTATCCCTTATATGCTGCTACCATGATGCCCATCTTATTTCAGTGATCTTTAAGATTCTTCTTTTTTAAAAATATTTTTTAATTGTTGATAGACCTTTATTTTATTCATTTATATGCAATGCTGAGAATTGAACCCAGTGCCTCACACATGCCAGGCAAATGCTCTCCCACTGAGCCCCAGCCCCAGCCCCTCTATAAGACTCTTAACACTAAAGTCATTTTTACCTGTTGTCACTGTTTCTCACAGTGTGTTCTGGGCTAAGAAATTAAATAGAAAAAAAAAAAGGATCTAGATTGAATGGAGGCTCTGAGAGGAGGAGATGGAGTGAAGGTCAACGAATGTAACACAAGATTAAAGTTGAAATGACTGTCACCCCTAATTCAGTTCCAAACCAGTAACTCTTTTATCTGTTTTTCTAAATAAAAATGATGTTGCTCTCTTGTCTGTACTCAGTAAACAGAACAAGACTGCCTGGACCAGCCATTTCCACTCTAGGTGCAAATAAAGGACATTCCTGGGCCAAGAAAGTAGCATTTTTAAGAGACCCAACTAAACAAGAGACAGGCGACCAAGTCAAACAAGACTAACCAGGCATCTGTAATAGTCATAATCAAGCTAATATGAATAAGGTGCCTGAGCCAGGCACTTACAGGAGTCGGGCATAACCCACAAAACTTCCATGTCTAGGCCTCACCAGAGACTTCCTGTCTCAGAGACAGGTTGAAAATGTTTTCTTGTGTATCATGTATCATTCCAGCATGAGGTAGACAGGTAGAATGTAGACAAGTAGAATATAGACAGGTAGACAGGAAGCAGAGCAGGGATAGGAGGTGAAAGGGGCCTCCCTATCCCTCATGAGTCCCTGGCCAGAGAAGGTTCCTCTGTACTCTCCGAGGGGGGTGGGATCCTCCAAAGATTCTGGTGAGGAGCCCTTGGTTGCTGCAGGCTTGGTCCTGGGTTGTTGCCAGGTGAGCCAGTTCATGCCCTCCCGGCCAAGCTGCTTTCCAGGTCCTCAGCTCCTGTTTCATGGGAGCCGTCTAGGGGAGTTCGGTCCCCATCAGTGGAAAGGAAGCACTGTCCCTGCTCTACACTTCAAAGATAGAAGTCAGTCTCTCAGTTTGATCTGGGCAAACTCTGCTCTCAGGTGCTGGCATCTCACCTGGCACTCAAAGGCAAGGTGTTGACTTTCACCAAGGAAAACGGCACAAATAGAGGTTCCACAGGTCACAAGGGAAGGGACTGCACCTTCAAGCACACATGGGAGTGTTGTACAGACTGGCCTCTACCTACTTGGCCACCCACTTGTCGCAGAACTCCACCTAGCCCTTAGTGTAGTCCTTGCTGTATTTGGATCGCTTTTTTTCCTCAGGACGCTGGTGTTGCCTTCTTATTACCTCTTAGGAACCTGCCCTCTTCCTGGAAGAAAATGAGCCTGACCTCACTGTAGGCACTGAGCAGGTTGCGTATGTGTGCAGGGGCCGAAGCATAGAGGGACATGGCCCACGTACACAATGCACCGTTTCTTGGGCCAAGCTGCTGCTTAGGGTTTCTCCTGCTCCACCTCTGCCTCTGTTTTCTGGTTTAGCCCTTCCAACGGCCCTCTCACGGCAGTTGCCTCTGTCTTCTGCTGAGAAGACATGTTGACTAACTCCTTGTAATTATGATAAATGCTGTAAAGGGCCTATTTCCCGGGCTTCAAAAGCAAAACACCAGGACAAACAACTTGGAAATGTCATTCAAGATATTTGAAATGGCAAATAACCATGTTTTAGAGCTAGCACTTGAGACATCTTTCCTAATACATACTCATGTTTGGACACTTAATAAACATTTTGAAAAAAGATACTCTACATAATACAACACACACACACACAGAGACGAATACACACATATCTCTAGCATCTCTCCATAGCCAGCTTGCTGATGTGCTTCTGGGAACCACTGTGGTGAGGTATCTCTCCAGACCCACATAAGTTCTTGATATCCTTCTTTCAAAGGGTTGGGGGACTCTTAGGTCTTGACACCATGGTGGCCTGGAACTTGTCCTCCTCCTTTTTCTCTACTACTGGCATTACCATTCTCTCAAAGCTCAGCTCAAACTTCTGTATGACACTTTCCTCCATTTCCTACATCTGCCAAATCTTGTCAGTTGGCAAATTTAGTTGATTGAATATCCTCAATACCTTTTGAATCCATCTTTTGTTTCTCTTACTGATGATCAGATCCTGTTCTTGTGACTTAAAGAGAACTGTTACAAAACCTTTTAAATAATTCCTACGCCCATGGGATCTCTATTCTCATCTATTTTACAGGAAAAAATAAAAAGTCAGGTTTTGTTCATCTCTGAAATCTGAGCATTTATCCCAGAGCATGAAACATGAAGGACAAACAATAAATGCTTGTCAGGAGGCCAGCTTACACTGTTTTTCTCATCAAAATCGTGTGATGGTTTCCTGTTGCTCTCAGGCTAAAACTCTCCTCAGCCTGGTGTCACTGTATGTCAGTCTTCTAATATCTTATTTCTCACACAACCCAGTGTTGCACTTTCTGGAAACTACTCACCACTTGGATCAGGTTGATTTTTCCTGATGTTCTTGTCTTGCAAATCTTCCCTTGTCAAAAATCTTACCCCTATTTTCCAACGCTACTCCAGTGTCATCTCTATGAGGCCTCCTCAGATTCTTCTCCCATAACAACTGGTCTGTCTTTCCTGCTCTCCAAATGATTTAATTCCTCCATCATTTTGCAGTCTATTTTTCATTATAACTCCATAGTAGAAATTGTTTGTTGTAAGTGTCAAATTTGATCAGTTGGCTACTGCTGCCTAGAGTGCTGTATAGAGAAGGAATCTAAGGGTATACATAAGTTCCTCCAGAAAGGAGGTGGCAACACAGATTCTGTGTCACACACAGGCTTAGGATAAGAGAGAGAACAAACTGTCCATGGCTTACCAGCTTTGTTAAAGATCTTCATGTAGGTTTCTACTCAACTAGATCATGTGTCATTAAAGACATCTGTCCTTGTAGCCTCTATCAATTTGTATTCAATTTGATCCTTACTCTATTCCTTGATTTTTTAAAAGTTTAAAATCTAAAACAGGAGATAATGACATTTGAAATATGATGTGGCTATGGAAAAGAAAGATACTAAGTATTAATGAAAGAAGACTTGAAGACTGGGTGGGAAGGCATAGAAAACAAGAGGGTGAGTACAGTCCTGATGGAGAGAATGATGAAGATAGGAGCAATTGATTTTAAGTCCTATTCCATTAAGGAAAATGGTCCAAAGTATGTGAAAGAGAAAAATCAAAGACTGGTTTGGAAATATAGGTTTGAGGTATATAATGGGGGCTATGAATCCTTCAGTGAAAAGTAGAGATATACTCAAGTGTGCTGGGGTACAATAGATGGTTTTGAACATAATCAGGACTGTGCATCAAAGCAAACTAACTCACAACTCCAAGTAAAGTTTACTCCAGAAACATGAAGATGATTCAATGTTAGAAAAATCTAGCAACCAAAGCTAGTCCAAAATAAGGGAGGGAAGAGGGAAGGAGGGAGAGGGAGAAAGAGGAAAAGGGAAATGCAGGGGATTCCATCAAAGTAGAAGAAAGATCAATGGACTTGATGGAGGAGAATGAAGGCAAAGGAGGAGGGATAAAATAGGAAGAGACAATGGAATGAACCTTCCTGTGTTATATATGAATATATCACAGTGAATCTCACCATTATGTACATCCATAAGACATTGATTAAAAAAATAACTATGGGTAAATGACAGAAAAATTATTAGGGGGAGGGAGGAGGGGTAGAAAAGAGGAAGTACTTTGGCTTGAATTAGAGCAAATTATATTCCATGCTTTTATAAGTATGTCAAAATGAATTCTATTTTTATGTATAACTAAAAAGAACTAATAAAAAGGAAAAAGAACAGAGAAAAATCTACCAACCAAAAATTCCATATATCTTATGATCTTATCAGTATAAGCACAAAACCTATTGCTAAAGTTCAGAAGTTACTTTTTAAAATCCCAAGTAAATTCAGAGTAGAAGAAAAAGCTTAAGCTTGGTAAGCAAAATGTTTAATACTGAAATACTAAAAAACATTAAAATCAAATGTTATTCAGAAATGCCCTTTACTATTTCTATTTAAGTACTCTTTGATGATAACACACTAAGAAATAAGTAATTGAAGCATCACAAAGTACAAGTCAAACTGGCATTATATTGCAGACATTTTATACACAGACAACTCAAAATGTGACTTGCAAAGTGACAGTAGACAAAGTCAGTATATAAAATAATATTTGTCCATTATACATGATCAGGTCATAATTATACTATTATGTCTTGATCAAAATAGAAATGAGGGCTGGGGTTGTGGCTCAGTGGTAGAGCGCTCGCCTAGCATGTGTGCAACCCGGGTTCGATCCTCAACACCACATAAACATAAATGCATTTCATTATGTACAACTAAAGCAAATAAATAAATATTAAAAAAAAGAAATGAAAAAAAAAATTACTCCATTTATAATAAAAAATGAAAGCCAAGAATAAAATTAGCCAGATAGGCATAAAACCTATGAAGAAAATAATACCATTTTATTAAAGGTCATAAAACAAGACCTGAGGAAATGGAAAGTTATATTTTCCTTTGAGAGGAGTATTTGATATTATGAAACTATAAGTCCTTTCCATATTAGTATAGAAATTCAATGAAGTTTAGATCAAAATCTTGGTCTTTTTCATTTGTTTCATTTTTGAAAAATAATAACTCACATATACTTATCATAAGTGGCAGAATTGACATTTAATCTGTGGTGTTCTGGCCAGCTAAACCAGAAACCACAAAAGCAATAATAATCAGGCAACTTTTTAAAAACAAGAATTTACTTTAAAGTCATTGTGATTAAATGGTATCGTATTTATGCAAAACTAAATTAATTATAGGAATTTCAGGAGCATAGGCAAATACCTGTGAGAACTTACTGTATTGTAAATGGAAATGGCTTTTTAATAGGTAGTATTACACCTGCTGACTCTCAGTCCAACCAACATTTAAAGATATACTTAAGTTCCTGTTTTACACAGTACATTTAAAATATAGTTCAGATGCTTTAGAGATGTACATAAAATTAAAATTATAAAAATACAAGAAAATATTACATATTTTCATGATGTAGTAAAATATTTTTAGGCAAGATAAAAAATGAAGAAAGGATCTGGGCATAAAGCTTAGTGGTAGAGTACATGCCTAGCAGGTAAAAGGTCCTGTGTTTGATCCTCAGCATCATGAAAAGTAAAGAAAAGAAAAAAAAGAAGGCATGAAAGAAGGAAGGGAGAGAAGGAGGGAAAGAAAAGCAAAGTAGAAAAATAATGTAGAAGTTACAAAAGATAAAAAGCTTTATTTGCGCAAAGATCAAAGACAGAAAATAAGGTGGAGGGAAAAATTTGCAATATATTGGATAGAAAAACTGTTCCTACATGCCATATGAAAGACAGCATAATAGAAAAATGAGCAGAGGATATAAATGAGAAATCTGTAAAAGAGAAAATGAATATAACCAATAAATATATGGCCAGTGAAATTGTGTCTTAACTCTTAAATTCTAAAATGGCAGGAGTGGACACTCTAAAGTAACTAAAATTATCTTTGAAAATTCCTTAACCTCAGATAACATATAGTATACATTTTAAAATATAAATCCAGGTTCTTTATAAATTATGTAGTCTAAAGTTCAAGAAGCATTGAATAGTGTAATGGAGAATACAAAAGTTACAGATACCTGAGCATTTAAACTTTTGTGTTTTTAAAGGTGGGATGAGTAGAAAATCATGTTTTTTTTCTTCAGATTGCATTCCATTTTTTAAAGAATGTACTAAGCCTATCTAAGATTAATATTCCTTAATAGATTTGTTTATTCAGAAACAATAAATATAAAAGAACCTAATGAACTCCTTAGAACACAATTTCCATGTCAGTAAATGTCCAGAAATCTGAATTTAAATCTTGACTATGAATTAGTCTCTCATACAAACTGTTCTTTTAAGAAGTTGTTTAGAAGCCCTTGGTTGGCTTCCTCTTTCCAGATGGATGTCTTCTACATGGCCCATAAACATTTGTTACTCTCTTGTCCTTTACCCCGATTTCAAGACACCTGAACATAGCTCTGAAAATACATTTTAAAGGTACATATTTGCCCACAAAACTTGAAAAAATTAGAATAATTAGTAACATCATATGCTGATTAGGGTATCATAAATAGGTACTCTTTTACGCTTTGAAAGGAGTGTCAACTATTTAAACTTTTTGGAAAGAAAATTTATCCTATAAGAGAAATAAGATTGTTAGTCCTTTTAGTGGCAAACACTGAAACTAACACAACTGCTCATCAATAGGGAAATAACAGAGAAACTATTGTATTAACACACTGGGAAGATACTATGCCTAAAACAAAAAGTGGTTACTGTCACTGACTGCAGCTGTAGCCCCCTGTAGCAACAACGCCACGGGAATAAGTTCAGAGGCAGACTGGAAACGAACAGGCTCTTTATTCTGCTAGCTTCTCTCTCTGGCTCCAACAACAACTCCAACACCATCCACACTCCTCCAACCACCACAAAATGGCACCGACCCGATCCACAATGTCCCAGGCCAAGTCTCGCGAGACCATGGAAGGTGGTAATGTTTGAACATCTTTATGGCTCACAGCTAACCGAAATCTTAGCTATCTCCTTAATTAGGGCTCCTACATTTCCCCCCTTTTGTTTTAAAAGAGGGGTTGCTCTAGGACGTCCATGTGCAACCAACATTCTTACCCGTCATTGGATAATCAAGGCTGTGCCCTTGACTCCTGTCTTAGGTTGATATGTCGGCCACATGAGACTGTCCCGTGGATGGGTGACGACCTCATCCGATCAACTGTGCCTGTCTTAGGTTGTCCCCCTCTGGGAATCTTACCCATCATTGGCTAACCAGCCGTCCAATCGAGCCCTTCAGGATCGACTGTGTGTGATGACTAACAACCGTCCAATCATGAGGAGATGCTGCGGCTTTAAGGCTACAAGCCTTCTGCTGACGAGCCAAGTTGCATAGCATATCAAATTCTTTAAACAAATCAACTGCCCTAAGTTCCATCAAGTAACGCACTGAGTTCTCTAGACAAATACCCGCAAGGCATTGTCCCGTAAAGTCCCAAACAATGAAAGATCAAAATGTCCACTTGTTATAACATGTTGATCTAGGAGGCCGCATGCATGCAGAGCAGAGGCCACACTGCTGGTGAGGTTGTTTGATGCTTGAACAGCAGGGATGCTTGCAGCGACCGCGATCCCTGCAGCTGTAGCAGCAGCCGTCTTTTTTATGTCTAGACAATGCCACTGGCAAATCTTCAGGGCCCGCTACCTAGAAACTCAAGCATCAATTAAAAAGGAAAGGCAGTGCTATTCCAGCACTGAGTCAAGAGGCGAGTTGTCAAACTAAAAAATAGAATTATTAGATTAGAAAATTAAAGTTGATTTCTGTTCACACCCATTGCTGCTTGAGCTCCCACAAACATAAGCTGGCAAAATGTCATATTCAGAACAAAACAAATAAAGACTGAGGGTATTTACTGCATTAAAGATAGATTAAAGAAAAGCTAAAGGCACTTTGGAAAAATAATTTGTTAGCTGGAACTCTCGAGTCTCTGTAACTTTCCATGAAATTATCTGTTGAAATAACTCAAATTAATCAGCTATAAAACAAATAAAGTTAATTACAAATAAACATTCCTATGTCAAAACACCAAAATATCAGGTTATACAGCATTAGTCATATTCTTCACTAAAGAGAAATCCCTGGGACACCTATAAATCAAAATTGAAGGTACCTTCACGTATTAAATTATTTACCCAAATTGAATACTCTTAAACTTAAATGAATTAAAGTTATTTGGATCAATATATATATATTTTTTTTTTTCATAAGCGCTTTGTTATTTGTGACGTCACACTGGACAGACACACAAACCTACAAACATATATTTGTGACGTCACCTTTACATGAAATTTAGACAAATGCACAGACATAAAGACATATATTAAAAGAGAAAAAAAATTCAATTCTGTGCACACTAAAGAGAGATCTCCTCATCCTGGTCGGGAGGAATGACATTTATGTTGTGAAATATTCTGAAGGACTCTTTTAAGGGAATCATTCCATACCTTCATCTTGGTCCTCTTGATTTTGTACCTTTTTTATTAATCTTGATTCCTCAACAACTTCATCTTGATCTTTATGATTTGGTACCTACTTTATTAATCTAGATGGTATCCATATTGGAGAGGATTTGTGCTTTGGAAAAACACAAACAGATCCTCTCCCCCAAATTAATACTGGATCTGGACCCTTCCATGTACCTGAAAGAACATCCTTCCAGGAAACCAAAGGTTTATGTTGTTGGTGTGGGTTCCAATGTCTGTCTCCGGCAGAATAACCATTAGAGTCTAAAGCTAAAAAATTTAAGGTAAACAGGGCAACTGTTGCTGCCTGAAGCGGAAACAGCTTGGAGCAACGAACGCCACAGGAAAATTCGGAGGCAGGATGAAAATGAAAAAAGGTCTTTTATTCTTCTTCTCTCTCCAGCTCCAGCAATCACTCCAAACACTCTAACTCCAACCACCACCTTCTTCTTCTTCCCACACACTCTAACCAAACTCACCCAGTTATATACATATAGCTTTAACAAGGACATGTGCTTACAGCTCAAGCTTACAGGTGCGTCACGCAGTGTTAACGGGCATACAAAGATTCCTTGAATAATGTATTACTATCAGGTGGAAACTAGAACATCTTTTATGGCTCTCAGCTAACCGCAATCTTTAGCTATCTCCTTGATTATAGGCTCCTTCATTTCCCCCTTTTAGTTGTAAAAGAGGGGATGTTCTAGGACATCCATGTGCAACCGACATTCTTACCCGTCATGTGAGTCTAGGCTGTCCTGACTCCTGGCTTAGGTTGACATGCCGGCCACATTAGACTATCCCGTGCGACTGTGCCGTGTCTTAGGTTGTCCCCTTCTGGGGATCTTACCCGTCATAGGCTAACCAGCCATCCAATAGAGCCCTTCAGGCAACTGCAAATCTGTCCCTAGGATTTTTCCAATTTCCTTCTTTTTGTTTTAATAACATAATTTTCAGTGTGCGGTTTGCTCTTTCAATATGCCCTGACCCTGAGGATTGTATGGGATGCCTGTTTCATGAGATATATTGAATTTTGCGCAAAACTGTTTGAAAGATGAGGACGTATATGCAGGGCCATTATCTGTTTTAAGCATTTTGGGGATGCCCAATGCAGCAAAAGCTTGCAAACAATGAGATGTAACATCTTTAACTTTTTCTCCAGAATGTAAGGAAGCAAAAATCATGCCTGAGCATGTATCTATGGTTACATGAATAAATTGCAATTTTCCAAAACTTGACTCATGAGTAACATCCATCTGCCACAAATGATTGGACATTAATCCTCTAGGGTTAACACCATAATGAGGATTGGGCAAATGTGTCATACAAGATTTACAATCTTTTACAATTGTTGTGGCTTGCTCCTTTGTGATTTTAAACCTACGCTGCAAGGTGGTGCTATTGACATGAAACTGGGAGTGAAATAAAGTAGCTTGCTGGAGCGCTGAAAGTATAAAGATTGTTTCGGTAAGGGCATCGGCCTTTTGATTACCTTCATGGAGGGGACCAGGCAAGTTGGTATGTGCTCTAATATATCATACAAATAGAGGTTCTTTTCTTGCCCACAAAAGTTTTTGTATTTGATAAAACAATTTAAAGGCTGGAGTATGAGGTGCTATTGGTCCTGCTAGCTCTAATTTTGGGACAGCATGTACAATATAATGGCTATCTGAAAAAATGTTCATGGGCTGCTCTCTAAAATTTTCCAGAGCTTTTACCACAGCTTCCAGTTCCACTAGTTGAGCTGATTTGTGTGCAGTTATGTAAGTTATATTTTCTTTTTTAGTGACTACTGCAGCAGTACCATTTGAGGACCCATCTGTGAATACATTTAATGCCTTAGGAATAGGTTGATTTTTTATTACCTGTGGAAATATAATAGGATGATTGATACAAAAAGATAATATAGGAGACTTAGGAAGATGATTATCAAAATTTGCAGAAGTAGAGCATCTAGCTATAGCCCAATAATTATCATTGAAGCATAAATATTCAATCTGTGATCATGAATAGGGAGTAATAATAGTAGCAGGGTGAATGCCAAATATTTTAGTAGATGTCTTAAGTCCTTGAAGAATAAGTTTAGCCACCATGGAGGTATAAGACTCAATTATACTTTTAGGAGAGACGGGCAAATGTATCCATAATAAAGGCCCTTGTTGCCAAAATACTCCTGTGGGTGTATATTGTGAAGAAATAATAATCAATAGCAGCAGTTGAGTTAAATCAAATCTATCACAATGAATTCCTTCGATGGCTTTTTCTACTAAGTTTAAAGCTTTCCTAGCATCAGGAGTCAATGTTCGCAGTGAAGATGGATTAGGGTCCCCGCGAAGGATGTCAAATAAAGGTTTTAGTTGGCCAGTAGTGAGGTTTAGTGTAGGGCAAAGCCAATTAATATCTCCTAGCAATTTTTGAAAGTCATTGAGAGTGGCCAAATGCTCCTTATTAATTAATATTTTTTGAGGCCTAATAAAAGTGTCCATAATTTGGAATCCTAGATATAATATTGGAGATCTAATTTGAACCTTTTCCTTAGCAATGTTTAGTCCATATCATTTCAAGTTTTCTGATATATCACTAAATATGGTGAATAAGACTTCTTGATTAGGATGAACAAGCAAAACATCATCCATATAATGGAGGCACATAAGCTCTGGGTATTTATTTTTGATAGGCTGAATAACTTTATCTACATAGATTTGACACATAGTGGGGCTATTAGCCTTTCCCTGCGGCAAAACTTTGCATTGATATTTCTGATCAGGGCCATTATTGTTAGTAGAAGGAACTGAAAAAGCAAACCTGGGGGTATCCAGAGGGTGTAGAGGAATAGAAAAGAAACAATCCTTTATATCAAGTGTAATAAGATGGAAATTTTTTGGAATAGCTACAGGACTAGGAAGTCCAGGTTGAGTAGGGCCCATGATTTGCATGGTTTTATTAATTTCTCTAAGATCATGTAACAATCACCATTTACCTGATTTTTTCCTTGATCACAAATATGGGGGAATTCCAGGGAGAGGTGGAAGGTTCTATATGTCCTGCTTCTAGTTGTTCCTGAACTAGTAGGTGGTTCGCTTGTAATTTCTCTTTAGATAGGGGCCACCCAGGGACCCACACTGGCTTATCAGAAAGCCATGGTATTTTCAAAATTATTTTCTCAGTGGCCCTGAAAAAAAAATATCTTTTTCCTTTATGATAATTATTTCTTTTAGGGTTAAGATTACCCTGTACATTTTGATAATTATTTCTTATAGGGTTAAGATTACCCTGTACCTTTTGATAATGATTTCTTATAGGGTTAAGATTACCCTGTACTTTTTGATAATGATTTCTTTTAGGGTTAAGATTACCCTGTAGATTTTCACATTTAACATCTGCTAGCTTGGTTGCAAGGTGTACTCCTATTTGTTGCAAAATATCTCTTCCCCATAAAGTAACCGGTAGGTTAGGTAAAACATAAGGCTGAAATGTTCCTTTATGCCCTTCATCATCCTCCTATTTTAAAATTACTGCACTTTTCTCTGGGAGGTTATTATATCCCAAGCCTCTTAAATTGGTTGAAGCTTTTTGCAGAGGCCAGTGCTCGGGCCATTGTCATAGATTAATGATGGAAGAGTCAGCTCCAGTATCTATCAGTCCCTCCATCTCTATTCCTTGGATTTTTATTTTACACATAGGCCTCCTTAAACAATCCCAAACCCAGCAAGCCATAGGTCCCGAGTCAGTGGAACAAAATCCTCTATTGTTCCTTTTTTGAGGCATACCCATTTTAAATGAATTATGTAAATTTGGAAGGAGAAGCAACTGAGCAATTCTATCTCCTTGATTAACAGAACTTATACTTTGGGGTGAGCTAAGCGTTATTTTTATTTCCCTTTGAAGTCTGAGTTTATTACACCTGGGGTCACTTGCAAACCTAATAAGCTTTTAGGACTTCGCCCAAGAATAAGTCCTACAGTCCCTGAGGGAAGAGATCCCTGACTCCTGTGGGAATCAGTTGAACCCCCATTTCAGGTGTTAACAGTATTCGGGTGGTGGAACAGAGGTCTAATCCTGCATTTCCTCCTGTTCCTCTGGCGAGGGAGTGGATGGGTAGTAGGGATTGTGTTGGGGAAGCATCTGAGTGGATGCTTGAGGATACTCCTCCTCCAATGCCTCGTACATTTGTGGGCCCCGGGGCATTGGGCCCCATGCCCCGTTTTTTGAATTCCTGAACAAATGATTTCCATAGATGTCAAATTTTGATTGGCATCTATTGGCCCAATGATTTCCCTTTTTACACCTGGGGCAGCAGCCTGGGGCACAGTATGAGCTTGGTCTTATTTCTCTTTGTGGATTTTGCCTAGAATAGCCTGATTGATCGTGATAATTTTGCCTGGAATATCCTGATTGATTATAATGTCTAGGTTGAGCCCTTGTGAAATTTTGGGGGGAAGCACCTCTCATTGTAGCTGCAATCACATTTCCTGTGACAAAGGCATCATTTATATCTTTACATAGTTGTATATATACGGAAAGATCCTTTTTATTTCTCCATGGCCTGATGGCTTCCTGGAAGTATTTATTAGCATTTTCGTATGCTAATTGAACCACTAATGGCATAGCTTGATCAACATCTGCAAACACTCTACCTGCAGTTCTCAAAAGTCGATCAGCAAAGTCAGCATATGGCTCATTAGGTCCTTGAATCACTTTTGACAAGCTACCTTGTAGATCCCCAGGTCCTTGTACAGTTTTCCATGCCTTTAAGGCAGCTGTATATATCTGAGCATATACACCTTGGTCATAATATTTTGGAGCCTGTAAGTCTGCAAACTTCCCTTCTCCTGTGAGCATTTCTATATTATGGTCTCCAAACCCTGCAGCTGCGTTTATTTTAGCCATTTCTATACAAAGGTCTTGAAATTGCAATCGCCAAACCAAGTATTGCCCCCCACTTAATGCTGCTTTACATAGACTTTTCCAGTCTGAGGGGGTTAAGTTAAAGGTGTTAAGGGACTCCAGCATACTCAACGTGAAAGGATCTTGGGGCCCATATGTCATTACTGCCTCTTTGAGATTTTTTATTGTTTTGAAATCTACTGACTGGTGCATCCTCTGTCCATTTTCATTTTCAAATATTGGCATTCCCAATGTATCTGTGAGTTACCCTCGAGAGCACATAAGCACTCAGAAAGACTTTTTATTTCTGTTTCTAGGGTATGCAAACGCCTAGTAATACCCTTCATATTTTCTGTAATGGATTCCACCCATGGGGGAGTAGAAGACACAAGTGGTTCCTCTACTGGATGGTCCTTTTTCTTGATCTTTTTTAGTTTCTTTTCCCTCATTTTCTCAGGATCACTTTTACTAGATTCCTCACTACTGCTAATTTCACTGACAGCAATATCCTGAGTCCCAGGTTCAATGGAGAGCAAGTATCCTTCAGCTATCGCCAATAAATCCCAAATAGCTCTAACAGCTTGGATTTTTGTCATTTTGAGGACTCTTCTAATACTCTCCTTACTGGTCTTAGTTGACTCAGCGGAAGCTACGCTTTCATGATCACCTTCACCTTTTTCTAAATCCTCCTCACTGACAATGGAGTCAGGTATATCAAGGATTCTTTCCATAGCCTCTATCACTTGGGATTTAGTTACATTCGAACCCATCTTTAGAGACTTTTTAGTTCTTACCTGTCCACTTGGAAGTTCCCGTACGGGCCGCCACCTATCGCTGACTGCAGCTATAGCCACCTGCAGCAACAACGCTGCAGGAATAAGTTCAGAGGCAGACTGGAAACGAACAGGCTCTTTATTCTGCTAGCTTTTCTCTCCGGCTCCAACAACAACTCCAACACCATCCACACTCCTCCAACCACCACAAAATGGCGCCGAACCGATCCACAATGTCCCGGGCCAAGTCTCGCGAGACCATGGAAGGTGGTAATGTTTGAACATCTTTATGGCTCACAGCTAACCGCAATCTTAGCTATCTCCTTATTTAGGGCTCCTACATGTTACCAGGGCTAGGGTAAGCAAAAAATAAAAACGTTGGTCAAAAAATATAAACTTGGGGCTGGGGTTGTGCTTCAGCCATAGAGTGCTCACCTAGTACATGCAAGGCACCCAGTTTGATCCTCAGCACCACATCAAAATAAATTAACAAAATGGGGGTATTGTGGTTAACTACAACACACACACACACACACACACACACACATACATATGTATATAATGTAAACTTTCAGTATAAGATAAATAATTTAGGGAACCCAATATATATAGCATGATGACTATATAGCATGGTGACAATACTGAATTTTATACTTGAAATTTGTTTAATGTTGTCACCACAAAATAAAACAAAACAAAAAAGATTAACTAGATGAAGTAAGAAATATGTTAACTAACTTAATTATGGCAATCATTTCACAATATACATGTGTATCACATCATCATATTATATACCATAGAGTCACACAATTTTGTTAATTATGCCTCATTAAGGCTGGAAAATTAGAGAGTGGGGAAAGACTCATCAATCTATGAGCAGAAAAATGCCATGATATTTTTCTTAAGTAAATTGTTAAAATGAACAAAATAATATAATATTAGCTTTGTTAAAAATTAAAACTAAAATGTAACCACAAAATACACAAAAACTTATGTGTTATGGTTTAGATATGAGGTATCTCCCCAAAATTCATGTGTGAAACAATGCAAGAAAATTTAGAGGTGAAATGATTTCCTAAGAGCCTTAGCCTAAGCAGCACATTAATGCCCTGGTAGGAATTAACTGGGTGGTAACTGCTGGTAGGGTATAGCTAGAAGAGGTGGGTCTTGAGGGGCATGCCTTTGAGGTTTATATTTTGTCCCTGTTGAGTAGAACTCTCTCTCTCACTGCTTTTTGGTGGCTCTGTCCTGGACTGCTTTCCTCTGCTGCCATGATGTTCTGCCTTATCTTGGGCCCAAAGCAATGAAGCTGGCCATCTATGGACTAAAATCTCTGAAACCAGGAGCCCCAAGTAAACTTTCCCCTCTATAAACTTGTTTGTCAAGTCTTTCAGTCACAGTGACAAAAAGCTGACTACAACACTAGTATGTTTATATGTTTGTAAAGAACTTTCAAAAGTAATAATTGGTAACTATGGGACTATAGAACAATAGATTGAAATTTAGTTTTTATTTCTGTTGTTTGAAGGTATGATCCAAACTAGTGATAATAGGAATTAACAGGAAAAGGCAGTTGTGAAATATAATGCAGAAATGGGGTGGATGGTACTTGGCAGCTATTTGGATGTGAGTGGGAGGCATATGAAGAAGCCAGAGTGACTAGGAATGGTGATATCATTTATAGAAACAAGGATACTTTGAGGAGCAAATTCTTTATTGTTACCAGAGGAGAGATGATGACTCCAGGTTATCAATCAACGTTGTGTAGCTTCTCATTTTAAGTAATAACTGTTACAAAAGGAAATCTTCTTAGCTTAGTCTTGAAACTTCAGGAAAATATAGTGCTTCACTAGAAGGGTGAATTTACTTTATGTGAATTATATCGCAACAAAAAATTTTAAAATACTGCTTTATAGTTGCATTTCATGTGAATTATAGAACTAAAAGAGCCATACTATTATCTATGCATATTTTAAAACAAAAGAACATTTCTTTTTTTAAACAGAAAAAAATTATAATATTTAAAATAATCTCAAACATGGGAAGAAAAATAACTTTCCTACTATATACAAAATGGAAGATATAAGAGTTGGCCTTTAAAAATTTTTACTGAATGTTTTTTGTGTTGTTTTCTTATAGTTATTCCTCTTGCAAATGTGTTTGCAACTCAATGCCTAGTGACTTATTAAGAGTGTGCTGTTGCTAAAAATATTCTATAGAGGTAACCTTGCAAAGGTTTTTAGATCTAGAAAAAAACTTGTGCACTTTAATTCCATAGAAAGCAGCATTAGATATTCAGCTCCATTGAGAATTTGTTTCTTGCAAACACTGTCAAAATGCTAGGAGAATTTATTTCCATGCAATTATATAATATTTTATGTTGGGGCTGAAACAGAAGAATGTAATCCATCAATCTGAGATCTTTTGCATAGGTAAATCAGTCAACAAAGTCTCCTGAATGAATCATTTTCATTTTAATTGTCAGTTATATGGAAATCAGCTTCTGCACATTTTTATTCTCCATTCATCATTTATTATATTTTTACTTTTAGAAACTATTCCTATGTTAATCTTTTTAGATGAATTTTACAGTCTTCCATAAGAAGTATTTTTATATAGTATATGTTATCCTTACACTGAGTTAAAATGGGACATTTCTGTAACAGCCATGTTTTTACTTTGAGTCTAAAGAATTTCATGAATTTCAAAACCTTCAGAGAACTGGGTGATTATGATACTGTGTGATTTTTTTATTGACTAATTCTTACAATCTGGTTTAAGCTACATATAGTCTCCCATTAAGAAAAAATGAACAAAGATAATAAATTTAATATTTTGTATATTTCTTGTTTTCCAGAAAATAAAACACTGTTGGAACCAGTAATGCAGATGTCCCTTTGGCTGATCCCGGAATGTACCAGTTGGACATTACATTAAGAAGGGGTCAAAGTTTAGCTGCCCGAGATCGAGGAGGTATGAACATAAGAATGATATCACCTAGGTGCTTTTTCTCTGTGTTTGTGAGAAAGATTGCTTCTTTTATGATTGCTTAACTTTGAATAAAAACTGTAATATTGTAATTTTGAGAAGTTTCGATTTAATGATGCAATTTGATATATTACTTCACTCCTCTGACCATGGAGAAAGAGGTTTTGATGCAAGTTCTAAATCGTGACCTACCTAACCCAGACAGCAAGGTCCTTACCACACTGCTGACAAGTTAGACTCTACATGTATATGATTGGTGGCAAAGGTGGTTACATAGGTAAGGTGTCTATTTGAAGCTATATCAGAAGTTATTTTAAGCAGACCCTGTAGCTGCCTGACGTACAGCCACAATGCCGCGGGAGAAAAACTCGGAGGCAGAATGAAGATTCTTCTACTTTTACTTCTACTTTCTTAGTGAGAGCTTAGAGAGAGAAAAGAAAGAGATTTAGAGCTTTCTTCTTCAGCTTAGAGGAGCTTAGAGAGAGAGAAAAATTCTTCTTTCTTCAGCTTAGAGAGAGCTTCAGCTTAGAGAGAGAGAGAGAGCTTGAGAGAGAGAGAGATTAAGTTTCTTCTTTCTTCAGCTTAGAGAGAGAGAGAGCTTGAGAGAGAGAGAGATTAGAGAGATTCTTTCTTCTTTCTTCTTCGGCAGCCTCGGCCTGACTCTGACCAGCAATTACTTCTTCTATCTGGTTTCCCTTCTGTCCGAACTCTTAACCGCTCTGACTCTCTCATTTCTTCTTCTGACTACGTTCTGGCCGCTCTGACTCTCTTCTTCTCCGACCCAAACTCTTCTTCCGACCGACTGAGCGACTGCACGACTGACTGAATGAATTTCTTCCTTCTCCTGACTCCGACTGCTTTCACCCGTTTATATACCTTTAGCTTTGCGGGTACCTCACGTGCATTTACAGGTGCGTCACATACATACTTATTATCAGGTGGAACTTATGGCTTCCAGCTAGCCGCAATAGCCCTTCCTAATTGGGGCTCCTTCAAGACCCAGCTAAATCTGCTGAAATTGCAGAATCCAGGACTAGTATCTCACCAAAAGCTTCCCATAAAATAACTATCTGAGACTTAGTTGGACCCAGCAATAGGATTAAACAGGACTTGGTGAATTGAACAGGTTTTTTTATAGGCCATGATGAAGCAGAAGACAATGTAAATACCCCTTAGCTTGTAAGGGCAATGTCCTGATGAACTAGGCTGGAGCAACTGAGGAATTCCTAAACCTAGGGTAGAGGCAGGACCAGGGATAAATTCCCAAATAGACTGTATAGCATCCTTCATAAAATTTAATTACCAGCCATGCAGGAGGTAGAGACCTAGAGGTCCCTGAAAGTTTGAGTCTCACAAGAAGATGAATTTGAGTGAAACTCCTTCTACTAGGAGGGAGAAAATTCCCTAAACCTATGCTATTTTGTTGTTATACCACCTGGAGAGGCCCTTAACATTCTGTGATACAGTTTTTCTCCTTCTATCCTAATAGACATCCATTCTTAGGGAATAAAAGGAACCAGATTAAGACTATAGTCTAACTGGGCATGGTGGTGCATATATGTAATCCCAGCAGCTCAGGAGGCTGAGGCAGGAGGATCACAAGTTCAAAGCCAGACTCAGCAACTTAGTGAGACCCCAAGCAACTTAGTGAGATCCTGTCTCAAAATAAAATATATAAAGGACTGGGGATGTGACTCAGTGCTTGAGTGCCCCTGGGTTCAATCCCAGGTACAAAAAAAAAAAAAATATCTTCTCTTTCAAAGGAATTAAAATATTTTTATATAATAGTGGATTTTTATGATTAGAAACTATAATGGTTTCAATTTTAAGTAAAAATTAGTAGAATATTTTTCAAATATTGCTTTTTTCTTACTAATAATAGAAAACTGCACTATAACAAAAAACAAGCAATTATGAACGAGTACAAACAATTTAATCTTTTTGGTAATTAGAACATTATTAATGAATGAAGATATGATTGAAAATCTTAGAACTAAACAGATGGGAAAGATTTCAAAATTAAACATCTGGTCTAGTAGGTGAGGAGAAATGTTTATTGCATTGAACTACTTTCAAATAAGTTATAATTAGATTACCAAAAAAATGCTATTAGCACAGTATTAACATTATTTCATATAACATTTTTTAGTTTTCAAGGTGCTCTCAATTATATTATTTGTATAACAGAATTACACCACTACACTGGAGATCAAAATTTTATTCCTAGATATGCCCTCAGTAATTTAAAATATAAAATATATAGGTTTATACTGTATTAATTGTTTCTAATCATAAAAATTTAAAAACAATCTAAATAGTCATTAATGGGGGCATGAGGTAATAAACTGTGGTATATCCACATGAGCATGCAGCTATAAAAATGAATAAGGAAAAATCTCTAGGAATTGACATGGAAAATTGTAGAAGATATATTAAGTTTGCTTAGGAAAGTTCAAAAGAATATCAAAATATGTATCATTTCATATAAGAAACAGGATATAAGAAATTTTGCATTTTCTTCTTATTTGTACAAAAAAGAAGAACAGGAAGAAAGTCAGAAATGAATGAAATTGATAACATGCAGAATGTAGGTAAGATCAGGTGACAAGAATAGGATGGGAATAAGGTAAAAGGGTGAGGAAGGAGTAATATTTCCTTGAGTAAATCATAGTTTTTGTATATTTCTAAGTACAACAATATTTAGCACCTTAAAATAATGACTAGATTGGTTAGTTAAAGTCAATAGGACATGAGAGGAACTCAAAAAATATATAAGAATAACTACACCTTAGGGAGTTGTTGAATAAATAACTAATCTAAGAAACTATGTAAAACAGTGTTGAGTTATACGCTATAAAACTTAAAAATAACTAAACATAAATATTCTGCACTGGAGCATGATTATCAATTCTGAGATGAATGTGTATGCTAGGAGCTAGCAAATAAGTAAAAATATTGTAGCTAATGATAGCCAGGTAGTGAGAAACCTTGGAGAAAGAAGTTACAAATATAGGAAAGGAGAAGGCTAATAAAGAGGAATGAAATGTCATTTGCAGGAATATGGATGGAACCTGAAAGTATTATATTAAGTGAAATAAGCAAAACTCAAAAAATCAAGGCTTGTGTATTTTCCTTCATATGTGGAAGCTCGAAAGTAAAAATGAGGGGGAGGCGGGCTGGGAAGGTAGTGAGGATCTCATGAAAATAGAAGGGACACCAGTATAGTACAGGAAAGAAACCTGGAGGAAGGAGGATAGAAAGGAAAGGGGAGATACTGGGGAATGATATTGACCAAATTATGTATATTGTGTGCACATATGAGTATGTAACAACAAATCCTACTATTATGTATAGTTATAATGCACCAATAAAAGTATGGGGAAAAAGGAAATGGGTAAGGCTAGAATGATCCCTGTGGTATTAGGTACTGATGTGAACTAATGATTTTTAATATATGTTCAAGTAGATATAAACACAAATGGATAAAGGTGTGTGTGTGTGTGTGAGTGTGTGTGTGTTTGTGTGTTTTTTCCTACATCTATTTGCTGAAAGGGCCTAGAAGCTAATAGCAAAGGTTTAATGACAAATAGCAACACACCTAGGGTCCAGGTATTTGTTTCTAAATACAATTTCCCTAACACAGTAATCAGGGCTCCTGGAGAAATGGTTGATTTCAGACCTGGTACAGGAAAAGTACAAGATGAGCCTGGAACATCTTGCATTGCCAGGAACTAAGGCAGTGCTCTAAAGTTGATGGCAGAATGTCAAAATTACATAGGGCCAACTTAAAGAAACTCCTAATGTCCCAAACTGGGAAAATTCCAGCAACAAAATAAATAATGGTACTAATGTAATATAACATGTGGATTATAATAAGAATCTATGATTTCATACTGATAAATAAATGGCTGAATAAAAGAATAGGTGAGAGAGAAGGTTCATCTTTTCCTTATGGTAGAATTCCAATGTATACATGAAGAAGGGAAGATGAAAATAGAAATCACCTTTTAACAAGCACTAAATCACAATTGTTGTAGGCAAAAATCTTCAATGGATGCTAAAATTAAATGTACAAAATTATGATGTGAAATAGATTATTTATGGCATTTTGAAGTATATTTCTGTAAGATATGAATGACTTATGAAGGCAAAATTACTAACTCTGCTTTAGAGAAGTGTGGAAGATACCACCTTAGCCAAGTGATCAAAGGTGATATCAGAAGTAACGAGACACGCAGACATCACATAGCTCCAGATAAGGTAAACCAAGAACCACCCATCATTTCTGTGACATTCTTGTCAAAATGCAAAAGCTCAACAAAATCATAAGAAAATATCAGGTGAACTCTCATCATATGACACAATTTATCTGAACCGAGTTATCCCTATATTTTGGACGGTGTATACATAATTTGGTTCCAACATTCCTGTGTCTCCACAATTTTGGATCTCAGTGTGTGTACACCACTGTCTTTCTTGTAGTAACCAATTATCCTCTATAGATATTGCTGACAAAAATATGAAACAAGTTTCAGGAGACTGGGAGAGGCATGTATTTAAGAAAAAATGGGAGAGGGGGAAAAAGAATAAAAAGAAAGAAAATGGGAGAGAAAATATTACTTTGCAAGAATGAGCAATACAACAAAATGTTAAAAGGTTAACTCTCATTCAGTTTCACCAGTTTACCTTACTTTTACATTTGTGAAATTTTAATTTGATAAAGATAATAAGAGAAAATTAAAGGGAAGAAGCAACCTGAGTTACTTTTGGGATTGAATAAACACCTTTGACCCATCTATGAATAACAGTGTGTTAAACATTTGATTAGATAGATAGTATTGGGTCATTGTAGATTGATGAATTTATATACATATAACTGGTAGGATAATTAGATGGAAATAGATACTTAAAGTTAGAAGAAAGCATTGCAGTCATTTGGGAATATAGTTTTGAGTGCTTGAATTGGGATTATGAGAAGAAAGGAACGTAGGAGAGAAGGTTCAAGGGAATGTCCATCAGGACTTGGAATCATTTGGAAGATGGGGGCTAAACAAACAAATCACCAACAACAAAAGCTTTGGAAGTTTTAAAACTGGTGGTGTCTGGGGGGTATGTGCAGGTTGGAAAACAATGTATGTAGACCCTTGCAAAGCCATTAGAATTAGTACATACTACAGTCTTTATTTATCCCATTAATGTTCCTTTCTTACAGGAAAGATGCCCTTCCCATTTGCTTTTCTAAGGCCTTGACAATACTTTTTCCTGGAGTCTGAGAGTCTGTTTATGATCATCCAACAGGATTCTGTAGGGCCATTCCTTGGTCTGTAGACCACAAAAGCATTGCTGGGGATGGCAAGCCTCCCATTTCAAACATTTTTGAAAATTACTTTTATGTTGTTAGTAGTATACCATAGTTATTAATAGTGTTGGAGTTCATTTTGACATAATCATACATGTATGGAATGTAATTTTCTCCACTTCAGTCCCCAATACTTTCTCTTTCCCTCCCCCTTCCCTCCCACTGTTCCCTTTCCTCTACTCTGCTAGTCTTCCTTTTGTTTTATGTCAATGCTTTTATCTACTACCCAGCAAGGCAAAAATATCTGTGTCCCCTATGTCTCATATAACATTTGCACAGGAGACTGGAAGGAAAAAGCTCATTTCCACCTCTACCACTATTGCTGGAGCACTGGACTTTATTCCTCCAGAATCCTCCTTCATACGTAGTAGACACTGAGGCAGCCTCAGCAGTCAGAGCTGCCCTCATTTTTACATTTCTGTTACCCCTTTTCCAGAACATCCAGATGGCTTCTTGAAATACTACTATTTCCTACTAGCTCCTCTTTAGGCAGCCTGATGAACCACAAAGTATATGATCTTAGGAGTCTGACACACATGAGGTCAAAGCCAAGTTCCACATTTTGTTAGCTATGTGACTTTGAGTGAGATGTGTGCCCTCTTTGTTCCAATTGTAGGTTCCAGGTTTAGAAATCAGAAATACAGGATGCCTAGTTAAATATGAAGTTGAGATAAATAATACAGTGTCTTTCATATATGTATATAAACATGTCTCAAACAATAT
This sequence comes from Tamias sibiricus, assembly GCA_025594165.1. Lineage (NCBI taxonomy): Eukaryota > Metazoa > Chordata > Mammalia > Rodentia > Sciuridae > Tamias > Tamias sibiricus. Next base: position 90,259,202 of record CM046662.1, read on the forward strand.
TGGAAGCATACAAATACTAAAAGCTATTTATTATTTATCTGAATTCTGGGTTATCATTTTACCTGATCCTATGCAATTGTCAAGTATAGTTATTATTAGAAAAATCCATTTATATTTTAATCAAGTAGTCCTTTTTAGGAGATATACTTTTGACAGACATCTATATTATCATCTATTGGATTCTTAATGTAATGTTTTAACATAGCTATTTGTACAGATAGGAAAAACAATGCAGCAATTCCCTAAAATTTGATTTCTTGAAATTTGGATTATGAGAAATATATTGTATCCCTAGAGCTGCCTTAAAAAATTACCCCAAACATGGAGACCTAAAACAACAGAAATTTATTCTCTCAATGTTTTAGAAGCCAGGAGTCAAAATACCAAGTTGTAGCAAGGCAAAATACCCTCCCAGAGCTCTTGGAGAGGATTTGCCTCACTTTCAGCTTCTTGTGGCTCCAGGTTCTTTGGCTTTCTATCAATGCATCACTCCAGTCTCTGCCTCTGCCTTCCTGTGGCCCTCCCCTCTGTGTCTCTGGGCCCTGTGTCTCCCTCTTCTTTCTCTTATAAAGACACCATGGCTGAACTTAGGACCCACCCTAAATATAGAATTACCGCATCCCAAGATTTTTAACTTAATTATATCAGCAAAGACCTTATTTCTAAATGAGGTCACAGTCACAAGGACCAGGGATGAAGATGTAGGCATTTCTTCTTCTCCTTCTCCTTCTTCCTAGGTGTCCAAGTTAATCTATGACTGAGGACATTTGCTTCTCTTCTTGTGCTATGGTCAAATTTAAATATAAATCAAGTGAGCTGGGTGAACTTATTGTTATTCTATTTACAACAGTGTTAGAAATCCCTGCATTGCTGGGTGTGGTGGTGCACACCTGTATTTCTAGGGACTCAGGAGGTTGAGGCAGGAGGATCACAAGTTTGAAGCCAGCCTCAGCAACTTATTGAGACCCCACCTCAAAAGAAGAATTAAAAAAATAAATAAAAAGGAACTGTGGAAGTAATTCAATGCCCCTGACTTCAATTCCCAGTTTAAAAAAAAAAAATCAAGGAAAGAAAGAGAAAAGAGAATTCCTGTATTGAGTAGAGCTAGAAAATCCTGGGCACCATACTCTGAATGTCCTGAAGTCCACCCTTGTAGGTCTGATGTGTCTGTGCTGAAGGATGTTTGCAGGTGTTCTGAGAACCACATTTCCAGGCTGGAGTAGGAATCATAAAAGTCTGGCAGATGGGAAAAGATTTAGAAGTTTATCACTAGCTAAGATTCATGTTTCTCACTAATTGAGAACTTATACCAGATATAATGCAGCCAGATCTGAGAAAATAAATTGGAGAGCATCTTGTTTTCAAAAACAAATTCAATTTAATAAAATTGAAACATATTCTGAATTCTAAGTGTAAACAAGGCCTTTTGCAAGTTAGAGGGCCTGCCAGCAATTTTACCATTAGAATACAATTTGTAAAGCTCCTGAAGAGTTATTCTTAGGTAGAACAGAGTAATATTAGTAGTGTGTACTGTGCACCAGGCAGGATGCACAGATATATACATATACATATATCTAAGGATATCTGCATAAACAGATGTTTCCTCCAGTCTTCACAGGACTGCCTGTGAGAGTACCTGTCATCTCTGATGTGTATTCATGGTTTGGTTCAGGTTCCTCTTTGTTTTTGATCCTGGGGAAATTTCTTTATAATAGGATAGCTATATAGTCCAGTTAACCTGGGAGCTTTTGTTTTATACCTGTTAACTGGCATAATTATTAACAGCACTCCATTGCATTCTCAAGAGTCCCAGATTCAGACATATAGAATGTACTAATACTTCCTAAAACATCTTAATCTCATTAAAGTTCACCAGGAAATTAAGTGGTATGGGGGCTGGGGATGTAGCTCAGTGGTAGAGTATGTGCTTAGCATGCATGACGCTCCTGGGTCAATCTCCAGCATGTGTATGTATGTGCATGTGTGTACACACACACAATCAGCATTATGAATTTTTTTTCCCAAGAAGAAAACACAACTTGTATCATTTAGAAAGAGTCTTGTCTCTAAGCAGGTTTATGCCACTTTTCTTGCAATCCCTTCCTTAAATTTATGATCTTTTATGAGCTCTCTTGATCAAGAAAAGACCTTTCATATTGTGTTTTGTGCTAAGACCAAGATGGAATAGGTTGCTAGTCAATCATTTTTAAGATTTCTTATAGATGGTGTGAATCAGGTATAGGCTTCTTTTATTCAGTACAGACACAATCGTTTACATGTATCAACATTGTTCATTTAAACAATGGTAAAGTTTAACCATTGGTAAAGTTTTTTAAAAAATTATTGTGACTTAGTTTGAATAATAGCCATTTCATATAGACTAAGATTTTAAGCTTGCATACATACGTATACATACATATATATGTACATTATCTGCATCTATGTACATATGTATACATATATATGTACATATATATGTACACTTCTATATATATACCTTTTTTAAAACTCATTTTGTTATCATAGGTACAAAACCACCATTCATGGAAACATAAAGACTCCCTTGTTGCCTGTTAATAAACCTAGAGTCATACAATTGCTAACCCCTGAAAATGAACTTCTACCTAGAGATTTTGTAATGACTCCAAGATTGCACCATTGTCCTAGAAAGCTTTTTATACTGGTCTTAACACGTTAGTGTATGTCAGAGAAAAGAGTATAGTGGCTCCTCCCTGGGATTTGTCTGCAGCAGTATGTCTGTGGGATGTTCCTTTCTTTAAGATTCCTAAGGTTTAGCAAGCGTGTAATCCTTTACCAGAGTTAAATTTGGAATTCCTTAAGTTATAGAGCATGTACTACAATTTCCTGAAGATTCTCTGAGGATGATGTTCCCACTGATGAAATGTAGTCATAGTACACCTATCTAAATATTATTTACATTTTAAGGTGTTCTTTCTTCCATTATGATTACAAATTTGCTTCCTTCCTAAGGAAAAAAAGAGGATCAATGTTTATTAAAACTTTGCAAATAACTACATTGCCATGTGAAGTAAACGGACCCAGGAAAGGCCCTGAGGACAACATCTGACACTCTTTTCAGTACTTTAGAGATAATTAATATTCATTTTATTTCCTTCAGCATCTGCATAGGCTTTGGCAATGGTGTTCTTTTCAAATAAGATTTGATTGTAGATGAATTTGATTTAGAATAAGTTTGATTTAATTTAGCAGCTGTTAACAAAGGATGGCGTTAAGCTTACCTCATTTTAAAAGCATGTCTCTGAGTTTCTTTATTAGAGACATTGTTCTTAAGTTTCTCTGGGGTTAATTAGCTTGTACTCATGGTTTTCCATATGAAGCCTTCTTAAAAGGTACGTTTCTTCTTGGTATTGTGTTCTTGGATTTTTATGCACTCTGCCTGTATGAAGAAATATTCTCAGGAATTCTGTTATGTATTGCCTTAAATTGGATAATATACAAATTATTCTGTAAATTTTGAAAAGAAAAGTCAATCGGCATAGTATATCTACTGAGTTCATATTTTCAGTCCAACTGATATGAAATTATAGGCCCATTAATTAAGATTATTTTAAGAGATGTTTTCATTCTAATTGGCAACAATTTCATCTTCTAAATTTAGGGCAAAGGCGAGAACAAAAAGGAACAAAAGTGCTTTATTATGTGCTTATAAAATAAACCATTAAAATTAATACCAATAATATCTTAAAACAAATAACTATAATTAGAAATGTCTCTTCACTTTCACAAAGTTCTATTTCTTTTTCTGCTGACCTTATATTAGCAGCCTACTTTCACAAAGTCATTTGCCATTGCATCAAAAGTGCTCTGGAAACCCAAAAATTTAAGTCCCCTGTTGTAGTTACTCAGGTCTCAGCTTACATTTTGAAATCTGCACCCATGAGTTCATCTCTGCAACCTCAATAGTGTTTTCCACCAAGGTCTGAGACTGACTTCCTTTGTGATTTCTCTTGAAGACACAATCTCTGTCCCTATAGCAAATAGTAGGAACATAAGGCAAGCACAAGGGGAGAAGGAAGGCTACCTGCTGATGAAAAAATGAATGCCTTTGGTTAGGCTATAAATGAAGCCAGAATGGAAGATAGCAGCATCTATCTTGAGGAGATATGCATGAGCCAATATAAGTACCTCTAATTTAAGTGATGATTACTGTGAAAGAAGCAATGCATTATGAACAATGAAGGCACTGGCAAATTTCTACTGCCTTACAATCAGCACTGTAGCACTCACACCAAAACCATCTCCAACTGATCAAGAATTTAAAAGCTAAAATGGAATCTACCTAGAAGTAAATTTCATGACACTTGAGTTACCCCAAAGGAATAACACTGTACCTATACAAAACTGACCTTAGATAATTGAGTTTTACATTTACATATCAAAAGAACAAAACAGTATTCCATAACCATTAAGGTTCTTGGGTTCAACTAAACATTAGTCTTACAAGACTATCTATGCCATACTTGACATAGAGGATATAGGACTGGAACCACAGCTTATCCGCCAGACAGCACCAGATATCCCTTGCAGTCCACTTAGCTGCTCCAGCTCCCACTGCCGTCTGCAAGTTATTTATCTTTTTTTTTTAGGTAACAGTGCAGATGAAAAAAGACAAGATCCACACTGAGGAGGTGTGGGAGCCAACATGACATAAAAGCTTCATTTGCCATAGGAGCCAATACCTCTTATAACTACTTCATAGACATGCCCTGTTATAATAGTCATTACGCTCAGGAAAGCCCAAAGATGTGGCTTCCTTCCAAGTCCTTCTATGTGTCCTGGTCCAGATGAAATTTACTAATAAGGGAATCATTTTGCCATTTGTTGTTTAGCAACATAGAGTTATATTCTTTAGTCAGGCTTCCAAGAGAATACAAAGTTAACTAAAGGTAATATTCTCATTAAGAAGGGGGTGTAGGTTTCCCCACACTAGGGTAAGTACTGAGAAAATTTAGAAAATGTGGGGCATTCCTAATTTGTGCCTAATTGTATCCTGCAGTCCTTTTGCACTTGAATGACACAGGGCTGGTTTCAAGGTGAGGGAACAATCCTTCTGTGTTGCTAGCAGCTGTTCAGCAAGCACCAGTCCTTCTGTATATAAAAACACTCTTTCAGTTTTGTTATTCCAAATTTACAACCTGACCTTGGGTAACAATAAAATCAAACAGAATTTCCAGAGCAGCACACAAATGCTCAAGGACATAAGGGAGGTCTACAACTTGACTGTGTTACTAACCACAGTAGCAATACTTTATAGCAACCCCCAAGGAGGCAAAACAACAAGTAATTCAGCAATTACAGGTTGTCTAGTCATAGTAAGCCTTTATCATTTTTCTTAATAATTTTTTAAAAATAATTGACCATCGTCAAAAAATACTCACAATCATCATAAAAGCAGACCCATCTAAGAGGGTTGTTGGTCTGTTTCTTCCATCTATGGAAAACAAATTTTCACTGCTTTGTATTGGCAACAGACTGTCTCCTCAATTACCATTTTTCTTTCCAATTTCTATTATACTTAAGCTTCTTTTTTAAAGTAAATTAAAATTATCTCCATATGCATATTTTCAATATATGGACATGTATGTGAAATAATGGTAGGTAATACATTTTGGATTGAACATAATTAATTTTAAGAAGTACAAGACCCTTTAATGCATTGACTGAAACTTCATGGCTATTGGCATTACAAATAAATTTGCATATTTAAAAATATGTAAATAAAAGCTATTCAGTAAACCCTAATGTGAACCAGAAACCTCTGGTGATTATGATGTTTGGATTTAGAGTTTTCACTTGTAACAAATGTACCATTTTGATGGAGATGTTCACAGTTGGGGAGGCTGTGTTGGGCAGGGGAGCTTTTTGTACTTTCTGCTGAATTTTGCTGGGAAGCTAAAACTAATATAAAAGATAAAGCTTACTTAAAAAAAGAAAGAGGGGGCGGCGGCGGTGGCTGTCAGAGCTGGAGAGGGGCCGGGCCGAGCGGCCGTGGAGGGTCAACGCCGGAAGCCAGTCCTGAGGTCACCAACCAGTTTCTCAAACAATTAGGTCTACATCCTAACTGACAATTTGTTGATGTATATGGCATGGATCCTGAACTCCTTAGCATGGTACCAAGACCAGTCTGTGCAGTGTTACTTCTCTTCCCTATTACAGAAAAGATTCTGCCTGGTTAACAGCAATGGCTGCTGGGAAGAATGAGTAACGAGGAAGCAGTGGTGGTGTGTGCTTTTCAGACCTGCTTTATCCACTGCTGGGTGGATACCAACCAGTACATTTCAAGAAATTTTTACCATTGTCCTTAGTCTATTACAGGACTACCATAACATTTAAAGGACCGAAAAAAAATTTTTTTAAGAAAAAATAAATTTAAACGTAATAAACTCACTTCTTATTTTAAACACTTCTACCTACAAGCACACTTCTGTATTTAGTGCCTTTACTCTGATTGTCAATCATTGTTTCTATGCTTGGTTGGTACCTTCTATACTGGGTATTGTTCCTGACAGTGGGTGGTTGTTTTTTTCTCTGATGTATATACTCTGCCAAATTCTAGCAAGGTTTTTGCACATTGTAGTTGCTCAATAAATGTTTGTTGAATGAAAAAAAAAAAAAAAGAAAGAAAGAAAAGAAAAACCTACCCTGTGGTGACCAGGTATCTTTGTTCTGTCTCTATTTTAGTTTAAATAGTAAATGACAAACATCACATATTAATTACTTTAAGTCTCAAAGTTAAATATGGATCATGGAAGGAAAATTTATATTGACATTGCCAAGAATACAACCATGACTAATGTTAAAATCCATCAGAGAAATACAGAACCTTAAAGTTTTATCAAAGAATTCGAATGAAATAGCACACAGCATTTCCTAAAGTATAAAAGTATAAAACAAACACATTTTTAAAATACAGGTACAATTCTATTTCAGTTCAGTTTTACACCTGTTACATCCAAATATCCTTAAATTTTAAGTGAAAATAGTGATCTATCCTATAGGACATGTATAAAAATTTCCAGTTAATTAGGCCTCCTGTCAGAAAATAAATATGATTTACATGAATGAAATGCAATGTTTTCATTATATCCCAGTTGGTAATACAGGCAAAAAGAAGATATCTAGCTGTTTTAAAGCAAGTTTTAAAGAGTTTAGATTGTTCAAGAGTTTTCTATGATCAGCAATATTAAAGATACTTAATTAAGTGACACTAGAGGACATTTTGTAATTATGTAATACTTATTTACCATTTAATATTACCATATTTGAATCTTGATTTAAAAACCTTAAGACAAAAGGTTTCTTAAGGACAGACTATTAGCATACCTTTTGTTCTTCATCTTATCTTAGTAATCAAGACACCTATTAACTATAACTCTACCCTTCTCTTTTAAGCATTTTTTCCTTCCCTTACATGGGAAAGGGGGAGTTTTAAAACTACTATTCTAAATTTACATGTACCTGCTAATTTCAGGACCAATCAAAACATGAGCTCTATTCAAATGGAGAGACTACATAATCTTGTTGATTTCTCTCTGGAGTCTGGTAAGAAAATACCTTGTTAAAAAAGAAAAATCCTGTCCCAACATAGTATAGGGATAGATCTTTTGCCTCAGGTAAAAAAAGTCACCTTGCTCATTGTTAGTTCTGTTTTATAAAACCCAGAGCTATCTCTTCAATTCACTCTAGGACAGTATCCATTTTCTTATGAAATTAACAATCACACACTTTCTTTTCCTTTCACTTTTAAAGCAATTTACTCATCTAATTAGATGTCTTTATAAGATACATAGTTGTCCTTAATTTTTAGAGAGGATTTAAAAAGAAAACAACATACAGTTGTACATATATGCTAGTGATTTTCAAAGTTTAGTACCCAGAACAGTACCATCAAAATCACTTTGGAACTTGAAAATTATCAGACCTCACCCTAGACCTATTGAATCATAAACTCTAGAACAAAGACCTATTCATCTGTGTTTTAAGAAAACTTCTAGGTGATTCTGATATATACTAAAGTTTGTGAATCACTGATGAAAAAGATATCCAGCTGGTCATGGTGGTGTGCACCTGGAATCCCAATAACTTGGGAGGCTGAGGTAGGAGGATCTCAAGTTTGAGGTCAGCCTGGGCAACATAGTGAGAAAAAAAAAATGAGGCTGGGGATGCACAGTGGTAGAGCATGCATGAATTCAGTGTCCAATTACACACACACACACACACACACACACACACACACACACAAATACACACAGATGTCCAAAGAACTTCACTGGCACCAATAGTCATTTGCAGTCACATGTGGGTAATTAGAAAGCCACTATACCAGTTACTATGTATAATTTTAACTAGTGGATAAATGAAACTGTGGACAAAAAAAAAAAAAAATGTAATCCTGGCATGGTGGTACATGAAGGTACACATTGTAATCCAGCTGCTCAGAAGCTGAGGCAGGAGGATCTCAAGTTCAAAACCAGCCTCAGTAACTTAGTGAGGCACTAAGCAATTTAGTGAGACCCTGCCTCAAAATAGAACATAAAAAGGGCTGTGGACATGGATCAATGGTTAAGCATTGGGTTCAATCCCTAGCAGCCCCCACCCCCCCAAAAAGTATAATAAAACTTCCTCAAGCAATCCACAGTATAGCCAAAAGTCCTCAGTGAATGATTATTTGCTCACCTTAAACTTTCTTTCTAAGAGTGTTTCTCACTGTTCAATAACACAGTGTACAGCTATGTGGTAACCCTCAAACAGACCATGGTATTCTTCAGATCTAAAGCACTCTAGAAACCTATGTAGTTCTTCTGGATACCTCTTCCTGGAACTTCTGGTGACCCCTTAACATTCCATTCTCACTCAGGCCTTTGGACCCAGTTCACTCCTCCAGGGCCTAAGGTTAGTTGAGGGTCCTTACAAATGGACATTAGCCTTTGACACCAGGGAGCTGTAGACATGAGCTCAGATTGCCACGCCTTTGAGAAGTCTGGCTCTTTTCTGGTTATAGTGCTCTTAAAGAGGAGGAAATCTCCAATGTTGTTCCTCCATCTAGTGGCAGCCATCTGCTTGGCTTCAGTGTTCCCCTAATCACTGTGGCTTCTCCAAGAATTGCCTGGGGACTTGGGGAACCATTTCAGACAGTTTAGTTGTGCACACGTGTTGGAGATTAATTGCAATCTTCTTTGCAAATGAAAAGGCTCTCTGAAGGACAATTTAAAAATTCACTCCCAAGAACATTTTATTGATAACTTTTAAATCTCTGTCCTTCTTTGTTTTATATCAAAAGCAAACATGAGGTTTCTAGGTCAGAGACCAGACATTATTATTCCCCACACTGGTTTCCCATGTCCAATCTCCCCTGCCCTTTGGGACATAGAGTGAGAACAGTACATACTATGAATATGAACTGCCAGGAGGAACCCCCAAATCATGCCATTTGGAGTTTCTGTAAGAACTGCCACACAGCAACTCCTCCTCCCTTCTGGAGAGTGAGAATTTGATTTAATCTTTCTAATGAAAATGAATTATCTGTTCAGAAAAGAGAAGATATTTGTAACTCTTTGAAAAGTAAAGTCATGGCCCTGGGCCTATAAAGCTTAGAGTATGAGGAGAAAATGGTTCTGGAAGGAGGAGACACTGTCTTACAGCCTGTATTTCATTATTCATTATTCTTAGTTATCAGTTATTGCTTATTTCTGTCAAGCATGGATTTTATCCATTGTGAATGTGTACGTGCTCAGTAATTATGATCTAATATGAAATTTCATTATAGTTGAAGAATGACCAATTTGATATGCACAAATGTCTTTAAAATATAGAAGGTTAAGTTTCTTAAAATTTTGTAGCATTAGTTGCATGCCAAAATGTACTCAGAGGCAATGACTACAAAATAGTTCATCTGATTTTTAAAAATTGTATAGCATTTTGAGGCCTTATTACTTATTGAAAACGTTACCAGAGAATAATTTCTAGTTACAGTGAGAAAATGAACTAAGCTACGTTCTTCTTTATTCCCAAAATTTGTGAGCATAAATTATAAAATAACCAAAACAAATTGCTTTTCCGGAAAAGCACATTCAAGTTTTAAAATTCTGAAGCTTTAGTTAATTTATTCTAAATGATATCTTATTAACAGTCTGTTATGGAAGAAATATCATGGTTTTCAGTTGGGTTCACTAGAAGCAGACCCTGACAAGCAGATTGGAGTGTCTTTGGGAGACAATCCCAGACATCAGCGACAAGGGGAAGGATGAGAAAGGGAAGGGGCCGGCACAGGGCAAATGAAGAAACAGGCAACCTCTGGGGATCCTGGGACACCATATGGAACTTTCTCAGCAAGTTCCAGTGAGGAACCAAGAATATGAGTTGCTTATTTAGCAATTCCTATTTGCCATTGGTTGAGGCCTGCTTCCAAGGCATGGGTCAAGCATGTGCCAGTGGCTGCAGAAAGTCACTAGTGTTTGTAGAAAGGATAGAAATAAAAAGCCTTTGGTGTGAAGGGAAACTGAGAATGCAGACAGCATATGGCTGGGTACCACAACATCTGCTACTGCATGGGTTTGGCACCAGAGAGACCAGAACTAAGTCACTGAATAACTAAGCCTCACTTGCAAATGAGGATAACAAAAGTATCTACCTCCCGGCCTTGTTCTAAAGATTGAATGGGATTCTGCATAGGAAGTTTTGTACAATGTGCAAAGTCAGCCATCTGATTAAATTTTCATCACCATCAACATTATCATTAGCCTGACATTAACTAAAATATTATTAATTAAATTGGTGAATATTTCTGGATGAAGCCTTTAAGGACTTTTTCTTTTCTGTTATTTTTAGTGATATTACACATTCTACTGGGATCTGGCATTCAGCATTTGCTTTTGTGTTTCAAGAACTTCTCTGGTTGTATGCTACAGTGACACACCATAGTTTCTGCCCTAACAAGTAGATGATGTTGACAGCCTACTCATTGTATGTCTTTGTACTACTTACTCCAACGTGACAGCCCATCTACCTTGCAGGAAAAGAAAAGTAGGATTTTGTTGAGGAAAAAAAAGCAACTGTTTGTCTGATTTCTTATACTTTTAAATCTAACTCTTTGAAGCACAAAGCTCCTATTTTCTTTAAAATATCATATAGTCTTTCATTAATCATTTCAGAATTGCACTCTGAGATTGATGAAAAAAATCTGAAAAGGAATTGTTACCAGTTTCTAAGATAGAAAGAAAAAGAAAACTATGGGAAGCGCTACTTCAGAGTATTGGAAATTATTTGAAGTTAATTTTTTACTGATTTCTATTCCACTATTTCAATAATATTGAGAAACAAAAATATTCTTTACTGTTATGAATAATAGATGTCATAGCAGAAGTCAATAGAGCCTCCTTTTTACTCCATCACATGCACCAAAAAAATCAATAGAGTGAAAAGACAACACATTTCAGGTGGATTGTTATTGCTCTTCAAATCCATTAATGGTATCAGTAATACAGAAAACTGAACAAGATTATTTTTAACTTTTCATAATAAGGAATTGTTTTAAAATTGTTATTAGCAAAGACAGGAATATTTTAGTACTACTGCTCAATGGCACACATACTGTCACCTATTAAATATCAAATTTAAGAGGTTATTTCTTCCTACACTTTTGATCTCCAATTGGATATTAGATGGGAAAGGCTTGAGAAGAGAAAACATTGCACTTTTTTAATAAGTCCAAGAGTTGTGGTAGAAAAGTGGTAAAGAAAGTTCCTGTGAAGAAATACTTGGCCACACCAAGATAATTCTATGATTTCATGTGCCTTGGCTTCTAGCTGAGGAACTTACATTGAAGTCTAGAAAATACAGTGTAATAAACCAACTAAATAACCTTAGGACTTGTGGAATAGGCAGAATTCTAAAATGATTCCTAATGATCCATGCTGTATAATTCCCACTCAATTAGAGTGGATGGAATTGGTGAATGTGATAGCTGCTATTTTTTGCAGACATAATGAATGTTCTTAACCAATAGACTATATGTTAATCAAATGAGAGATAATCTTCAGGGGCCTGATTTAATGAGGTGAACCCTCTAAAATTGACCCACAGCTTCCAGCAACAAGGTGAGACAGCAGCTGGGAAAATGTCCATAGGACTTAGAACTAAGAACATTTTATAATGAAAATCTGGGTGGAGTAAAGCATACATTGTTTAAATTAAATATACATTGGCTATTTACACGTCACATTACATATTTATGTATTACATTGGCTTTATAGAGGGGCGGGTTAATGCAACCAGAAAGCTCTGAGATAGGAGGACAGGGCATAAGGAAAGTCATTACTTCTGGATGGTTGGGGTTGTAAGCAGGAGGTATGGCACCTAGGGGATCATGATGGGATTTGAGTTAAGGTTTTAACAAAAATTTGGGAATGTGGAACAGTCTTTTGTTATTCTAGGCTCTTAACTGTTAACTAATTAATCTTCCCCCTTTCTCTGGCCCTTGTCATTAAATTTAGGATATCTCAGAATTTTTCTCTTATCTGCAGGGTCTAAGTTAGAGGGATAAAAGGTAACTTATTTGTCTTTCCTTCCAGATGGTCCAGCTGTTTCAACTCTTCTAGAAAATACTCTTAAAATTTGCTCCTCGAGCCACTGGACTAAACTAAATCTCAGTTGTCCTTGCTAAGGCTAAACGGTGTGGCATCAAAAGAAAATACCTAGGGCATTTCCAGATGCCAAGTTCTTTCAAAGGCCTGGTGCCCAAAGTCATTTTTATGACAACCAGAGAACAGAATTGCTAAGAAGCACCTTAATTTCATTAAAACATTAGCACTTGGAAAATATATTCATTAATTCTTGTGGTAGCAATCTTTGAATACAATAGAAAGCAACTGTGTCCTTTCTAAATGAAAATGAGGATATTAGAGAAGATTGACATAACTGCTAGTCTGCAAAATCTTTCAAATCAGCCCAGAAATAAATGGTCTCATTAAATGTTAACATAAAGGTATTTTTAAAAGGTAATATATCTCCATTTCAAAAACAAACATTAATATAAACCTTCAGTACTTTTGGTATCCATGAAAATTATATTTTCTTTAGCTTGGGAAAAAAAATGCCCTAAGCCAGGTGTGGTGGCACACACCTGTAATCCCAGCAGCTTGGGAGGCTAAGACAGAGGATCATGAGTTCAAATCCAGGCTTAGTGACAGCGAGGCACTTAAGCAACTCAGTGAGACCCTATCTCTGAATAAAATACAATAAAGGGCTGGGGATATGGCTTAGTGGTTGAGTGCCCTGAGTTCAATTCCCAGTACCCCAAAATTAACAGCCATAGAAGACACTATTGCCAAAATTTGCCATGTGATCCTTTGGCTTCTACAGAGTCTGTTCACAATGCGCAGAATGACTATGGCAAGCAAAGAAATAAGGTATCTGAGCTTTCTGATTTTGCATGCTTATGAGAATATAATTACATGTGGAAAGCCAAAGCAAACAGAGTGACCCATAAGACTCCCTGCAAAAAAACCACACTCAACACCAAGAATAATCCAAGTAATTTCTTGTGGATCAGGACAGGATTAGTTTGGGGGCTTTGATTAGGGATTTTACTGCACTGTGCCCTAGAAGCAAGGAATGGAGGGGAGCTATTATTTTCCAGGCATGCACATGAAGTTATGTGTTCAGATTGCTCCCATGGTGCAGGTGACCATCTTGAGGAAGCCTTGAGGTGAAGCCTAAACATCTCCACTATTAATAGTCCTCTTTTGTACTATTTTGCCCCTGAATATTAAAAACAGGTCTTGTTTTAAGCAAAATGAAAATTTAAATCATTAGTGACAGGGGCTTCAAATCATTTGTGCCAATTAAGGTACAGTTTGTGTTCAATTAATAACAGCTCTGAGTGATATTAGTATTGCTTATTAACTATTAAGTGGTCTTACTGGCCTACATTATTAAGGTAAACCAAGCTACTGCTCAGTCTCCAAAGAAAGGACAGATTGCATATACCACTCATACTTTTCTGGTGCCTGACATTACAGTTCTCACCCATTCTGAAGATGATGGCTTTTGTGAAATCACCATGGTCAAAACCTTTTCTTGAGCCCTTGCTCTCTGATGCTAGGAGGTTTTGGAGATTTATAAGCAAAGAATAATGCTACCCCTGAAAGATTTTTAATTAGTTTTATCACATGGTACATAAATTTTTTGTGTAGTACTTAAAATGCCATGGATGTTTTATTTACATCAGGACTCATATTAGATGAGATGTAAAAGAACATTGATGTATGATTTAATCATCTGTATTGTAAAGTATATTAGCAAAGACTCTCTTTTTGGTTAAAGAAAATGTCAGTGTTAGGATAACATTTGATATTAAATATTTTATACTTAATATTCATGAATGTTGCTTTGATTAATATGTATCTAATGTGTTTTTAAGTCATTAATCTTGTTAGATACAAAGTTTATTTCTATTTAAAGTTTTATGTATCATGAAAATTTATTTATACTTAAAGTCATAACCTTATAAAAATTTTTAAAAAACAGCTCTCTCCCAGCTTTAAAAGTTGATTGTTAGCTGGGCAAAATGGTACACACCTGTAATCCTATAGGTTCCGGAGGATGATACAGGAGGATCATGAGTTCAAAGCCAGCCTAAACAATGCGAGGTGCTAAGGAACTCAGTGAGACCCTGTTTCTAAATAAAATACAAAATAGGTCTGGGGATGTGGCTCAGTGGTTGAGTGCCCCTGAATTCAATTCCCAATACCAGAATAAATTTTTTAAAAAGTTGATCGTTTTCTGCAGCCATAGGTACTTTGTTGACATCCACATTTAAAACTGATATTTGTGGTTTAGAATGTAGATTTCAACTCACCACTGACATGCCCTCCATTATGTTAATATGATTTACATCAGAATTCTTCATTCTGGCATTCAAGACTCTCTTAACTGACTCTACAGACACAATTAAACAGTTTGAGCTCTCATTAATCCCTGAAATGATATTTCCACTTCAGATTGAGTGACTTTCATTGATTTCCTAAAAGTATATCATGTTTATTTGTCCTTGAAAACATGCTTATTCAGCACTTCACTTTAAATACTCCTTTGGCCTCTTTATCAACTCACGTTCTTAGCAAAGAGCCTTTCACTGAGGAGTATGGTCTTTGCTGAAGATCAAGGACTTCATAACAAGGAAAAATGAGTCTAGAGCATATAAGATAGTGAGGGATGGTAAACAAAGAATGGGAGAAGGACTGGAGGGCAATCCCTGTAAACTTATGGAAGACACTGACAACCTGACTAAAGTATTTGAAAGACTGTCACATAGAAGAGGAATTCCTCATTTTTGCTTTAGGTCTAGAGTCTAGAAATAGGTTTAGGCTAATTTGGGAGAGCTTTTGGTGAAACAAACATCCAACTCACTTCCATGAAAGAAATTCATACCAATTTGAGCAATTCAATGAATATATATAATATAGCATAAAAAATATCCCAAGCTCTAGACTGAGTTCTTACCTGGAGCTCAGGGTCTTCTTTCTTGCCCATTCTGATATTGTCAGAAATAAGTTGCTTATGGCTATTGGCCTAAAGTCTCCATTTTTTATTGTGATAGAGAAGAGTACATTATGCACCAGTATCCATCCATGGCTTATTTGGAAGGAAAGACAAATATCTAGGGCTTCCATGTTTTAGATAGCCTTAAGCCAGCACTGACATTTTTCAGCCTACTTTGTGATGAGTTCTAGTCAATGAGATTTGAGCAGAAATGCTACTTTGGGTGACTCAAATCTCGAGTCATGCCCCTAAGAGAAATAGACTAGTGTTTTCTGGGTCCCTTTCACCTTCCTGCCAATTCAGTGATGCAGAGAACAAGAGTAGCTGTTTTGTACTATGAGCTGTAAGTCAAAAGGCACAAACAATGGTGGAAATTGCTTTATTGTGCAGGCTACCTAGCCCTGTTTGGTTTTGAAACAATGGAATGAATTTTATCTCTAGTTTAAGCCACTATATTTTTTAGTTCTCTTTGTTATGGCAGTTTAGATAGCCCCAGTACCCTGATATCTTTCATGATAAATTATAATTCTTATAATAAATATGTTATTAGGTCCAACTAATTTTCCTTCCTGCTTCCTTTTTATTTCTCAAACTACACATACATATGTTCCTACAGGTAAATTATTAGTTTTCTATTCCTTTATAACCAATTTCTGTGAGTTTACCCCCTTAAACAACCCCTATGTAAAATTCACTGCTCCTACAGATCATAAATTTGGTTCAGTATGTCTGGGTTCTCTGTTCAAGTCTCACAAGGCCAAAAGCAAGGTGTTTGCTAGACTAAGCTCTTACCTGGATCTCAGGGTCCTCTTTCTTGCCCATTCTGATATTGTCAGAAATAAGTTGCTTGTGGCTATTGGTCTAAAGTCTCCATTGTTTTGCTATGTTCCAGCCAGGGATTGCTTTCAATTCCTGGAGGCCAGTCTCATGTCCTTTCCATGTGATTCTGTCATTCTCAAGCCATTAAATAGCACATAAGGTCCCCCTCGTGCTTTAACTCTGACTTTCCCATCTGCTACGAAGTAGAGAAACCGCCCTGCTTTTAAAGGAAATGTGATTAGGTCTACCCCAACTATCTCCCTTTTGATTAACTCAGTGTCAACTGTTAGTAACCTTAGTTACAGCT
Source organism: Tamias sibiricus (assembly GCA_025594165.1). Taxonomy (NCBI): domain Eukaryota; kingdom Metazoa; phylum Chordata; class Mammalia; order Rodentia; family Sciuridae; genus Tamias; species Tamias sibiricus. The sequence continues at coordinate 90,275,910 of CM046662.1, forward strand.
GAAAATTCTCTTTTCCATGTGACTAGCATAATCTCAGGCATGCTATCTCCTGACATTCACAGTCAGGGATTAGGATGAGAAAACTTGGGGTGCATTTGAGAATTCTGCCTACCAGCTCCTAAGAATAGCTATCTCATCTGTGCTCACCCATAAACATTTAATAGATGTTCATTGCCTTGAAGATGATATTTCAGTTATGAATGTTGATTGCCAAGTCTCATTTGATGCTATTGTATGCATATCAAGATAAACCAAATAATATTAAAAGCAATGGGAATCATAGCAGATTCTGAAAATATTTTATATTTTATTCTATTACATTTAGTTTTTTAATATAAAATTTTAAGGATCTGGTGTAGACATAAAGATGAGAAATACAAAAATTTATGTTCATTTTATATGCATTATTAACCTTTAGGTTGGCTTTGCCAAAATATTTCAGGCAAGCTAGTCTTAAACTTAGTCATTACTTTGAATAACTTAAGAAAAACAACATATTTACCCTTTTATAATTAGTCCTTTGAGCACATTCTATTTTTCAGTTATTGGTCTATCCTTAATCTTACAAATAATTTGATATCAGACAAGCCAATCTTACATTTTTCTCTAATTATTAATTTGCTGTTCTATTTTAACTCACTTGAATAAAAGCCCTAAGTTATCAATAAGGGTCTATGGAGTCCCACATGATCCATTGTCCCACCAAGGGACATACAGATACTTTATGGTTGCTGCTTTCTTTGGAACACTCCCTCATTGCTTCAGGTCCCTTGTCAAATGTCTCACTATAGATGAGGCATTCCCTGTGCACCTGATTCAAGACAGCAGGCCCCTCTAACCACCACCCCGTACCTTTAGCCAGCTTCATGTTGCTTCATTCACTTATAAGCACATGGTACCTTATATACTAAATTATTGTTTTGTGGCCTGCCTCCCTCCACTATAATGAAAGCTCCTTGGGTGTGGAGACTTTGTTTTATGTACTGCTGAATCCCCAGTGTCTGCACAAAATTGACATCTAGTAAATATTTTTGAATGCTCGAAGGCATTTCAGAATAGGAAAATTATACCAGCTGGAGAATTCATTTACTCTGCAAACTAGCACCAGCCTTGTAGTACACAAGAGCCTCATCTTCCTTAACAACATATCAGAATATGAATGGCAACAGAAAAGTAGCAAGTTTGACAGAAAAGTAGAAAGCAAGGCAGAGTGTGTTAGTTGGGAAAAGTAGCATTTAGGTGGATTCTTGACGTTTTTATTAAACTTTAGTGCAGACCATAGACTTTATCACACCCCACCAGAGAGTTAAAGGAAATGCTGTGTTAAAGATTTAAAGATAAGAACAAGTACCCTCAACACCTACTACTATACTATATCTGCTGTTCTTGCCTCTATCAGTGACGACATGCTGTAGCAGGATAATTGCAAGTTTTGAAGTCACTTGTCACATTAAACACTTATTAACCATTTTTAGCATAAGGGGTGAAGTTTTTTTAATTGTTCCTCAAGTATTTTAGTTACATTGTAGGTGTTAACATTTTACTTTGCTTATTTTTTTGCTTGCTTATAAAGCTTATATAGTCATTATATTATCAAAATAAAATTATAAAAATTAAATATCAAATGTCAAAATTATAAAATATAATAATTGATGAAAAGCCTGTAATTAATCACCTGGGACATGGGGGCAGTTGTACTTATTCCCTTTAAACTTGTATTTTAAAAGAAAAATCATCTTTCCTTTTTTTCATTTAAAATATTTTAATTGATACATAATTGTATGTATTTATAAGTAAGGTGGTTTCAATATATGTGTATAATATGTAATCATCATATCAGCAATTACCTCAAATATTTATCATTTCTTTTCTTTCTTTCATTCTTTTTTTTTTTTTTTTTTTTTTTTTCCTGTAGTGTCAGGACTAAACCCAGGGCCTCATATATGTTAGACAAGCACTTTACCATTGGACTACATCCTCAACCCTAGCATTTCTTTTCTTTTCTTTTTTTTTTTTTTTTTTTTTTTTTTTTTTTTTTTTTTTTTTTTTTTTTTGGTACCGGGGATAGAACTCAGGGGCACTTGACCACTGGGCCACATCCCCAGCCATTTTTTGTATTTTATTAGAGACAGGGTCTCACTGATTAGCTAAGTGCCTCACCATTGCTGAGGCTGGCTTTGAACTTGCGATCCTCCTGCCTCACACTCCCAAGTGCTGGGATTACAGGCGTGCACCACTGTGCCCAGCTTCCTAGCATTTCTTTATGTTGGGAACATTCAAAATACTTTCTACTGTTTTGAAATATATGATTAATTATAAACCATAGTTATGTTACTAGGCTATAGAACATTGTAGATTATTCCTCCTAATTGTAATTTGTATCTATTAACTATCTTCTCATTTGTACATATTCACAATGAATACCACAACTTCTGGTAATAGTCTCCCTACTTCTATAACTTCCACATGTAAGTGAAAATATTTGATATTATCTGACTTACTTCACTTAGTATAATGTCCGCCACCTTCACCCATGTTGCCACAAATGACAGAATTTAATTGTTTCATGGCTGAATATATTCCACTGTATATGCCACATTTTCTTTATCCATCATGGACACCTAAGTTGATTCCATGCATTGGCTATCATGAATAGTGCTGCAATAAACATGGGAGTGTAGATACCTCTTTAACATACTGATTTCCTTTCCTTTGGATATATAAGCAATAGGAGAAATATTTCAGAACAGTGATCTGAGAAACATATTTTGGACATGACCCCAAGAACATAAGCTACAAAAGGAAAAATTGTCAAATGAGATTACATCAAACAAAAAAGGGTCTGTACAACAAAGGAAACAATCACTGGAGTGAAAAGACAACCTACAGAAAAGGAGAAAAATATTTGAAGACTATTAATCCAACCAGCAGTTACTATCTAAAATGTACAAGGAACTCAACAACTCAATGGCAAAAGAAACAAATGATGTGATTTAAAAATGCATAAATAGACATTTAATGATTTAAAAATGCATGAATAGACATTTCTCAAAAGCAAATGGCTGAGTATATGAAAAAAAAATGCTCCACATAGAAATCACTTTGAGCTATATATAGCTATTATACATATAATATTATATATATATATATTATAATGTGATTACGTATAATCACATTATAATCTTACCCCGATTATAATGAATATTACAAAAAAGGCAAAAATTAAGAAATTTCATCAAGGATGTGAAGTAAGGGAAGCTCTCATACACTACTGGTGGGAGTATAAATTATGGAAGATAGAATGGAGGTTCCTCAAAGAACTAGAAAACATCTCTCCTTTTAATTGCTAATTTGTGGGAACAAATTAAAAATCCACTTGTTGAAGAACAGTGAACAAGAAAATCAGTGTATTGCATCTGCTTTTAATGGTCTCATATGTAACTGTGCCACTGACTAGGTATATTTATGATCACATATGCCTGGAAGGGATGTCTATGAAAAGGGGACCAGCTACTTCCTCTAAAGATTCAGACAAAGCAGACATGCCTCAGACATGTAAACATGTTTTATAACAGACCTGTCCAAAATCAAAATATACCACAGCACTTAACATATGTGTTCAACAAATATTGAATTTAACTTTGAAGTGCTGAGCTGGAAGCACTCAAGCTGCCTCTGTGTTCCACCTATCTGACCATCTGTCATATGTCACTGGGTTTTGTAGCTGGAATTCTTACATTAGAGAAAGGCTAGATGAGTTGTCTTCCAATTGTTTTTTGTTTCTATAAGATTATTCAATCATCACTTAGTTTTGAAGGGAAGCATTGCCAGATGTGAAGATGAATAATGTGCATAATTTTCACTTCATTGCTACCATTAATTAAAGCAGGTGAAACAATTAAAAGAATCTATCAGAAATAGATTACTGCTTTGAATGTTACTAAATTCTAATAAAAGTCTAAGGGTAATTCTAAGACCTTAGACCTACATTTTTAGTATTAACTCTTCATAAACAATCATCATTTTGAGTGAACTGTTGATCACTTGAGATATTTTGCAAACTGGATTTTAAAAGTATTTTTTAAAACTAAATATCAATGAAATCCCTTTTAAAGGGACTTAAATCTTTTATTTTCCTTATTATTTGCACCAAACAACGTAATTATAGTATATTTGGGTTTAATTTTTTATTTTTATAAAGGTATATAACTAAACAGATAAGCCCTACATATCAGTTATTCAACATAATAAAAGCTTGTAGTTTGCTTTTATCATGGTCCAGTATGCATTAGCAATGGAAGTGCTGAGAATCATTGGGGGACCCAGCTTTCCAGCTCTATTTCACACTAAAGCATCTTAGTTTTTTTAGTCCGGTGTCATTCCCTTGCTTTTGGTCTTCAAAATCTCTCTTCAGCATGTGAATAGAAAAATAAAAGTAAGAATCACACATAGGAGACTTTTTATGGATCAGACTTGGCATTGACACATATCTTTTGGATTTAGAGTGAATTGATCAGAATGCAGCTGCTTGGCCACTCCTAATTTTACAGGAGTTTTGGAGCTTTAGTCTACCCATATACCTAGGGGGGAAAAAGGAAAAAGAAAAACTAGAGATTGCCAAACAATAACAGTCTTAGCTACAGTTCACCTGGTCACCAAATATGTGGTTTACTCTTCTTCCTGAACATGAAGACGTTCACCCTTCTCCAAGGGAAACAACCAAAGTCTATGTTCATCCCTCTATGCAGCTCAAAGTCTGTAATTCTGAGTAGAAGGAAATTCTGGTTTTTTATTTATTTTTAATTTTAATTAACATCTGTTAGCTATTCATCTTAATAGGATGCAACTGATATAAAGCATAATTTACTCAAGTTTCATCCATGTTTTTATACATTACAAAATTTCCTCTTTTATTTAAGTTTGAATAATATTACACTATATGTATATAACACATTTTCTCTCTTCATTGATCCATCAGTGAACATGTAGCTTGTTTCCATGTCTCGGTTATTGTGAATAGTGCTACAATGAATGGGAGTGCTAATATCTCTTTAAGATCCCAATTTCAGTTATCTTAAATGCATAGCCAGAAGTAAGATGGCTGGGTCATATGGTAGTTCTATTTTTAATACTTTTGAGAAATCCTTGAATTGGTTTCCACAGTAACTGCACTCTTTTGCATTTTCACCAACAGTGTAGAAGGATACCAATTTCTCAGTATCCTCACTAACACTTGTTAATAGCCATCCTTAAAGATGTGAGGTAATATCTCATTGGTTTTGATGTGGAGTTCTGTAATGATTAGTAACATTCAGCATTTTTAATATACTTGTTGGACATTTGTATATCTTCTCTGGAGGAATGTGTATTCAAGGTTCTAGCCCACTTTAAAAATCATATTATTAATTTGTTTTGTTATTGAGCTATAGAATTTCCTTATATATTTTGAATATTAGCCCCTCATCAGATATATGTTTTACAAATATATTTTACCATTCTATATATTGCCTTTACACTCTGTTGGCTGTTTCCTCTGCTGCATAGAAACTTGGGTTTAATGTATTTCATTTGCCTGTTTTGCTTTAGTTGCCAATCTTATATTTAAGCCTTTAATCCATTTTGAGTTGACTTTTGTGTATGGTTGAGGGTAAGGGTCCAGTTTTATGTTTTTGCATGTAAATATCTCAACACCATTTATTGAACTAACTTTTCCCTATTTTGCATCCCTGGCAACTTTTTTGAGAACAGTTCACCATATATGCATGGATTGGTTTCTGGGCCTTTAATTGTGTTCCATTGTACTATACATCTGTCTTTATACTATAATTATACTATTTTAATTAGCTTTGTCATGTATTTTAAAATCAGACATCATAATGCTTCCAACTTCATTTTTCTTTCTTATAAATGCTATGGCTATTTGGGGTCTTTTGTGATTCCACATGAATTTTATGTTGTTTTTTTTTTTTTTTCCATTTCTGCGAAGAATGCCATTGAAATTTTGATGGAAATTGCATTCAGTCTGTCTGTTGCTTCTAGTAGTAGAGTCATTTTAACAAAATTAATTCTTCCAACCCTTGACCACAAGCTAGCTTTCCAGTTGCATCCTCTTCAATTTCTTTCATTAGTATTTTTCAGTTTTAGGATAGAAGACTTTTACTTTCCTATTAAACTTATTCATAATTATTTTTATTTTTGGTGCAACTATAGATGAGATCGTTTTCATAATTTTCTTTTCAGATAGCTACTTGTTAATATATCAAAATGCAACTTATTTTTTGGGTTGGGGTTGTTGCTCAGTGGTAGAGCACTTGCCTAGCATGTTTGAGGCCCTGGGTTTGATTGTCAGCACCACATATAAATAAATAAAATAAAGTCCATTGACAACTAAAAAAATATTTTTAAAAAAATGCGACTGATTTTGTATATGCTTTAGTATGTCCTGCAATAATAATGAATTTTCTTGTTCTAGTAATTGTTTTTCTCATGAACTCCTTAGGGTTTCTATATATAAATATCATGTAATTTGCAACAAGGGACAATATTGCTTCTTTCTTTCAGATTTGGATGACTTTAATTTCTCTTTCTTGACTATTGCTCTGGTGAGAACTTCAGTATTTTGTTGAATAAAAGTAGTGAGAGTGAGCATCCTTACCTTGTTCCGTATCTTAGAAGAAAAGCTTTCAGTTTTCACCATTGTGGGTGATTAGCTGAGGAATTTTCATGTATGACCTTTATGACATTGAGATAATTTTCATCTAGTCTTATTTAATTTAAGAAGTTTTAAAATAAAAGGGTATTGAACTTTGTCAAATGCCTTTTCTGCATCTATTGAGATGACCATGTATTTTTAATCCTCTGTTTTTCTAATGTGGTGTACCACATTAATTGATTTTCATAGGTTCAACCATTCTTGCTTTCCAGGGATAAAGCCTACTGGTAGTGGCATATGATTACTTTTAATGTGCTTCAGAATTGGGTTTGCTGTTATTTCTTACACATATTCCTCATACATGACTCATTCCTTTCTATTCCCTTTCAATCTAATGGCATTCTCTGGTGAAAAGGTCATAACCTACAAGACTGCAGCCTTCCAGTGTTACTTTTCCACCCAACCCAACCACTAAGTCAATGTAATGTATTTTTGAGATTGTTTTTAACGGACATACCCATTCTTGGAATCGAATTTTTTTGTTGGTCAAGGTAAAATGTGTTAAATCTCTCTGATTTAACAAAATGAAATTTTTTTGTTTCTCAGTTTATGGTCCATTGTTGGTAGTAGTAGGACTCTTTACTGAGAATTCAGGGATGAAGACTCTATCACATAGCCCTGTCTTCATCTAGGTTATTCATCTTGAGGAAAAAGAAGTTGGATTACCTATGGAGAGTATTATGGGCAAGGACTAGAAGAGGCACACAGATTCTGCTCACACTCCATTGACCAGAGTTTAGTCTTCATTCACATGGCCACACCTAAGTTAAAGGACTAGAAAATGTAGTTGCGCTTAATACCTGGGAAGAAGAGGAAAACATAGATGCCATTGAGGGCTTGCAGTTTCATCTATAACTTCTCTATACACATAAGAATTACCTTCTTTGAAAATATGAATGGCCAAAAAATATATGAAAAAAAATGTTCAACATCTCTAGCAATTAGAGAAATGCAAATTAAAACTATACTGAGATTCCATCTCACTGCAATCAGAATGGCAATTATCAAGAATACAAGCAACAATATATGCTGACAAGGATGTGGGGAAAAGGGCACACTCATGCATTGCTGGTGGAACTGCAAATTCAGGAAACCACTATGGAAAGCAGTATGGAAATTCCTCAAGAAACTAGGAATGGAACTACCACTTGACCCAGTATCCCACTCCTTAGTAAAATCAGCATACTATAGTGACATAAGCACATCAATGTTTATAGCAGCTTAATTCACAATAGCTAAGCTATGGAACCAACCTAGCTGCCCTTCAATAGATGAGTGGATAAAGAAAACATGGTATATAGACACAATAGAATATTACTTAGCCATAAAAAGGAATGACTTTATGACTTTTGGCAGTAAATGGATGGATCTGGAGACTATCATGCTAAGTGAAATAGCCAATCCCTAAAAAACCAAAGGTAGAATGAATGTTCTCTCTGATTTGCAGATGCTAACACACACAACAAGGGGGGATGGAGGAAGAAGAGAAATAAATCAGATTAGGCAAAGGGGAATGAAGGGAAGGGAGGAGGGGATAGGAATAGGAAAGACAGTAGAATGAACTAGACATAACTTTCCTATGTTCATATGAGTACACCACCAGTGAAACTCCACATCATGTGCAACCACCAGAATGGGAATCCTAATTACAATAAGTTGTACTCCATGGATGTATAATATGTCAAAACACACTATACTGTAATGTGTATCTAAAAAGAACAAAAAAGAGTTACCTTTTTTCTACATATATAATGTAAAATATGAATAGCTTTGCTATGTGTTTAGTATATCTTTTAATTACACACAAAATAATAAGGTGTGATATGTTGCTATATTCATGCACTTTTATTCTGGCATCATTTCTAGTTGATTATTCTCCATAAACCCAAATCAATCAATCAATCAAAAAACCTGAAAAAAACATTGTAATCAGATTGTTACTAAGTTGCTATTGTCCAAACACACTTTTCAAAACTAGGACAATTTGATAATTTTTAGAAATTACAACAAATGCCAATTTACTATAATTTTGGGAAACAATAATAACAGATGTTTTACTATTATGAAAGTGAGAACACAATGTTTGGGTTATATTGAATTTTATATATTTCACATTCAGCATTTAGAATAAAATTTAACAAGATTTTTATAATCATAGTGCATACGAATATGGAATAAAAGAGTGGGGCATAAAGAGTATGCAATTTAAGTACTGGCTATTGCATTAGTTCTTTTGTTATTCTGAGATGATATATACATTCTTTCAGTTATTTATACATTGTTTTCAGTCAATGAACATTTCTTGATCGTATATGGCAACCATATTCCCATTTGTCCAGATATCAGGAATCATAAACAAACAAGGCCTCAGTGTGACATGTGCCATGACAAAGAAACTTTAGATGCTTAAGAGAAAGGTTTGGTTTCTGGCAAGGACTTGCTTGCTTCCTAGCTTGTAGACAGCCACCTCTTGCTGGATGGTTATGTGGCTTTTCCTCAATATATGGAGAGAGAACTCTTGAGTCCCTTCCTCATCTCAGGGGAGGAAGTAACTAATCCCATCATGAGATACCATCCCCCATGAGCTCATCTAAACCTAATTACCTCCCAAAGTCCCCACTCCCAAATGCCATCACATGGTGGGGCCGGGGTAATTCAGTAATTCAGCATATAATTTTGAGGTACAGTGGAGACACAAATGTTCAGTCCATAATATGTGCTGAGGAGTTTGGACTGTATTCTAAAGTCATGGAGAAAGTAATGAAGAATTGAAAGCAAAGGAGTAATATCAGACTTTTGCATCAGAAAAGTATTTATGCATAAGATGTTGGAAAATGAATTAGAGTGGGGAAGACTGCAGCAAAGAAGCAAATAGGAGACCACTCCTTTGTCTTTTCTCAAATTGAATATGTGAGTCTAAGAAATGTATTAGTCTCTTACCATGGCCATTTGTGACACATTTGAATAATCGTAATATAATTGTCTTGGAGTTATTTCAGTTAATAGTAATTAATCAAGAGTCATAAAATTATTTGCATTATTACTTACAGTTTTGATTGATGAAGAGGTTTTTGTTTTCAGGGTCATAAGTTTTTAGTGGATATGTTCTATGTTCTATGTCACATTTTTATGATGGGCTTATTCACACAATGTTTATAATTAATTACAAGCTTTTTTCTTGATTTAACAAATCCAATAGAGTTGCTAACTCTTTATAACTAGGAGAGAGAAAGCACTTGAAAATAATTACTTTTCTGCTATGTATTTATGTATTCTTAAATGACTAAAGGAAGTAGCTAAATAATAACTATCTCAACTGAAATGAATTATTCAACATGTGAAACCAGATATTTGATCCCATTTTGATGTGTTCATAGTTCTTTATTTCAATTTAATTATATAACTCAAGTTTTAAAATTGTGATATTATTGTATTACTTTCTATTGTAAATAAGATTAAGAGTAAAAATAATTGCTAATTGAATGTGGCAAGAACTGTGGCAGGGACTTGACATGTACCCTATAATTAATCCCTTTGGTGACCTTAAGGAGTGTCTATGATCACTACCATTTTGTTCTGTCAGATAACTTGCCCAGGTCCACATGGCTAGTAAGTGCTAGAGCTCATATTTGAACCCAAGCTTTCTAATGTGGAGGCTGAGCTCTTAACCACCACCCTGTCCAACACTAAACTACCTCTGTTATGGGTAGAGTAATAGTGAGCCTTCACTCCCCTCAGAAAAATGTCAAACAATTTCACACTATTTAATTAGAATCTTCTTTAGACTATCATTGGGCCATTTGATTCTTTGCAGAGAAACTCAGTTGGGGCATTCAAATTAGTATCCAACTTAATCAAAGCTGATATATTACTAATAATGTTATTCATATAAGTCAACAACTATTTGTTGATCAACAACAGCAAGCTTTGAAGCAGGTTCTGGTATGCAGAAGTGGTCTCTGCCCTCATGGCATTTTCAGTCTAGTGGAGACAGATGGCACTAAATAAATCATCTTCCTAACCCAATTCTCCTGAGTTTGTCTAACCCATATTCTGCTATTCTAATGGTTCATATTTATAATTGCCACATTGTGTGAAGCACATGGATTCCATAGTATGAAATCCTGCCTCTGACATGGGATACCAAGAGATTAAAGAGATTTATTGAGGGAAGACTACACTCAAAAATAATAGTTTGAGGTAGTTGGGACAAGCATTGATTGAAAAGGTTTATAGTAGTTAGACAACATGGTACAATGGACTAAATTTCTGAATTTTCTTCCTTCCTTCCTTTTTTAAAATTTTTTTTTCAACCCTGGGAACTGAACCCAGGAGAAATCTACCACTGAAATACATCCCCAGCCCTTTTAATTTTTAAAAATAATTTTAAGGGGCTGGGATTGTGGCTCAGCGGTAGAGCGCTCGCCTAACATGTGCGCAGCCCGGGTTCGATCCTCAGCACCACGTACAAATAAAAACCCATTGTGTACAACTAAAAGCAAAGAAATAAATAAATATTTTTAAAAAATTTTTAAATTAATGTTTTCACTAAGTTATCTGGACTGGCCTCAAATTTGTTACCCTCCTCCCTTAGCCTCAGCTAGGATTACAGGGGTCCAGCTTAGTGGGGTAAATTTGGAATCTATAATCAAATAGATCTTATAATAGACTCTGGAGCTGCCCCTTACTAAACGTAATCAAGTCAAGCTGCTTCTCAGAACCAGTTTACTAACTGGTAAAATATTGAGAATATCAATGTATTTAACATTTACTGGGTGGCTTCCTCTGTGCTGGTTTAACCTATCTCATATCTAAATGAAATATTTTATTAAAAGCCACAGGTACATAATAGTTATTCACGGAAGTTAGTTCTAGTTCTCTCCCCATTAGGCCCATTTTTATTTATTTTATTTTAACCTTCATGTCTGCAAGTATGAGACATGCCCAGAAGTGGCCAGGCTATGGAAAACGGGTTCAGAACACAGTCTTCTTAAACTAAATTGAATAGGTTCTCTCAGTCTATAGATCAATGGGCTCTATAAAGTCAAATAAGTCATTCCAGTAAGAAATATACTTTTCTAGAAGGAAAATATATTTGGAAAGTTGTACTAGGGTACAAGATAAGCTTCTTTTAATAAGAAACCCAACTTTTCTACATTTTTCTCCCATATGAGGTCCCGAGAGATCTAGGGCTGAAGGAATGGCTCTGCTCTCATTACCGTATGGTCTCCATCTTTGGTCTGAAGTGGCTGCTTCTCTTTACACTGGAAAACCCAGAGAGAGCCTAGGTCACTCTAGTCTGTTCTTGCCAGGCAGGATTTGGTCATGTGGTCATGCCTTGTGCTTAAAGAAGAAGAAATTCTGTGATAGGGTGATCTTGTGTTCTGCTAAAACTCCCCAAGGCTCTATACCTAAAAGGTAAAAGAGGAAAATAGATGCCAAATTAGGATCAGAAATCTCCACAATGAAAGTATAAGACAGTCAAAATACACTTGTGTTTGGATAAAATCTCTTGGATAAGAAGTTTTGAATATTAATCCTAAGCCAGAATTCTGGGGCCTAGCTACCCACAGAGGTACTTCTGGATGTGAGATATGGGATAAAATGTAGTCCAAGAGGAATAAAGTAGACATATTTGAATATTAAGGAAATAACTATAGCATCATTTAGAGGTTAGATTTGAAGATTCACAGAAATCAAGCAGAAGGCTCTAAAATAATCTAGATAAGGAATGATGAGGTATTGGTGATAGAGATGGTTTTGAGAGGTTTTGTTTTGTTTTTTAGTGTGATGGGGATCTAACTAAGAGTCTAGGCAAGTGCTCTACCACTAAGCTATGTCACCAGCCCTTCAAGAAGTATTTTAAAAATTTGAGTCTAAGAATTTAGGGACATATGTAAGGTGGGATACACTAAGTGTTATTGCAAATGAAATTTTAATAATTAAAATCCATAGGACTTTAAAATCTGGGTTGATTAGAATAGACTGAAATCTGATCACAAATAGAACCTCAAATATTTAATGACTCAAAATGATAGAAGTTTATTTCTCATCCACATAATGGTCCAAGAGCAGTGTTCTGATTGCTCTCCATGAAGTAAGTGATCCTGGCACTCAGGCTCCATCCACTTCAAATCACATTTAACCTGTTATATTTTAAGTACCACATTTTATTCACTGGCATTTATAGTAATAAAAATAATGCTGTCATTGAGTTTATAATAACTCCAAATTGAGAGTTATGAAGAAAAAAAATGAAAACATAATCATATTATAGAAATATCCATTATGGGGAAAATGTCTTCATGATATAAGAAACATCTTTTGACCTTAGACACACTCAATGGAGAGTTTAAAAAGTTGAACTATATCTATACAAATTTCACTGGTTTTCTGAAGAAGGTTTAAATTGCTTATGCTGGAACCTTTCTCAGACAGATAACGGTCAATAAATGATACTCCACCCCACATTTTAAAAATTATATTCATTATTTATTCTCAAAGGAGAGAAATATTATAAATTTTAGAAATAGTTTCTTTAAGCATGTTAACAATTATATTACCACATGTTTGGAGTGGTATCTTTTAGTTTTCTGGAAAACCCACTTATGTGGAATGGCTGATTGTCCATCAGAGGTATGCAGGTTAGGTGTCATCAGAGAACTTGGCTCTCCTCCAGGAAATTTGGGCAGTTTCTTATTTAAAGGAGACAAAAGTATAGAGAGAAGAGAGATTAAAAGACTTCTCTTAGATTACACTGCTAAAACAAGCAGAACTCACTCTCTGGCCAGTATTCTTCCTATCAGAGGTCTACTGTGACTAGCGTTACAAAATCCAGAAAGAAGAAATTCTCAGTCAGTGGAGGCAGCAATATTTAATGTGACTCACAGACAGAAGGAGTCAAAGACTAAGAGGAGGCCATTGAAATGTAATTTTTTTTAAAAGTTACTGGTGGCACTCAGGGAAACAATTTCAGAAAAATGTTGAGACTGACTAAAAAAAAAAAAAGAATTGAGGTGGGTATGGACACTTTGCTGGTACAATTTTATTGCTATTTGAATTTTTAAAATTTATTTATTCTAATTTGTTATACACGACAGCAGAATGCGTTTCAATTCATAGTACACATATAGAACACAAATTTTTCGTGTCTCTGGTTGTACACAAAGTAGAGTCACACCATTCGTGTTTTCATACATGTACTTATGGTAATGATGTCCATCTCATTCCACCATCTTTCCTACCCCCATCCCCCTCCCTTCCCCTCCCTCCCCTTTCCCCTATATAAAGTTTCTCCATTTCCTCCCATCCACCATGCCCCCATCCCCATTATGGATCAGCATCCACTTATCAGAGAAAACATTTGGCATTTGGTTTGGGGGGATTGGCTTACTTCACTTCGCATAATATTCTCCAACTCTATCCATTTACCTGCAAATGCTATGATTTTATTCTCTTTTAATGCTGAGTAATATCCCATTGTGTGTATATACCACTTTTTCTTTATCCATTCATCTACTGAAGGGCATCTAGGTTGGTTCCATAGAAAAGTTAAACCTGGTATATACTTCAGAATTACTTGAGGGAAAACTGTTTCCCTTTGGGTAAAACAATTAATGGTGAGGAGTATATATTTTTATTACAGAGTCAATGCATTAGTTAATGCTCATACAGGAAATTTTTGGAGGCTACAGAATTAAGGTTCTTTGAAAATATTGGTAATTATGACACCATTGTGATTGCTCTTATGTCAAATTAATATACAATAGCATTCAAAATTAAAACAAGGTTTGTTTAAAGCAGTGTGAGAAACATGTAAATAAGCACCACCCTTCCATATTTTATTTTTACCAAATCCTCCAGAAGTTGTCAGGAAAGTGTACTTAGATACCACCTGTTGTTTATGCCAGAAATGAAGGGAAACTTGAGTCAGTTGTATTTATCCCAAATACAACATGAATAATTTTTCTTGCATATCCTATCCTGAACTCCTCATTTAGAAGAGAAAACTAAGCCTAAAAATTACTCATTAAATCACATCCATTCTTATCATTTATACCTTTATAATATGTGGTTTGTTTGAAGTGACTTCTCCTCAAAGAAAAAAACTTGCTTAGTTCTGTTCTATACTGTATTTTATTATAGTATTATTTCTAATTCATCTGTGAGCTATGTCATGGTAATTTCATTAGCCTGAAATTTAAATTCATTGGAATATTCATATTCCTTTAAAACGTTAATTTACTTTTTAAAAAAATATTTTTTAGTTGTCAATGGACCTTTATTTTACTTATTTTTATGTGATGCTGAGGATTGAACCCCGAGCCTCACAAGAGCCAGGCTCTGCCACTGAGCTATAGCCCCAGCCTATTAATTTACTTTTTTTTACTTTACTCTTATTACCTTACTGTTATTACCTGAAGCCATCTGCTATTATAAGCCTTTTGTGTTTAAATTTTAATACATTCAGTTATTTAGCCCTGTGAAATTTTTCCATTTTAGGGCATTACTAGTCACCAACAAACAATGAGAAAGGAATAGGAGAGCATAAAGAAATAGTTTAGCACATAAATGAGGTACTTATTTTAAAGTTTTTTAAATCATTAATGAAAGTAAATGTGTAGAAAGAAACAATCCATTACTGGGAGTATGTTTTAGACATTACTATTTTTATGGTCTCTTTTAAATAAGATCTTGTCCAAAGACACCCCTCATCCCTGTTGCCTTTGGGTGACAAAGACAACTAACTTTTAATGTTCATAATAAGGTTGGTTATCTTCAGGAAGATCCATGGTGAATTTGTTAACCAGGAGGCTCATTTATTCTGAGAATAAAAACCAGGCGAATCATTACTAGAGGGCTATTTACATTTTAAATATCTTTACTCCTATTTTAAGGGAAGAGAGGCTGCCATCTTGTGTCTGCTGTGTTTATTGCTGCACAAAGTGAACCTGTTCAAACTTAGGCTAAGCAATTATATAAAATGTTGAAGTTCATCATTGTTCTGATTAACTAAAAAAGCACACACGTGACATTTATAATACGTATTCCTCCACTACATGAGAAACCATTACAGAAACTATCTAATTCCTCTTTTTGAAATAATCCTGGCATTCAGAAACAAATATTAATGTTCGTTAGTTCTGAAATACTTTAGAACTTTTAAAGCATAGATGTATAATTATAAAATAAAATAATAATTAAAAACGAATTCTGAAGTTAAGACTGACTAATAAATGTGTAAAAGATTCTGGAATAAGATGTTAATAACAAAATCTGAATTTTATAATAACAAAATCTGAATTTTATATTTTAAGGCTAAAACTTCCTAGTTTAATCTCCTATCCTTTTTGCCCTTTTTAAATTTCATCATCACCATAAGAAAAATTTTTAATGAGGTTAATGCTGTAAATAATAACAGTGAAGCATATATTTCTAGAAAGTGCCTGGCAGCCACACAGTGTGTGCTTAGGAGCCTCCTAACTTTGTTTGAATAGCAGAACCACAGACCAAGCATAATTTGATGAGTATTAATGCCATCTTGTGGTTCCATGCAATATTGCAACAAAACTGCACTAGCTCGTTTTTTTATTAGGGATTGCTTGAAGCAACAAACTAAACTTTTATATTATATGTTTATTAAAGGTTAACCACATGCTAGTGGCTTAGTAAAATTATTTGAGTTAGCTGGAAAAAGGCTATTACAATAAAATGAACTCTAGAAAGTGAAACTTCCTTATTATGAAATACAATAAGGTAGCATTTTCCAAAAAGATATCCATGGTTTAATGGTTCTAAAAGAAAAATCCAAGTAAAGTAGTCTTTGTGGTCATAAAAGCCTCATAAATGCTGTATGCCACCACCCATCTCTTCCTGGAGAGTCATAACACACATTAAACTATTTAAAGACTGGAGAAAATATGTCTATTTAATTTACTTCTAAATCAATATATTTCAAATATGCTTGGCCACAGAACTCCTTATTTAAAAAACAAATAATAGCTATTAATATCACCAGTAATAACTTGTTGAAATAATCTGGGTATCAAACATGGAAAACAAGACATACTTTACTACAAATCTTTTACTGAACCTAACTTAAAAGAACAACATCTCCTGTTATCTATACTAGAATCACAACAAAGCTGAAGGTCTTGAACTATTAAGGACTGTCCATAACTAAGGATACCCCAAGTTAAGAACTTTAAAACAATTACAAATTCCTGAAAGTTGGCTATTAAATATTACTAAATTTGGGAGAACCGGGTACACCCCAGTGTTAGAGCATTTGCCAAGCATGCATGAGACTCTGGATTCAATTCCCAGCCCTGAAAGACAATTACTAAATTTTGAAAATAGTACCCAGAGACTTAAGTGATGGTTGGCAAAACAAAACAAAGAGGGTAAGGTTCAATGGCTAACTCACGGTGAGCATATACTTGGGTTTGTTTTTCCCACATTTATGACTGAAATTTGCTGACATATGTGCCATCTCCAAACCAGGCCAAGCTATAATCAAACCCACACATCTGTAAAAGATTGCACCATCATAATGTGCAAACTAAACTGTGAGGCCTCATGTTATCAGCTTTAACTTTATTTCTTCAAATTGCTGAGTAGAAGAAACCCTGGACTTGGAGTCTGAAGTCTAGATTTGTCTTCCATTCCTGTCATTTACTTGTTATGAAGTTTGGAGGAATGTCAAACTGAATCTCAGATTGCTTTTCACCTGCAGTATAGGATGATAATATATATTTTCCCAAACTTTGTAGAGTCTTTGTGAGGGTTATCTTAACCCATTTGTGTTGCTATAACAAAACATCTAAGTCTAGGTAATTCATAAACAATAGAAACTTATTTCTCACAATTTTGGAGATCAAGGTGCCAGCAAGTTTAGCATCTGGTAAGAGCCCAGCCTCTGCTTCCAAGGTGGTGCCTTGTCATTAGGTTCTCTTAAGGGGATAAACACCATATTGTCTTGGGACATAGTGATGCAGAAAGTGAACTCACCTCCAAACCCTTTTATAAGGCTAATCCATTTGTGAGGTGGAGTCCTCATGGGCTGACCATCTCCTAAAGGCCCCACCTCTTAATACTATTGCATTGAGGGTTTAGTTTCAACATGAATTTGGAAAGGGATATAAACACCCAAACCATAGGAAGGATGTGTTTGACAGCACTCTGTACACTTAATTATTTACCCACTCATTCAACAAATACTTACTCAGATTAAGAAGAGTAATAGTAGCAACATGGCAGAACAGAATTTCCCACCCTTTGTCAGAAACACTGATATAAAAAAATTCACACTAAAAAAATACCTTCATGAGGCTCTAAATTACAAGTGAGAGATTAAAGGGTGGAAGAGGAGAACAGAAATGAGGAAGTATACAGTGAAAAGGGTTGTAAAGGCAGTTTCACTCTACATATGTTACCCTTCTTTCCCCCAAGCCCACCTCAGTTCAGGGCCTGGAGAGGTCCCCTTTGCCAGATGCTCACCTGAGGGGATGAGAGAAGACAGCTCTGACTTCCCCCATAGACCAGGCTCCCTCCAGGCCTACCCAACAGAGCTGGTCTTTCAGAAAGGAAAACAAACAGCCAGAAGTACTTTGCTGTCAGCCAAGTGTACCAAGCTTTCCTTCAATAATGAAGGAGAAATACAGACTTTCCTAAGCAAGCAAAAGCTGAGGGAATTCATTGCCACTACAACTGCCTTGCCAGAAATGCTAAAGGAAATCCTTTAAACTCATCTGAAAGGATGTTTATTTGTGATGTGAAACATACAAAATTATAAAACTCACTGGAAAAAGTAAGGATATAGCCAAATCCCAAATAATACTGAAATAGTGGTGTGTAAACCTCTTTCAACTGTATTATAAAAGTTAAAAGACAAAATATTTTTAAATAACTATATCAAAGAATGTACAAAATACTGGAAAACAATAAAATGGCAGTAGTAAGTCATTTTGTATCAAAAATTACCTTGACTATAAATGCATGTATACATCCCATCAAAAGATATAGAATAACCAAATGGGTTTATTTTTAAAGACCCAACTATGTGCTGTGCACAAGAGACCCACTTCACCTTTAAGTGAAAAATATATTCAATGCAAATGGAAACCAAAGGAAAGCAGGGGTAGTTATATTCACATCAGCAAAATGGACTTCGAGTAAAACTGAAAAAAGGCAGTGAAAGTCATTATATAATGATAAAGGGGTCAATTTAGCAAGAAGAAATAACAATTATAAATGTATGCACTTCAGCATTAAAGTAGCTAAATATATAAAGCAAATACTAATAGATCTGAAGGCAGAATCTCAATAAAATAATAGCTGTTAACTTATTTTAATGAGAAATCTGGATTTATTTTTAATGATGTCCATTAGGTTTTAGAACAATTTTCCTAAGCCAGCTTAATTTTCTAACAATAGCAGAGAACTTTATTACTTCACTGTCAACAATGATCATTCAGACAGAAAATCAATAAGGAAACATCAGATTTAAACTACATCCTGGAAAAAATAGACTTAATATTCATATAGAATGCAATTTACCCATTGCTGAATGTAGGTTGTTGAAGTTCCCTACTATTATTTTATTGTAGTCTATCTGGATAATGTTGGTCACAGATGCAAAATTTCAGTTAGGAGGAATAAATTAAGAAATTTATTGTATAGGATGGTGACTATAGTTAATAACAGTATACTTTATACTTAAAATTTTTTGTTATTTAACTTTAAGAATTCTTTCACAATCAAATAAATCTATAAAGTAATACATGTATTTATTGGCTTGATACAGCCATTCTGTAATACACACAGAGTTCAAAACATCGTGTACATAAATGGATTCAAAATTTTTAATTTGTCAATTAAAAATTAAGAAGAACAAAGGAGATACTTTCATCTGCAATAACGTAGATGTACTTGGAGGATATTATGATAAATAAATTAATCTGAAGACAAATGCTTTAAGACAAATATGATCTCACTTTTATGAGGAATCAAAAATATATTCATAAAAGTAGAGAGTATAATGGATTTCCAGGGACTGAGGTAAGGGGGAAATGGAGAAGTGACAGATAAAGGAAACAAAGTTCTGGAATTCTACATAGCATAGTACCTTTAACTACCAATACTATACTATATTCTTTCAAAGAAGGTAGATCTTGTGCTAAGTACTCTTACCACAAATAATAATAAAATGAAGAGGTAAGGGTAAAACTTTAGAAAGTGATATGGATATATCTATGGTCTTGATTGTGACAGTTTTATAGGTTCATTGAGTTTTATACACTAAGTACAACTTGTACAATTCAATCATATCTCAATAAAGAAGTTTTATTTTTATATATTTCTATTTTTTAGTTATACATTACAGTAGAGTGTATTTTGACATATTACACATACATGGAGTATAATTTCCCATTCTTGTGGTTGTACATGATGTGGCGTTAACACTGGTCAGGTATTCACATAAGAACATAGGAAAGTCATGTCTGATTCATTCTACTGTCTTGCCTAGTTCCATCCTCTTACACTTCTCTTCATTCCGCTTTGTCTAATCCAATGAACTTCTATTCTCCCCTACCCCCTTACTGGGTGTTAGCATCCACATATCAGAGAGGATATTTGACTTTTGGTTTTTGGGGACGGCTTATTTCACTTAGCA
This sequence comes from Tamias sibiricus, assembly GCA_025594165.1. Classification (NCBI taxonomy): domain Eukaryota; kingdom Metazoa; phylum Chordata; class Mammalia; order Rodentia; family Sciuridae; genus Tamias; species Tamias sibiricus. Next base: position 90,296,297 of record CM046662.1, read on the forward strand.
TGATAGTCTCCAGTTCCATCCATTTACTAGCAAATGCCATAATTTCATTCTTTATGGCTGAGTAACATTCCATTGTACACATATAACACATTTTCTTTATCCATTCATCTGTTGAAGGGCACCTAGGTTGGTTCCTTAGCTATTGTGAATTGAGCTGCTATAAACATTGTGATGTGGCTGTGTCACTATAGCATGCTGATTTTAAGTCCTTTGGAAATATGCTGAGGAGTGGGATACTGGGTCAAATGGTAGTTCCATTCCTAGTTTCTTGAGGAATCTTCATACTGCTTTCCATAGTGGTTTCCCCAATTTGCGGACCCACCAGCAATGTATGAATATACCCTTTTCCCCACATCCTCCCCAACATTTATTATTATTTGTATTTTTGATCATTGCCCTTCTGACTGGAGTGAGAATAGGATTAGTTCCCTTATCAAAGAAGCCCCAGAGAGCTGCCTTGAGCCTTCCACCATGTGAGAACCAGAGAGTGGGTCCTCACCCAACACCAAATCTGATGATGCCTTGATCTTGGCTTCTTAGCCTTCAAAAATGTAAGAAAGAAATTTCTGTTGTTCACAAATTTCTTAGTTCAGTGTATTGTTATAACAGCCTGAATGAACTAAGAGAAGGTGTTATTGAAAGCTATGGAGATGTGTTGAGCAAAAAAAGGAGACAATTAAATTTGTTGCTTTAAAGAGGTGAGTCTGACTGCTGTATATTAATGGCAAACTGAACACAGTGGGTATGGAAAGCTCAGTTAAGAGGCCACTCTATTAACACAGAGAAGAGAGCACAGCCACTTAACCAGAACGGGAGCAAAGAAGTAGATCCAAGGTGTATTTTGGATGTGAATCAATCAGGTAGTATTCTGGCTATGAAGCGTGGAGAAAAGGAGATGTTGAGAATGATTTTCAGGTTTCTCACTTGAGCAACTGTCAGATGGAGCCATTGGCTGAGCTTGAAATGTCTGAAGCAGGGTAGACTTAGTGTCTGAGAAAAGTTAAATTTTGGACACATTAACACTGGTTGTCTATTTGCATTTACATGGAGGTGTCAAAAAGAAGTTCAGTAGATTAGGCAATGGGAATGGAGGGGAAGGAAGAGGGATAGGATAATAAAAGCCAATAGAATGAATCTGGCATAATGTTCCCATGTACATACATGAAAAGATCACAGAGAATCCCACCATCATGTACATCCACAAGAGTGGGATCCTAACTAGAATAAGATGTATTCCATGCTTGTGTAATTATATTACAATGGATTCGACTGTCAGGAATAACTAAAAATAGCCAATAAATAAATAATCAGCAGAAAAAGAGGATTGGAATTGTAGCTATAAATGTGATAGTCATCAGCATATAACTTGGATCTAAAGACATGGGAATGGATGATAGAGGGTACAAGAAAATGTGCAGTGCATAAAGAGAATGCTTCCTAAAGTATCAGCTGGGAGGGAATACTGAGAAGAGTGTCCACAGAGGTTGGAACACCAAGAGTGGGGAGTGGTCAGTGCATTGGATGGTGTAGACAGGTCATTGGAGACATGCTTGTTTCACACAAAGATCTGGGTGAAAGCTTTTACAGAGAGGGCATGAAAGTAGAAGCTTCTATGGAATGGCTTAAATGGTGAAAAGGAGATGAAAACTGAAGATGACCAGAACTTTAGAAACTTGGTAGACCTCTGTGATGGAATTACTTGGGGTAATTTGAGATAGGGGATCATGGGACATGTTTGAATGCTGATGAGGAGTTATCAGTAGAGAAGTAGAATTGGAAGGTGCTGGAGAAAATAAATGAATAAGCTGAGTACCTCTAAGCAACTGAGAGAGTTTGGGACACAGAGAACACATGGAAGGTATGCAGCGACTTAGCAAGGGATGCTACTCCAAGTTACATAAGTTGTTCGTATATCCAACCCTTCTTGCTGCTGCCCTCAGAGTAAAATCTGAAGAGACAATTGGTGTCCAAGGATATAAATGCTCCCTTGGTCCTTTTTACTACACACCTGAAGAACAGGACTTGAACAGAAGTTACAATATTTGTTCCTTTGTAATAGGACAAAGAAAAAAGGTACAAAAGAGTGAAGGCAATGACTTCTATTTTATAATGAAATATGAGACAACTGTCATTATTATTGCTATTTTTATATCTTCTCAGTAAATAGGAATAATAACAGTTAATGTTTATTTAGTGTTTACCATATACCAGGCACTATCCTAAGGATAGTACTTTATATAATTTACCTATTTAATTCTCACAGAAACTCTTTAAAATAGATTACATTATTTCCATCTTACTAAAGCACAGAAAATTTAAATAACTTTATCAACTAGCAAGTAAAAGAGTCTAAATTTGAACCCAGCACATCTGGCTCAAACCTCTACTCCATAGGCAGTCCTCTTCATCTGTAGGTTCTGTGGATGCACAAGTTGCATCTATACATTCAATCAACTACTGATAAAAATTTCTTGAAAAAATTATGTCTGCACTGAACATTTACAGACTCTCTTTCTTGCTATTATTCCCGAAAAAATGCATTATAACAACCATTTACAAAGAATTTACATTGTAATAAGTATTATAAGTAATCTGGAGGTGATTTAAAGTACATGGGAAGATGTGTGTAGGTTATATGCAAATGCTACACTTTTTATAAGAAACTAGCATAGGTCCTGGAACCAATCCCCTGTAGATACCAAGGGAGGACTGTAAATTTTATGAGAAATTAATTAATTTGTAGTTGCTAAAGGCAGTAAGGTCACTGAGTAGTGACCATCTTACAAAAATTTCATTTTCGAAAGATCATGCTACTGGTAAAAATAACAGACTTGAGCACCATTTTTGAAGTTCCAGTTATTACAGAAAAATGACAGTTCTTAAGTTTAAACACTGTGACTACAGGCAGAAATAAGTCAAGGATAGAAAGGAAATACAGACCAAAGGTGCAATAAAAGGTAGAGGCGAGGGAGGCATGTTTCAAGGGTGGAGTCTCGTGGCCTAAGAAAAAGTGGAGGTGTAAAATAGAGGAAAGATTGACAGGGGTATGTTCAGGTCAGAGCCAAGCAGTGGGCCAGAGTCTAACCAGAAACATGACAGATAGCAGGGTAGAACATAGACCCAAAACCACAGGAAACATCCAAAACTGTAGCAAGAAGGCTTGAGCAAGTAAATAGCACAAAAGGGTCAGAAGTCATGCCCAAAATATGAGGAAAGTTGGACACAAGGAAACAAAGACTCTGAACCAGCTTTTTCTACATCATCCCTAGAATCTTCAAATGGTTCTTACAGAAGCGGGAATCAATCCAAGTATAGCTGTCAGATCATTGGGAACACCTGACTGGGACCTCCTTGCCTGGGAGCTGTCAAGCTTGAAGTCTGGTGGCAAAGTCCCAGGGAGCCCCATCTGGGTACTGTTTTGAGATGCTTTCCTGAAGCTCCTCTGACTTTGTGTCTCTGCTTTTGTGGCTTACCAAACTGACTTGTTAATATAATTAGCTTGCCTTCCTTTCTTCCTTTCTTTGTTCCCTCCTTTGCCTTCCTTCCTTTTCATTATTTCTTTCAGTTCTGCCTTTTGTCCATCTTTTATTTTCCTCCTTTTTTCTAAAATGCAGGTTTAACCACACTCCTCTAACAACTGACCTATGTAAGACTCCTTTTTACCTGTTTTTGTTTTTCCAACTTCATTTGAGTTTTCCAATTCCAATTTTCTTCAGCATGTGTAGAAGACCAATCAATATACTTAATACATATTCTTGAATTGTATGTAACCCTCTGGAATATAAACTGTGTGATTGTGTTTTTAATTACCTATATGATTATATATATATATATATATATATATATATATATATATATCTTCCTATATTTATTGCTTATCATTTTGCTATTTAGAGGTACTGATGATGCTGTCCATTGAACTGATCCATTGTTTCTAACTGCTTCCTAGTATTCTATGTATATATCTACCACATTTTACCTTTCTCCTGCCTTACGATAGACATCGAGGTATCTACAACTACCAATAATGCTACTGAATATATCTTTATAAGTGTTCCCTTTTGGACCTACACAAAAATTGCATGAAATAAAGACTCACAAATGGAACTGCTGGATCATAAGACATACACATAACTTCATCAGAAATTGCCAGATTGCTTTCCAAAATTACTGAAATATTCTATCCTTCTGTCAGCTGAACAAAGGTTGTCCACCTTCCCACATCCTCACCAGCACTAGATACTATCCATTGTTTCACTTAGAGATTTTAGCTGTAATCAGAACCCACTCCAGAAAGAAAAGAATGCACTCAAGGAATCTCTGGAAGGGCCAGAAAATTAGGCTACAAGCCTACCATGTTTGTTAACTCTTAGAACAATTGCATTGCCTATAACCACAAAACCTGTTACATACAACAAAAAGTATTTATGTTTTGTCAGAAAATTGGCTAGTTAGCATGGCTGTTCTGCTTTGGGCTGAGATGGTGGGAGTTGTTCTGCTTTAAACATCTTATATCCTTCTCCCTGGGACCATTGAGCTGGCCGGGTATTTGTTGCTCATGGTGATAGCAGAAGCACAAATGAAGGCCCATCCATTTCACAGGCCCATTCCATAACCCTGTTTGCTAAAATCAGGACTTAGTTCATTAAATTCATAGGTCAAAACAAGTTTCATAATCAAGGGCAAAGTCTGCCCATAGGAGGGATTACAAAGATGTTGGCTACAGAGAAGAGTAGAGAACTGTGCCGACAATGGAATCTAGCTCAGCTAGGTAGCCAGGAACAATAAACAGAAATCTACTAAACTGCTCTTCAGCATATCAAGAAGGGAAATTGCATAGATGCTTGTCAAAAACATCAAGGAAGAATTTATTAAAGACTCTTGGAGCAGGAGTGGTGGCACATACCTGTAATTCCAATAGCTCCATAGGCTGAGGTAGGAGGATCCCAAGTTCAAAGCCAATCTCAGCAATTTAGCTGAGACTAAAAAATAAAAAAAATAGAAAAGACTGAGGATGTGGCTCCCATGAGTTCAATCTCTGCTACCAAAAAAAAAGACTGAGGATGTGGTTCCCATGAGTTCAATCTCTGCTACCAAAAAAAAAAAAAAAAGTATTGGAATAGAGATAAAACAATTACAGTAAAGAAAGGGTGAACTCAATTACACTGAAACAAAACAAAGAGAAATTTTAAGCCCAAGGTGAAAAATGTGTGTGTGTGTGTGTGTGTGTGTGTGTGTGTGTGTGTGTAATTTGATCAATTTCACTTTCCAATACATCCCCCACTTTTCTCCTTTCTCTCCTCCTGATCTCTCCCTTCTACTTTCATGATATCCCTTTATTTCCTGGGTTGTTTTTTTTTCCTTCTAGCTTCCACATATGAGAAAAAAACATAATCCTTGACTTTCTGAAACTGACTTATTTATTTATTTTTTTTATGTGATGCTGAGGATTGAACCCAGTGCCTCACGCATGCTAGGTGAGCACGCTCCCGCTGAGCCACAACCCCAGCCTGAGACTGACTTATTTTTAACATAAAGCCCTCAAGTTTCATCCATTTTCCTGCAAATGACATTATTTTGTACTTCTTTATGGCTGAATAAAACTCTATTGTGTATATTCACCACATATCTTTATCCATTCACCTGTTGATGGGCATCTAGGCTTATTTCATAACTTGGTTACTGTGAATTGTGCTGCAAAAAAACATGGATATGCATGTATCTCTAGAGTATGCTGACTTTAATTCTTTTGGATGAATACCAAGGAATGGTATAGCTGGATGTTTTTGTAGTTCTAATTTTAGCTTTTTGAGGAACCTCCATTCTGATTTCCATACTAGCTCTACTAATTTACATTCCAACAGTATGGAATTGCAACAGTTCTTTTTCCCCACATCCTTGCCAGCATTTATTGTCTGCATTCTTGTTGATTGCCATCCTACCTAGAATGAGATGGAATCTCTGTAGTTTTGGCTCACATTTTCCTAATGACTGAATATGTTGATCATTTGTACTTCTTCTTTTGAGAAGTGTCTGTTCATTTCTTTTGCCCATTTATTGATTGGGTTATTTGGTAGAAAGTTTTTTAAGTTCTTTATATATTATGGATGTTAATCCTCTGTCAGAAGAGTAACTGTCTCTTCACTCATTTCCTTTGCTGTTCAGAAACTTTTAAATTTAATTCTATCTTATTTATTGATTCTTGCTCTTATTCCCTGAGTTATAGGGGTCCTATTCAGGAAGTCTTTGCCTGCCCCTCTGGGTTGAAGTGTTTCTAACTTTTTCTTCTAACAGTTGGAAAGTTTCTGTTCTTATACTGAGGTCTTTCACCCATTTTGAGTTGACTTTTATACATAGTGAGAGATAAGGATGTAGTTTCATCCTTTTTTTTTAATTTACTTATTCATAATGCACATACAACTGCTTGTATACAAAGTATATAAGTAGCATTCAGATCTTAAATCATGCATTTAGGATAATGATATCCATCTCATTCAACCACAAATTTTTTTTCCTTCCCTCCCCCCTTGCTCCCTCCCTCCCCTCCCTTTCCATTGACCATTCTAGTGTTCCTCTGATCCTATGTACCCCCTTCCAACAACACTGTGAACTAGCCTCCTTATATCAGAGAAAACATTTGGTATTTGGATTTTTGAGATTGGCTAATTTCAATTAGCATTATATTCTCCAACTTCATCCATTTACCTGCAAATGCCATTATTTTATTCTGTCTTATTGCTGAGTAAAATTCCATTTTGTATATATACCACATTTTCATTATCCACTCATCTACTGAGGGACATCTAGGTTGGTTCCACAACCTACCTATTGTGAATTGTGCTGCTATAAACATTGAAGTGGCTGTGTCACTGTAATATGCTCTTTTTAAGTCTTTTGAGAATAGACCCAGGAGTGGGATGGCTGGGTCATAGGATGGTTTCATTCCCATTTTCCCAAGAAATCTCCATACTGCTTTCCATAGCGGTTGCACCATTTTGCAGTCCCACCAGCAATGTATGAGTGTGCCTTTTTCCCCACATCCTCTCCAACATTTATTGTTGTTTGTGTTCTTGATAGCTGCCATTCTGACTGGAGTGAAATGAAATCTTAGAGTAGTTTTGATTTGCATTTCTCTAATTTCCAGCGATGTTGAGCATTTTTTCATGTATTTGTCGATTAATTGTGTATCTTCTTCTGAGAAGTGTCTTTTCAATTCCTTAGCCTATTTATTGATTGGGTTATTTGCTTTTTTGGTGTTAAGTTTTTTGAGTTCTTTATATATTCTAGAAATGAGTGCTCTATCTGATGTGCATGTATTAAATATTTGTTCCCAATTATTTGGCTCTCTATTCACCTCACTGTTTCTTTTGCTGAGAAGAAGCTTTTTAGTTTAAATCTATCCCATTCATTAATTCTTGGTAATAGTTCTTGCACTACAGGATTCTTATTAAGGAACTTGGGGCCTAATCCGACATGTTGGAAATTGGAGCTTACTTTTTCTTCTATTAGGCATATTGTCTCTGGTCTAATTCCTAGGTCCTTGATCCACTTTGAATTGAGTTTTGTGCATGGTGAGAGACAGGGTTTAATTTCAGTTTGTTGCATATGGATTTCCAGTTTTCCCAGCACCATTTGTTGAAGAGGCTATCCTTTCTCCACTGTACATTTTTGGCACCTTTGTCTAATATAAGATAGCTGAAATTATATGTATTAGTCTCTGTGTCCTCAATTCTGTACCATTGGTCCACCAGTCTGTTTTGGTGCCAATACCATGCTGTTTTTGTCACTATTGCTCTATAGTATAATTTAAAGTCTGGTATGGTGATGCCCCCTGCTTCACTTTTCTTGCTCAGGATTGCTTTGGCTATTCTGGGTCTCTTATATTTCCAGATGAATTTCATGACTGCTTTTTCTATTTCTTTGAAGAATGACATTGGGATTTTGATTGGAATTGCATTAAATCTGTATAATGCTTTTGATAGTATGGACATTTTGACAATATTAATTCTACCTATCCAAGAGCAAGGTAGGTCTTTCCATCTTCTGAGTTCTTCTATGATTTCTTTCTTTAGTGTTCTATAATTTTCCTTATAGAGCTCTTTCACCACTTTTGTTAAATTGATTCCCAGGTATTTTTTTTTTTTTGATGCTATTGTAAATGGGGTAGTTTTCATCATTTCCCTTTCAGAGGCTTTGTCACTGATGTACAAAAATGCCTTTGACTTATGGGTATTGATTTTGTATCCTGCTACTTTGCCAAATTCATTTACTAGTTGTAAAAGTTTTCTGGTAGAGTTTTTTGGGTCTTCTAGGTAGATTATCATGCCATCAGCAAATAGTGCTAATTTGAGCTCTTCTTTTCCTATCTGGATCCCTTTAATTTCTTTCGTCTGTCTAATTGCTCTGGCCAGAGTTTCCAATACTATGTTAAATAGCAGTGGTGAAAGGGGGCATCCCTGTCTTGTTCCAGTTTTTAGAGGGAATGCTTTCAATTTTTCTCCATTTAAGATAATGTTAGCTCTGGGCCTTGCATAAATAGCTTTTATAATGTTGAGATATGTTCCTGATATTCCTAGTTTTTCCAGTGTTTTGAACATAAAGGGGTGCCGTATTTTGTCAAATGCTTTTTCTGCATCTATTGAGATAATCATATGATTTTTATCTTTAAGTCTATTGATGTGATGTATTATGTTTATTGATTTCCGAATGTTGAACCAGCCTTGCGTCCCTGGAATAAACCCCACTTCATCGTGGTGCACTATCTTTTTGATATGTTTTTCTATGCGATTTGCCAGAATTTTGTTGAGGATTTTTGCATATATGTTCATTAAAGATATTGGCCTGAAGTTTTCTTTTTTGGATGCGTCTTTGCCTGGCTTTGGAATTAATGTAATATTGGCCTCATAGAAAGCTCCCTCTTTTTCTATTTCTTGAAATAGTTTGAATAGCATTGGTATTAGTTCTTCTTTGAAAGTCTTGTAGAACTCGGCTGTAAACCCATCAGGTCCTGGACTTTTCCTTGTTGGTAGCTTTTTGATGACATCTTCTATTTCTTCGCTTGTAATCAATCTGTTTAAATTGTGTATAGCCTCCAGATGCAGTTTAGGCAAATCATAGGACTCTAGAAATCTGTCAATGCATTCAGTATTTTCTTTTTTATTAGAGTACAAGTTTTCAAAGTAATTTCTAATTATCTTCTGTATATCTTAGGTGTTTGTTTTGATATTCCCTTTTTAGGTGGAATCCTAACTCCATATCTTGTTAGCTGTGTGTCCATGAGCAACTTGACAGCTCTGATTTTCTTTATCATATAAGCAGCTAAGAAGGGGTCAAGCACAATATAAAGTAACCAGTTTGTTTAATTAGTATTTGTCCTTCTCCCCCTCATACTACCTTCCTCTAAGACCTCCATTCTATCCTCACATTCTAAAATTGAAACTTTAAGCTAGAGAGAATATGAAACCAAGGATGAAATTAAGTTCAATTTGATACTCACCTTTCCCTAAGCCTCTAATTTTGGCAGTATACATTAGTTTTTAAAAACTAGTTAAATAAGCCAATATCATTGTTCATGCTTTTTTTAGGTGATTGGATGATATCAAGAGAAATGTCAGATTAATCTCTTTCTTATAATTGGACTTCAGTTTACATCTCTTCCATGTTATCAACTTTTAGAAAAAAAAAGTATCAGGACAGTATTATATAATACCAGAAGATAATAATAATAATGATTTTCTGTCACTTCCATATGTAAGAAAAGATTTAGGAAATACACAAGCCTTATTTTCTTCCTTTAAATCTTTCTGATGCTTTAATAAACAGTTATTTTCTTTCCATCCATAGAAAGGCATGATTAACATGGATCAATCTGTATCTCTTTAACAGGGACAAGTGATCCATACGTGAAGTTCAAAATTGGAAGAAAAGAAGTTTTTAGAAGTAAAATAATACACAAGAACCTCAATCCTGTGTGGGAGGAAAAAGCTTGCATTCTTGTTGATCATCTTAGGGAGCCATTGTATATAAAGGTGAGCCATTTGTTTGTTTTTCCCTAATGGAATCTGACATGAAATCCTGTTTAATGGTTTCTTAGCATGTCTCCCTGTCTGATGAGATTTTTCGCCTAGGATGTACTCTGCTGTTCACAAGTCTAATCTGTTGATAATGTGATAGAAATGAATAGAAGGTAGGGGAAGCTGGCAAAGGCATTCTTCTTCAGGAAAGTTGTATTACCAGTCATTTAGGAGGATTCTTCTCCTGCTTTGCACTGCCTTCTAATTCAGTGCACTTTGGGAGCATCTGAAAACAAGTCTCCATGTAACCTAGTGAGATGAAAAGTTTCCAGAGAACCCAAGCTTTCTGTTTAAGAACTATGCTATTTAAGATTCCCTATAAGAGCTGCCAGTTGAAAGGTGTGTGGCCTCCTCTTCTCACCTGAACGTGTACTTGTCCACTGATATGAGAACTCACCAAAAAGACGGAGATATGTGACAAAATGTCACCTTTACTGCCTTTTTCAAGACTCCCCTTCAACCAGATGTTGTGAACATTGTTCCCACCAATTTGTATAAAAACAACAGACAGCCCTGTGCTGTCAGTAAATTAGCAGGTCATCAGATCAGTGCTGAGTCCAGAGGTACTGGCAGAGCTGTACTTTAAATTCCCAGAGTTTGAGGTGGTATAATTTACTGTTCCAGCTAGGGCAACTTTTGGAAATATGTGTTGAGGAAGCCACGTGTTTGTTCTAACCAAAACCTCGTGTTGCTGTCACCTGCCAATCCCAAAGCCATATCCCATCTTCTCTGGCCTGGCTACTTCAGCTTTACCAGCATGGTCATGTCTAATGATCATCATGATGAGCAGTTCCTGAGCTTCCTTTGGTGACCAAAGATAACATTGAAGGTTACAAGAAGATCAAGGGGGTTGCTTTGGTTCTTAGGAAACTCAAGGCCTGGAATGATATCCAAAAGATCTATGCTTCTCAGCAAATATGAGTTGTCAAGGGCAAAATGAGAAACCATTGTCATATCCAGCTCAAGAACCATGAATCACCTCTAATGAGGATTCTGGTACAACAACGCCTTCATAAACATTCCCATAATTACTCTGCTTAATGTAAGAAAACATTTTTAGCTTGTTCCTGGTGGCCATGTGGGAATGTTTCTGCCTTGGAATGAAAGTGCTTTCTAGATTTTAGATGATTGTATAGCATTTAGTACAAAACTGCTTCCCTGAAGAGTAACTACAGCACAAGATGATCAATACTCGACTTAGCAGAATCTTGAAAAGCCCTGAGATGTAGAGAGCCTTCCGAGCACCACAGAAGAAGATTCATCACACAGTCCTGAAGAAGAATCCACTGAAAAACCTGAGACTCATGTTGCAATCAGTATATAAGGACTATGTGCCCGAGCAGCATTGTTCATCAGACCAGGAATCACAAACTCCAGGTGGGTATGATAGCTGCAGCACCAGAGGCTAAATCAAATGAGAAGGGGGTTGCATGCACAAAGCAGGGTAGGGAAGAAAGGAAAGAAGGTGGATGGTGTTAGGTGATTGATGAAGACTTTGGTGGGTAAAAAAGCTGCAGCCTTCAAGCAATCAGCAGTTGAAAAACTGTATCAAAAACCTACCATAGAAGAAAAGGAGCTCGCTGCATAAACTCTCAATTGTGTTTGCTCCCTAAAGGTCAAATCATTTTGGGACAGCTTGTTTTGAATAAAGACTTGGCCAAAGGCAGTGAGAAAAAATAAATTGTTAGTTAAGATCCACAATTCCTGGTTGCAAGCAAAATTCTTTACTTGGGAAATGAAAAGGGTAAAGATAATGGGGGAAAGAAATTCATTCTCTATTATCAAAAATGAGGGGGGAAAGGCTTTTCTCTTATTTGATGTAATTAAAAGAAAGATGAAGAGCTTAAGTAAGTTCTTAGGGAATTACAACCCAATTCCTTGTTTAAAATACCTCACTTCTCTTAATTCGTATCTCTAGACCCCTATAATTTTTTGTGCTCCTATATTTTGACTATCCATTCAGTGTCCATGCTTTTCTCTATTTTACCACACCAGAACACACCCACTCTTCTCTAGATTTTCACTACTGGCATATGAGCTCAAATCTCATAGAGTTACTCCTTCAACAATCACTAGACATCCCCCTTCCCCCAAATCTTCATTGTATTGCCTCCAGTTGTTTCCTTCTCCCACAGAAAGGAAAAAAAATCAAGATGTTATTAAAATACCAGTAAAACAGTTTATAAGATGGATGAAGAGAATCTCCTAAGTGTAAAGTTGATAAGTTACTAGATGTCATATATGGAGAATGGACCTCTATTTGCATAAGAAATCATCTCAAGTGGACATTGACTAAAGGAAATCAATTAAATAGAATTAACGAACCATCTCTTAATATATAATGTGGGATACCACAATAATTATTAATGTGGAAGTGTTCATAACCAACCCTTCTTCCCACAAAGGGAAGCCTGGTCAGAGATGTTCCTACCCTGCTCTTCATGTCTAAAGAGAAAGAAATATCACTTTCTTTATAAAGCAGTGAGACAGAGGATGAAGAGGATTTTTTTGAAGCCAAGAAGCCTGCAAAGGAAATTTTCTTCCTGAGGGGGTGGTCAGAAGAGATGTGTGAGAGCAGCTGTAGTCGTGAAGAAAATGGTGGAGAAGAAAGCATGTGTTAATATGGTAACAACAGGCTGTTTGATTACATTAGTATTGCTGAAGAAAGAAATCATGACAGGGAAGAGATTCGTTTTTAATTACTTCTGTGGTAGATCTATCTTTCTTTAATGGAATATTAGTCCATTAAAAAACAAAACAAACAACCTGTGGCTCTCCAGTCTACACAGGGCTACAAATGAACTTCCCAAAATTACGTTAGATATTGGCTAGGTCCTATTGCTATTCTCTTGTGCTCAAGAATGAATATTCACCTATGTAGAAATTCAATTGTCAAATGCATATTTTAAAAGGAACATCTAACTAGGCTTGAAACAAAAAAACAAGAATCTGAAACACACACAAAAGAATGTTAGGAAAATATGTTGTTTTCAGAGAGCAAGAACACATGTATGCACACACACACACACACACACACACACATACGCAGTAGATGGAGACAGTGACACTGCATGATAGCCCTGGTTAATAACACACACACTGTAAGAAGGTGAGAATAAAAATCCAAGGGTTGTTTTTCAGCTTTGTTCTTTAATCACTTTTGGTGTTCATTATACAAGATTATTATCCACAGTTTAACTTCTATCATACAGAAGTAGATACATAATAATTTATAAAAAGATTTGTAAACTCTTTTTACATTTCTGTGTAAAAAACAATATTAATTTAAAGAGAAATTTCACTGGCCTCTTAAATATTAATATAAGCATAAAAGAGCACTTTTGTGATACTTTGTACTTTTTTAAATATTTATTTATTTACTTTAGTTGTACACAATGCAATGCATTTATGTTTACGTGGTGCTGAGGATGGAACCTGGGCTGCGCATGTGCGAGGCGAGCGCTCTGCTGCTGAGCTACAACCCCAGCCCTACTTTGTATTTTTTAAAATGCTTTCACACTTTTCTGTCGGTTTTCACTTTCTGTAAAATACATAGGGCTTCTTTTGAGGAAAATCTCTTAGCTTTAATTTTTCCCTTTTTGTGTTAGCCACATTTTGCCTAACCTCAGGCACTCAAGGACCTAAATGAAATACATGGGTGAAAGTGATACTTACAGTCACTATAATTTTATTAACATTACATCATTTTCATTGTCTCTACACAACCCTGTGTGATTGATTTCCTTGATTCTAATATGAAGTCTACTTTCCTTCTGATGAATGATTAATCTTGCCTGAAAGATTTCTTAGGAATTGATTCTTTAGTGATTGGTAATATGAAATGCATTTGTGAAGTAGTTGGTTAGAAAATATTAAGTCTGCAATCCTCCCATCTGTAGCTAAAGAAAAAGAAATACCTATATAACCTTTTATCTAATTTCTATCAATGTAAAAATTACCAAGGAAAACAAAATTTAGTTCTGAGCCATGGTTATAAATCACATTAAAGTTGTAGTGTTTGTGTCATTTCCAGTTAAAAAAATCTTTTTCATAAAATCTTGAAACTGTCATATTTTGTCATACTATGCACAAAATAAGTAAGTTTATTTTTTATTTGACTGAAATTCATATAGATTTTAATTTTAGTGAAAAGATAATATTCCTTCAGTTCTGAATGCCTTCACATTAATGGCAGGTAAAAACAAGGCTAGAGGAATGGGCTATAAAAATATTATAATAAGGTAGCAGTGGAAGCTTAGTTAAATGTAATACATGCAATACTTAAGGGAAATAAGGCTGCAGAAACCAGCTCTGTGTGCATTCTAACACTCCTGCACACAGTGCAAACATCAGGATAAATTCCATACCCATTCAGGTTTAATTGAATTCAAATCCTCTATTGTCTTTCCACTGACACTACTATTCAAGGCTCATAGTGAATATCCAGAATTACAGTAGAAGTACAAGTAATGTCAAGGAGAAAATGGTTATGAAACTGTGGTTAATTTCAGCCTAATCATGTGTTTTAGCTTTTCATCACTGTGACCAAAATATCTGACAAGAGTAACTTAGAGGAGGAAAGATTCTGGCTTATAGTTTGAGAGATTCAGTCCATGGTCCACTGGCTCCAAGGCAGAAATATCAGGTGGAAGAATGGCAAAAGGGTGTGGTGGAAGAAAGTTGTTCTACTCATGGCAGCTGGAAAGCAGAGAGATAGGAAGGAAGGGGCTAGGAAGAAGATACATTCTTCCAGGTATGCCCCAGTGAACTACATCCTCTAATTAGGTCCCATCTCTCAGTAGTCCATGCAGCCATCAATGGATTAATTCACTAAGGAGGTCCCAGCCCGCATGATCTAATCACTTTCTAAAAGCACCATCTCTGAATGTATGAGACTTTGGAGGACATTCTAGATCCATACCATAACATATTCCTTCGTATTTATCCAAAAGAAGTTGGCACTTGTTAGAGATACATGCATACCCATGTTTATTGTAGCACAATTCACAATAATTACATTATGAAACCAAACTAGGTGTCTATCAATGGAAGAATGGATAAAGAAAATATGGTATACAATCGAGTTTTATTCAGCCATAAAGAATGAAATTATGTCATTTGAAGGAAAATGGATGGAACCCAATTTTGAGCAAAATAATTTGTCAGACTCCTTGGAAGAGTATTGCATGTTTTCTCTCAGAAGTAGAAGCTAGAAGGAAAAATCAACAAAACAAAAGGTTCCATGAAGTTAGAAGGAAGATCATTAGGATAGAGAAAGGAGATCAGGAGGAAGGAGGTGAGGAGTATGGGGGAAGCATCAGGGAGTGAAATTGATCAAATTATGTTTTCATGTATGTACAAATATGCCACATTGAAACCCACAGTTCTGTAAAATTAATATGCACCAATTAAAGAGTAAAAACAAATAAACACACACACACACTCTAATGATTCTCAGCCATGCCATATTATCCATAAAGATTTTAAAGCTCTAGATTTCCAAATCTACCCCCCCAAAGGTTCCAGTTTATTACCTCTGAGGTAGAAGACAAGTCTCTGTATTTTAAAAACAATGCAGCAGGTGATTTTGATGTACAGTTTGGGTAGGGAACCACTTCTCTAGACATGTGACTGGAAACAACTGAATATCTGGAATGGAAATACGTTTGTAGCATAAACAAGAACACAGTCAAACAGTTTTTCCATAGTAGGAAAATGTTCGTATGTCTGAGATTCTCATCTGGCATGATTCAGAAGTACTTCCTAAATTTATGAATAAAGAATCTCAACTATTTTAGAGTCCTACCTCCCCCCACAAAGTCACTAACAAAACAAACCAGAAAGCTTAACTGTTCTCAATGGGCAAAGGATGCTATGAGATTCCTGAGTCTTGGGAAGTGTGGAATCTACAGGCACATCTTCATCATAGTAAGTAGCCACCACTGGCTAAGCAGTACACTAATTGCCAGGCTAACATTAGCTCCTGTTGGCCTCACATAACCCTATAAGTGTTTTTATCCACACTTTACCAGTGAACAGGATTCAAAAAAATTAACTGTTTGCTTAAGTCCACCCAGCAACTGAGCAACATAGCTTCTGTTTTCCAGTAAAAATGATTAATCATAGTGACCACAGTCAGATTTTGTTTGGGTTTGTTTGCTATTTTTACAATGTCACGTCTATGAATTTTATAGTTCATTATTTTATAGTATGATGCTTATTTTGAAACTGGGTATGAAAATGAGTCATAGGGTAATGATATCCATCTCATTCTACCATCTTTTTTATTTACCCTAAGTGCATGTATGAAGTCACGAATGGTGTGAAGATACTTTGCATACAACCAGAGATATGTAATAATGTGCTCTATATGTGTAATATGAAATGTAATACATTCTGCTGTCATTTATAACAACTTAGAATAAAAAATAAATTAAAAAAATAAAATAGCAAAATAAACCCATTTAAAAAAAAAAAAGAAAATGAGTCATAGACACAGTTGCTGAGTAGGATTCTTTATCTTGGATCCTATTAGATAGTCGTATGGGATGGGTTAGACCTTTAAAGAAGTTTTAATTTGATTAGAAATGTTAGTAAACCGACTCTAATATGTTTTCAGATGATTTTGAAATTGAATAAATTAAAACTTCTCTGAAGTCTAATTACCTATGAACATTTTGAACTAACAAATTCCCATTCATGTTGAAGCCAGTGAGTCAAGTTTCTATATTGTATCCAAAATCATTTTACTGATACATTTCCCCAATTTTTCTTGATAGATAATTGAATCAAGATGCTAAATAAATTATGTGTAATAATATATTTATTATTTAAATGCACTCGACAATGAGCAAACATTTTATCAGACCAAAGTAACTTCTACTTAATGTTATTTGATGTTTCAACTCAGAGTAGAGGTTCCATGAAAGCAAGGATCTGTGTAAATCATTCAATTCCCAGTGCTTCTCCCAGAGTGGGTACCCAAATTGTATTTGTTTAATTTAAACATGCTCTGTTTCTGAAAGGCAATACAATAAGGTTTTATAATCTGGTCTCTTCCTAGCACTTTGATTAGGGGAAAATACCAAACTTTTGCACCTTCAGATTCTTTTACTCAAAAATAGAAACAGTACCTTGTTAACTGGGTTGTAAAAGAATTAATTTTTTAGATCTATATAATGTATTTAAAACAGTGACAATTTACATTAACTGTTGAATAAATACTAATAAACATTAACTATATTTCTTGTTATTTCAGAAGGAGTACCTTTTCCAATTTTATCTTGTCTATGCTCATTGTTTCTGAAGATCAAATGCTGGAGAACAATGCTCCCTCTGACAAATAGCTTATAAAAAACTTGGAACCCAGTAGCACTGCTAAAGATTTCATTAATGAATAGATTCTAGTGTTTCCATTCCTTCCCATGTTTATGCCTTTGCTGATTAATGAGAATTGAGAACTAAAGTAAATATCTACCATTAGGAGAGGAGGGAACATTCTCACCAGGAGAATAACTTGGATATTGAATCACCCCCTTGGGCTGTCTAAACTAATAATTTCACTGGATTCACAGCTTTCTGCCTTATGTGTGTGCATATATTCCAGGTGTTCTCAGTGATTATATGCTATCTATTTTGTTCCCAAGATTTTAAGTCTGAGGATATGATTAGAAGAGATTGCACAAGAAATTTCTCTAATGTTTTAGAGGAAATTTTATGTTGTAAAATACACTATTGCAATCACCTGCAAATATCAAGCTGCCAGTTGCCTAAGATGTGCAGTGTGTGCATGTGATATGCCACTGAATGAATGACTAAAGCTCACAAATGTAATTGATCAGGGAGAATATTTATTGCAGGAGTGCTGAGCTTTCTACAACAAATGTACCTCTGAAAGGTTGTATGCAAATCGAACAACTTCAAATTTAATAACATAAAAGGCATTGGGAAAGCTTATTACTTAAATGAATTCCCTTGTGACTCTTCCAATCTAAGAATTCTTTTTGTAATGCAGTAGTGTATTTATCTTTTTATTTAAAAATTAAGTTTTGTATATTCAGATTTTTTTAAATTGAAGTATACCTTCACTAGAGGAAAAAAGAGTAACTGATTCAGGGCAACTATACCTGTTTTTTTTTTTTTTTTTTTTCCCTACATGGAGCATTCAAACTATTGTGAAAGAATTGAATATGGGAGTTTGGGGATATTTGTTCTCTCAGACTCATGGATTCTCACATCCTGGAGAGTCCAGTGGCCTGAGAAACTAGTTGAAAGCAGACTTATCTGTTTATGCTTATTTATTCCAGTGCTCAAGACAAATGTTTTCTATTTGAATAGGTTGTGAAACAAATTTTTCATCTAGTAGCATATTCTCCATTTTAAAAGCTTTCCTTATTCTCCATTGCTATTCTTTTTTTTTCACCCCATTGTTTTCCTTAAAGCATTTATCAAAATTTGTGACTACATATCACCTATACACTTTCTTGTTTAACATCCATCTCCCTCACTAAGGTGTAAGCATCAATAAAGTCACTTTTGTTCAGCATGGTCCATTCAATGCCTGGCACATAGTAAGTACTTACTAAGTATTGGCTGAGAGATTAAATGAATGAGAAAATCAATAAATGCATGGGAATTAGCCAGTTCCCATTTACCCAGAGTCCTTTGGAAATAGTCCAGACTAACCTGGCCTTGAGCTTTCCCTCCAACCTTCTTCCACTTTCCATCTCAATTTGCTTCAGTGCCACTGGCTTCTTGTGTTGCTCTTTAGACACATCAGTCCCTCTCCTGGGCTTGCTGCTTCCTCTGGCTGGAGTGGTCTTCCTCATACCAATATGGCATTGCTCTTCCCATTATTCAGATCTGTACGCAAATACACCTTCTAGAGAGGCTTTCCTGGACTGCTATCTAAAATAGCAGATTCCAAACACAGAGGGTTTTTTGTTTTGTTTTGGGCACTATAGAGAGTGTAGACAGAGAAATGTGTTCTCCTTTCTTTTCCTTTTGCTTATATTGTTATTAACATTAGCATTATCCCCAACAATTGCTTTTGCCAATAAAATATTAATTTGATTTAACCTTAATATAACTTAACTGAGTACTTTAATCATATTATCTGGATTTTTATTATTTGTGTGTTTAAAATGGCATTGCTCTAAAATATCACAGAATTTATCTTCAATGACCTAAAACATATGAGGAATTTGGAATCATGTTCTCATCACTCAGAGCCCAACATGGAAGACCTATTTGTTGAGTTTCATACTAACTCTCTTTTGTTCCAGTAATGCCAATATCTCTTCTGTAATATAAGGAAAAATTTTATATGCCTGTGTTTCTCACAATTTGAAGATTTTCTATACTTTATTTAATTTTATCACATCTTTCTTAAAGCTCTATTTGATGTAAAAATGAATATTATGTAAAAATTTGTATTTTCCTTTAAATGTTTTCTGAGACCCCAATATTCCAAAGTACAAAAACAAATAAATTTTGAAGAGCAAATACCATGAAATTTAATTGTTTTTGATGACATAGACAACAAGTACTTTTAATCAAGATTTTTCACTTATGGCTTACACTGGAATTATTTGTGAAAATGTTTCCTTGCCTTTTTAGGTATTTGACTATGATTTTGGACTACAGGATGACTTTATGGGCTCAGCTTTTCTGGATCTCACACAACTTGATTTAAACAGGTAACTTAACTGCTTCAATATCACTGTACCTTATGCAGCTGGACCTGTGAAATAGAAAATGTCAGCCAATCTAGATTCTGGCTGCTGTTTTGTCATCTACAGCTAAGAGCCTATAGGCTAACCACCCTTTCTCAAGTTTCCCTTTCTCACCTCTCTAGTGGGTATAATAGCCTCATTCAACAATTATTCAACAGA
This sequence comes from Tamias sibiricus, assembly GCA_025594165.1. NCBI lineage: Eukaryota > Metazoa > Chordata > Mammalia > Rodentia > Sciuridae > Tamias > Tamias sibiricus. The sequence continues at coordinate 90,316,263 of CM046662.1, forward strand.
AAAATTCCTGGACACTTGTTCTGTCCCCAGTACTATACTAAGCACTAGAATCTAGAGCCAAAAGACACACTCTTCAGTCTCATAGTACTTTATGGTTGTAGTAGGATGAAGAAGAGTGTGCATGTTGATCCTAATAGAAAACAAAATGTGTACTTTGCTTCAAAAGCAGCAACTCTCATCACTTGAATCTAGGTAGAACCTGATTTTGCCATCACTGGTTACCATTACCAGGTTGCTATCACTAGATTACTAAAAAGTACTCCTAAAATGGAGGCAGATTGATTATATTCACTCAGTTACATTATTTATCATTGCTTAACTAATTATAAAGATATATTATTACTACTAATATTAATCATTCCCTGCACCTAAAACAATGGACATCATAGTTTTCAAAATGCATTTCACCACAGAAACTAAGAATTGATTATATAATAGCTTTGCAAATGGCTTTGCACCTTTGTAGGATGCATGCTCGGTGGTTGTATTTATGGTTCATGATGATGAACACAGCTCAAACTAGTATGGACTGTGCTGTTCCTTTACAAAGACTGCAATTACTTTCTCTGTAGATCTTTGCAAAAGGATATGCAAATTACTAGAAACTTAATCCCAAAGCATACATTTCTCTTGTTCTCTATTAAAGATAACTCATTGGTGAGAAATAATTTTAAGTAGGAAAATATAAGATAATTAAGAAAATTAAGAGATTATATATAAGCATCTAGTGTAGACTTTGATACATTATTTACTTTTTGTAATTAGTTAAAAATTCCCCTCCCTGAAAACCATGTACACATAAAATTATCACTTTATAAACTCATATATTTTAGCATACCACTTCATTTTTTGTATAAATCAGTGGAATTTGGGTATAGAAAAGTGGATAATAATAATAGGTACCTAGGTAATTATGTACTATATTATGTATTAGTGTGTCTCTTTGAAGGAAAATAATAAGCATCATAAAGTAATTATAAGTGTTCTTAAATCTTTATCATATAATCATAAAACATAACAAAAATTTCTGTTAATTGTTATATGTACTCATTATAAGAGAAAGAATTAAATTGTTACACCATATATGTTTATATAGTATGAATATATATATACACATATATACTAATGCTTAATATATATTTTTTAAAACAAAAAATTGTTACTATCAAACCATAATGATTAGTTATAGCTAAGTTAGTATTGGAGCAATTTGCGTCACAACTACTATAACTTATGTATAGTATTATTCTGACAGGTTCTTATGTTTCAGTTAAAATCTCTGACACCAGAAAATTGTTCACATTTTTCATACTATCATTCTTTGACTTGATAAATTAAGGATCATGTGAAAATGCCTACTATTATAATCTTGGCATTGACAATCAGCTGTGGTTTTTCACTCCTGGTTGTATGAAAAAGCTATCTGGGGAGTTTCATAAGTATATTAATTCTCAAGCCCCACCTCTGATACATGAAACCAGAATCCTCAAGGGTAGAATTGAGGAATATGCACTTTTTAAAAGCGTCCTAGTTGATTCTAATATGTAGCCAGAACTGAACATTCTTTTTTATTCTTTCTTTTTTAATTTATAATAGTAGTATGTATTACAATTCATAATGCACATATATAGCATCTTTTTACATACAACTGTTTGTATACAAAGTATATAAGTACCATTCAGATCTTCAATCATGCATTTAGGATAATGATATCCATCTCATTCAACCACCATTTTTTTTCCTTTTCCCCCCTCCCCCCTTTCTCCCTCCCTTCCCCTCCCTTTCCTTTAACCATTCTAGTGTTCCTCTAATCCTCCTATGTACCCCCATCCAACAACACTGTGAACTAGCCTCCTTATACCAGAGAAAACATTTGATATTTGGATTTTTGAGATTGACTAATTTCACTTAGCATTATATTCTCCAACTTCATCCATTTACCTGCAAATGCCATTATTTTATTCTGTCTTATTGCTGAGTAAAATTCCATTTTGTATATATACCACATTTTCTTTATCCACTCATCTACTGAGGGACATCTAGGTTGGTTCCACAACCTACCTATTGTGAATTGTGCTGCTATAAACATTGAAGTGGCTGTGTCACTGTAATATGCTGTTTTTAAGTCCTTTATTTGAACCAGCTTTCCACAACAAGCCCTCTCCCAAGCACTAGAATTCTGTACCAAAAATTAAGCTCCATGAAGACAATGAGCTAATCTTGGTTTTGACCACTGGTTTTTACCCAGAAACTAGCAGTACGTGTCATTTAATGTGTTCAACGTGCACTTTGTGAACAAAATGTACATTGAATGACTGAACAAGCAAGGATATGTTCCCTGCTGGCCCACATTTCAAGATTCTTTTGTTCCATGCTTTTTCACAGAAACTTAAATTTTATAGTAGGCACTAAACCCTCTATGTTCAACACTGATTGAAAAGTGCAACAAGACATTACCTATGCATTGTCAGCAACCTTTTAGAACCCCATGTAGGGCAGAAATTTAACCAGTAAATTCAAGTCTATCAATTGATTCCATTTATTGGATAAGTTAATACATTGTTAATATTTTAATGATAGCAAATATTGTACCAAGAAGCAGATGAAGACAAAAATTGGTTTTCTTTTTTAAAAAAGTAAATTATTGATACAATATTTTTGTCTTATTCATTTAGTGACTATTCAAAAATCTAAATATTTTATATCACAGGCCCACAGACGTGACTCTAACTCTGAAAGATCCCCATTATCCTGACCATGATCTTGGAATCATTTTACTCTCAGTCGTCCTTACCCCTAAAGAAGGAGAATCCAGGGATGTGGTAAGTTCCCCCACCCCCTAGTAGGAGCTCTTTCCTTGCTCTCACTTGTTCAAATGTTGTAAGCCTTCTTTGGATCCAGAGGCAATAATAAAGAGAAGCTGCATATGAAAATCTGGCCTGTTCTTTGTTTCTGTGAGTATCTGGGGTATTGCTAGTCCATGCTTATTGTGTCTTTTTAACTCGAATTTCCTGTCCCATGCTCCAGATCAGAACCTCTTGTTGTAAACAAGGAACTGATTTGCATCATTTTTTATAATTTTATATCTCAATTTCACATGTGTTATATTGTAGACAAATATTAGTGTTTATTTGGGGAATACATTTACAAGTGAATTGAATATTCAGAATTCCACATGGAGGTATCCAGACCCTACTATTTTGACTGTATTGTCAGGTGTATCATAACAAAGAAAATGAGGTGAAATTATAACAGAGTTTCTGCTTTCTGGTATTTGTTGACTGAATGATAAGTGAGTACTTTCCATCTTCTCAATGGGCTTCCATATCAATATGACTCATTTTTCAGCTCTAGCTGTCTGTACTTCCTTGCACACCATGCTGCTATGAGAAACTAACAAGGAATGCAGAGGAGCCAATTACTCCCACACTGTTGAAGTTACATGAAAGAATATCAGGTTTGACCCACATCAGTATGCTTGCCAGTACACTTTCTGCCACCACTTACCAGAGATTATTTTTTTTTTTTTTTTTTTTTTTTTTTTTTTTATATTTTTTTTTTCCCTTATTTTGAAGATTTTTTTTTTTATAATTTTTAATATGTACAACTCATAGTGCATAGATTTAGTATCTTTTTACATTCAACTGTTTGTATACAAAGTATATTCGTACAATTTAGGTCTTCAATCATGCATTAAGGAAAATGATATCCGTCTCATTCTACCACCTTTTTTTCCCCCCCCTCCCTCCCCTCTTGCTCCCTCCCTTACCCTCCCTTCCCTTGACCATTCTAATGTTCCTCTAATCCTCCTATGTACCCCATCCAACAATACTTTGAAATAGCCTCCTTATATAAGAGAGAACATTTGGTACTTGGATTTTTGAGACTGACTAACTTCACTTAGCATTATGTCTTCCAACTTCATCCATTTACCTGCAAATGCCATTAATTTATTTTCTTTTATTGCTGAGTAAAATTCCATTGTGCGTATATACCACATTTTCTTAATCCACTCATTTACTGAGGGACATCTAGGTTGATTCCACAACCTAGCTATTGTGAATTGCGCAGCTACAAACATTGAGATAGCTGTGTCACTGTAATATGCTGTTTTTAAGTCCTTTGGGAATAGACCCAAGAGTGGGATGGCTGGGTCATAGGATGGTTCCATTCCCAATTTTCCAAGAAATCTCCATACTGCTTTCCATAACGGTTGCACCATTTTGCAGTCCCACCAGCAATGTATGAGTGTGCCTTTTTTCTCCACATCCTCTCCAACATTTATTGTTGCTTGTGTTCTTGATGGCTGCCATTCTGACTGGAGTGAAGTGAAATCTTAGAGTAGTTTTGATTTGCATTTCTCTAATTGCCAGCGATGTTGAACATTTTTTCATGTATTTGTTGATTAATCGTGTATCTTCTTCTGAGAGGTGTCTTCTCAATTCCTTAGCCCATTTATTGATTGGGTTATTTGTTTTTTTTAGTGTAAAGTTTTTTGAGTTCTTTATATATTCTAGAGATTAGTGCTCTATCTGATGTGCATGTATTAAATATTTGTTCCCAATTAGTTGGCTCTCTATTCACCTCACTGATTGTTTCTTTTGCTGAAAAGAAGCTTTTTAGTTTAAATCTATCCCATTCATTAATTCTTGGTAGTAATTCTTGCGCTACAGGATTCTTATTAAGGAACTTGGGGCCTAATCCAACATGTTGGAAATTGGAGCTTACTTTTTCTTCTATTAGGTGTATTGTCTCTGATCTAATTCCTAGGTCTTTGATCCACTTTGAATTGAGTTTTGTGCATGGTGAGAGATAAAGGTTTAATTTCATTTTGTTGCATATGGATTTCCAGTTTTCCCAGTTGAAGAGGCTATCCTTTCTCCACTGTACATTTTTGGCACCTTTGTCTAATATAAAGATAGCTGTAATTAAATGTATTAGTCTCTGTATCCTCAATTCTGTACCATTGGTCCACCAGTCTGTTTTGGTGCCAATACCATGCTGTTTTTGTTACTATTGCTCTATAGTATAATTTAAAGTCTGGTATGGTGATGCCCCCTGCTTCATTTTCTTGCTCAGGATTGCTTTGGCTATTCTGGGTCTCTTATTTTTCCAGATGAATTTCATGACTGCTATTTCTATTTCTTTGAAGAATGACATTGGGATTTTGATAGGAATTGCATTAAATCTGTATAATGCTTTTGGTAGTATGGACATTTTGACAATATTAATTCTACCTATCCAAGAGCAAGGTAGGTCTTTCCATCTTCTGAGTTCATCTATAATTTCTTTCTTTAGTGTTCTATAATTTTCGTTATACAGGTCTTTCACCCTCTTTCGTTAGTTGATTCCCAGGTATTTTATTTTTTTGATGCTATTGCAAATGGGGTATTTTTTCATCATTTCCCTTTCAGAGTCTTTGTCGCTGATGTACACAAATGCCTTTGACTTATGTGTATTGATTTTGTATCCTGCAACTTTGCCGAATTCGTTTTTAGTTGTAAAAGTTTTCTGGTAGAGTTTTTTGGGTCTTCTAGGTAGATTATCATGTCATCAGCAAATAGTGCTAATTTGAGCTCTTCTTTTCCTATCTTGATCCCTTTAATTTCTTTCGTCTGTCTAATTGCTCTGGCCAGAGTTTCCAGTACTATGTTAAATAGCAGTGGTGAAAGGGGACATCCCTGTCTTGTTCCAGTTTTTAGAGGGAATGCTTTCAATTTTTCTCCATTTAAGATAATGTTAGCTTGCATAAATAGCTTTTATTATGTTAAGATATGTTCCTGATATTCCTAGTTTTTCTAGTGTTTTGAACATAAAGGGGTGTTGTATTTTGTCAAATGCTTTTTCTGCGTCAATTGAGATGATCATATGATTTTTGTCTTTAAGTCTATTGATGTGATGTATTATGTTTATTGATTTCCGAATATTGAACCAGCCTTGCATCCCTGGGATAAACCCCACTTGATCGTGGTGCACTATCTTTTTGATATGTTTTTGTATCCGATTTGCCAGGATTTTGTTGAGGATTTTTGCATCTATGTTCATTAAAGATATGGGCCTGAAGTTTTCTTTTTTGGATGTGTCTTTGCCTGGCTTTGGAATTAATGTAATATTGGCCTCATAGAAAGAGTCTGGAAGAGCTCCCTCTTTTTCTATTTCTTGAAATAGTTTGAAGAGCATTGGTATTAGTTCTTCTTTGAAAGTCTTATAGAACTCGGCTGTAAACCCATCAGGTCCTGGACTTTTCCTTGTTGGTAGCTTTTTGATGACATCTTCTATTTCTTCGCTTGTAATTGATCTATTTAAATTATGTATAGCCTCCACATCCAGTTTAGGCAAATCATATGACTCTAGAAATCTGTCAATGCATTCAGTATTTTCTATTTTATTAGAGTACAAGTTTTCAAAGTAATTTCTAATTATATTCTGTATATCTGAGGTGTTTGTTGTGATATTCCCTTTTTCATCACGAATGTTAGTAATTTGAGTTTTTTCTCTTCTTCTTTTCGTTAGCATTGCTAAGGGTCTGTCAATTTTGTTTATTTTTTTCAAAGAACCAACTTTTAGTTTTGTCAATTCTTTGAATGGTTTCCTTAGTCTCAATTTCATTAATTTCTGCTCTGATTTTAATTATTTCCTGTCTTCTACTGCTCTTGGTGTTGGTCTGTTCTTCTTTTTCTAATGCTTTGAGGTGTGATGTTAAGCATCATTTATTTGTTGGTTTTTTTTCCTCTTAAGGAATGAACTCAGTGCAATGAATTTTCCTCTTACTACTGCCTTCATAGTGTCCCAGAGATTTCTATATGATGTATCTGTGTTCTCATTTACCTCTAGGAATTTTTTTGATCTCCTCTTTGATGTCTTCTTCAACCCCTTGTTCATTCAGTAGCATGTTGTTTAGCTTCCAGTTGATGGAGTAGTTTTTCTCTATTCCTTGTTTTGTCGTTGATTTCCAATTTCATCCCTTTATGGTCCGATAGCATGCAGGTAGTATCTCTATTTTTTTATATTTGCTGAGAGTTGCCTTGTGACATAATATATGGTCTATTTTGGAGAAGGAGCCATGTGCTGCTGAGAAAAATGTGTATTCATTTACTGAGGGATGAAATATTCTATATATGTCCGTTAGGTCTAAATTGTTAATTGTTTTGAGGAGGCTTAAAGTTTCTTTGTTTAGCTTTTGTTTGGATGATCTATCCATTGGTGAGAGAGGTGTGTTGAAGTCCCCTAGAATAACTGTGTTGTGGTCTATTTTACTCTTGAACTTAAGAAGCGTTTGTTTGATGAATGTAGGTGCTCCATTATTTGGGGCATACAGATTTATGATTGTTTTATATCCTGTTGATGGATGGTTCCCTTAAGTAATAAGAAATATCCTTCCTTGCACACCATGCTGCTATGAGAAACTAACAAGGAATGCCCAGAGGAGCCAATTACTCCCACACTGTTGAAGTTACATGAAAGAATATCAGGTTTGACCCACATCAGTATGCTTGCCAGTACACTTTCTGCCACCACTTACCAGAGATTATTTATTAGATCAAATGTGTATTCATGTGCCTGGGAACTACTCTGCTTGTAACACATTTTTGTAGTAGACATAATTTTTAGGCAAGTTCAAATACTCCATTTCAGAAATATAGCTGTCTTAAAATAATGCATGATTAAAGTTAGTAATATGGTCTACTGAAAAAGTATTGTTGACAGTTTTCTCAAGATTGTAGGTAAAACAGTGAATTTCAACTTCAAATTAAGAAGTGTTTTAAATTCATTGAAAAAATCGCCCCTTCAATAATTATTTATTTCAATCCTTCTTTAAAAGCTAAACAATGAGCGCATAAATTCGTATATATGTAATATTTTGCTAAAAAATTTTTTTTGTTGTTTTACAACAAGTATTACCAAATACCAACTACTATAAGAACTTGGGTTTGTATGTGTGAAGATGCACTCGTGTGCAGATGGAAGGGTGGGTTAGGAAAAGTTTTAACAGAGAACATTCAGAAAAGGAAGCCCATGATCTTAGAAGTAACCAGTTCACAAGACATTATTTCACCCAGCACAAGTCAGTAAGTACATCCTAGCTGGCTAAATCCATATCTAGAAATAAATTATAAATGTTTACTTTGTGCTTTATTTGAATAATCCTGTTATTCACCAAGAACCTACTGTAAGTCAGTTGTGTGCTAGATGCTTAGGATACAGTAGATCTTGGGTCCAGTGGAAAACTCAGGACTCAAATAATCACAGAAGAAATGTAAAATGACCACCTGTTAAGTACCACAAAAGAGGAACATGTTTCTGAAAGACCAACAAGGAAATTCTGTGCCAGTCAAGTGTATAGGGATTCTCTAAGGAAGACAAATGGAAACTGAAGTATGAAGTGTGAATGGTATTTAATAAGGTTTTAAAAAGAAACATAAGAAGTATTTCAAGCAAAGGAAACAACATATGCAAAGGCTCTGTGGCTAGAGAAACCATTCTGCATTACAAGAATTGAAAAGGTACTGAAGCATAGAAGAAGGAGAACCAAAGAGCATGGTCAGTCATGGTGCATAATGATACTGGAGGGGAGGAAAAAGCCCCAATTGTGGATGGCCCATTGGTCATGTTAAGGTTTTTGGTCTTTTCCCAAAGAGTAATGAGGAGCCATCAAAAGTTCTGCAAAAAGGAAATGACACAATCAAGTACTTGCATTGTAGAAAACAGATCAAAGGGGTAAATATGGATGCTTGTAGATCAATGACGAGGCTATGGCAAAAATCCAGGTAAAAGATGACAGAGGTTTACATTAGAACTGTCAGAGGTAGAGATGGAAGGAAATTGACAAGTTTACCCGTAGGAGTTAAAAAGTCAACAAACTTGATAACAGTGTTATATCTGCATTGGGGTTCTTTGTTACTTTAATGAAGGACAACACTTCATAAACAAAAGTAGTGAGGTGCCTGAAGTTCTGTGTATCCCTAAACCATCCAAATTTTCAATATTATTGAAGATTGGAAAAATATAGCAGCTATAATGCTTATTTGGGTGATTTGATGATGGATACTCTACTAAATTTTTACATTAAAGGTATCTTTCCTAAATATTCTAACATCAAACTGAGAGTTTGAGATATCAAATTGGTAGGGAAAAAACCTTACAGTGAACCAACTGAGTTCACTTAACTCACAAAGAAATATGTGTCAATGCAGGAAAAACAGTTCTCAACATTATTTTGTTTTCAACAATCCTTGAAGAAACATTTCAATCTCCATAGCTGTTCAAACTTATCTTTATCTTATTCTAATTAGAATAAAATCATTTAAAACCATTAGAGCACCATTAGGAACTTCTTATCTGTGAGCTTTCAAACATGAACACAGAAAAAAAAATAGGTAGGTTATATGAAAAAGTTGTATATCAAAAGCCTGGTTTTATTCACCTTATTTTCCTCATTTTCCATTCTCCTCCTTATCTCTCTCCAGCCACATCCTTAACACAAAGTTTTCTTCCTAAGAGCCCTGTGCCATTTTCTTGACTAAATCCCTTTGACTACACCAGATGTATTTGAAAGGTATCCTTTACTGACAGATGTTTTTCATTCATTGCCCCACTTCATGCCCTCTTCCTTCAGAGTCTCAGAGAGCAATGGATTTATTCTGCTGTGTGAACTGGGAAATGGTGTCTTCCCTCCCATGCTGTTACTGATTCTCCTCTGGCTTCTTTCTTTCTCATCAGAGAAGCAAGTGACTTAGCCAGGGCTTAGCAATGGTTGCAATACACACCAGAGTCAGCTTCTGGCTGGGGCCATCCTCACACTGCCCAGCCTGAGCCCAGTCACACCTGAGGAGGCAGGGAGAAAGATGACCAGTGAGCCTATCCTGGCTCCTCCTGGTGGGTTTAATCCGTAGATAAGGCAGGGTCTTGTCTGCAGAGAAACAAGCTGGGACAGGGAAAGGGAAGGATAAAAGATCCTCACAGAAACTTCTGCTAAAATCTAATATTCTAGCTAGTCTAATATCCTAGATTTGAATCTGGGTTTCTAAGTGTTTGCCATCCATACATTATGAAAATTGCCAACAAATACGTATAAATTTGTATTGTTGTTGTTGTCTCTTTGTTTATTTGGTCTGTGTAGAGGTTCTACAGCCACTTTTTAAAATGCTCTCAAATTAGTTATTACATTTATCAGCACTAGTTATTAAGTTCTAAAAATCTGCACAAGGACCACATGTGTAGGCATCTATTGAAAAATAAACTATAATAGAATATTATTCCATCATAAGAAAAGATGAAAATCTATCATTTGCAGCAGTATGGATGGAACTGGAGGACATATGTTAATTAAAATAAGCCAAACACAGGGCTGGGGTTGTATGTAGCTCAGTGGTAGACCACTTGCCTAGCACGGGTGAGGCACTGGATTCAAGCCTCAGCACCACATAAAAATAAATACAGAAAATAAAGGTATTGTGTCCATCTACATCTAAAAATATATATTTAAAAAAATAAAGGCTGACGCAAAGAAGACAAGTACAGCATGATTTCACTCTAATGTAGGACCTTAAAAAGTTGATATCAAAGAATTTGGGAGTGGAACAGTGGTTGCCAGAGGATGAGACAATGGGGAAAGAGAGAGAGAAAGGTTAATCAGTATGTACTTAATTACAGTTCAACAGAAGCAGGAAGTTCTAGTGTGCTTTTACACAGTGGGGTCACTATAGATAACAATAATCTACTGCATATTTTTTAAAAGATGCAAGAAAGGATTTTGATTATTTTAGCCATCAAGAAATGGCAAGTATTTGAGGCGCTAGATAAGCTTATCCTGATTTTAACATTAACCAGTGTATATGTGTTTAGAAATATCTCATGGGACCCATAAATATGTCGACACAAAAGTGTCAATTCAAAAAACAAAACAAAAAGGAAAAAAATCCAGTTAGTACTCATTTACTAGGCATTGTGCCAGATTCTAGAATTCCCCCCTCCTCCTCCTGCTAATTGTTCAATGACCTGTGGCTGCTTCTCTCATTAAACTGAAATTCCTGATGAACTCTAAGCCTTTCTGACAAACAGCGTAACTTCTATACTTGTAACTTGTGTCTCAGCCACACAGACTTCTTTGATACCTTCAATATCAGTTGTCTTTCCTAAAATATGCCTACACTTCAAATCACCTCCATCTTCTATCCTAACATCTTGGGGAGGAGATATATTTATACACACACACACACACACACACACACACACATAATATGCAAAGCCTTTCTTATGATGACTTACATCAAAACTTAGTCAAGCTTTCTGTACCTGGTGGTTTTTTACTGGGTTGTAGATGAGAATACAAAGAGATACTTCAAAAGACCAGGGGATAGTATTTGAAGGATTTTTATCTTATTTCCATATACACACCCCTCAGGTTGTTACAAATAATATTAAATTATGATTAAGTAGTTATTTAAATTTCTCTTGTAAGTTCTTAAAGTTATTAACACATTAAATGATAATCTGATTAAAATCAAGCTATATGGCTCTTCTCAAGGATTTCTAATGATGACAATGAATTGTAAATACATCACTGTTTTTTCTTCATTTTGTAATATGTCTGGTATTAGCTACCTTTATTTTTCTGGGATAAGTTTGAAATTTCTTGGTTAAAGACAAACAGAGATCCAATTTGTCTTCCAATTAAATTCTCTTATGCCTTAAATATATAATGTACTGCTTCAGTGAAAATGGCATATTGAAACTTTTACAAATTATCTAGGAACAAATCTTATTTAGAGAAATTCAATCTCAAAATGCATCAAATCAGAAATCAGTTAGAATGTTTTACAATGCCATTTAATATGAATAATGTACAGAGAGGAAATACAAGATGAGTTTGCATTGACCCTCACACAGGAAAATTATGAGAAAAGAGTTCTGTTCTCTTAGATTATTAGCTCAGAAATTATTTTAGGCTTTTGGAACTGAAGAATTTAATTCAAAAAACATATGTTAGGGCTGGAGTTGTAGCTCAGTGGTACAGTGCTTGCCTACCACATGTGAGGCAGTGGGTTCAATCCTCAGCACCACATAAAAATAAATAAATAAAATAAAGGTATTGTGTCCACCTACAACAACAAAAATTTAAATTAAAAATAATAATAATAAACTACATGTTTATTTTTATGCCTGTGTTTATAAAACTGTTAAATACTTTATGGATATTAAAATGGAAAATAGAAGGTATGAGTTTAAGATCCTTTAACAGATAAATCCTATCAAATAGAACTTAACATTTGCCAGGCAGGGCGGCGCACGCCTGTAATCCCAGCACTTGGGTGGCTGAGGCAGGAGGATCAAGAATTCAAAACCAGCCTCAGCAATGGTGAAGCACTTAGCAACTCAGTGAGACCCTGTCTCTAATAAAATACAAATAAAGGGCTGGGGATATGGCCCAGTGGTTGAGTGCCCCTGAGTTCAATCCCCAGTACCAAAAAAAAAAAAAAAAAAAAAAAAAAAATTAGAACTTAACATTAGGAAAATGCTATTAAAAGCAGAAAGAGAATAACTGGAGATACAGAGTACTCGGTATTACAAAGTGCTAAGATTTCTAAATCAGTTATGTTGTGAGTTTTTTATGCACTGTTAAATACTGACAATAGACTCCATGAATAATCAGTTGGGATGATCTCTTGTGTGGATTGCCATTTCTGGAAATCAGTAAAATTAAAGAATGAATTAAAAAACCTATCAGCCTACTTAGTCTACCAAAGCCTTGAAAACACACAATGTCTAATTTCAGCAATTTAAGAAGTGTGATATGAGTAATAGCAAATGTATCTCATAGTTGCCAGTATTAAAATCTTCTCCATTGAGTTCCTATTGAATCTTTTTTTTAATTCCAGATGTGAAATAGAAATACACACACACTTTTTTTTTAAGTCTTCAGCATTGTGTGTACAAGAAACCAAAACCTTCATGGGGGGGCATGCTGATGTGTTGCATGGCACAACTGTCATTTCTGTTTTGACTGCATGTTCTGTTCTCGAACCTGCAAAAGTATGCAGTTCATACATGTGTGTCCTATACATGGTATATTTGTCTGATAGTGTGTTTGAGTTCTTTCTGGCTCTTTTTCTAGCAGAGTTCAATCCACAGCTTTCTTCATTGGAGAATTTGTGAAATAAAAGTGAGTTAATTTGTGTTACACACTCTCTTAGATAATGTAGGCCTACAAATTGCTTGGCTAAGGCTAAAAATTTAGAAAATTCAAAGAAACATATGAATTGGTCCTAGTTGACCTTTAATGAATTTTAAAAACACATTTTTACTTTAGTTTAATTTTTTTATTTTTCAGAATTTTTACCTAGCCAAAATTTGAAGAAGTATCTACCTGTAAAAAGTTAAATGTTTTATAAAATGTGTATATTAATAATTATGTAATTTTTGTGTGCATGTTAGCTTTACAACTGTCTAAAATTCACTACTACAAAAGATGGTAGTGGGAAATGAATTGAGATTTGGATCTTTTAAAAATAGTCATTTCTGCGGCTCTATAATAGCATTTTATGCTACTTATTTCTTTTATTGGTTTCAAGGAGTGTTGAGCTGCTAATAATTATTAGGTTTAATATCAGATACTGACACTTTTGAAAACAAATTCATATGTTTCTCAGCTGAACCTAAGATCACAGAGAAAAAAAAAAAACTTATTTTTTCTAGAATTTGCTTCATCTCCTATCTTTAACATTCCCTGATCTTTCTTCTCTAACAGGTATCCCAGATAGCAATGATACCAATTTTAATAGTATTTTATTAAACTCATTTCCTTCTTGACATTTCTATTGTTTTTAGTTTTATTGTATTTATCTTAATCCAACTTTCTAGAAAGAAAAGGGAACCTGGGTGTGGGATTCTTAATCTATTACTTAGCTGGTAGGCTTGACAAAGGTGGCAGAAATTTTGTTATAAAATCTGGAGCCATTTTGAGAAACACTTGATATAATAATATAACTTTAGATACTGAATCAGGAAAATGAATGGTCCTCATAACTGTCAAATCTTTTGTATTCAAACTCAGGGAACTAATTCATTTTTTTCTTGTATGGGTTTTCCAAGTCTGAAAATTAAAGTTATGTTACCTGTTCATAAAACCAATTTTGAAAGATAGGAAAAAAAATACCAGTCCCATATTTTTTTTACATGTAGAAATTAGTTACATGCTACTGCATCTGAGTCAGAGAATGTGATTTTGTCCAGCAGTATTGAATCCTTGTAATACTGTCAAGTGTTGCCATGATATTCCATTCTTCCCAATATCCCAAGCACTTTTTTCATAGCATAGCACTTCTTATAGAATGGAATTGCATAAGATTCTTAGATGCTAGATGATGATAGTTAAATAATCATGAGTAAAGGCATTTTATTCTCACTTGATTTGACTCAAAACATTGTCTCTAGGAATTATCATGTACTCCATTAAACTCTGCTTTCTGAGAAAGTTGAATATCCACTATCTGACTCTTAATTGGACAATTTTTGTGAATATGGAATACACTAGGGAATTCGGTTTCCAAATGCCTTTTGGTGGTGGAGGATGTGGTGATATTGGGTGGGGTGACGTGGATGACTCACTTCACATCGACAACAAACATCTAACACACGTCCAAAGGAGTCTATCTCCACAACCCCATGATGGAATTTTTTTACTTCAAAATGAATCAAACCTTAGTTCTTAGAAAACATAAAATTTCGGGCTGGGGTTGTGGCTCAGTGGTAGAGTGCTCACCTAGCATGTGTGCGGCCCGGGTTCGATCCTCAGCACCACGTAAACATAAATGCATTGCATTGTGTACAACTAAAAGAAATAAATAAATATTTTTTTAAAAAGAAAACATAAAATTTCCCTATAATAGTATTTGATAATATCACTTTGCAGTTTGCTGACTTCATTTGAAAAAAAGGATGGGGGAGTATTAAAACCTTAGAAAATCTATTACACATCCATGTTTTGGTCAATATTTAACACAGAGTGTTGTAGGGACAAACTTGGCAAGGCACCAAAGATAGCAGGAAACAGTTTTATTTGGCTGCAGCCAGGTTCAGAGGGTACAGCTCTTGCTGTAATCAATTAATTCCCTGAACCCCGAGTTCAGGTGGTTTCTGAACTTTATACCCAGCATGTAAGGGGAGGGGCTCAGAAGTTCACAGTTTACAGAAGTTCACATAAAAGCAGTTTTTTCTTTCACTGTTCTGGGTAAGTTAACCCTTCAAGGACAACACCTGAGAAGGGGAGAGCTTCTTCTCCCCTTTCTTTCCTCCCCCTACCAGCTGTTACCATGGAGCTCAGTTAGTAACTTATCTTAGAAATGTAGACATCTCTGTGAAGCTCCAGCTCAAGGCCAGAGACCTTGCTTAAAGAATTTGTCCCTTTATTATCACACTTTGCATTTGCAAACACACTTCTACAAATTACTATACTGGATACATATTTGTGAAAAACAAGTAAAGGGGTGTCCAGCACCTGGAGTGCTGATTTGTTCCAGGCCAGTGGCCAAGTAATAGAGCAACAGAAAAATAGGAAGTTTATCTACACTGAACTCTTTTGTAGAGATTCTTTTGCTGACAGTCCTAAAATCAGCCACGGAAAAGATTTCTGGAGAAGCTTAGTTAAGATTTTCTGTGGAAGAGGGGGTGCCACTACAAGAGTATATGTAGAAAAAATATGTGATATAAAGCCATTATCTGCAGACAAAAGAATTTTTTTCATTATCTTTGATAAATTTATGATTTTCTTATTTCCAATCCTAAAACCTCTACATGGTTCCATTATCTTGGTTCAGGACAAGTGTTGCTTTAGTCTTATATTAAAATCTTGTCTTCATTTTTTTGTTTTTGTAATCCGTGGTTTCTGAAATAGCCCTCCTTTATAGTGAATTCTGCTGAAGGAGATACAGTTCTTAAAAGCACCAGTACACTTCCTTGGTATACAAATACATTAAGCACTTTCTATAAGCTATAATTTTTGCTCCAAATATTCCCTATTCTCCACTTCATCTGCCTTACAGATAATGGCAAAACTAAGACAGGGTAAAGAGGTTAATCAGAAAGGTTAATAACTTACTGTTCACTGAGAAGTTTTTATTAGTAAAGAAAAAAAAATTTTTTTTCAAAGTCTTTGGACTGCATGGTTTACTTGATGCAAGAGACCAATGGTCTCAGGTGCTCATCACAAATCTCTAGAAGTTCGATTAAAACATTTGCCCATGAATACCTCTTACTATGACACAAACCAAAAGCTTGAAGAGTAGGTTGGGGTTGAAGATTGAGCATGTGTAGCTAGCACAACATGCAGCATTTTTCTCATTTGAAAGCATTTTGTAGATACTGATAACAAAGATTAACCAGATGCAGAGACAATTCTAAAATGTCACCAAAGCCACAGATTTTAATTGTGTTTGAAGAGAAAAGTTAATGTCTAATAAAGCCAAACACACCTTCTACCCCCACCACCAAAAGGAACAATTGTGAATCACGAGATTCAATGTATATTTTCAAGTCAATAGCTAAGAGATTTCAAGTTTTCCACTGGATTTAAATACATTGTCACATTTCTTCATATAAAGAATAAAGCAAGTGAACTCTCACCAGAAAGACTACTTGAATGTTAAAGGTTCTGCTCTAGCTATGTATATGTGAAAAAAATTTTTTTTGCCTTGTGCAGTTGTTGCTGAAAACTGTTTGCTGTTTAAAGGGCTAATAAATGTTATGCTTCCTCTAGAAAACAGTGGCTTCCCTATTCTTTACTGGAGTGAAAAGATAATGAAAATGCTTTATTTCATTTACAGACAATGCTAATGAGGAAGAGTTGGAAAAGATCAAGTAAGGTAATTCTTAGCATGTGATCTTTCAGCTTTTCTTGTTAAGAAGACTATCAGCTGCTTCCCCAAACCCCTCTCATACTTCCTCAAGCTATACCACAGAGTCACATCACTATTCAATTATTTTTTTTTTCTCCATAAACTTTAAGCAAATCATGCAATGCTTTCATTTTTCAAATGAATAGAAATCACACCAATAAGAGCATCTGAATCATTTTCCTGCTAAACTCTGATCACTTCTCAGCATCATTCTCAGCATCTGGTCTCTATTAAATGTACAACAGGGTCTAGAAAATCACTTTGCTCCCAGAATGAAATAATGAGGTGAGAGTAGGGACAACTCTAGACAGAAGGAAGATCCACAAAACTTACTGGTTTTATTAATGAAAAATTGAGTATGAGATTTTCTAAACTCAAAAAAATCACTGTATCATGACTTTGGAGTGTGTAATGAGTACAATTTTTCTTCAGTGTCTTTCTCACTTCAAGAAATACATGGATCTTGGGAGTGAGAGGAATTTATGGTTTCCTGCCAGGTACTAAAAACTCTGGCTCTCTCCTTAAAACTTATAAGACCTATAAGACATATACTAAGCTTTTAATTTATTCAGTGGTAGTACCACTTTTGGACATAGATAAATATCAAGATTAAACTGAACTTTTAAATAAATATGTCTTCAAACAAGTCACACAGATTTTAATTATAAAAACTGTGCAAATTTCTACTTAAAAAGCTGGTATTCCTTTTTTAATAATGACTAATTTTTTTAGACCCTGGAACATGACAATCTTTTTTCTTCCATCCTGATTGAATCATCCTATTACTTAACATTTTTATTTAATTTTGTCATTTTTATTTTGTTGTGAATTAAGGAAATACTTATATTAATTTTTAATATTCGTGATAATGGATTAATCTGTATCAGCAAGTGTTTCTCAAGTACAATTTCTCTCCAATTCTTACAGCATTGATGAACAAAAGATAAGTCACAAAAAGGTCAGGTCCCCAAAAGTGCTTTTTAAGGAAGTTGCTGAGTATTTCTGACTTAGCAAATTCACTGTGTTTTTTTAAACAAAATAAGGTTTCAAGAATTTTTAAAGAAATGTTTGTACTGTTCACGTTTGTTACTTTTTCTTTGTAATTGTATTTTAAAATAGTATTATATTAAGAGTATATGTACTTTTAAATGCATATAATTTGACTTTTGTTATTCTATATCTCTATGATGATACATTTGTGTAAAAACAAAAACAATCCATTAATAATATGGTTTTATTTCTTCTTCCAGATGAATTTAACATGTAATCCTAGAAAAGAGTGTGACCTAGTCTTTAGTATCAACTAGTGGGAATGATCCTGTTTGATTTTAGTATAAAAAAGAATAGAAACATGGGGCTTGGGTTGTAGCTCAGTGGAAGAGTGCTTGCCTAGCACTTGTGAGGCACTAGGTTTGATCCTTAGCACCATATAAAAATAAAAAAATAAAATAAAACCATTCTGTCAATCTACAACTACAAATTTTTTAATAAAAAGAATAGAAACATTCTTTTTTTAGAAATACATTTATTTTGTGTTTAAATTTAACCTTCAGGAAAAATTCACAGTCTACAAAAAGATTTGAAATGTATAGTAAACATCTACTTACCATTGTTTTTATATCTAAACTTGGAGTTTTTATTGTTAATAATCCATTTGTACTTTCAAAATGGTATGTTTTTCAAGCTTGCCACTGAAGATACAGATTCCCTGTGTCTATCCCAACACTCTATTTGAGTATTTGGCAGTTTATATTTAGTATCTGTGTTAATATTACTTTGGGGGCTTAGTCTAAAGAATTTTCAATTTGGTAAAAATTAGTGGTGATATTGAATGCTGAGTGAGTTAAAAATCAGTTTGCTCATTTTATTTTTTTTCCTATGAAAACACAAGGTACACTTGCTAACTCATTCAACTTTCGCTGTGCCCTAAAATATTTGCCGTATTTATCATAATGTTGCAATTAAAAATTCAGGCAAAGTTTGACATGACATTTCCACTACACCTAGTTCACCATCCTTCACACAGGCCACCAACTTGGAACTGCTCCCTGAGTCCTGCAATGAGTTGTGCTTCCTGGGAAACTAAGGGAAGAGTGACTAGACTGAAGTTTTATAAACGTTACTATGTTACTTTTTATAGAAATGGATCCCTTCTCTAATTATTTCAACCTTCCCCTTAAAGAGTTTCCTCTTAGGATTTTTTTCTCTTTTAGTTTTGGGATGTTTTCACATTATGTTTAAATACAGGTTTTTATACTTGATATAACTGTGTTCAAAATCAAAGGTGAATTTTTCATATAAACATAAATCATGGGGCTGGGGTTGTGGCTCAGCGGTAGAGCACTCGCCTAGCGCCTAGCGCGTGCGCGGCCCGGGTTCGATCCTCAGCACCACGTAAAAACGCATTGTGTACAACTAAAAGCAAATGGATGAATATTAAAAAAAAAAAATCATGTTCTTCTTTGAAATCTTGATTTACAGGAATGAGGTCTTCTGTATGTTGATGCAGGACTTTGAAATGTAACCTGACTTTGAGAACCATTGGTGGATATAAAATCTGAGAATTAGAGATTTTGTAGCAAAGTCTTAAATTCAGCCAGGAAGAGTTGTTTCAGATTCTCTATAGCATTTTGACTGAGTTCTTTCAGAAAAACATACAGAGTGAAAAAGCTAATTTGATGTTACTTTTAATATGCAACTCTTAGAATTTCCCATTACTTACATGTCTTCTTGTCATTTTCATCATTCTGAGTTTGGGTGATGAGATTTCTTTTTACACTTTACTCATCATGCTTCTGCCAATAATATATTCTTTTAATGGAAATTTTATTATTTGTGGCATTCACATAATTGGCTTTGTATTTGCTATTGACATCATTAGAGGGGTAGCCAACTTAAGGAGAGAAAATTTATAATTGCTGTTCACATCCAACTTATTTAGAGTAAATGTGTTATCCCCTAAAAACAAGTGGTGGGGGGAAGCTCCTACACCTCTGAAGAGCAAGAATCTGTAAAATATGTGCTATATTTGAATGTTATGCAAATCAGCAAACAGTTATGAATTCTATAAGGTCTCCTCCTCTGGGAATGGTAGTATCCTTTAAAACAGTCTGGATTTCCTCAGGTAAACTTTCCATCATGCACATTTTAAATTGTGCTTCACACTCAACTGTAATTGAAAAATGTTATTTTAAGAATAAAGGAATCAATGTCTCCCTAAACTTGGGCAGCTGGATAATTATCCTGGTCAAAGACTTACACTTATGTGACAAGCTGCATTTTGGCAGATAAATGCAATATTTTGTTCTTTAGAAGAAGCTTATCATTGATAACTTATTCTAAGGTTAAATTATTCAACAAGAAATTTTCAGGAGCTCAAAAAAGATTTATGTGTATTTTGTGAATAAATTTTGTGAAATCAAGCCAAAAATGGAAAAAGTTAATGAAATAATTGGCTCTATCAGACAGCAAGCAGTTATGCTTTTATACTATGTATGCATGTCTGTGTTTCAATTGAGAAGAATGTCCATGAATTAGGGTGATATACCAATTTGTGTATTTCAACAAATTGCTTGAATTATATGAGAAAATAGTGATAATGTAAAGATATACATGTTCCATTCATGACCTTAATAATAGCTTATAATTTTTTTGATAAAAAGTTCATCCTCTGAAAAATATAATAAAGACTACCATGAGGATCTCATTACCATATCTACTGTTAATGCCTTACTTTTTTAACTAATACATCTTTTTATAAAGATTTTATCATAATCACTTAGCATAACTTAAATAAACTATAAAACACTTTGTCCATTGGTTGAATGAAGCAATCTTTAATAAGAATTTTTTGGCAAATATATTTTTAATTTGAGCTAGAGACCACTCAACTATAAGTCTGCAGGGTGTAGTTAAACTTGACACCTTGGGTGACTCATTAAAAATGCAGTGGAAACTCATAAGTGCTATAAATTAAGTGAAGGGGAGAAACAGATTAACACATTTTAAAGTATCTCACACAGTCAGTCAGACATACTGGGGGAAAAAAGTTATCATTTAACAATTACCAGGTCCTTCCTACAAAGAGTTCAGATCCTGACAACGAGGTGATTTTTTAAAATCTTCAAAAAATTAACAGTTTTTTAGTAATACACCTTCTCAACCAGGAGTGAACAAAATGGTTTTCTTTGGTGCATCATTTTGAATTATTATGCATATATCTTTGAAAAAGTGATATATGCTTATTTGTTTTTGAGAGAAGCATAATATTTTATTAAAAATTTTTTACTTTGCCATTATTTTTACTTCCAAATCTGTGTTATTTGGAAATACTGTAAATTCTTTCTCTAATTAAGACTTCTAAGAATCTAATCAACAAATGGTGAACAGCAATGGGCAATTATGATGAAGGAGAATATTTTGACTCCAGTTAACCAAACTCCTGAAATTTGTAGTATGTTTATTTAAAACAGGTATTATAATGCCAGTAAACATTTGATTGTCCCACAAAATACATGGAGCCATAATTAAATTTTATGTTGTGATGACTTTTTTCTTGCTATTTTGACAATACTTCCCCAGAGGCATAAAATTACATTTTTAAGTACTATGATTCATAACTACAGGGATTTGCTCTAATAATGGCATAACATTTATTTGACCACTCCTGTTGAATTTTTAAAATATTGTGGGTCTAGAATGAGTTGGCACAAAGTGAAAGGACAAAATATAATCTCAAGCAGAGGATGGATTCTAACACACCTGTGATGGAGGTCTATCTTGATGTTCAATGTGGGATTGCTGAAGAGCTGTCACATCATGGATGTGTAACCAAGTTTCCCAAGATCATTCTTCCCAGACTGATTAAAGGGGGATAACTAATGTAACTGGGCTCCAGATAATGGAACTAAAGGCTAGTTCTCAGATTTACATGGCCTTTTAATTTAAAAAGACAGATGACTGATAGATTAAGTTGAATTCAACTAGGAGGAGATTTATGAATTTGAATATACTTTGAATCCCAGTGAAAACAATTTATAATTTTGTTAGGAGCCTGCTACTAAAACCTTGGCTCACATAAATAACTATTGATAGGTTTAGTTGATATCCTAAGCCATTCTTATTGATAGGATGGAAGCATCCAGCAACCATGGCTTTGATGAACAGTGATTCCATTCTGACCAGTTTATGTAAATGATTTACTCAGGTGCTTACTTATTTTTAATTGCTTGAATGCCAAATGATTTTTATCAAAAGGAATTGTGCTCATATAAAAGCATGCTCATATAAGCAGGAAGGCCTGCTGACTTGACTCTTACACCTGAATTCCAAGGTTTGCTGTTTCAAATCCATTATGATTGTCTTGAGTTTTGAAGAATGAGTGACTTACCATATAATATGTTTAAAGGCCTGTACATATTAAGGCTAATTTGATTCTGCAATAACTTTCCTATGTACACGTATGAAAATACCACAGTGAATCTCACCATCATGTACATCCATAAGAAATTAATTTAAAAAAACTATGGATGAATGGCAGAAATAATAATAGAGGAAAGAGAAGAAGGGGTAGGGAGTGGGAAGGGGAAGAAGTACTGGGGACTGAATTAAAACTAGATATATTCCATGCTTTTTTAAATTTTTTTATCAACGGGTCTCACTAATTTGATGAGGCTGGCCTCAAACTTGTCTTCCTCCTGCCTGACCCTCCCAAGTACCTGGGATTACAGGTATGTGCCACCTTGCCTGGCCAAAGTATCACTTTTAACATAACTTTATTGACTAATCCTTGTTCTATTACAAAGTCTGAAGAGATTTCTGTGATTAATTTTTATATAAAATAGTATCATATTAATTTGTTAGGGCAGGGGAACCTATCCTTTAGTTTTATTTCCCTAAGGGAAAAAACGTCACTTTTTAGATTTTTAAATTCAAAATATATTTAATTTTTAGATTTGTGGAAGCAAAAAAATAGATCTAAATAAGATATTACTAATGGATCTTATTCTTCTAATAAATTAAAAACCTCAGTACAAGCACACTAACAATTCATAATTTGGAATAGTTTCAGTAATTTTCCTTTATCAATTTGATGACTCTATTTTTGTTCTCTTTTCTTTTGATGTCACTTTATAATTTTAGAACTTTTAAAATGGCAATTTGCCTCACTTATTTGTTTCTTGTCTTGATAAAGATGGAAGTGTAACTGAATATGAACCATTACAGTTTAACCCAAGTCTTTTCTGGAATTTATGAATGGTTTGTGCAGTCTTCCTTGCTCTCCATGTTTAAGTCAGCACTTTTGTTTAGGGTGCATTATCATAATGCCAGGTGTTTTGTTGTCATTATCATTAGAAACTAGTGAAAAGAGAGCCATGGTTGGTCTGTTGTAAATTTCATGCCTATGCAGAGCAAAACATGGAGCCAGAAGCCACAAGAAATTAAATTGTTTCACTTGAAATAAAAGTCTAAATTTACATGACAATGTGAGTTGTAAAATGAAATACAAATCTTAGTGGATGAATGACAGAAGTAATTAAACATGGCATGAAAAGTACAGTGTAGGGACTTTGGTGGATCCAAATATAGCTAATACTTTTGTTCCTCAAATGTTTACAGACGCCTAAAGTCCTAAATCTTGGTATTTGAAATTCCCACTCACTCCCAAATTTTTGAATCTCTTTTTTTCTTTGCACAACAGGCACACAACTAAATCTCTAGCCTCTGCTTGTAGCTGAGGAAGATGGAAAAGTATAAAATTAAAACAGCTTCAGTATTATTCACCACAGACCATCTACGTCAAATGAATTAATAAAACCTCTAATATTTTCTTTATCTTGCTTCTACAGTGAAAACTTTCATCTCCATTAAAGTTGCCATAACACATTTTGTGTTAAGATCAAAGCCCCTTGAATATGTAACTTGTATTATTGACTCAAGTTATATGTAGAGAAATTATTTGTGTGAGGAGACTCCAAGAATTAATTTTTAAATATATTTAAATTTTTTCACATGCTGATAAACATACTCTTAATTAAAAACAATTACAAATCAAAGTGAAGGGAATCAACAATTGAAAAGAAAAACACGCCTCTTTTCTAAAAGCTAGAAGAGGGTTCTTTGTGTTAAAATATAGGATACAAAGGATCAACAAAGACTATAATCATTCCATCTAAGGTTTGTTCCCCAGTATCCAAATGTAAGTGTATTTTTTAAGGATTTTAGTTATTGTGGTTTATAATCTGATGTGATGTTGTGTCAAGTGTGTTAGATGAAAACCACAGGTGTAAAGGTGAATGAATCATAACTCTGTATGGATGATAAATAATGTCTTAAATGCAAGACATTCCTCTAGTGGCCTCTGACATAAGTAATGCCACTTGCCCAAATCCTAAGCAAGGAAGTTGGGAAAGTGTATTTGGCTTTAAGAAGTATTTCTCTTAGATAATCTCTGGTGTAATTCTAGGTCTAATTTTAAATTATTCAAATTGCTGAATAGACTGAAATATTTTAGTTCATTATTATTTTTAAATATGATACTTTGTATCATGTTTGGAAGGACTATATGTCCTTAAACAAATGTCCTTAAACAAAAGTTACTCTAAGTAACCAGCAATCTACTTATATCAACAAATGTTTGTGTCAATAAATATGTCTAAGGCACTGACTGTGCCTTAATAAGTAGCTAACACAAAATCATAGAATAGCCAGGCATGGTCACTGGTAATCCCAGTTACTCAAGAGGTTGAGGCACAAGTTCCAGCCAGTCTGGAAAACTTAGTGAGACTGTTTCAAAATAAAAAAAATTTTTAGAAGGAATGTAGTTCAGTGGCAGAGGGATTACCTAGCATGTACAATGCCCTGGATTTACCCCCAACACAAAAATAAAACAAAATAAAATCATGGAACAAATGAGGAAGTTGCTTCCTATTCATCATACAGTTGGAGATTGATAGTGTCTTATAATTGCCATCAGTTTCCATAAATTTATCAAAACTGCCACCCAGAGACATAATACAAAACTTTAAGGGAAGCATGTGATTAAATGTTCTGTTTAAAAATAGGTAAATTCCAAAGTTGAATTGGTCTTACTTTATAAAGGATTGAGCAATAAAATATCCAACTTGACTCCATTGCTTTGTTTCTAACCCAATAGCTACCTTTCTCAGCATTCATGTCTTTTAAAATTATTCTGGGGGAGCTCAAGTTAATGAAGTCATTTCAATTATATGCTATGTTATAATATTTCATAAAATTAGGAAATTTTTTATAAGGATTCAAACCAAACTTTGTTAGGTCCATCTTTACAACTAAGATTCTGCTATCATTTTTAAGAATGCTTTGATGGTCTCTCATTAGCACAACTAATTTTTCTAAAAGGAACAAACATTATCTGTTTATTTTAAAATCTTAAAATATGCTTAAACAGGCTGGGGTTGTAGCTCAGTGGTAGAGTGCTTGCCTACCATGTGTGAGGTACTGGATTCGATTCTTCTTGGCACCGTATATAAATAAGCAAAAAATAATTGTCTATCAACAACTAAAAAATCTTCTTTAAAAAATATCCTTAAACAATGCTACTTTTTATGATAAACCCTCAGACTTGAAGATATATTAATAAACAATTAAGAATAAAAAGGTAAGTGGACTTGCTTCAAACTACAGAAACAATCCTCTCAACTTTATTATCACTGATGTCAGAGATGAATAGGATAAAAACTTTGATTTATTTGCAAAAGAAGAAAACTTAGTTTCTACTATCCAATGGATCTCCAGGATATATAGTTTTTGTTTTTAAATTTGATTTGATTTGATTTGTTTTGATTTTGAATACTAATTAAGTATTCTAAAAAATACACATCAATATTTAGCTAAATATTTGCTTGTTTTTAGGAACTCTCAGAAAATGAAGTGGTTGGATCTTATTTCTCTATGAAGTCTTTCTTTTGGAGGGTAATGTCTAAATCCTTTATATTAATGTTCTTGATTTTTTGTTCTACGTAGAAATTTTGATACTTACGTGTGAATTAAGAAATTTGCTTTTCAAAATAGGCTCCCAGAGAGATGTATTCATTTGCCTTCTTTATTAAATTTCATTCTAAGTCATCTAGACAGCTAACTCTTTTATTACTTCATTTGAAAAAACATTAAGAACTTCATATATTTGAAAACTTATGTCTTTGAAGTTAGTTCCTTGTGAGAAAAAGGTGAGCTGTAACCCCAGAAACCTTCCACTTTGGGGATGATTTTCTGTTCCATTTCTGTTCAAAAAAAATTTACCTGTATTACAATTATTTTAAATAGCATATATACTTGATCTATACTAGATAATCAGTGCCCTTTCATTGGGGGGAAAAAAACTCAATGATTTAGAAAAACATCAACTCTGCTTTTGATTGAAACAAAAAAAAAAGTGAAATTTCTACCGAATTAGTCTTAAATGTCATTGCAATTTAATTTATTCTTCAATCATTAAAGGCTTATGAGCTTTGTCATCCATTTTTTCCTCTGCTACTATTTCTTCATCATATTCAGCATGATTTACTACTAATACACTTAATACTTTGCCTTTAAGGGTGTCTCTCTTTGAAAATTCACACTTGGTACGTGATTACATAGCAATAGTCACTACCATGGAAATGCTATAATCTAAGGGCTTTGCTATTTTCCTTTCTTGGCTCTCAAACTGCTCATGATTGAAAATAACCTTTTTTCTTAGAATTTTAAGATATGGTGCAGTGTCTCTTAATTAGACTGTCAGGTTCCAGATTAAGCCACGTGCTGATCATTGAGCAAGTATAAATCAAGTCTTCTCATTCCTGCCTGCTTCAACATATATACTTTTTTGCACTTTTATTACTGCAAGACTATTTCAGTGATTATAGCCTCTTTGCTTTCAGTCCACTGCCTTTGATGAAGGCATTCTATATATATGCTGAAATAATCATAGTTCATCTTAAATGTTCATGCAATGTCCATGATCACACAAGCTGTTTTGAATCCTTC
The DNA here is from genome assembly GCA_025594165.1 of Tamias sibiricus. NCBI lineage: Eukaryota > Metazoa > Chordata > Mammalia > Rodentia > Sciuridae > Tamias > Tamias sibiricus. The sequence continues at coordinate 90,343,160 of CM046662.1, forward strand.
CATGACCTGAAATGGAAAATGGCTTTTTGCAAACATTTTTCACTGTCTTCTTAAGATCCAAAAAATATTATGTGAATTCACATGGAACACTTATTTGAGAGCAGGAGTTGAGGGTGTTCTATGTTCTGTTTGTTCTCTGTGCAGCAAACGTGCAGACTGGCAATTAGTGTAGATTTGCTACCAGTACCAACTCTGTAATTAATACTTTTTCAAAAGTTTCCCTTTCAAGTGACTCTTTCAACATTTTCTTCCTACTTTGCTGTTTCTAAATTAGTCTTCCATTTATCAGTGCTTTCCATTTGGTTATATTCATCCTTAAATATTAATAACCTTTATCAATTCCTTAAACTGTGCAATTTAAGAATAACAAATATAAAAGTTTAAATGATAGCTTTTTTATTTGCAATGAAATAATTTATTTTATTTTTCTTTTTTTATTTATAATAGTAGTATGCATTACAATTCATAATGCACATATATAGCATCTTTTTACATACAACTGTTTGTATACAAAGTATATTAGTACCATTCAGATCTTCAATCATGCATTTAGGATAATGATATCCATCTCATTCAACCACCAATTTTTTTTCCTTTCCCCATCCCTCCCACCCCCCTTGCTCCCTCCCTTTCCCTCACTTTCCTTTGACCAATCTAGTGTTCTACTTATCCTCCTATGTACCCCCATCCAACAACACTGTGAACTAGCCTCCTTATATCAGAGAAAATTATTCAGTATTTGGATTTTTGAGATTGACTAATTTCACTTAGCATTATATACTCCAACTTCATCCATTTACCTGCAAATGCCATTATTTTATTCTCTTTTATTGCTGAGTAAAATTCCATTTTGTATATATACCACATTTTCTTTATCCACTCATCTACTGAGGGACATCTAGGTTGGTTCCACAACCTACCTATTGTGAATTGTGCTGCTATAAACATTGCAGTGGCTGTGTCACTGTAATATGCTGTTTTTAAGTCCTTTGGGAATAGACCCAGGAGTGGGACAAAAACAGCATGGTATTGGCACCAAAACAGACTGGTGGACCAATGGTACAGAATTGAGGACACAGACACTAATACATATAATTTCAGCGATCTTATATTTGACAAAGGCGCCAAAAATGTACAGTGGAGAAAGGATAGCCTCTTCAACAAATGGTGCTGGGAAAACTGGAAATCCATATGCAACAAAATGAAATTAAACCCTTATCTCTCACTATGCACAAAACTCAATTCAAAGTGGATCAAGGACCTAGGAATTAGACCAGAGACAATGTTTTGTGTCCAAGGTATAGTGATAATGCTTTTTCATGGGAAATCAACAGCAAATGAGTGACAAATGAATTGAGTCAAAGGCAGAATATTTGGGGTGTCATTTATTTTACCAATGAGGAAATAGAGGCCCAGAGAAATAATATCAGTATCATCAAGTACTCAGATGATGTGATCAGAACCAATATTTCTCTTTCTGTGAATGCCACACAGAAATAAATGTTTTTGAAGAACTTACAGCAGAAGGATTCCTCTCTGAGTTGATGAAGAATAGAAATGTATGAGTAGGGAGAGCAGCTCCTCTGTTGAGGAGTTGCTGCATCCAATGTCCCATTTATAAAATCAGAAAATCAATGACCATGGCTGGATGAGTGTTATCTCACATATTCACATATAAAAGTCACTCTGATAACTTATCTTGTGGCTCTTTATGCAAGCAATATTGGTATCCTGATGAACTTTTAGTAAGAGTGTATATGAAAGGAGTTTTCCAATGAACACTTTCAGGTATGCTTGGAAAAAATCTTGCATGAAGAGTGTATGTGTGTTATGTAAGTTAAATGAGATGGGATTTGAAACAAAATTTTATCTGCTTAATTTATAAGGATGAATACATATGTTCAAGAGATGGCAACTGAATTATATGGAGTGAAACTAAATCCTAGCAAGAAGTCATTTAGCTGGAATGTCAGGGCTACTTGCTACATCTTAATTTTCTTGAGAGTAAATTGTATCACTGTGGTGATACAGACGTATTCTAATTTTTAAAAGCATAACAGTTTAATTCATCAAAATATCATGTCTTAGAACATAAAACATTAAATCATGAATACAACAATTACCATGTTTCTCATGAAAACAATAAAAATTATGTGAGATCAAATCAGATTATTCTAAGTCAGAAGTTCATTAAAGACTTTTAACTTCACATTATGTTTCTTACTATTTACCTCCACCGAGCAAACATCTATATACTGATAACAGAGTTAATTGAATCATCGTACAAGAACAATGAATTAAAGATAAATGTTGCTGGGCACTCCTGTAATCCCAGCACTTGGGAGGCTGAGGCAGGAGGATCATGAGTTCAAAGCCAGTCTTAGCAATGGTGAGGCACTTAGCAACTCAGTGAGACCCTATCTCTAAATAAAATACAAAAAAGGGATGAGAATGTGGCCCAGAAGTCAAGTGCCCCTGTGTTCAGTCCCCAGCACCAAAATACTAATAATAATAAATAAATAAAGAGAAATGTTAATATTTTTTAAATGGATGCAGCTGGGTTATATCAAGATAAACTCACATAAAAACAGAAGAGGATTGTGACAGGCAAAGAAGAGTACATACAAAAATACAGAACAATGGGGAGTTATGTCAGAGCAAGTCTTAAGATTCGGTCAGTCAGAAGTGTGGTTGGAGGAAGACTACAGACTAAGGAGAAGAGTTGTCGACTTTGTAAAACAAAAAATGTGATCCTGAGCTGAGGCATTTACGTCCTGAACAACTCAATAATATATGAAATACCTCCCCAAATGGTCAGATATTATTTCTATTTTTGGACATGAAAATAAGACTCTCAAAAATATTTGCAGATGAGCATGTTGTTGCACACCTGTTATCCCAGCTGCTCTGAAGCAGAAGGATTGAAAGTTTGGCCAGTCTGGGCAACTTAGCAAGAACTTATCTCAAAATAAAATAATTTAAAAGTTTGGGGTATAGCTCAGTGGTAGAGCACTTGCCTAGCATGCTTAAGGCCTCAGGATATACATATATATATTTTTTTTTTAATTAAAAATTTCAAAAGAAAATGTCTCTGTAGTCAAACCCGTATCATTGGTAGAAATTTGCAGATTATTTTAACAAGCCAAGAAGATCACAATATATATGATGCTATTCTATTAGTATATTCTTTGAAGAATATAAGAAAAGCTTAAGAAATTTTGTTGAGCCACAAATGAAGTTAGAGAGGGCAGTTAGAACACCTCAGGTAAACATAAATAATTTCCTAGCACCACAAATTGTATAAAGAAGGAATAAAAATACAACAGAAAATGAAAGGATAAAAATCAAGAGAATTTCTCTGAGGATTACAATGCCAGAGAGTCACCTTCTAAGAAGAAAGGGATTGAAGCTTTATTGTCAGAGGAGACACTGGGCACTCGCTGCACAAAGCACTGGGAGGGCTTCTGCAGAGGCAATCCTGCTTGGAGAGGATGGAGGACTGCAGAACAAATCTAGTTGTTGGACTTCATCATCCAGGTGCAATTCACTGGAATAAACTCTGCAGGAAAAGGAAAAGATAGGAAATGCCCATGCCTGGGATTGAGCCAATAATTGCTCCACACTCTAGTTTCTGCAGCACAAAACAGTCATTCTTGGCTGTCATCATCTCTTTTTTGTAGTGGTGTGTGGATCATTTGATTAAATAAAAGCTTGTGCCATCCCTGTGCTGAAAATAGAGAAAAGAGCTGACTCCACACATGCCTTATCATAAACACACAAGCCATGTCTTTTACTCCAGTTTCAGTGTCTGGGTCTCATTTGGAAGGATTAGTCTTTACACAGAGTGATACAATCCAGGATAACAAAAGCCAAGGATTGTTTATAAGTATCAGGAAGAGGATTGGTATAACTGCATTCGCCTAGTTACATGTGAAGTCTAAATAGATTTGGTTTGGGTTTTGATTTATTTTTAAATCAGAATTTAGACAAATAGGATATACCCTATTATTAGTGGTCCAGTTTTTCAAGGAATGAAACTAGTAAACTTGAATTCCTAGAGTGGGAATACGGAAGTGTTGTCAAACCATATGCTAGATTGCACAACTTGAGTACAGTTAACTCTCATGTGTTCTACCAAATAACATTTGCCAATTATTACCACCTGACTACTTTTACCTCCTTTATATCCTTATTTAGGTTTTCTCAACAATTTATAATCAGAATACATTTCATCTAAAGACAAAAACAATTCTAAAAACCTGTACTGATTAATTCTTTTCGTCTTTCTCTTTTGTATCATAAATTTCACAGGTTATGTCCAAAAAATGAGGTATAGTGGGGAAAATCATAGGTTAGGTATTAGTAACCCCAGGATTAAATCTCAATCTTGCTATGCTCTAGATATTTGGCTTTGAGTAGGAAATTTATCTTTTCTATGCCTCTTTTTCTTTATCTTAAGAAAGGAATGTTTGTCGTGAAAAATGCTGGAGAATAAAAACTTCAGCATATAATAGCTGCTCAATAAATGTTTCTGTGTGACATAACCTATTCAGACATCCTATTCAGTCTTCCCTGCTGATATCATCAAAGTTATTGCTTCCCATCTCTTCATAATAATACTCAGAAACTCTATAGCTGCTTTAGAAGTCCTTAATGCAAACTTTCAACTCTATCATGATACTTTCCCTCCAGAATTTTCTGTTCAGTTTTATCTTTCTTAATCCATCTCTTACTGCTCTTGCTTTTAGTAGGGAAGGGATCTTTATGTTGCTTTTTTTTTTTTTTTTTGTGGTACCGGGGATTGAACTCAGGGGCACTCGACCACTGGGTCACATCCCCAGCCCTTTTTTGTATTTTATTTAGAGACAGGGTCTCACTGAGTTACTAAGTGCCTCACCATTGCTGAGGCTGGCTTTGAACTCGCGATCCTCCTGCCTCAGCCTCCCAAAGTGCTGGGATTATAGGCGTGCGCCACCGCGCCCGGCTCTTTATGTTGCTTTTTAAAAAATGATAGCCAAGGCAGCAAGGAGAATTCTTATGTGAGACAAAATTCCTATTACTTTATAGATATTTCTTTGATCATTACGAAAGATTTTAATGTGGGATGCAAGGTTAACATGATCATAGTTATTACTTATCTATGTTACATTTATTATTCTTTAGACCTATCATTATTTTGACATTGGGAAAAATTAATCTTTCTGTGATTTCTCTGATGGTGTTTATTTTCTCTAATGATTCTATTAACAAAATCCTGAAACTACTTCAGCAGAATCTATCACCATATAATCTTTGGTCTACATATATTTTTTTGACTACAGAATCATCATTGTACTAAAAAAAAGTAGCTATAACTATAAAGATGTACTGGTGTTTATCTTCATTGTACTACAAGACTGATAGTGACTTGAGAAGCAAATACATACTTTTCAAATAATATTTTAAAGTAATTCTAAATCCTAATCAAAATGAAGGGTTAGAGTGGTGCAAAGATTTCCCATACAGCTCTGACCATTCATTTCCATCCAGACATATAGCAGACCAGCTCTTCCTGTCCTGGGCTTCTGCAGAGCAGAACTTCAGAGTCCTTATTTCCAAAATGCACAAGTAAGTTCAACTGTTCAGTTCATTTATTTTTTCTGAGCTTGCATGAGCTATGAATTATAAGGACTGACTTGTACTGAAAACTACTCCCTATCCTAACCTGTTTTTATATAATTTCTTTTGTATATATATTTATATGTATGTAGTAAATTTACATATATAAAAGAAATTATAATCGTGAATTTTTTTTCAAGGAAGAGTCAGACCCAGTAATTTCAACACATGCCCTGCTAAAATGTAGGAACTACTGCCTTAGTTGGTATGTTTCTGTGTTTGTGTGTGTGTGTGCGTGTGTGTGTGTGTGTGTACTGGGGATTAAACCCAGTGCTTTGCACATGCTAGGAAAGTACTATACCACTGAGGCTCATCCCCAATCCAAACTGTTTCTTTTGCAGGGGCAGGCTTGGCTCTTTAGAAATTTAGAAACATGTCTAAAGAATGACCTTAAATAGATTAATATTATCTATACCTGAGAGTGAATAATGTTTACAATTATATAGAAATTGCTAGAACAATGTGAGTGAATAACTGTTCCCTCAGTATTGCAGGGGTGGGGACGTGGGATTGGTTCCAACTCTCCTCCCCACAGTGGATACCAAAATCTCCAGATGATCAAATTCCTTACATAAAATGATGTCATATTTGTATAAACCTACCTACATCCTCCTGTATATAAATCATCTCTAGATTACTTATAATGCCTAACACAATGTAAATTCTCTGTAAATGGTTATTATACAGTATTGCTTAGAGAATGATGAGGAGGAAAAAATGTATGTTTTCAGTAAAGATGCAATTTTTCTTCCTATGTATTTCAAATCCATGTTTAGTTGAAACCACAGATGCAGAATCCATGGGTGTGGAAGACCAACTTTATTTAAGTGTATGCCCTTTCTACTATTTTAGACTAAGTTTATATTTTTACCTTAAAATTTTATTTCAATTTTCTATTTTTCATGCTTAAACTAAATACTTAACCTGTTTAATGACCATACATTTACTTATTACTATATGGTAATTCCATAAAACCCACAGCTGAATTATGGAGTTTCTTTCTAGAAATGTGCCATTTTGAACAAAAGTTATTGAAAAAAATCACTTTTAAAAAGTATTCAATTACCATATTTTTGGAATTCTCTTTTTTAATTCTTCCTCTTTTTTAGCCCTTTGCAGAGATCACCTTAATTCCCACATTCACTAGCCTTGCTTTTGTGAAGGAAGTCTCCTTCCTTCTGCCTGTTTGTTTTCCAAGTTTGGGGAAAATGTCCATCCAGGTTACAGAAAAGACTACCATAGTGACTGATGGAAGTAGTCAAAAACTCCATTAAGTTCCTTTTATTTCTGTGAAAGCATGAAAGTTCTCATGGAAAGCACCTTTTTCCTCCTTACCCTGTTTGTGTTTGAATATTAAAAGAAAAGGGTGGGGGTAAACAAGCAAGAAAATCAACTTAGCATTACTAATTGAAGATGATATGTAACCTAGATTGTACCCAACTGCATGCCTTGTATAACTCTTCTGGAAAATATGTAGAACATGGTACTAAGTACATTCTTCAACAAATTGAAATATTATAAGTAAAAATACATGTGTTTATATGGTAGAAAAGTAGAAGGTAGCTTCATGAAATAGTCATGTAGGAAAATCTGTTCTAGAATGTTCTTTCAAATATAATCAACCCACCTAACTGGGGAATACCATTTGGCAACATTATGTTTAAATTAGGGCTACCTTTGCCCAGTACAATTATACATACCTATAATTCAGCAGCCTAGGAAGCTGAGGCAGGAGGATCACAAGTTTGAGGCCAGCTTCAGCAACTTAGTGGGGCCCTAAGCAACTTAACAAGACCCTGTCTCAAAACCAGATATAGAAAGGGCTAAGGATGTATCTCAGTGATAAGTGCTGAGTTCAATCCCCAGTACTAAAAATAAATAATAAGTATTAATCATGGCAGCATTTAAGCCTATGAGAGAACCTCTGCCCTAAGCACCTGTGTTAGATGAAACCCAGGAATAAAGGCCATAAATACTAAGGTTCTGGTCACACATTTACCATCTATTAGCTCAACTACTCTGAACAGCAAATTCCACATCTGAAAAATGGGCAGAAGCCTCACCTTTCTCTTCCTAAGGATTTAGTGAAAGCCAAATGTATAATGAATATATAACTGCTTGTAAATTCTATTTGGTCTTTGCTAAGATAACTATTTCTTTTTATTTACCATAATTGCTTTCCTTTTCTCTTCCTATGCCACTCATATTTCTTAATAAAAGTTTCCGATCTGAAGTTTAAAACCTGCTTTTCTAGGATATGCTGTTAGAGGACATCTCAATAGCAGTCCACATTGAGTAATGCAATGAGTAATGGTAGTTACATCAATCAATCAATCATCAATCAGCTAATCAATACCAAAATCTACTGCTGAATTATATAGTAGTAAGTAGCATGAAATCTCAAAATGAAAACAACAACAAAAAGAATAATAATTTAGCATCACTTGGTGCAACAAATTCTGAACAATTTTAATTGAGAACTTCTGTTTTAATCTGAGAAGACTTTTGTTCAAACAAAAGCCAATGTGCAAACCCAATACCTATATATAGAATGAATGGGATCAGAGAGGACTCTTAACTGAAGTGGGCAGAGTTCTGTGGAACTTGCTGGGGCTCCATGAACCCCCATTACCCTTCAGAACACTTTTGAGGTATGTTGATTTTAATGAGACAGAAAACAGCAACGTTTAAAATTTGCTATTCAAAAAGGCAGGAAAATATACAATGTGATTTAGAAAGGTTTCCATTGAAATGTTCAAGGATTAGAATTACTGTCTTTTGCAAATTGTTGATTTTGTTTCCTAGTAAAAGCACCTGAAATGCACAGCTTTTAAGGATGACATGTAAGAATGACTGGCATTACTATATGGTGTGGGAAATGACGGAAGTCAGCATGGGAGGGAGAGTTATACCAAATAGGCTGTAACTTCCTAACAGTAATATAGAAGGGACCAGATAGCAAATAAGGCTCATCTGTAATTTAGAAGTTGCACTACTGTAAGAGACAGAGGAATGTTGAATTTCTTTATGAAATAACTACATGGGAAAAACATGCTTGATGATAAGAAGGAAACAACATTTTCATAGTACTGCTTGGTGCTGAATCTAGACTGAAAAATGTTTTACTGTTTAAATAATTTCTCCATTTTTTTCATATGCTATTTAGTTAAAAGACATTATATGGTCATTTTTAGTATACTTGCTAATTTTAAAAAATTCTGATTTTGCTCACTGGCTTGAATATTATGATTTGGAATTGAGTATAATAAAAATTACTAAAGAAAATGTTCAAATACTGGAGTGAGAGATGAATATAAAATATACTCACCAAAATAAAACATGTCTGTAATTTAAAAAATAAATATTTGTGATGCAAATTTCAGACATAAGTAAAATGCCTTGAGTGGGTATACTTATTTTGTTTTGTGTTCTGTATTACCTTAAATAGTTCTCCATTGAGCTGAAACTCAGTCCTCTCCTAATGTGTCAAGAAAGTATTTAAATTATCCAAATAGAACTTGCAACTAATCTTATAACTGAAAACTACCCATAAAATCCATTTGTAACATGAAAAAATTCATCAAAACCCTTAAATAATTAAAAATTAAATATCACAGTGTAGATGTGGTCTTTGATGGTTAATGTTTATTTTAAACATATTTTAACAGGCATATTTGACATGAATGCAAATATTCTCTGATATTCTTAAACTATCTACATCTTCTAATTTAAAGAGTTGAAAAGCTAGACTGTGAGCACTAACCTCTTCTACACAACAAATTTGTCATGATATAATTTCATAATTCATTAACAAATTTATAACTAATAATTAATACTCCGTAAATTCTTTTTTATTTTTTAAAAATGTAGCTGCCTAGTATTTTTTGAAAAACTGTAAGAGGGGAAAGGTTAAGACCAAATGAAATACTTGAATTTAAAACAAAATTACCTAACTCACATTTCTTTGTGAAAGTTTCAGACCCAAAGTTTGCGTCTGTCAGACCAGCACAGAAAATCTCAACTGTGGAGAGGGATTGTCAGCATAACCTTGATTGAGGGGCGAGACCTCAAAGCAATGGATTCCAATGGGTTGAGTGACCCTTATGTAAAGTTCCGGCTTGGGCATCAGAAGTACAAGAGCAAGGTAGCTCTCTATTTTCTCTGTTCTGTCCCTGTCAATGTTCGGAAGGCATTGTCTGGTAACAGCCATGCTTTAGGAGATGAAGATGCTGAGTATGCTTTGAAATGCTTAAGAGAACTTTTGAATATCAAAACCAACAATTCTATTGCATTTCTTACTTTATGTGCTAGGTGACCTTGGGTAAATTGCTTAATTCTCTACGTCTCAATTTCTTCATCTATAACAGGAATGATGGTGGGAAGTCTCTCTTAGCATACCTATGAGGATTTACAAGAAAAAAAAAAAAAAGGAACAATAGCACAAACAGAACATAGTTGATGCCAGCATATAAAGTGCCCAGAGAATATTGGCTCTTAGTATTATTTTATATGCCATAAGTCTTTGTGTATTACTCTGAGTCATTTTATCCAACCTTACTTACACCAGTGCAGACAGATTACAAGGCTCTAACTTTACCTAAGAAGTAAATAAGCCTTTAACTCCAGTGGCTCAAGAGGCTGAGACAGGAGGATCGCAGGTTCAAAGCCAGCTTCAGCAACAGCAAGGCACCAAGGAACTCAATGAGACCCTCTCTCTAAATAAAATACAAAATAGGGCTGGGCATGTGGCTCATTGGTTGAGTGTCTCTGAGTTCAGTCCCCAGTACCCCCCCCAAAAAAGAGAGAAATAAACGACCACATTCCTGCTGCCACTATAAATGCTGTATCATAGCACAAGTTACTTAGTCTCTCCATGCCTCAGTTTTCCCATCTGTAAAAATGAGAATTAAAATAAGGCCTAGTAAAAAAAGTTATTGAGAAGATTAAAAGAATATATGTTCTGCATGTAAAGGGCTTTGAGTTCTGCCTTGCCCATTATAAGTAATGGGAAAAGCAGAAAGAAAAAGAAATGTAGCAATAGTAGGAGTAAGTGTATTGTGTGATAACAATTATGTTCTTAGTAATAATATATTAAATAACATTAGTTATATATTATGCATGGAAGTTATAGTAATTAGTAAAAGTCATAGCATCCAAAGCTGTACTTTGAGCACATGTCTTAACTGCATTATACCCAACTCTGACCTCTTTACTAGTCAGTTTGGACAGCTGATATTCATAGATAGCTTGGGACCAGTGATCATTTCCATCCTGAAAAAGAGATTATGGATCATTTTGAGGAGAATTCCTTTGTCTTGATGTCATCATTTTCAGGGATTTTTTTTTTTTTTAATAAACAGCCTTTCCCTTCTGGGCCAGGAAGTTTTCATCAGAGCTTAAGTTTGTTAGAAATATCACAGTGCTGGTTTGTTAGCAAGCAGTGAGCACCACTAGCAGGCTGGTTACCTTATGGGTGCCCACCTGGAATGGAAATGAATCATTTCTGACCTGAAGGAAATCATATAGTGAAGGCAATCCTAAAGAATAAAAGTGAAAAGTTTAGTCTATTTATAGCCAGGCAAGTAAGAATACCCCCCCCTCCCAGAATACCATAGGAATTCATTGGCGCCCAATGATATTTGAATGATCATGGCACTCAGACAGTGCCTTTCAATATTTTTTTACTGACATGGAGCTTAATAACACATTTTAAGGTTGTTCCTTTCCAAAAATAGGTATCTGTGCACACTTGAATCTTGTCTTCTCTCAATTAACATCATTTCCATGTTCTAGTAGGCTTAAAACATTACTTAGTTTTATAGTTTTGCTCTTTAGGTATGAAATATGAAACCTAGCTATGGACACGTGTCTTTCTTTGCTCTTTCTGTCCATGATCTATTGCTGATTAAGTTCACATTATGAACTTCAAAAATTGTGATTCATTTGTATTACCTTTGCACATAACATACTTCATGGCTTTCAAACTCTTTACATCTGAAAACCTGCCTGTCATACATCAAAAAGAAAAAAGCCATGGCAAACCCTCCTGCTAGGAAACAAACATGAGTGTTGTTTAATCAAATGGTGAAATAGAATTTTAAATTGTGTCACTGTAGGACACTTTATTATTGACTCTACTAGATTTCTTATCTGAATACTTAAAGTTACAAAATTGTACTATAGATATCTTTCTTGTATATGCAACATGAGAACACCCCCCCACACACATTCTCCATATGCACAATGGGGATAATACATCAATGCTATGATTCTAAGGTGAAATTTGCCTGACCACCCAAATCTACTTGCTTTTCCCTTTTGCTCTCATAGAACTTCATTTTCTGTTTTTCATGTACTCTATTCAAGATTCCAATATGTGGGGAGTAAGGGGAAAAAGAAAGTCGAGAATCCTTGTCTTCATTTATAATGAGATAACTATGAATTATGTCTTAATCTATTAACTATGATTATGCAGAATAAATACTAGTGTCTGAGTGACCCATATGAAAGGTAAATAGTGATATATTTAGCTTTTCTACATAATTCCTATTTCTCTTCTATTATATAAGATCATTGAGGGTCACTTTTGATTTTTTTTCAGGACACATACTTTGGGATCTATTCACCAGTAAAGATGCTAGAGATCTAATGACTCGTTTCTATTTTTTCTGGAATCTTTGGTTCAAATAGCACATGTACATGATTTTCCAGTTTGCATCTAAGTTTGATTTAAGGTCTCAAGTTAATTTTTTAAAGGCTGATATTAATAAGACAACAATGACCTTTTGGTTTTCCAGATTATGCCCAAAACTTTGAATCCTCAGTGGAGGGAACAATTTGATTTTCATCTCTATGAAGAAAGAGGAGGAATCATTGATATTACTGCATGGGACAAAGACGCTGGGAAAAGGGATGATTTTATTGGCAGGTTTGTACAATTTGTTATTTTTGGTTCACCCTAAAGAGGCTGAATTTTGTTGAATTTTTAAAATCTGGATATTGTAAATTATCTTTATTGTTTTAAAGGAATGTCTTTTCCACAGGAAAGCAGTATTTGAAGAAAAAATAAAGATTCAAAGACTGACCAGTAGGTGGCAGTTTTGACTAGTCCATGGACACAAGCTATTCCTATTCAGCATCTAGAAATTTTCTCCAGATGTCAGAAACATTGTGCACAGAAGTTATGGGAATTGAGAAAGAGGAATTTCATCTGACATGGAATACTTAAAGGAACAAAGAGCATATTCATAGTCTTTAAAGTGATCTAATGTAGTATTTATTTTCATAATGCATATTGTAACCATAAAATGCATTATTTCCTACAACTGCCTACAAGGGAGAGAATCTTTATAATCTCTTAGGAGTTCATAAATCTATAAAGATTTTCCAAGTTTTAGTGAAGGAAGTCTGTAAGTGAGGCAGGTCCATGTTAATCTGATAATACAGAAAAAAAAACCCACAACTACACACAGGCTTACATGGCATTTCTTTACAACGTGAAGTTTATTTTGAATGACTACTTGAATCATGAGTTATTTTAGCCTATTTTATGTTTTTCAATAGTTATATATGTGTTTTTGAAGCAAAATACATGGAAACCTGCCCATACTGTAATAAAGCATGGTATACAGAAATTTTTAGTTAAAAAAAAAAAAAAAAAAAAACTTCTTCACTGTAGTTTACATAAATTTCAAGTCTTCAACAGGAAACAGGGGTCCAATCAAACATACTTATCTCTTCGTTTTTTGTGATTCTGATATATATGTTTTAAGCAATAGTTTTCATCATACAAGAGGTCAAGATTAGCTTCAGTTAACCTTTAATATTTTACTTATAAAATGAAGTTGGAAAAATACCACTGTAATCTAATACTATTCTGTACTTCAATCATTTTTAAAGCAAAGTTCTGTATTGCAAACTTTCCTATAAGCAAAACAATATTTTTCAAAGTTTTCTGAAAGTTCAGTCTTCTTCTCTTTGCAGTGTACCACTCGCTTAGGCGGTGTTGTACATCTGTTAACACATTAAATGCATTTCATTGTAATTTTATATTTAAGATTCTGTCTCCTTCAGTAGGCTATGAGTTCTTTCAAAGAGATGGAATCTCACTATTCCCTGAATGATTCATTCATTTTCATAGTTTATAGCAATATTAGTTATATTTGGTAATGAGATAATTAGAATTGCTTTTATGTGTAACTTTCTGTCTTAATCTCGTTATTTGATAGTCAAACTTCATTATTTTGGCAAAATAATGAAGGAAACTATACTCTAAAATATACTGGCTTCTCATACTTTTGGTGACATATTATATGAAGTCCTTCTTATCCCTTTTTCTTATTTTTTTTCATAATGCAAATATATTTATTTTTTTCCTTTGGGAAGAATTTCCAAATTTGGAATGTATGAAAATTTCTCAGCCCATTTGATACTGACTTTCTCTTTTCCTCACTTGGTAATATTATGAGTCCTTCAAGGGCAAAAGTGGATGGCAGAGAGGTGGGCTTGTTTATTTCACTTCACCTTATTTCTAAGGACTTGTCTACATTTAAGCAAATATTTAGAGAAAAGTAATGGATGAGTGGATAAAAGATCTAGGTAAGTGAGAAATCTAAGAAAGTTTTGTGAACTTCAGAAAAAGATAAGTAATCCAATTTTTAATATATGCCAAACATAAATGCCTCTGAAAGCAATTTGAGCCCAAAAGTTTTAGAGCACAGAAACAAGAGCACAGGTGTAGAAACAATGACCTTTTTTGTTTTTCTTTTTTTTTTTTTTTTTTTTTTACAATGACCATTTTCAAACCTGGAGTGTTGAAGCAATCAGAAGTATTTTAACAGTAAACACTACCCCTTACATTCCCATTTAAACCCATGCAGTCAGGCTTCTGCCCTCAACAACCCACCAAAACTGCTCTTGTCAGGGTCACCTATGAATGCCAAGATGTTTAATCCAATGGACAGTTTTCAACCATCCCCTTTCCTGACCCAGCACCTGTGCTGCACTTGGCTAATAGTTTCCTTGAAGCATGTTTTCACCTGGCATCAAGAATACTGCATTCTCTTTGTTTTCCTCTTCCCTCAATGCATGTTCCTTCTTAGTTTCCCTCGCTGATTTTTTCTTTGTTTCCCTCAAGCTATAGTTCTGGAAGGCCTCAGAGCTCAGGCTTTGGGCATCGTCTCTGCCTACGCTTTATCCATTCTTATGTTATTCACATGACCTATAGTTTGACAACTACCAATATGCAGGTCCACTTCAAAACATTTCTCTCAACTCCAGGTTCCTACACCCCACTCCCTGCTTGCTATTGCCACTTGAATGTCCAATAGGTTTCTACAATTTAGAATGTACAAAGCTAAGTCTTATCACTCACATGGGCTGCAGAAGCAAGCAGGGGTTTCCATTCTCATATCAAATAAGGTAGACTTCAAGCCAAAGCTAATCAAAAGGGACAAAGATGGATATTTCTTACTACTTAAGGGAACCATTCATCAACAGGATATAACAATTATAAATCTATATGCCCCAAATAATGGAGCACCTACATTCATCAAACAAAGCCTTCTCAAGTTCAAGAGTAAAGTAGACCACAACACAGTTATTCTAGGGGACTTCAACACACCTCTCTCACCCATGGATAGATCATCCAAACAAAAGCTAAATAAAGAAACTTCAGGACTTGTTAAAACAATTAATAACTTAGACCTAACGGACATATATAAAATATTTCATCCCTCAGTAAGCAAATACACTTCTCAGCAGCACATGGCTCCTTCTCCAAAATTGACCATATATTATGTCACAAGGCAACTCTCAGCAAATGTAAAAAAATAGAGATACTACTCTGAATTCTATCAGACCATAATGGGATGAAATTGGAAATCAATGATAAAACAAGAAATAAAAAAAACTACTCCAACACCTGGAAGCTAAACAACATGCTACTTAATGAACAAGGGGTTGAAGAAAACATCAAGGAGGAGATTTAAAAATTCCTAGACGTAAATGAGAACACAGATACATCATATAGAAATCTCAGGGACACTATGAAGGCAGTAGTAAGAAGAAAATTCATTGCACTGAGTACATTCCTTAAAAGAAAAAAAAAAATAATGACCTAACATCACACCTCAAAGCACTAGAAAAAGAAGAACAGATCAACACTAAGAGCAGTAGAAGACAAAAAATAATTAAAATCAGAGCTGAAATTAATGAAATTGAGACTAAAGAAACAATTCAAAGAATTGACAAAACTAAAAGTTGGTTCTTTGAAAAAATAAATAAAATTGAAAGACACTTAGCAATGCTAATGATAAGAAGAAGAGAAAAAACTCAAATTACTAACATCTGTGATAAAAAAGGAAATATCACAACAAACACCTCAGATATACAGAAGATAATTAGAAATTACTTTGAAAACTTATACTCTAATAAAATAGAAAATAGTGAAAGCATTGATAGATTTCTAGAGTCCTATGAATTGCCTAAACTGGAACCGGAGGCTATAACAATTTAAACATTCAATTTCAAGCGAAGCAATAAAAGATGCCATCAAAAAGCTACCAACAAGATAAAGTCCAGGACCTGATGGGTTTACAGCCGAGTTCTACAAGACCTTCAAAGAAGAACTAATACCAATGTTCTTCAAATTATTTCAAGAAATAGAAAAAGAGGGAGCTCTTCCAGACTCTTTCTATGAGACCAATACTACATTAATTCCAAAGCCAGGCAAAGACACAGCCAAAAAAGAAAACTTCAGGCCAATATCTTTAATGAACATATATGCAAAAATCCTCAACAAAATTTTGGCAAATCGGATACAAAAACATATCAAAAAGATAGTACACCACAATCAAGTGGGGTTTATCCCAGGGATGCAAGGTTGGTTCAACATTTGGAAATCAATAAACATAATACATCACATCAATAGACTTAAAGATAAAAACCATATGATCATCTCAATAGATGCAGAAAAAGTGTTTGACAAAATAAAGCACCCCTTTATATTCAAAACTCTAGAAAAACTAGGAATAACAGGAACATATCTCAGCATTATAAAAGCTATTTATGCAAAGTCTCAAGCTAACATTATCTTAAATGGAGAAAAATTGAAAGCATTCCCTCTGAAAACTGGAACAAGACAGGGATGCCCCCTTTCACCACTGCTATGTAACATAGTACTTGAAACTCTGGCCAGAGCAATTAAACAGATGAAAGAAATTAAAGGGATCCAGATAGGAAAAGAAGAGCTCAAATTAGCACTATTTGCTGATGACATAATATACCTAGAAGACCCAAAAAACTCTACCAGAAAACTTTTACAACTAGTAAATGAATTTGGCAAAGTAGCAGGCTACAAAATCAATACCCATAAGTCAAAGGCATTTTTGTACATCAGTGACAAATCCTCTGAAAGGGAAATGATGAAAACTACCCCATTTACAATAGCATCAAAAAAATAAAATAAAATACCTGGGAATCAACTTAACGAAAGAGGTGAAGGAGCTCTATAATGAAAATTATAGAACACTAATAAAATAAATTATAGAAGACCTCAGAAGATGGAAAGACCTACCTTGTTTTTGGATAGGTAGAATTAATATTGTCAAAATGTCCATGCTACCAAAAGCATTATACAGATTTAATGCAACTCCAATCAAAATCCCAAAGACATTCCTCAAAGAAATAGAAAAAGCAGTCATGAAATTTATCTGGAAAAATAAGAGACCCAGAATAGCTAAAGCAATCCCGTGCAAGAAAAGTGAAGCAGGTGGCATCACTATACCAGACTTTAAATTATACTATAGAGCAATAGTAACAAAAACAGCATGGTATTGGCACCAAAACAGACTGGTAGACCAATGGTACAGAATTGAGGACACAGAGACTAATACATATAATTTCAGCTATCTTATATTAGACAAAGTGTACAGTGGAGAAAGGATAGCTGGGAAAACTGGAAATCCATATGCAACAAAATGAAAATAAACCTTTATCTCTCACCATGCACAAAACTCAATTCAAAGTGGATCAAGGACCTAGGAATTAGACCAGAGACAATACGCCTAATAGAAGAAAAATTAAGCTCCAATTTCCAACATGTCAAATTAGGCCCCAAGTTCCTTAATAAGAATCCTGTAGCACAAGAATTAATACCAAGAATTAATGAATGGGATAGATTTAACCTAAAAAGCTTCTTCTCAGCAGAAGAAATAATCAGTGAGGTGAATAGAGAGCCAACTAATTGGGAACAAGTATTTAATACATGCACATCAGATAGAGCACTGATCTCTAGAATATATAAAGAACTCAAAAAACTTAACACCAAAAAAAAAAAAAAAATAATAACCCAATCAATAAATGGGCTAAGGAATTGAAAAGACACTTCTCAGAAGAAGATACACAATTAATAAACAAATACATGAAAAAATGCTCAACATCACTGGCAATTAGAGAAATGCAAATCAAAACTACTCTAAGACTTCATTTCACTCCAGTCAGAATGGCAGCTATCAAGAACACAAACAACAATAAATGTTGGAGAGGATGTGGGGGAAAAGGCACACTCATACATTGCTGGTGGGACTGCAAAATGGTGCAACTGTTATGGAAAGCAGTATGGAGATTTCTTGGAAAACTGGGAATGGAACCACCCTATGACCCAGCCATCCCACTCCTGGGTCTATTCCCAAAGGACTTAAAAACAGTGACACAGCCACTTCAATGTTTATAGCAGCACAATTCACAATAGGTAGGTTGTGGAACCTAGATGTCCCTCAGTAGATGAGTGGATAAAGAAAATGTGGTATATACACAATGAAATTTTACTCAGCAATAAAAGATAATAAAATAATGGCATTTGCAGGTAAATGGATGAAATTGGAGAATATAATGCTAAGTGAAATTAGTCAATCTCAAAAATCCAAATACCGAATGTTTTCTTTGATAAAAAGAGGCTGGCTCACAGTGTTGCTGGGTCGGGGTACATAGGAGGATTAGAGGAACACTAGAATGGTCAAAGGGAAGGGAAGGGAAGGGAGGGAGCAAGGGGGGATGGAGGGGGAAAAAGAAAAGGTGGTTGAATAAGATGGATATCACTATTCTAAATGTATGATTAAGACTGGAATGGTAGGAATATACTTTGTATACAAACAGTTTTACGTAAAAAGATGCTCTATATGTGCATTATGAATTGTAATACATACTACTATTATAAATACAACTTTGAATAAAAAATAATAATATAAAAAAGCTAAGTTTCTGGCCCCCAACCCATTAAATCTGTCTTCCTTCAGGCTTTTCCTTTATTTGATGTTAACTGCAGAAATACTGGAGTTATGTTTTACTCCTTTCTCTCTCACTCTCATCAAATCCATCAGCAATCTGCTAATTTTTCCTTCAAAACATATTCAGAATGTACAACTGTTAACTTTTTGTCACTATGAGAAACACCTGAGATAATCAACTTACAAAGAGAAAAGGTGTTTTGACTGGTTACCAAACCTTCAACACAAAATCCTTTGGAAGACATTCTAGATCCAAATTACAGCAACTGCCTCCCATCACCTCTACCATTATGATTCTAGTTGAGGCCATGGTTAGCTTTCACATGGACAATAGAAACAGCCTCAGTTCTTCCTTCCACCCTTTCACTCCCACAACACTCTGTTTCCAGTGTAGCAGCCAGAGTAATATTTTAAAAACACAAATAAAATAATTTAACTCCTATGTTCAGAATCCTTCACTTGTTTCTCATCCTAATCTTTGTAAAGCAGAAGTCCTCACAGAGACCCATGATGCTCTACATGATCTGTTCCTGTTACTCCTCTACCTTGAACATTTCTCCCAATCTGTCCCTTCTGTCCTCTGCTGTCTCCCAGCCACACCAGATTCTGTGCTGTTCTTTGAGCATACCAGACACCCCCACACCAGAACTTTCCCTCTGTACTGCTCTTACTTCAGGCACCTGTCTTCCTTGCCTTTTTTACTTTCTTAAGATCTGTGCACAGCCGGGCGCGGTGGCGCACGCCTGTAATCCCAGCACTTTGGGAGGCTGAGGCAGGAGGATCACGAGTTCAAAGCCAGCCTCAGCAATGGCGAGGCACTTAGCAACTCAGTGAGACCCTGTCTCTAAATAAAATACAAAAAAGGGCTGGGGATGTGGCCCAGTGGTCGAGTGCCCCTGAGTTCAATCCCCGGTACCACAAAAAAAAAAAAAAAAAAAGAAAAGATCTGTGCACAAATATCATGTCAAGGAGGCATTCATACCATGTCCGTTTAAAATCAAAACCCCCTTTCTCCTGCCCTGCTCTGTTTTTCTCCATAGAAGTAGCCACCGTTTGGTATACTGTACATATCACTTTTTTTTTTTTTTTATCATTTATTTCCCCTCACTGGAATGTAAGCTCCATGAGGGCAGGGATTTTTTAGTGTATTGTTCACTCAATACCTAGATAAGAATCTGGCACATAATAGGAACTCAGTAAATATTTCCTGGATTTTAATTTTAAATTCCTGTAGCTTAATTTAATACTGGAAGTTATGACTTCATCCCCAACCCCCCCCAAAAAAATTGATCTGACACTGGGCATAAAAGAAATGGCAATTAAAACAACATAACAGTGGAAAGTATAAATTTTCAGTTTGATTGTGGAAATACGTGTAGATATAATGCAAAAGAGAAGAATGAATTAAAGTATAACTGTGTCTGAATAATATTTATACTTAAAAATACTAAATTGTTTTATTGGGGTGAACACAACCCATACATTACCAAGATACTTTTATCATAACATTTTTCAGTTGATACAAAAATTTAATGTATTTGGGGGGTACTTCATTATGTTTCAATGTATATATCATGTAATGTTTAAATCAAAGAGAACCTTCCTATCTCCTTGTTTAGCATTTCTTGGTAGTATAAACCTTCAAAATCCTTTCTTGTAGCATTTTTAAATTATACACTTCATTTTCTACAGTCATTCTACTGTACCATAGCACACCAGGACTGCTTGCTGCTATCTAACTAACTTAGCACCTACTGACTAACCTATCCCTATCCCTCCCACCCTCCTACTCTCACCAGCCTCTGGAAACTACTATTTTTCTCAACTTCTATGAGACCAACCCTTCAGATTCCATATATCAATAAGATCATGCACTACTTATCTTTCTATGCTTGGATTATTTCACCTGCACAATAACCTCCAATTCCATCCATGTTGTCACAAATGATAGGATTTTATCCATTTTATGGATAAATATAATTCTGTTGCATATATGTACTACATTCATCATTTCATGGACATTTCTTGGCTATTGTGAATAGTGCTGTAGTGCACATAAGAATGCAGTTGCCTCTCTGACATACTGATTTCATTTCCTTTGGATATATCCCCAGGAGTAGGATTGCTGGATCATGTGGTATTTCGATTGTTAATTTTTTGAGGAATCTCCATATTGTTTTCCATAATGACAGTGGTAATTCACATTCCTACCAATGGTGTGCAAGGATTCCCTTTTCTCCATGTTCTGACAGCACTTACTATTTTTGGTCTTTTTAATAGTAGCCATTCTTGCTGAGGTGAGGTGATAACTCATCATGATTTTGATTTGCCTTTCCCTGATGATTAGTGATGTTGAGCATTTTCTCATACACCTATTACCCATTTGTATGTCTTAATTGCTAAATGTCTACTTAGGTCTATTTAGGCCTATTGCCCATTTTAACCAGATATGATGATGATGACAATGAAGACAACAACAACGTTATTGAGTTTTTGAGTTCCTTATGTAGTCTGGATGTTAACCCTTTCCATTTTGAGTCAACTCTCATATATATTAAGTGACAGAGGTCTGGTTTTATCCTTCTGCATATAGAAATCCAGTCTTCCCAAAATCATTTATTGAAGAGATTGTCTTTTCTTTACTGTGTGTCCATGGCACCTTCATTGAAAATCAGTTAGCTCTACATGGATTAGTTTATTTCTAGGATCTCTATTCTGTTCCATTGATCTAGGTCTGTTTTTATGCCAGTGCCATGCTATTTTAATTACTATGGCTTTATAGTCTATTACGAAGTAATTTAGTGTAATACCTCCTTTTTAGAAAAAATATTATTTATTTGCTTTAGCTGTACACAATGGGTTGATTTGTATGTGGTGCTGAGGATCGAACCCGGGCCGCACACGTGCTAGGCAAGCGCTCTACCGCTGAGCCACAACCCCAGCCCTAATACCTCCTTTATATTTGTTTATTTGTTGCTTAAGATTGCTTTGGCTATGTGGAGGTTGAGTCATTCTGGATAAATTTTAGAACTGTTTTTTCTAGTTCTATAAAGAATGTTGTTGGTATTTTGATAGAAATTACAATGAATTCATAAATTACTTTGGGCAGTATGGATATTTTAACAAAGTTGATTCTTTCAACTCATGAACACAGATGCTTTTCTACTTTTTTGTATTTTTTGTCTTCAGTGTCTTTCATCAAAATTTGATAGTTTTCATTGTAGAGATCTTTTACCTCTTTGGTTTACTTTATTCCTAGGTATTTTACTTTTTAAACTATTGTAAATGGGATTATTTTCTTGATTTCTTTTTCAGATAACTTACTTTGGCATATAACAACATTATGGATTTTGGTGTGTTTGACTTTGTATCCTGCAAATATGATAAATTCATTTATTTGTTCTAATATATTTTTGGTGAAGTCTTGGGAATTTTCTATATATAACACATATAATCTACAAAGGGTGACAATTTGAACTACTTCTTTCCAATTTGCATGCCTTCTATTTCTTTCTACTGCCAGATTACTCTGGCTAAGACTTATAGTATTAAATAAAAATTATTGAATAAAACTGTTGAAAATGGGCATCATTATCTTGTTCCAGATCTCAGATATCTTTCAGTGTTTCCCCATTCAATATGATGTTAGTTGTGGACTTATTATATATGGCTTTTATTATGTAGAGGTATTTTTCTTTCATATCTAATTTGTTAAGAGTTTTCACAACTTTTCATTTTCATAATATATAGAAGTTAATGACATTTGGTTGTTAAATTTTAGACAAAAATAAATTTATCATGCATGTAAAGAAATAATAATAATAATAATAATATTGCTTTACAACTTGTAAGGCACTATTACATACATTAACACAACATCAGGAGGTAAAGACTGTCATCTATATTTTACCAATTTTACAGATGCAAATAGTGAAGCCAAAGTTGATTAAGAGGTTGTTTAGTTGTTAAGTTACTGGATTAATTGAGACTCAAAACACAGGTCTTCTGCCTCTAAAGTTCACCCTCATTTCACCATTCTTGTATTCAACATGTTCTCCTGAAGTCTTTAAGTGTTTAATAAGATGCCAAGATGGGTTTGTGGCTCAGTGGTAGAGTGCTTGCCTAGTATGTGTGAGGCACTAGGTTCAATCCCCAGCACCATATTAAAAAACTAAATAAACAAAATAAAGATGTTGTGTCTGGCTACAACTAAAAATATTAAAAAGAGAGAGAGAGAGATGCCAAGTAGTCAGTAAACCGACTTAGGAGATATCTACTATATTGCAAATTTGAACAAAAAAAATCTTACCTGTTGCTGAACTACAAATTTCAAGTGAAGGTGAAATAATGTTAATCTGCAGGTAATTATTTAACTTTCTGATCACCTGCATTTTGGCAGGCAAGATGGACTGCCACCTTTAAGATAATCAGCTAATAAATCCTCATGATTGTTACATTTTTATGCAGAGCAGTAATCTGAACAAATTGGCTGCTGACAGCTATGGTAAATTGCCAAGAATGGGTGCTGTCATAGAACAAGTTATTTTTATGAATGTACAGAGTAAGTAAATCCTATGTCATGCAATTTTATTCAGTTAGAGTTATTTGCAATCCAACATAAAAGATATACAGCATTATTTATTAGTGTGGAAATGCTTGTTTATCTTTAAAGTGGCATTGACTTGGGGTACATATATTTTAGCTTCGTGGATTGCTACTGACTCTATTTGTTGTGTTGTTATCAGGGCCTAGACATTGGGACTGCCCAGTACAAGAAAGTGTTAACAAATGTAAGCTTGAATATAGAACTTAATTTCAACAAGTTTTTATTAAATAATATATGATAAGAAAAACTTGCTCTAAAGTGGCAAGTTATTGATGACAAACAAATGCTTTTTAACTCTACAGCCATAAAAATAAATCTGTGGCTCTGTATCTAAAGCTGAGGTTAAGAGAATGTGAATATATAGGTGCACCTGAATGTGTTTTCAGGTTTAGTGTGGAAAACTAAGGAAAATAGCCTTTAATTTTGAATCTGAAACAAACTAGTTTTTTTTTTTTTTTTTTTAAGGTTGAAGGTCATTGAATTTGAGCGTTTGACACTCTAGACATTCTGATTTTGAACATTTCTTATTTGTGACACCAAAACTACAGTGATCTTTTACTTCCTACATAAATAATAACAAGAATGATTCTGATGAATTATTAATTTGAAAGCACAAAGACAGATATTCAGAAAATTCTAAAATAAAGGAGTCTTTGTTTATGAAATCATTATATTCTACATTTTTCTTATGTGGGTTTGAGTGGATAGTTCATTAGGGAGATAGACGACATTTAAATAAAGAAAGAATAGAGAGTGTCATTGATTTTTTGTCTTGGTTTTTCATGAACTCAACCTACACAAGATATATTTTAAATCCCTTTTTTCATGAGTTGCTATTTTTTCTTCTGAAGGTTTTCTCATAAATTTTATATTCATCACAATATTTCTGTAATTAATGGGCAAAGTTTCCAAGATAATCTCCATGCACCACAATATGTATATTAAATGCTTTACCATCAAGTCAATGAATAGGGAATTTTACACATTTGCAGAGTATGTTCTGATAAAGCAGTCTCCCCAAAGACAGTTGAAAAGTGGCAACTTTTGACAACAAAAAGGTAATAACAACATTCATCATTTTGTAATGTCAGAGGTGGTGTAAAACTTCTGCATAATCATGAACTTGAAAACACTTCAGCAGTTATATAGTGAATTATTTAAAATGCAAATATTCCGAGGTAAATGTGTAATATTAATCTATAAGATTGTATATTATGTTATGTATTCTTTGTTGTCTAGTGTAAAGTAGTTCACATACACTAAGAAATTTCAATAAGCTTCATGAAATTTATTTGGTTAAAAATTATGTTTTTAAAAATCCCCTCTCCTGAAGAAAATCTATGGAGGCTTGTCTTTCTATTCCGAAGGTTTCATTTTAAACATCTTGCTAATCAAAATGGCTTCAAAAGATCATTACTTAGTACTTTAAGGCATAAAATACACTCAGAATTTCATTGTCAAGAGCATAGGTATGAATTTCTATTGCAAATATTCTTCTTGATAATTTTAGATTGTTTGGGCTGAGGTCTTGCTAGTTCTGATTGTTCCACCAGTGTTTTGTGAATCCTAATGTGGCTGACATGAGCTCCAGTAGGAGTGGAAGTGTCAGCTTTGCAGATTCTTGTTTATCATTGCTGTTCACTTGTGCATGTTCAATTAGCATTATCTTCAATCCACAGTTCTTTTGCTGGGATCTTTTAAAGCCAATTGTCCATTTTGCAAGGATTAGTTTAGTTAGAACCAGATTATAAAATCCGTAAATCCACTTAACAGGGCATGTGTGAACTGCAATTCAGTGAACGGAAGTGAGCACAGAAGGGTGCCACCGTCAACTCCTTGGTGTCCTGCAGCTCCTACGCCTCCCTTGAAATATTGTAGGCCAGGGTGACACCTTCCAAGTAGGGGCCACCTGTGTTAATGCATATGTTAACTCTCTATGAAGCTTGAAATCTGTCTTATTTCTAAATGAAAAGTAATTCCAAAGAGTTCCAAAATTTACTTCCTGTACCCCTGGGGATTCATTCCTATATACCCAGGTGCTCATCATGGGACTGCTTTATCTGGAAAGAAATGTTGGTCACTGGTTTAGTGATGGCAAAAGGAAAAGCAGGGGAAAAGATAAGGAGATGAGAACTCAGATTTTTCTCCTTCAACTCTTAGAAAGGAAAATGTCACTTGCAAAGATTACTAATATTCCTTTCATGTGGCTACATAATCCAAATGTGTATAGGCTTTCTTTTTCTTTTCTTTCTTTCTTTCTTTTTTTTTTTTTTTACTTAGGTTTTTCTTAAATACAAATAAATTTGAGTTCAGATATGGAAGTCAGGAAACATGGTTTAATCTCTTGCCATAGCTCAGTTTCTCTCAGCCCCAATTTTCTCATTTATGGAGTGAGGCAAAGTAGCTTTAAAATCTTCTCCAGTGTTGTTGCTATTTTCTTGATTATTCTATTGATTGGTTGGCTGATTAATTGAAGAGTTTGGTTTGGTACACACAGTTTAAATTTTGTAATATTAAACTAAGGCAAATGTGATAATATAACCAAATATTATATTGAGATAACACTTTAAACTTTCAAAGACATTTTTAATCTATTATTCCTGTGTTCTTACACCTCTATGTAAAGAGAAGGCAGTTTTTAAAATCTTCAGTTTTGTAAATGAGGAAACCTAACACACAAAGAGTATAAATAACTAGCTTAATATCACAATACAAATGAATAATCAAGTTTCATTAAGTTTCAGTATTCTGAACCACTGGCCATGTACTATGAAGCCAAATAGTTTTGTTCAAAAAAACACAGTCAGTGGTAGGTCTGAAAAATTAAAGGGCTAAGAAGGGGACAAATTTTCAAAATCTAACAAAGGACCAGATACCTAGGTATTTATTAAATTGTTAGTAAATGAATTAATGAATGAGTGAGTAGAATGAGTATTAGAAAGAAATCAGACCATTTTCTAGGGGAATGATATAGAATTGGTAGAATGAGCATTGTATGCACTACGCCTGCCATGCCACTGTCAAACATTGTCACCATGGGTAAATTTTTGGCCTCCCTGAACCTCCATTTGCCCATAAGTACTTTTTAAATTTACAAAGCACCAATTGTATTTCAGGTCCTGTGCTAGATGCTGAGAATAAGACATTTTTCTTGCCTTCAAAGTGTTTTAGATAAGCAACTGCAAATTGTTTTAATGAGGATTAGTAAAAATAAGTCAAGCAAAGACAGGTAGATATATCATCTCAGGCAGAAGGGTGCTTCACAGAAACATAAAGAAACAGTGAGCCCTTGCATGAAATGTGAGAATTATAAGCCATCTGTAACCATAAGTCATATAGACACATGCACAAATGACACATAATTAATGGTGGTTTGTGGAGGGCACCATTGACTGCCAAGGATATTTCATAGAGGATAGAAGGCCAGAGAAGGGATGTGGTCAGGTTGAGTCTTAAACATCCATAACTGAGAGGGGTGAACTGTATCAATGATTTTTGCCAAACAGAACTTGAAGAAATGATTAGGTGGTGGTGCTCAGTGAGAGATAAAGATCCCCAGTCAGGGAAGACTAGGAAGCAACACACAATAATATGTTACTAGGCTGGTCACTGTTCCTGTGTTTCAGAGACACAGCTGGTTGCTTAGCAGTATACCCACTGGCCATGGTAATATAGAATCAGGTAATATAGTATCATGTTTTGGAACAGTCTATGAGAGGAAAGATGGCATGGAAGGTTACCTTTCCATCTTCTATTCCATTGATCTAAGTTCACTCCACAAAGAGACAATTTATGCGTTGTTCTCATCCAACTTCATTGACAGTTGATCTGGGAGCCAGATCTCATTCACACAGTGTGGTTTTGCATCCAAGTACAGAGAGGCTTTGGAAAACAGAAACTTCCAGCATGTGGCAGCTAGGCCTGGAGCACAGTAGTATCCTAAAGGAGGGCCCTGCTCACTTTGGGAAAGTGAAAGCATGACCACCTGTAGTGGAAAAACTAACAAGAATCCAAGCACAGCCAATTGGTCATGGTGGTGGGATTAAGAGCAGCTCTTTGGAGGGACAGCCAAAGCAGCAGCTGAGGCAAAGCAAGCAGCCGAGGGCCCAGGATACGTGGCTCCAGGGCAACTAGAGAGTTGCATAAGATGTTAGATACATTTTCAAATCACATATGTGGAGCTTCCAATATAAAACTCTTTGAATCAAAGAGGAGAATTTACAGCCAGTTTTTTTATACTTTCTCCCATGATGACCTTAGAGGTATACCCTAGTGCTTCTTGTAATGCAATTTGAAATTAAATTAGATCAAGTTCCTTCTTGCACCAACATTCAGATTGCTTTAGTAATACATTTGAAGAATAGGCAATACATTGCCTATAAGATAAACGTGTTCTCTTAGTTATTTGGTTTGTGAAATTGAAGAGAAAGAAGGTGTAGCAAGTGTAAACATAGATAGAGTTATAACAAATTGTGGGATTTGGGATTTTTGAAAATTTTAAAGTTCATCTAGTTCAATTAACTCATAATTGCAGATGATAAAAGTGAAATGCAAAAGGATAAGTTGTCTTTTAAAAGGTCATACAACTAATTAGTGAAAAATGGAGGGCTAGAACCAAGGGAATCTGACTCTGGGCTCTATTCTCTGAAGATATTTTTGGAGTTCATGAATTTGCACCACTGCTTTTTAAATTTTGCATTTTCATTTTATTAACAATATAACACCATTAATATGTGCCTCTACTGCATCATTTGGATGACTACTTAGTATTTCTATAGCCAAACTATAGTGAATATTCGCTTCTGCAGGACCTAATAGCACAGGTGAGCCAAATACTGTAGATTGCCCCACAGCGATTACTACCACGTTCATACACAGGGCAGTAGACTGTGTCACAAGGATTGCATCTTTGTACATATTTATTCAAAAGCTACAAGAGGATGGCAAATGCTTTGTCTCCGCCCAGTTCCAGCAATAATTTGATTTTCTATTCATCAGTGAAGCTATAATACAGACATTATCCTCCAGTTATTTTGTCTAATTATAGGTGATGCTTTATTTAAAATGGCTTCTCACTCCTAAACAAATTTTAGACAAATAGCATGTTTGGATAACCTCAACTAGGACAAAGAAACTTGAAGTCATTTCATATTCTCTTTTCCAACATATTGGTGTAAATAGTACTCTCCACGTTAGCATTATTAAAGTCAGAATTGTGTGACACTAAAGGTAGGACAGGACTTGAGAGGAAACCTTTCTGTGAGTACACTCAATATTGAAATTTTAGTTGCTGTGGAAAAGCATAATCTTCCCTATAAACTTATATCATTAATTTAAATTTTATTAGTTTCTTAGTTTTTAAAATTTAATTTGCAAAATTTTCTTAATCATCTTGTAAAAGTATAACTTATAGCTTGCTTCCCTAATTTATACACACACACACACACACACACACACACACACAAACATTAGAATAAAGACAACATAATTTTATACACTTGGAAATTAAGATAATTTTTTTTCTATTTAAAAATAAATCCATATATTACCTACTCTAAAAAACACTGCTAGCAGCACACTTTTCTCTTGGGATGCACAGTGACTTAAGGCTAGATCTTGAATTCCAGAGTTATAGGTTCTGGTTCTGTTGACAAGTTTGGATCTCTATTAAGCCCTTTTAACCTCTCTGGCCCTCAGTTTTTCCCACTGGCAAACTAAAGAGCACAGGGATCACAAAACCTTATATCTGTTGGAACCAGGTAGAGTAATTAAGTGAAATAGCCAGCATTAACTAAGAGGTAGTACTGAAGACAGTAACTATTTCAGAGGGCATTTGCCCTGTATTTAAAATTACCGTGTTAGATTCAGAACTTTTATTTAGTGCACTACAAGCAAAAACAACCCATCTATAAGTCAGATTCCAGTTTCTAGTTTGCAATTCCTAAAGCAAGTAATCCTTACAGCACCTTCCCCAGCTCTAGAGCATTGTGTGTAGTGAGTTTGATGTAAATGAAGCATAAGCCCACATCTGCACAACCAGTGCAAAGTGGTATAGGCACAGAAGGAAATTCCCCAGAAGTCTTCCAGGCATTTTAGTGTTTTAAGAGTAATGCAGTGGCATGTAAGGGTGAGTAATGCAGTGGCATGTAAGGGTAAGTAAAGAAATAACATGGAAAATGAATGCATGATCAAAGTGGGTGAAAAAAGAAAAGTAAAAACAAAGCCAAGGGAAGACCCTTCTCAGTACCAACTGTATCCAGTGAAGAGTACTGTCTAGATTATAATTCCTGTTTGATTCTCTGGTATTATGTTCCTGATCCAAGCCAGAGACTCACTGCCATTCAACCAATTACAGGCCACAGGCATTGTGCCCAGTGTTGGAAAGAGCTCTAAAAAATCATATTCATGTCTTTCCTTTTTATTAGAGAATACTTTTGAATGGTTATTTTTCAGTTATATTTTTTACCCTCAATTTGTTTCAGGTCTTCTTGATAAGAACTTATTCTAATTCCAATAAAAATATTATATAAGGCATTTGATACATTTTTAATCATTCTTGAGACTTTGAAGAGACAGCATGAGAGTATTTTGAAATGAATGTTGTGTTAGAAGAAACAATGAAGTTTTTAATGTAAATTCTAGTTTTAAGAGGGTGTTTTCCAGATTTTACAAAAACTCTTTAACTTCTTGCTTTCTCAAAAACAGTGAGCATTTAGCACATACAGACTTCCTAGCATTGACCAGGGCCTTACTGTTTGTTTTCATTTCTTATAGTTATGTTGCTCTCCTTCCCATTGTGTCTAGGCACAGCCATCCTTCAAATAAAGTGATATGCAAAAATTAATGTCTGACTTTGGGTCAGTTTCTAAAATCATTCATGTTAAACTGATGTTTAAACCTCATTACAAGCTTTGAGGACCAGTTAATCAACATTTAATTTAAAAGTGGAACAATAATGAACAAAGAGAGTGAGGAATGAAAAAGGAATAAGAGCCAGGCAAAGTGGCGCATGCCTGTAATCCCAGCGGTTCAGGAGGCTGAAGCAGGAGGATCACAAGTTCAAAGCCAGTCCCAGCAAAAATGAGGTGCCAAGCAATTCAGTGAGACTAAATAAAATGTCCCTAAATAAAATACAAAATAGGGCTGGGGAAGTGGCTCAGTGGTCAAGGATCCCTGAGTTCAATCTCTGGTACGAAAAAGAATAAGAATTTCATCTGGCCCTGATGGCCAACCATTGTGTTTATAACATGTGAACCACATTTGTTCTTATCATTGTCTATACCCTGTTTTAAATGCCATTTATTTATATCTGCCACATTTTTCTCAGGTTATTAGATTTATAGTCACCATATTATCTGTTTCTTCCAAATCAACTGACATTTTTATGAAAAGGGTTTGCATGGTGTTCAGCTCTGAGAGTGGCAAATAGAGCATGAGCTGCCATGTTATGGAACCCTGTGAGGTCCTAGAGCTTGGGGTACAGTATTTCCAGGGGATTTGGGCACTTTTATTTAGACTTATGGAGTGTAATATGAGTAAATTGGCATAGGTTTCAAAATGTAAAACTTATGGCACCACCATAGTACATGTATTATTCACTACTTAGTAACATTTATGAATGGGGGGAAATACACCTTGTTTAAAAAGTGACACAAAACTCAGACTTGTACTTCCCTAGACCCCTTACATCAGTCCTCCTGGAAGCAAAGCCCCTTCAACTCAGTTCCTTAGGTCACCTAGGGATGGGAAGTCCTCACTATTTCTGAATAGGGTGACACTGGTTAATAATCCAATTTCAGAAAACTACTTTTCTGGGTGTCTTATAGGAAGTGAGCAATTACAGACCCTACGATAACCAGGATCTGAATTTTATGAAGAATGTCAGCTAACATGAAAGATGTTTTCTTTCAGTGGGCCAGATAATATTTCTATTGATTCACTTTTCACATACCTCTGAGCAGCCCGCACTTCTGCTGTTTGATGTAGCAAAAAAAAAAAAGCCACTTGCTGATTCAAAACATTTGTTTCTAGGTGCCAGGTCGACCTGTCTTCCCTCAGTAGGGAACAGACACACAAGTTGGAGTTGCAGCTGGAAGAGGGTGAGGGACACCTGGTGCTGCTCGTCACTCTGACAGCCTCTGCCACAGTCAGTATCTCTGACCTCTCTGTCAATTCCCTGGAGGACCAGAAAGAGCGGGAGGAGATATTAAAAAGATATGTACGTATGTAACTCTCCTCCTTCTGGAGTCACATGTGACTAGATGAGGTTGTAAACAATGTACCCTGAGTGATAGATGTACTTCTGAGAAGTTGTCTTATGGAAGATTCAGCAGAAGCAAAACACTGGGAACATGCAAATGCCACATAGACTTTGCAGGAGCACTTGCTTTACCCACCCCTGTCTAGACCCTCAGTCTTCTCTAGAATAAATTCCAGAGCAAGTTCTGGATTCTGGGATTCTTCTCAGTGATTTTATCATGCAGAGAATCTTATCATAAAGTCAAGTTTACACAACACTATTTTTAAATTAACTCATTGACTCTGTATAGGTGCAATTATGATTTCCTACTTTTTCTGAGTTTGAAATGGGGTTAATGGCACTTACGTTAATTAGAAGCTTGGTAACTAGAGAGTATTCACAGAAGTGATTTTTATTTTTAATGGCTTAGAAAAGCCTCACTTCTTTCCTTTAATTTTTAAAAATTAAATGCAATTAAAAGGGAGCTTCTTTCCCTTTGATCAAATGTGGAGTGAGAGAGTGGAATAGTGAGCCACCAAAATAACTACCCTCCACAAATCTTACCAAACCCAAACATTTGCAACCAAATCTTTTTATTTCACAGCAACCTCCCACAGTCCAATTCCCACTGTGCAGTTTTATTGAATCAACAGAGAGGGGAGCTCTTACTCCACCATTCTTTCTCAATGGAAGCTTGGAAAAGTAAATGCCTCAGTACCCATGAAGCTGAGGAGAAAAGCTTTTCCACTTAAAATTACAAAGCTTGTATTGTACAATGCTGCCAGGTGTTTAGAAGCCTCCTCTAGACACTCAGCCATGAAACCAAGCTCTTACTAACAAAGAATAGCTTTAAAAAAAAAAAAAATATTCCTATTTGCTGACTGACATCCTTTCAATAACCGAATTTAATAAAGATGTACCTTATCAGGCTGTGCAGATAACATGAAGTGCTGGTACTAATGCTCTACAATATTCTTCAAACAGATTAGCAGGATGTGTGCTTCAGCAAATTTATTCTGGCTATCTCCACTGAATCAGCTGTCTGCTAATGCTTGTTCAACTCATCCACCAATGGTGTTATCATAAACAGTTTAATAGAGGTGACTTAGCAAGGCTAAATAGTATATATTTTTAAGCCACCTGAAAGCCTAAGGTTTTATGTGGCATCTTCTAATATATAATTGAAATTATGAAAATTATTTCAATATTGGTATGCACCAAAATGTATTCTGTTACCAGAAGTGAACCCTATGAGTTAAAACTATTGTAAAAAAGTAATTGGCATATTAATATAAAAAATATTCTAGACATTATAATACTGTAGTTAATGGATTACAATGTTATTATCCTATATGTGAAGGTGATACTTCTGCTCGGGTAATTATAAGTAATCCATCTATTATTGGTTTAATTTTTCTTTTACTGGATGGACTTCCTTCCATTCAGAAATTGAATATTGTTGCCCATCTTCTTTCAACCCTTAATTATTTCAGTAAATTTTAAAATATTATTTGGATGTTCCAGTGAGTTCTCAGATTCTATTCTGCTGAATATATTAAAAACTGAACCATATTTTAATGTACTTTTTCACAGCCTTGAATTTCAGGCATAGGCTTGTACCTCCCTCTAGAGACTTACTTGCTAAGAAACTACACTATGCAGTATAGCACATGTGTTATAATTACTCATAGCAATACAAGGACAAAGAGCTATATTTTAGGGCTGTGGTTTGTTTCTTTTGTATGATATGTATTTTGAAATGAATGGATGCTATATAATGTCTAAACTATCCCTTGTTTTAGAAAAACATATAAAGGATATTATATGTTGGAGAATTATTTATGTTTTCTTCTAAGGACATGTATTGTTTTTAAAAGTTGAGGTTAAACTTAAGTATTTGATTTGGCATTGGTTGTGTTCAGGAAAGTAAATGAACTGCCCCTACTCTCCTACGAAAAGCCCTTGAAAATCTCTCCATTGCTGTTGTTTAGCTGTTCATTGCTAAGCATTGAAGTCTCACAAATTAAACAGACATTCCTATGTTAGCCATTATTTTATCACCACAATCTGAAAAGATGGCTAATTCCATTTTTCTTTTTTTTTTTTTTTTTTTTTTTCTTTCTTTTGGGGGGAAGGAGGGAGGGAAGGTCAATAGGGGGCGGGTAGTAATGGGTAGTAGACCAAGAGCAATTGTATGACCTTCTCAGAACGGGTATGCTGAACCCTTGCTCCCCCTTGTCACAGTTTAAAAACCAGAGGAGCTAGTTTAGAGAAGAAGTTGTTAGCATTCCATTTTTATTATGACATTTCACAGTCATCTGATTTAATGTCCCTTGACCGGATTGTCCACCGTGAGACGATGGGCTTGAAATGTTATTTAGAGCATTGATAAAAGGTGAGCGGTTCTAAGATGACAGCGAGTCATAAGGCTGGTGGTGTGACATTAATTTTCTCCATAACAGAGATGGAATAAGACGTCACGGTGACAAGCTGTCAATCAGCTCTGGCCCCTCAGAGCATCTCGATGCCATAGGCTGGGGTATTGCCTCTCCCGTAATAGAGCTGAACTGAGATGCTCTCCCTGACAGCTGCTGCAGCCATAGAGAAAATATATTATACAGCCTTTCATTAAAAAAATAAAGAGGACTCCTCTCCAGAGCATTTCAATCTTTTCCCATCTATTGAGGGCTGAAAGGATTCACAGCAAATCATAGATTCCTCTGCTATGGAAATTTCTGGCTTCAGAAGCCATCCAGGTTTTGAGGCCTTCTAAAATAACTATAAATAACAAGACAGGAATACCTCTTGATGAAGTATTACTTAAAGTTATTTTTTAAACTGATGTATTTATTTGCTTTTTGGGTTCTTATTATAATAATATCTGTGTGTCAGTGGCCTAAACAGTTGAAATTTGCAATAAATTACTGGGCGTCAGCTGACTTGGAAAAATGAAACCATCAAACAATAATTACCTCTCCAAATGGGAAGCAGAACATCAGAGCTGAAGAAGCACCAGAAGATAGGGTGTCTGCGGAATGAGATTACCAGAATGAAATGGTTCTCAGACATGAGGACTGATGATATTTGTTTTAGTCATGATGGAACTTGGTTTAAATTGTTTCTGAAAAATTAAAGTGCTGGAACCTCTTGATAAAACTATCAAACCATCATTAGGGTAGGGGATTTGTCTGGTTTATTGCATTAGTTAAGTTCTCAGATAAGAAGCTTCCCAAACTTGATTGTTACTATAGGAGCATAACCATGCCTACAAACCTTGGGATTACAATACTGCTGTCTAAAACCCCCACTGTTAAAACCCTTAATTTATGATAATTTAAATGGAAAGAGAAGTACCTTTTTACTAAACTGTGTCATCTGGGTATTTTAAACAGATTTTTGGTGATAAACAACTGTTTAAAGACAATAAAAGATTAAGAGTTAATCCTTGTGCTAACACCGTTTTTTAAAAGTTAGGCTATGAGATTACAGATAGATCTGTATTTCCTCCTCTCAGGGTACCAAGGGCATAGCTTTAGTGTAAACAATGACTAGTCATAGGGGACTGATAAAGTTCATATCGCAGGAAGCTTTGGGCTTGTCAGTATTCTCACATTGGTAATACAATAATGGAGATGCTTTTTACTCTAGCAACATTTTAATAGATAACTTTATTATGCAAAAGTGTGTTATGCTCCCTGGTCATGAAACATTTTAAAGATGATGATAAAGAAGTGCCTTTGATGCCAAGTAGAAAAACTGACCTCGCCATAGGAAAAATGCTATGAAGTGTAAATCAACAAATGCATTTCAGTGTTCTAGAGTTTCATTTTACTGTCAGAGTATCTGTGCCCATTAATTAAACTTCTGAATTGTTGTATTGGTTTCCTGCTTTTAATTTCTTCAAGTACTGTGCTTATTAAAGCATCACAATTATTAACATAGGAAGCAAAATGGCTGTTATCATTTGATTCTTCTATCAAAGTTGCCATACATATTCTAGCAAGTAAAACTATAGATTTAAGAAAAAATTACTCCTTTTGAATTTATTTTCAAGTCATTAATATGACTCTATTTTAAAATATCATGCCTTTTCCCTAAAAGATTTATAAAACTACACTGTCTTTTGAATTAAACATTAGTAAGCAGGCTTTAACTTATCCCTCATCTAGTACATGCAATTTCCAGAACTTACCAAGAAGAAAATAATAGAAAAATTAATTTAGTGTTGACTTTCTTGCCTGTGCCCCATGTTTGAAGAGTGTTATATGACCAACAACTTAAAGAGTCACTATTAGGAATCCTTAGTCTTCGAACCATCATCTCTACAGATGAAAGATTTTATGGAATGTTTTGATAGAGGACATTGAGAGGAGAAAATAAAGTAGACATATCTTTTCTATAATTTGTTGTTCACCATTTATTGATAATTACTTATGGGGAATAAATTTGATTTTTTATTTTTTCAGAAAATCTACTTATAGAGCAATAATTAGCTACGTAATTGTGAGTGTATATACATTCATGATGATGAAAGGGTAATTTGTATTGGAGAAAGACAAATGAACTTTTGACCCTCTCGGGAATATCCCAGGATATCCACAAAACTTTTTTTTTTTTTTTTTTTTTTTTTTTTTTTAGCAAACTCTTTGAGACTCCTTAGGAGTTTTCTTTTCTAATAACAATCTTGGGGTCTTTTAGAGCCCACTGAGGATATTCCACAACCTAAAAGATGTGGGATTTCTCCAGGTGAAAGTCATCAGAGCAGAAGGTTTGATGGCTGCTGACGTCACAGGTAAGAAAGGATGTAATTCTCCTATTGCACATGTGGGGCAATGTCCAAGGTCTATACCACTAAATATTTCAACTCTTCATTTTACCTGAGTGGATTGTCAGAATAAATAATTTAAATATAAAAATTCAGGGTTGATCTTAACAAAGATTTTCCAACCCCCTGATTTTCATACTTCTAATTTTTATACTAATTCTGTTTTTTAAAGGCAGGGTAATATATTAAAAATAAACAATAAAAGCAAAATAACTTTTGATTTGTTGCCTTCCCCAAAGTTTAATCAAATGTATTATAAATAATTTTCCAGATATTGTCATTTTAGCACATTGAAGCAATATAGAAAAGATATTGTCATTTTAGCACATTGAAGCAATGTTGAATTATCTTCTCTCAGGGAATATGGGCTCCCCACATACCCAAACACTTGTAATTTACACATGCATAAAATCTGTTACACAATTCTCTAAAAAGTTTATATGAGTAGTGCTCAATAATTAGTATTTGCATTGCTCCTTCAATCTCCTAGTTGTCCAAATTTCTTAACATATCCCATAGATCATTCTGGATCTAAACTAAACATCAGGATTGTTTGAAGTGTTTAAATGGCATAGGCTTGCTAAAATTTGTAGATGTGGTGGCATGTGCCACATGAGAGAATGAAGAAGGAGGATTGCAAGATCAAGCCCAACCTTGGCAACTTAGTGAAACCCTGTTTATAAAAAAACAAGAGTGAAGGAATGGGGCTGTAGCTCAGTGGTAGAGTGCCCTGGGTTCAGTCCCAAGTATTCCCCTCACCCCAAAAATAAATAAATAAAAAAGAAAGAAAGAAAGAAAATTAGTCTTGTCTCTTAAAAAATTTCTCATTTAGTTACAACAGTTTTCATGTGATGCATTTATCACTAAATATTATAAGGATATGATGTTTATTCCATTGATTAAATTACTTATCTTGAGATGGACTGACTTAACCACTTTTATACAAATTTCACTGTTTATGAAAAGTACCCACTTATTATTTGTGGAACTATACATACCATCGTGAATGCTCAGAAAGATTATGTGCAAAAGATTACAGACTCATCTGAAGGAGAGAAATGTATTTTTCTTACAAGGGTCTGCAAATAATTGTGTCCTTCAGTAATTCATTCAACAGAATCAAAAACATATTAAAAGATAACTGCCTTCAAACTAAAGTAGCATGTTTGGTCCAAAAGAGCGATATTTTTAAGTTTTACTACCTGCACATTATCAAATAACTACTTATTTTATGATAAAGTAAAAATGTTGGGAGTTTATATTTTCTCTAAAGAGGTAATTATCAACTCATTTGTAACTAAGAAAATAAATAAGAACTGTCAAAATTTTTCAAACGAGGTGTACCTAAAAACAGTGGGAGAGAGG
Organism: Tamias sibiricus; assembly: GCA_025594165.1. Lineage (NCBI taxonomy): Eukaryota > Metazoa > Chordata > Mammalia > Rodentia > Sciuridae > Tamias > Tamias sibiricus. The sequence continues at coordinate 90,381,139 of CM046662.1, forward strand.
GTAGTTTGGAAATCTGTTTGCATGTATGCTGCCTTGGCTCCTTGTGCTAAACAATTAGTGAATGCTAAGTTTATTCATTTTCTCTCTTACGAATTTCATTTCTGGTATGGTTATAATCAAATTAATCTAGGAAAATAATTTCTTATAGAAAAATTCAAGTACCATTTACTTCAAACACTTACCTACCTGTCCATTTTCAAACTGAGTACTATTGTGTAAGTTTTTCTTCTCGTAGAAAGAAACTATCTTTGATTTTAAAACTTCATGAATATGCAAACTATGTTAACCTAGTTGGCCTGTATGCCACTGTGGAAGTTAAAGTACATGTTCTTTCAAAGCTGGAAAAAATAGAGATATTTCTTTCCTAATGGTTCTATGTAAATTGATGTGAATAACAATAGCCTTTCCTCTAGGAATTCAATGAGACATGATTTTGATTTGATAAAATGAACATTAATTTGGGGAATACTAAATAACAGAGTCTCCATTTTTTTCCTCCAGTTTTAGGGGTATAAATCTAATGATTCTCATTCCATGGTGACCTTATAATCTAATGGACTCTGAATTGAACAAGAGAGATGTTGAACTATTCAGGGGCAAAAGGATAATTCAGTCTTTGACCTTGCTCACTCTTGGACCTTTTGTGGTTTATGACATTTGTGATGGTGGCAAAAATTAAGGACCATGTATTTAAGTCATAGATGTCTGAATGTACCACCAATTTTAAAAATAATCTTTACATCTGAAAAGGATGTGTGTGTGTGTGTGTGTGTGTCCATCCTGATGTCTCCCTTTGTCAGTTAATTTGGTGTACAAGTAAGCTCTGTAGTTTATCTCTTATTCATTCAAAGAAGAACTTTAAAGATGTGATGTACATCTCAATAGCTAATAATAGTCAAGCTCTCTACAATATTAAGTAATAGTTTGAAAAGAGAGAATTGAATGAATAGTGCTGTCCTCAAATCTTCAAATAAGTTTCCATTTAGAAGTGTTTAGATGGAGAGGGGAGATTTTAAATCATTGATATTTTCTGAGTTAAGCCAAGAATATTTTCTGACTCAGTACAAATGAAGGTATTATTATAAGATATTTGGCTTCAGAACACTTTTTTTAGACCACGCCAACAAAACAAACTTATATCTGACCAATTTTGCCCAATTTTAAAAATACTTTCAATGATCTGAACACAAAGTCAAACTTTCATTGTTTAAGCAAAAAAATTTAATTTTCATATTCATCGTTTAATGTGAGATATTCTGTAATCTTTTAAGTAGCCATCAATCTTACTGAAGTCACAAAGAATTTTTCCCTTTCAAAATGTAAAATTTTTCTTTTGTTACAACACATTCATTGAGAAACATTGTGATACTGTATTAACTCTGTGTGAATAAAGAGCAATTGAGACTCTCTTTGAATGAGTGAGTATAAAGCACAAATTACTTTTTAATGAAACCCTCAATTCTTTCCCTTTCCACAAAAAGCCTATAGCCTTGTTCAGCTGAACACTACTACAGTAGGTCACTTCAGTTAAGCCCCTAATAAACTGTTGATAGTCGAGGGTAGTTTTTTCTTCCGTCTCAATAGCCCAGTGTTGGACAGTGCACTTCAAATCATTAAGGTTAATACAGATTTTAAAAAGAGATTAACTCTGGTGGTTAAGGCCTCAATTTACAACTCCCACACATACACATGCATTGAGCAGGGCACAAGAGTGGATTGAAATTTCAGTCAAATTGTGGGCAGCCTTTCACAGCCTGAGAAAGTGGCACTCGGGTTTGAAAAGTTGGTCTGCTAAATTCTTCGTGAGGGAAAAAGTTGAAGTAACAGAGAAATATTGCTCAGTACAACTTACTTACCTTTCAACTAGCCAGCGAAAAGGTTAATGTCTCTCTGCACTATCAAAGCAAAAATCCTTCCCTTCACTGGAGAAGATTCTCTCCACTAAATCACATGCTCCTTAAAACTGGATGGATTGTGAGAACGGAAAGGATAATGAGGGGAAAAGGAATGGGATGGGGAGAAGGGTTCATGTTGTAATTTGTCTTTTCTAGCTTCTAATTATTCTTTTCCTTGAGCAGGGCCTAATTTTCTGCTTTCAACTGAACATTTCAAGTTTTCTAAATTGAGTGAGGCTTTCTTTGCAGAGTATTTAGACCTGGCTATTGGTTCTTTCAAGTTCTAAGAGAAGAAAGAGAAAAGAGTTCTTCTCCTCAGCCCCTCCCCTTCATTTTCCCCTGGGTTGTGTGTGTGTGTGTGTGTGTGTGTGTGTGTGTGTGTGTGTGTGTGTGTTTGAGCTCCTAAGGAAGAGGTCATAGCCTCCCCAGGGAGACCAGCAACTCAGTTTCAGGAACAGTGATATGGGAGAACTGTGAAACCTGTCAAAAGATGCCCTACCTTTTCACTGTATTAAATGATACATTAATATAAAACTTTCCACACAAGGTGAATTGATCTCTCAAATTAATGTACCATCTCTTCCAGGAAACATTAAAGGGAAAGGAAAAGAAAAAGTGAGAGAGAGAGAGAGCACACGAACGCTGGGGGAGGGAGAGAGAGAGACAGAATTTTACAATTAGTAGAATCTGTCACGAAATTGTCCCATTAAATGAGTGCCCCCCCCCCCCAAAAGAAGGCTATGCACAAAGACTTGCAACACACCAACGCTGTAGTCTGGAAACCTACTAGTTATTAAGAGAGATGTTTACTACCCCTTTATTTGCATAGACTTTCCCCATGTTTTCCTTTTGGAAAACTGTCTTCATTGTTGGAAAATATTTAAGTAACAAAACAGCAGAAAAAGACATGCTACAGTTTTTTTTTTTTTTTTTTTTTTTTTATCAGCTTTCGTGAGAGTCTTATTATCTTAAGAAATAACAGTTAGCAGCTCAGATTCATTAGCAGAGCTAAATTTAAGCCCCATTTGACAGGCTGCCTGGAAAACATTTTGTTTTGCTGTCTGTGGGCTTTAATTAAGATGTGTTCAATTTCAGTCCTCTTCAGTCTAGCCCCCACCCCCAACTTGCTGTGTCACAGACCGGCGATCAGACACTTTTAGATGGTCCAGCCCATGACTTTGACCTTCTGCACAGTCCAGCGTTCCCTGGGGAACCGTTCAACTCATGAGGTCTGATTTCACACTTCCAGGATGCCTCAGCTCTCTTAACAATGACAGGGAGACAAAGCCCTTTAGAGCGGGCCGCATGGGGACTTGTTTAAATTGGAAACCAGAGAGGAGTCAAGGAACAAGGTTAGGGGCTACAGAATAGTGCTTTTAATAAAGAGCTCACAGCTCTGGCTCAGCTCAAAGAGGTCTACCTCTGTACAATTAATTGAGCCATTTATCTGGAGCATCTTAGGCCTCTACTTTCTCACAGAATTGCGTGGTAAATATCAGCTAAGAAGCAAATGAGATATGCATGAAATGAATTTTAACACTTTGATTACTGTGCCTCCAGTCTTCATTAAAAGTAAATTTATTTGTATTTCTGACCTCATTATCAGTAGGCTGCCTGCATTTTTATTGGTTCCTGTGATTTCCAGCTTGAGTGTGTCATGAAGGTATATTTTATACAGAGATTGGGATTTATTATTCTTGGTATTTTCCCTGAACATTATGGGTCTATTCAGAGAAAGAAAATGAAAAGGCAGCTGTACAGAAAAAGGCAAGTCTGCTCTTGGAAAGTTTGATATAAAGTTGGAGAAATACCAAGCACATACACATAACATAGACAAGATATTGTACTTTAAAAAAAATAACTTTTTGTGTATTCCTCTAGCAAATTGCATAAGATATATGCAATTGTTACTTCAAGTGGCCTGCAGAATACAATTGCTCTATTGAAAGTAGTGGCTAAGTGCTTCTCTTACAGGATTGTAGCAGATTGAATTTTTAATAACATAAGGCTTCAATTGTCATTACCATATTTAATAATATTGATGATGTCTGATAGATCTAGTCTTACATTTTATGATCGTTATTTAAAACCTGAAGAGAAAATATATAGCCTTTACATTCTACATAGTTCCACTAAATGGACTATGTGAAAAATAGCATGAGTCCTCATATTTGTGAATTGTCAAGGATTAAAAAAAAAAACAAATAAAAGAGAGATATGTGCAGATATTCTTAATTTTTAAACTTTTATTATCTTAGTATTTTAAAATTATATTGCTTGAAACAAAAATCCTGTTAATACAAAATATATGGAAAATTTCCCAAGCAAAAAATATGCTTTATTTCCATTATATAAGCCAATGTTTTCCTCATTCACTTTTTAATAATTATACTGTAGAAGATTTTTAAATAGTCTATACACTCTGAGAAGACATTTTATCCCATTAATAATGCATCAAAAATATCTAACACCTGACATTCTTATCATAATATACCTCATTTAGAGAACAATATTATATATAGATACATGCATGATACATGTATTAATACTTTATAAATCCCTTTGTTAAGAATGAGACTAAACCAAAAATAACAAAGAGCAAACTCATTGCTCTTCTTTTATGTCACTATAACTTACTTACATAGAAGTAAAAGTTTCCTTCTTTTAGTAATTGCATTTTTAAAAGCTAATCATATTCTAGTTATAGAAATGCAAAAGTAATCTTCTAAACCAAATGGTTGATATCAAATATTTGTGAAAATGAGAATGAAAATTATAATTTAACACAAGGGACAGTGAGGTCTGAGTCTGAATCAGTGTTTTAAAGGGAATTACAGAAATCATGTGTCATTCATATGCAGGTCACATGGTTAGAAGATACTGCTCTGGAAGAATAGGTGGGATGACAAAAGAGATTAATAATTGGGTTTGATATGCTCTAGAGGTGAAGGACTATGGGCTGAGAAAGTGGTGGTCCTACTATCAATGGGAAATGAAGGAAAGAGAAACACTATAAAATAATTAATCGGGTTCTGTGGAACTAAGATTACAAAATGATCCGTTGAGTAAAGAAATAGAGAATTGCTGATTTGGCTTGGAGGAGCTTGTTCCAGGATTTAGCTCAGTGCTTAGAGAAATACTTTGATATGCTACAATCATTTTTTAAAACTATTATTTTGTTTCACTATATTGCAATATAGTTGTGTAAAGAAGCAACATATTTCCTGGAACACTGGATCAGGGAAATGCTGCAAACAGAGATCTGAATTTAAATGGGATAAAAAAAAAAAAAAAAAAAAAAAAAAAGCTTACTACAGGGATATGTAACAGTATAGTTAGAATAATAAATGACTGAACAGTTAAGTCCAAAGAATGAGTAAAGGGTTGATGTCAGTGGAGATGCTGAATAGAGGGATACAGGACTCTGTCCTTGGTATAAATTGTTTACTTTATTTATTAATGGCTTGTGGAGATAATTGACTTCTTTCTTATGAAATGTATTAGGAGGGCTAGTAAATTCTTTTATCCGAGACTAAGATATATTATGTTATATATAGTACTTTACATATATATATATATACTGTAACATATTATACATAATATATTAACTATATATCAACAACTATATAATATGTAAATAATAAATATTACAGATAGATATGATATATTACAGATAAATATTATAGATCTATATACATAGATATATATTACTTCAGACTAAATAAGCTTCATTCAATAAGACAAATGTTATAAAGTATAAATCTCAAGACTTACATGGGTAAAAAACAAGATGTCTTGCTTTAACAGTAGAAAATACAAGAGAAGGCTTTAGGTTTTGAGTTGAGTTTAAGGTTTATGAGAGTGAATTATATATACATCAATTTGTTACACTGCATAAAAATAAAATGTTTAGAATGATTATTTATTTTAGACTTGTAGGATAATACTGCAGGGGTAGGAATCAGTTGTGAAAACTGCCCTTTAAAGAAAGATTAACCAAAATATATTTTCAACTGGGATGTCTATCTACTGTTTTAGAATCAAGTCAATTGAGAATACCTTGAGTATAATGATAATAATAACAATAATAATGGCAATTAAGATTTATTGAGCCCCTGTCACATGACAGATACAACCCTGAGCTTGGTATAAGGATAACCACAACTAATCTCACAACAACGTGAATAGATACCATCCCCACTTTATACATTGGAAAACATGAGGTATAAAGTAAATAACTTATCCAGTCAATACCCAAGCATACACACACACATACATACACACACACACACCCCAACACATCAACACATCAACTCATAAAATGCAGAGCAGGCATGCTGATCCAGATCCTTCCTCTAAAGTTCCCAACTACCTTGTGTTGCAGAAAGAAAATATTAGGGGAATAAAATTTCTTGCCAATTATCCAAAGATCTATCATGAGAGAGGGTAATTATAGGAGTTGGCAATGGAAGTAATGGCCAAGGTTTGGATCCAAATTCTAGAAAATTTAACCAGAAGGAGATATACTGTATCCCTAGCTGCAAGGGAAATGTCACTTTGGGCTTGATGGCCTCAATAGTTCAGGAAGAGACCTAGAAGGTAGTTAGAAGGGGTACTCAAAGCCATCCACAATACCCAGCACAGAGGGGCAGGTAACAAACACTGATCACACACAGTCTGACAGGTGCCACTCCCTCACTTTACACCCATCATTGTATTTAGATTTTAAAATTACTACATAAGGGAAAATCAAAGAATAAACAAAAGTCATGGATACATAATTTTATGTTCAAAAAAAAGAAAACCTTTCCAAAATTTAAAATTGCCAAAAAATAAATCAGGGTATCTCCTCCTCCATGGATGAGATGAGTTCTCCACCACTGGAACTGTTGAAGCAGAGCTTCATTCACTGACCACCTGGTTGAGGTGGGGAGTCAAGTCCTTGAAGGACTTTTCAAACTGACCTTTAGGCCTCCCCACAAGTTTTCAGGTTCTGAGATGCTGCACTAGGTGCCAAGATGAGCAAAAGATTCCTGAGAGAGATATTTTGTAGAAGAGAAATTAAAAGACAAAGACATCATTCCGAAGGCAGAGACTTGACAGATAACGATTTTCAATTGCATTGCCTTTGATTAGTTAGTGTGTATATATATATATATATATATATATATATATATATATATATATATATAATATATCTTTAAAACCTAATAATACCTAATTCCTAATTTTTTAAGTCTAAAGGATTTTGTTTTATTGCAAAAGATATCTGCAGTTAATTAATCTACTTATAGGAGAGTTAATTTGTAGCCTCAAGTTTTTCTGTAGGAGAGTCTAATTAAATACTATAGGTCCTAAAGTTTCTAGGAAGACTTGCAAAAACAAGGGAGCTTATACTCTGTTTTTATAATCATTTTAAACCAAACAACTATTTTTTTGTCTAAGCTTACAACAAATCTCTTGCATATAATTTTTGGTTTAAAATGAATTGAAAATGAAGACTTTTTATGTTTTTACCATAATTTACCTAAGCTCTTATGAGCTTAGGGATAGTTTTCTCATGGCTTTTTCTTATTTTATAGATCCTTTAGTCTTCCTCTTCTCTCTTTTCTATTTTCTCATCAGTCTCATTTTATTTTCCCATTTTTCTGTCATAAATTTCAAGTTTCCCAGCATATATCAAGATGGCTAAATTCTAGGGCTCAAGAATGAATCTAGTTACACAGAATTCTGTAAATACTATTTTGCATCTAGTTCTAGATTCCAAATGATATAACCTCATATTTACATTGAGCTTTATCTGATTTTATTGCTCTTAGTGTTTGTTCAGAGGTCTAGAAACCTCTGGGAATTCCCCTAGGCATTTTTTGTAAAGTCAAAATCAAAATATTATTTGCATTTTTCACTTTCATGAGTGTACAATGAAGTTTTTGAAAGGCTACCTAATGTTTGATCACTCCCATGTTACCATAACATCAACTTATTATTGTAATTTTTAGTGAATTAACAAGTTTTAAATGTGTTATAGTTTCTAAAATGATAAATTTTAATAGATATTATCACACATAAATAAAACCCTTTGATATCTTCAGTAATTTGTATGCATTCCTAAGACCAAATATGTAAGCACTTGCTGTCAGGCAATGATGTTTACCTGGGAAGCAGACAGTGTTGCCCCTTGGGTGTTTAAGAGATTTCTGAGAGAATTTTATTTGCCATAATAATTGGAGAGCACCAGTGGTATTTGGTATCTGAGGGTTGGGGACACAGAATGCCTTTAAAAGCATCAGATAGGACTGGGGGTATAGGTCAGTGGTAGAGCACTTGCCTAGCATGTATGAGGCACTGGGTTCCATCCTCAGCACCACATAAACAGAAAGAAAGGAAGAAAGAGAGAGACAGAGACAGAGAGAGAGAAAGGATGAGGAGGAAAGAAGGGAGGGAGGAAGGAAGGGAGGAAGGAAACAAGAAAGGAAGAAAATAATTATGTCCATCTACAGCCAAAAACATTTTTTATAAAAAAGCATCAGTCTTACATAATGAAAATTGCCCCATGACTTGCATCTATTAATATATATATATATTATTTAATTTTTTAATGTGTTTCATAATTATCTAGATTGCCTCCTGAAATACATATTGTTTAATCAGTCCTCAGGAATAGCTGCCATTCAGGGTTTGCACAGTTGGCAATCCAGGTACTTCATGGTCTGGTTCCATCACTTCTCTGATATCTTCTACCAATCTTCCATTGCTCACTGTGCCCCAGTATCCAAGGCCCTGAGCACACCAGCTTTTGGTCTAGTTTGTTTCCTCTTTCTGGATGACTTTTCTGCAGATATTCACTTGGCTACTACTTCACCTCCTTCAGTCTTTTGCCCAGTTCTTATCTTCTCAATCAAGCCTACTCCAACCACCCAATTAAATCTATATTCTGACCCTTCCCTATACCCTTCAAACTTCTTATCCAACTCTTTGTTTCTTTGCCATTAACATGCATTGCTCTCTAGCATATAATACAGTCTACTTATTATGTTCAGTTTTTATTCTCCACCTCTCCTCCCCTCTAAAGTAAATTCTAAGAAACCAAAGGCCTTTCTCTTTTTTGTTCATAGGGCCTAGCACATAATAGACACTCACTAAATATTTGTTAACAAATCAATGTATGATTTTATTATAAACAACTTTCTATTTAGTCTTACTTTATAATAGAATTCAGGCATTATATTAAATTTTAAAATCATATATGGGTCAGTTTTACTTGTTTCAGAATAAGAAAGAAGACATTACAAAATTTTCAATATGAAAAAACAATGTAGTAGAGCTGTGACTTTAGGGTGTCAATTTTCTTGCCGCAATGAAACCTGCTTTATGACTTAGTGAGAAAAAAATAAGCCCTATTATTTTTACTTTTGTTATTACTAAGTCCCAGAATCAGACCCAATAGAGATGTAGTGAAGTGTGTTGGTTAATGGTTAATGTGATTCCACTCATCGGATGTTTAAAATATGTTTAGGGCAGTCAATGAAAAAGACTAAGGTCAAAGTTCCATCTCCAGTGGTAAGAGGAGGACTGGAAGATGTCTTCAACACACACTGCTTTTTATTCCAATGGACCCTATGGGATTCCCTCAACTCTAACATTGTTATATGTCATGATTGAAATTCCAGTTTGCAGAAAGGACAGATGGCAACCTCAATTATAATTTTATAAAGAGATTAAAATAGACTCACTTCAAACTGTGGAAACCAAAGAAGTTAAACCAAAGAGCTTAATTTGTGCAAGGTAGGCCCAAAATAAAAGGCCCTGTGGGCACAAATTACTTTCCACACCACTGAAAGCCTCTCTGTGTACAGAGACACAGCAACAAAGAGGTGATCATTGAGTCCCTTCCCACACCCCCCCCATTATTTTATAGCACATCACATCCAGCAAATGGCACCATTTATCAGCAGCAAAATGACCCAGTAAAGTCCACCACTGATAGATCAAGACTAACTCTCTATTCTGGGAGCAAGAATATAACTCAGTATTCTTTGAGTGACTTTAATGTCCAAACCAGTAGTTTGAACAACCTGAAGTCGTCCACTTGCCATAAAACAGGTAGCAAGTGAGTAGAGGCAGTCAGACTTTTCCACAGTCCTTTATCAGTGTGTCAGTGTTGTGACCTCAAAGAACAAGGGCCAAGAGTGAGTGAGAAGTAGCGAGTCAGTGCACCCTGTTTAATCCTCAGTGCTGTTTTGAAGGTTGCCAGAACAGATACCCACTAGAGTCAACTCTGATGTTTGTTTTTATTCTTGTAGGAATGCTTTTTCATCAAAAGCCTTCTTATGCTTTAAAATCTATTATAGAGTCAGCTTTTTGATATAGGTTGAGATTTTCTTTTTTTTCTTACTAGTAATCCATAGGAAAAAACTAGCCTCTAGTTTTTAACTAGATTATGAAAATACCTCAATACTAACAAAAATTTTAAATATTTTATAGTGATTATGTTACGCATATCTAGGGTTTTTATTATAGAGAATTTATCAAAGAGATAAATGAATAGATTTCAACTAAATATTCCTGGTGATAAAACATTAAAGTCCACTTTTTATGTGGTTGTCCTTCTTTTCTAAAAATGCCAGTGATAGAGATGTACATTCACCATGGATCACAGGGTCACATCCTCTGGGACAGTCTCTACTTCCTTTTCCCTTTCCCATCCTGGAGTTACAGTTGACATGCTTCTTTCTCATTGCTCCCTTTGCACTCTTCACTTACCTTTATTATAGCACTTACAACCCTGCATTATAATTGTGTATTTACATGTCTATCATGCCTACTAAATTGTACAGTGCCTTAAGAGATTGCCTATGTCTTACTCATACTTGTAGTTCTAGGCAATCTGAACAGACAATAAATAATGAATGCATCAAAAGACACTCATATTTCTCTCTAGAAAATCATCAATGTTGAAAATTGCCATTTTCTCGAGGAAGGCTAAGACTCTCTTCTAGCTGTCATGATGGTTAAAGCAAACAACTCCACAGCTTCCATCATCCAGCACTGCTGAAGTTTTCATCTTCCATCCAAACCAAATCCTCCAGTTTCTTGCATTGCTAGAAGAGGGTTAGGTGCTTTATAGCCAAGGGGTAGGGATTAAGAGAGCCTGTTGGCACCCATATATCTACTGTAGCATTACAACAAAAATGAGAGAAAGATAAGACATTATATTATGTACTATGTTCTCAAACATTTAGGCTCTTTAAATAGCCAAAAATTATCAGAAACAAAATACACTTCAACTTTGGATGTTGCCTTCATTTCTAGAACTTTTGACCATGATTTTGAACAAAAACATTTCAGAGCACTGTTTTGTATCATTCCCTGGATCTTTGAAGAATGAGTACACTTTAGGGACATCAACATTGCATCCCATAGTCAATCCTATAACTCAGTACTCTCAGCAAGCAGAGCAGTATAACAGAGTCTAAATGGAATGATAAAAAGATAAAAGTATAAAAGGAAGGAATAATTAAGAGATAATTAATAGTTAGGTCCATCACTGGCATTTCTCTATAAATTGTTTTTTTTTTTTTTTAAGTGGCAGATAATCAAGCCTGCAAAATTTAGAAACTGAAAAGCTAGTCATTTAGAACATTATTTAGCAAGCCAGATAAGCACACTAACTATGTGTAGCCACTTCTTTAAAATAAAACTAAAGTGTATGTTTTTTAGTGGTAAGTTTACAGAATCTAATATTGTGTATTTGCAATTATTTTGGTTGACATTGCTGTTAATTTTTAATTGTCCTTCATCACACAGTGGAAGGATATTCTCTAAATTAGTGAAAAGCAACAGTATGTAAACACTTGATGTTGGCATCCATTACTTACACTGCAAAAAAGATAACTTTTTAGAAGGAAAAGATGAATACAAATGAAACATAAATTCCTGCTCTCTTTACCTAAATTTTCCTCTTTGTCAGATTCTAGAATTATCCAGTCTGGGCATCTTGTTGAATGCTTTTAATCCTTGAAAACAAAGAGGGAGAAGAAAGATAGAAAAGAAAAAGAACTGGCTTGGCTAAGCTCAATGAATTGTTTTCCATCTTTAGGGTATTTTAGATTGTTCAATATTGACATCTGCAAATCCTGTTGACACTATCTTCAAAATATATCCAGAATCTACCGCTAGATTATCTCAATAGACTTCTGACTTTCTCCCTACCTCCTCCTGTGCCCTGCTATTACCTTATTCTCAAATAACAGCCATCCGATCATATCAATCCTCAACTCAGACCCCACCAACAGCTTCCTCTCTCAGTTGGAGTGAAAGTCAGGTCCTTTCAAAGGCTTGCCACTCTCCTCCTACCTCTCTGTCATCTACCCACCACCTCATCCATTCCTCCAATCACACTGACTCCTGGATATTCCTGGAAATACCAGGGATAGCCACTTCTCTGGCCTTTCCAAAATCTGTTCCTCTGGCTAACCCGACTCACTCTTTCACCTCCTTCATTTTCTTGCCTAAAACTCACTTTCTCAGAGAGACCTTTCCTGTGGCCCTTTTGAAAAATTTATGTCCAAACCAGCACTCCCCATCACCTTTCATCATTATTTTTCTCCATAGTATTTATCACCTAAAAACACTAAAATTAGTCATTGCCTTTTTCTTCAATGTAAACTCCATGGGATAGGCATTCTAAAAAATTGTTTTATATACTGCTGAAGCTCTGGAATACTGTCTGGTACATGGTAAGCAGTAAATATTAGTGGTTAAATACATGAATCTAGAGTCAAAATGAAATGGCTTTTCCTATGTATGTGGCCTACTAACTACCATGGAATGATGGTTAATTAGGAAGATCTTGCCTAGAACTTTACACTTAAATATATTTCAAAACCTGTTTGAGCCTGCCTTTTCATGCTTGTATCACAATTTTATGGAATGATGTGCCAAATAAAACAGGATTCAATATTTTTTAATGAAGAAAAAAATATATTTTTTAACACTATCTTCCATATCTATGAGCTGGAAGTAAGGGTGGTATAGGTAGGTAAAGGCAAGAAGAGTGAAGGAGTTGGGGGGTGGGGAGATAATACAGATGCTAAGCCAGAAGTGAAATCTTCACCAGACCTTGAAGACTTTCAGTTCCCTGTTCTTTACTGAAAATTATTCCCAAGACTCCAAATTGAGAATACTACCAAAAATGTTAAATTATGCAATTATCCCAGGGTATATGAGGCCACTGTTATACACACATATTGAATCTTTTTTTAAAATATAAAATTAATAAATTAAAAGTGAGTCAAAGTTTGTACAGTTCATTTTAAGAACTACACTTTGAAAAGTAAATAACACTGCTTTATGGGAATACATACGTAGCTTATTTGTCACTGGTAGCTAATACATTCCTTCCCATTAAAATTTAATTGAAAATCTTCAATGATATTTAAGCTTTCACACAAATGTAAACTACTCTGAGTACAATTCACAATGCATTTAAAACAATTATTCTTTATCATTAAAGTTAATAATATGCACATTAACCTCTTATGTAGTCTAAATCAATATTGTAGTTTAAAAGATATGACCTCTGGACAGGTTTGTCTAAATATTGATTTCATTGTCATTTGTATAAGGTATCAAACAAATTACATGCTACACTAATATCATTAATGCTGCCCCCATAGAGCCTCTGACTTTATGGGTTCTTATAACATGGGACATGACATTACAAAAATATTGAGAACATCACAAAACATAATTGCAGAAAGGATGAGATTTGACTGGCAGAGCAAAGTTGCTGTAAATAGATGATAGATAGAATCCTTTACTTTCAGCAAACAGAAAAAATACTGCTTTTAACATGCAGATTGGTTGTTGATGTTAAGTTTCAAATGGCAGGATTTTTTTCTGCCTCCGAGGTTCTAATTTACTTCTTATGATTCCATAGATATCTCAGGAGAAAGTAACTCAGCCTTAGATTAAAATGTTGTAATTCTGCAATAATAGCAGTTTTCTCAAAATAAACTTGTTTAGAAATTCCTGTTACAAGTTACTAGTCAATCAGATGAGTTGAAAAATATATGCATAAGATTAAAGGAGCTGAACATTTCAAATGGTCTTTACAGAATTAAATAAAAAACTGATTTAGGGATGGACATGTATCACATTCTCTCTCGTTATAGTATTATTTTTGTAAAACAAATGCAAATTGAAATTTCAGCTATATAATTTGGTCTTTTTCACTTTTCCAGGTTCTAAATTGCTGTGAATCATTATGATTGCTACATCATCTAGTATATCTAACTACATCATCTAGTATATCTAACTCTATTTTGATGGGTTGTTTTATTTTTAAATTTTTACTTGACTTTTTGTTTACTATAAAACTTTTGGAAAAGAAACATGGTCATGATCATGACATTGTAAATGATGGGTACTATTTATACTAAAAATGTTCACCCCAAATCTCTTGTAGGTAAAAGTGACCCATTTTGTGTAGTAGAACTGAACAATGATAGGCTGCTAAACACATACCGTCTACAAAAATCTCAATCCTGAGTGGAACAAAGTCTTCACATTGTAAGTAGCCATTACCCTGAGCTCATTTCAGAACTGTATGAAATATACTTTGGTGTGTGTGTGTGTGTGTGTGTGTGTATTATTTGCTAATTTACAACTCAATGTATTTGACCTGCCTTTGCTAACAACTGGGAATTTCATAACTACCTTCCTGAGAATTGAGACCTGGGGAAAGGAGTATGCCATTTTTTGTTTTGTTCGGTTTTCACAGACATCTTTTAAACTGAGTTCTTTTATGACTGTGTTTTTAATATGACTTCACTAAGGGTTTTGCTCCCATCAACAGAATCGCCATACTGCTTCTTCCTTTTATACTTTCTATTGAAATTCTTCCCAATCACATTGACACCAAGGAGGACAAAGCTCTATTTGTTCCATTGCTGAAATCAGCAAACAATCTGGTCACGAATTGCGGCAGATGCTTTAGTTTTGGTTTGTTTCATTTTAGCACAATAAGAATATTAAGTATTGTCCTAGATACCAAAACACCCTTTGAGTTAATTTTCCTTTTGTTTTAAAAAGTTTGGAAATCTTTTCAATCATGCACTGTAAAAGCTGCCGATGTTACATTATAGTATTTCCTAAGTTTTTTTTTTTTTTTTTTTTAAATTGGGCCTTAGAAATGAACTCTAAACAAAAGAAAACTCTCCAAACAGAAGTACTACATAAAGTTTTCTAACACAGTTTTATTTTGTACATGAAAAACTGCTAAATTCTTCATTAATTCCTTATAATGCCTCTCCTTAAGAGCCCATAACTAATCAGCTTTAATTATCTGACCAATTTATTTTTAAGGAATTCCACATTTTTATAAAAGATGAAAGCCTAGTCAGGAGACTTGCACTGCTAAGAAGGTTGTGGAGAGTGTTTTTCTCTGGAATGCATAATTAAATGAATAGGTTTGATTATTATCAAAGCCATTAATTGATTGTGCCTTGATAAAGCCTTTTCTCACATGTGGTTGCAGTTTTTCAGTAATGAATATATTCTTTTTTTCCCCTCTTAATTCATGTTTTCTAGGTAAACAGTTTGGTCAAAGAATAAATGCTATCAACAATTTGCACTTATTTTTCCAGAAACAAGAATATGAAGAACTCACACAGTTGTTTGTTAACATATGTTGTCTTTAGAACATAATGGAACATCACTTAATTTCTAAATTCCAGGGTGGTACAATTGTTATAAATGTTACATTTTCACCATTCTGCTTTCTGTGTTTGTTCTTTTTTTTTTTTTCACTAAGAGCCTAGCAGAAACTGAGTCAATGTTTTGGTGAGAACTGTAAACAAAAAAGACATGTTCTATTATTATAACAAATAATAGTTATAAAAAAAATAAACGGTGACTCTTGCTGATATCAAACCTTATGGTGTTTTATGTGGGGGTTTTGGGAAAATATGATTTATTGTTAAAATGAAAAGATAGAAAAACCTAAAAAACAGCAGGGTCACTTATTGATTGTTTTTTCATTAAATTTATTCTGTGCTCATGCAGATGGGAAATTATATTTCATTTTTAAAAATTATAACATCAAATTACATAGGCCTTCAAAGTTTTAGATAATAGAACCATCACTGTAGTCAACTAGGGTGCACTATGGGAAATTCTGTCAGATACCAAGCTACCCTGTATGTGTATATGTAAATAAACACATAAAAATACACACATATAAAATCACATGGAGCTATCTGAATTTTCAAAACCATTTTAGTTCTTGTTTCCCACTAATGAAATCTTTTTATTTTTTACATATATTTATTATGCAGCAACATTAAAGATATTCATTCAGTTCTTGAAGTGACAGTTTATGATGAAGATCGGGATCGAAGTGCTGACTTTCTGGGCAAAGTTGCTATACCATTGCTGTCTGTAAGTTTTATTCACCTGACACACTGTTCAGTGTTGCTTTTGCTCAAGGAAAAAAAAAAAAAAAAAAAAAAAAACCCTCAGCTCTATGTCTGTCATTTCTCAACCAAGGTCTGTAATAAGAACACTAAAAATTTTAACATACTCAATTCACGGCCATGTTGAATCCCATGATAGTTAATTTTTCCTGACAGACTTGATCCTGGTAATGAACAGGTACTTGTCAGAATTGCCACAGTTGTTTTGGGTTCTCTGTCAGTTTCAGCAGCTGGGGGTCAAAGGTCACTGAGGGAGTGTATTCAGTGGAGACCGCGAGACAGACGGCTGTCATGTCCTTTTCCCGCAGATTCAAAATGGTGAACAGAAAGCCTACGTCTTGAAAAACAAGCAGCTGACAGGGCCAACAAAGGGGGTCATCTATCTTGAAATAGATGTGAT
Source organism: Tamias sibiricus (assembly GCA_025594165.1). Lineage (NCBI taxonomy): Eukaryota > Metazoa > Chordata > Mammalia > Rodentia > Sciuridae > Tamias > Tamias sibiricus. Next base: position 90,397,911 of record CM046662.1, read on the forward strand.
TTTTAATGCTGTAAGTCTTAACTTTGGCTTTTTTGTACTGCTAAAGAGTTCAGTTTCATGAAAGCTTTTGTTCCTGATTTGTAGAGAATTTCTGTCATTCCTCATTTTCTCTAAACCTTGATGTATCCTGGAGAATACGCTTCTGCCACTGCCTGGCACACCCACACTTTCTGTTATAGTTGGCGACTGCTGCTGCGGTTGTGCTCTGGCCGCTGCCTGCCTGCCTAAGAAAAGGAAGTGTATGCATGTGCAACTGTATACATTTATATTTTATGAGCACAGCAGCCAGGACTTTGAAACTTGAAAAATTATTGAAAATTGAACTGCGTGAAAAACTTGTAAACATTCGTAATATATTAATCCATAACAGACACATATGTTGATGTATAGGTGAAAGCCAGCTTACGAACATTAATACCCAAAGAACAGAAGTACATTGAAGAGGAAAACAGACTCTCTAAACAGGTAAAAAGCAGGGAAAGATTAATCCCTCTGGGAAGACCTGATTATATCTGTAAAACATCTAAGTAAATTCAAATAAATTTTGGAGGTATGGAGGGGGGAAGATGATGGAATTTTTGATCATCTACTTATTGAAAATGGCTCTTTCTTTTCTTTCTTTCTCTCTCTTCCTTCCTTTCTTTAAAAGATCAAACAAGGACAATACCAAACTAATACATTGGATGGGGGTGGTCAGAAAGAACAAGGGATACTATAGGTGCTGCATATAATGGATATGTAGTCATGCTTTAGCAAAAGAATGATCTTTTCAAACATAAAATACAATTTGATTGCTATGGAGTGTGCAAATGAGAATGCCAAAAGCTGAGGTTCAAATACGTGTGCAGACCACCCACAGGTATGATGCAGGTGTGTGTAAAGTGAGCCGAATAAAGCTCTTCCCTCTAATCCAGCAAGAGGGCTCCATCTTTTAAGAGGAACCCTCCTGTTAATTAGATTTTAACTACGATCTTTCAGAAGTGAACTTTCATTGCCATTTTTAGCTAAGAAAATAGAAATTCAGGAAATCAAATTTTTCTATCATGAAAGACTTTTAAATTAAGCTTGATACCTTTCAATTATAATTTTAAATTTGGTTTGATATAAAGTTTTTAAAAAGTGTTAAACAACCCCTTTTACAAAATGCTATACCTAATAACAGAGCAAAAATAAAGTGTATTAATTATGGCTCTAAAGTTTACTGACCTTATTAGTACCCTGAAATATTTGATAATTTTCCATGCCATTAGAAACCTAAAATCATTTTATTTTTAATCTAAGAAATCTACCCAAAACAATGAGAACTTTGGATGTTTAACTATAGTGTATGTGCTACAAATGCAATATCTGTCTAAATAGGAATACAGATTACATTTCTCTACATAGATAAAAATAATAAAAGATGTTCTTAAAGGAAGGTGAAACAAATAGGGAGACTCTTCATTTTGCCTGAATGGAATTGCAGTTTTAGCATCTTGTTAAAAATTGTTATGCACATACTTGCATCTGTATTTACACATATATACTTATAGCTGTATAGTCTCAATGAACTTTACATAGTTACTTCTTAAAAACACCAGACCAGTACTGAAGTATATTTGGAGTGCCAAAATATTAACTTGCAGACATATGATTATTCTAACTATTAAGATACCTGTATGTAATTGTTTGAACCATTATATAGCATGTTCCCTATTTTTTCACTGTTTAAGTCATGCTATAGTTTTAAATTTAAATTATATCAACTCTTGTATACTATTCAAATGAAAGATTTAGTGGCGTACTTAATTACTATAATTTTTTTCCTGAACTCCAAAATTTTGAAAAATAAGAAATGAGAAAATATAGGTTACATTTAATGTAGGAGAGAGATTCCTTTGTAGAGAACATGTTAGTAAAAAGGAAGAAATTTTATTTAAAAGGTAAAATTATTTTGTTTTCTATAATAAGCAATACTTGACAGGTTTTTCTCTAAGACTAAATAAAAACATTCCTAAGTATTCAATTCACTTTGAAATATGTTGAATTTAAGACATTTAATGAATCTTAAAACCTCAATAAGATTTAAGAGTTTAAAATTAATAGTTATTCACTAAATAGCAATTTTTAAATCTGTTAGAATTTTTTTTTCATGTGAAAAAAGAAGTACAACATACATGATAGCATTTTTTTTTAAATATATTTAGCTAAGAAGTTGCTCTTACAGGTCAGTTCTTTCCATTTTCTCCAGAAATACTTCTTTCTCTTTAACTTGTGAGCCAAATTGCTTGCTATGTTCTTATGGTTTTATTAACTTCTTGAATTATTTTTAAGTCATAATAAACTTGAAGAATTTTGCAGTATATTTGATCAGTTTTTCATCTTGCAAATTCTAACAATTTTTTCATTTTCCTTACAGCTGCTACTAAGAAACTTTATCAGAACTAAACGCTGTGTCATGGTGCTGGTGAATGCTGCATACTACGTTAATAGTTGCTTTGACTGGGATTCACCCCCAAGGAGTCTTGCTGCTTTTGTGGTATGATCATTCTGTATTACTTACATTGTTATTCATTAAATTCAGTAATCATAGCTGCATGTTTCTGTGGCTATAGTAACAGTTATGTTGATGTGGCCATTTTAAAACTCCTATTTTAAGACTTGACTGGACAGATTTGCCGTGGGCAGGAACCTGATGGATTGTTCAAGGTCTGAGTCCAAGAATACACCCCCCACCCCAGATTTCCGGAACGCAAGACATCTCAGCCAATGTATAATTTTCTCTGTGACAGTTAAAAAGTAAAATTTTGCATGTTGCATAATTCCAAATCCCAATAGGAGAGCCAAGAAAAGTCCTCAGTGTGAAAATAATAATAGTAATAATCTTGACCATCCCCAATTTGATTTTATTCATTCTATAGTCTTTTCCCCCAAATATGAATATCATTGGCAGTAGAATGGTAGTGTGTAATGCTTTAATATGTGAATCAATTGGAAGTGGATGTGACCTATTTAAGAGTATTTTATTACTTCTGAGATTTCCAGTTTTTAAAAAGTCACAAGTGAGAATTTGATCGATCCATAGTCCTCTAACAATGTTCATCTTGTAGCCTTTTTGCGTATTTAAAAAGTGCTGATGAGACCAACTGGCAAAGCCAGAAAATCCAAAAAGATAATTTCCTCTGTGTTTTAGCTGGGATTTTCTGCTCTCACATTATTTTTGCTTATTCAGAGTTTCAGTTTGAAGTTTAAGTGGAGTCTGTCTTTTGAAATCCTTTATTTTATTTTCATGTTTGTTAGAATATAAGTACCTTATGTTTCCTTATAGTTGCCAGTTTTGCAAAATACGACTTTATTATGAGGGCTTACAAGAAGAGCCTTAATTATAGTAACAAATCAACATTTTAGTATTACCATTCAAATGAATGTATGCACATCTGTTTAGTACTTTGAGCTCTGTCCTCCTCTCAGGCCTTGTATGGGACTTTCATTAATGTCTGAGCACATGAACAAAGAGTGTGTATGTCCCTTTGTGTTGTAAGTTACCAGAAAGTTAGGCAGCCTGCTTCCCATAGACATGTTGTTGTCTCCTTAAAGAAAGTGACTGTCATCATCATTAAGTTTTAGGGGGGGGGGGAATCTCCCTCTCTCAATACTCTTTTAGTAGTCCTCTCACATAATAAACATATTGGGGTACTGTTGAACAAACTCTATTCTGATTTTTCACTAGCATTGAGGAGGCACTTTGATGTTAATGAGAAAAAATGATACTGAGTTTCTATGTATATTTTATATCATTACTTCCAGGTTCTATGAGGCCTTATAACAGCAATAAAATTCTACTGGAAAGGTCATGCTGCCATTTTTGATTCACTCCTTCCAAAGTCATTCTCCACAGCTGTTTGTGAAATTTGAACACAGAAAAGTGTATATAATTATATCATTTGTTCAGAAACGTTCATTTTGAAGTCTTGAGCATTGCTCTGTGCTATGTAAGTCTTCATAAAATTGCAGCTTCTGGAGGACACTCATGTAAAATATATTCAAGATGGCAGCCCTTTTTCACTTTTTTTTCTGATTCTGAAAAAAAGTTCAGACACTGGAATTCTGAGAAATTTAGATACATGTACATAATATGATTTCATTGAAAGGGGCCAAACTTCACTGGGGAAGAAATATAAAATATCTCTCTTAGCTGGTGGTCAGTTTGTAACAGACAGTCTTATGAAACACTAGCTGAATGCAAGAGGCTTGCACAAAAAGCAGCTCAGGCACAATAAATGTAGGAAAAGAGCCTGCAGACACTGAGGGTTAAAAACAAGAGGCTATAAACAACAATGCGAACACACACTAAGAGTATTTTGAGAACAATAATATTAACAGTTTCATTGGAAAAAAGAAGTACTAAATTACATTCTGTTGAATGTGATTTTAAAAAACAATGAATAACAAAACCAAGCTTTATTTATGTAGACTTTAACTGGGAGCTCCATGAGAATGGGAGCCCTGTGTTTTTCATCCTGGTACTCCAGTATCACCTGCAAAATATCTAGCAGTTACTAAGCTCCCAATATAAATGGTTTACTAAATAAATTGACCAATTAATGAACCAATCAATCAAAAATAGTTTTGTTACAAAAATAGTTTTGTTATGTAGAGAAAATTTACTTGCCAGACATATAAGGGTTTGATTAAATAAAGCTACTTATTAAATCATGATAGATGCAGCTTAATACTGTTATATTAACTTTAGTTTCCATTTGAATTTTAAAGTATTCCATAATCCTTAATTAATATCAAGCCCCAGATTGAATTCTGATATTAAAAGATTCTTACATAACAAGAACTAATATTTATTAAGCACTTACTATGTTCCAAGGAACCAATCTTCACATATGAACACATGAAAATGCCTTCATGCATTGATTTAATATTCCCCAAAACCTTATGATATCATTAGGTTCTTAGATACTATTATTTTCCCAGTATACAGAGGCACAGAAAAGTTAATTATCTTGCCCAAGGCCATACAGTAGATTTTATTTCTTCTCTAAAAGAGGCTTTAAAATATATACCTTACAATTTTAATAACATAAAGTTCAAAACTGTTGTAAGATTTGTATTCATCTTATAGATATTAAATGATGTATTTAGAAATGAAATGTCTCAAAGATCTCATTACCTAACTGGAGGCTTTTTAGGCCAGTTTATTGAAAAGAATTGCTTTCCATTAGGAGAAGAGTATGAGCAGCACCCCATTGTTACAAACATATTGTTCCCATCAGGCCCTGTTGATGGATCATGGGTCTATTATTATAATATTGGTTCTTCTTGGCCCAGTTTTTCATAAATGCAGCTGCCTCATGGAGCACATGCATTTGTACCATTATACAACTTGGTTTTAGGCCCAGATCAAACTTTATAAAGCATGTCTTTTTTTCTATTCTGTTTTATTTTCCTTTTTCTAATTTACTCTCCAAAAATAAGTCAAAATAGAAAAACAATCATTTTTGTGTCCCAGTGTCAACAAATGTGGAAAGCTTGAGAAATGCAGACTCCACAGCATTACCTGTACGCTGTGGGGAGGATTCCAAGCCAGCTGATGACAGAAATTTGTCTGGAAGGGGAGGGAAAAGATAAGCGAATATGTTTCTGGGAATGGCCTTCCTTTGAGCACTATGCAGTGGGTTTTAAATGTTGCTATGAATACAGTCTACCTAAGAGCAAACACAGGCGTGTGCGTGTAGGCGCTGCTTGTCTCTGGGAATTATCTATCGTAGATGTGGAAATGCCTCATAAATTGGGCCTAATTTTCATCAGGCTCTTGACCAGACATTTGTGTTCTTGTGGATGTCAGTGAGTGCAAAATGGGAAAAAGAAAAAAGAAAAAGAAAAAGAGTGTACATTCTCTCTTTTCAGTACTGTCATTTCTCACTGTAATGAGCACAAAAATAATTGGACAACTGAGCTATCAGTAAAAGGACACACTTCAGTGTGCGTCAAAGAATTATTTTACAGGACAAACTTTAATCTTTAAATGTGATTGTAGATAATTTGTGGTACCATCTGTCCATTTGGAATTGTTTTAGCCTTTTCTGTCGTTATACAGTAAGTGCCGCTGTGTTTAACATTAACATTTGATATTTTACACATTTAATTTCTGTTCTGCTGTGTGGTCCTTGGGGAATGGAGCGCTAGTGCTACATGAGAGAGACAAAGTATTGATCAGTTAACATTTCAGCTACATTTATGTATGTCGCAAAATTAATGAAAATGCCAGACAAAAATGTCAGAGTGCACAAAAAGGTAGAATTTAAATTTGGTACTTTAATGAAAAGTCTTAAGATGTACATTATCAAAAATGTCCTCTTGCCTTTAAAGTACAATTCCTAACAGAATAACTAAAGAGAGACACATATTTTACTTAGAGGAACAATGAACACGAATTATGAAGAGATGTCAACTCCTCAAAGTACCTTGTGTGCCAAAACGGCATGTTTGAATGCTTAACTGTTAGTCATAAAATACATTTGTTTCTGTTTGTACCTGTAGGGCTACTGACTTCAATCCTCTGTCCAGACCAGCCTAGGAGGCAGGCTTCCTACTGAGATTCTCCCTCTAGGCTTTTCTTGGTGTGTGTGTATGTGTGTGTTTGAGGCGGGGAGTGGGGGGAACCAAGAATTCCCTCTACAGCAATTCATGGAGGCCACTCTGGTTCATTACTTGCTCCTTTCTGGGTCCTTTTCAAATGGCTGGTTTTCTTTTGCTTCCAGAAAATTTGTGCTCACTTTCATTCAATTCCCATTTTAGTAAAGAATCACACTTGGGACAACAGCTATCCTCAGAAAAGCTGGGCCATTATGCAGGAAGAGAGAAAAACCAGGGAAGATGCATGCAAAGAATGACACAAGGCTGCTCTGTGTAACCAAATGACTAAAAAAAAAAAAAAAAAAAAAATGGAGGATGCACCAGCAAAGGAGGAGGAACTGAGCTTGCAGAGGCAAAGGGAATATAATACAGTGATCTGTAGACAATAGGCACTTAGGGATGCTTTATTGTGTACTTCCTGTGTAGAAAGTCTGCTGCTACTAAACAATTTATGGATTTTCCTAAAAGTTATTAAAAACCAAGAGGACATTTTAAGTGGCTTCATGATCAAAGACTAAAAAGGGCTCATTGTTTATAAAGAAACATCAGTATAAAAACAAAGACAATCTACATCACCTGTAAGTCAAGTCTTACTTCATATTACTGAACAGTGGAATGTAGGATGATTATACTGGTCATATAGAAGATCACTTGATGTTTATAACAGAAATTCCTATTTTGAAAATTTAACAGATATCAGTAATACCACCCCAAGAAAATTATGTTTCAAGTCTATGATAATTTTCAAATTATTTTTATAAGAGCCTTTTGTTGCTACAATTACTTTTTAGAGTTAGCAGAAAAATTGGAAATGTTTCAGATATAATTTTTGTTACTTTACACATGATAGAAAATCAGAAGGACCCCTAAAAATCAAAGAAACAAATACTAAAGAAAAATGATCTATAATCGATAGTTCTATTGTACTCATGAATTTTCCTAAAACTATGAATTTTAACTTCCAAGCCCTTTTGCCTACCTTTTAGCATTGATGCCTTCCCCTAACATAAACACTTAACACTAACATTAACACTTTAATAGATATCAACAAAGAGTTTTACTAAACAATAGTTAATTTAATTTATAAAAGCTTTAAACGAATGTAAACCTTTTTTTCACAAATGTGCAAGTAAAGAAAGAAAACACCTGCATAGAATCTCTGATTTAGAAGATCACATATAACCAAAGTTACCTAAAATTACTTTGATAGAGTCAAAAGTGTTGACACATAGAAGTGTCTAGCAGTACCATTTTCAGTAAATTGATTATATGCACAACTCAAATGGACATTCTGGCATATCAAGTTGATACCCAGAATATACATTTTTCCCAAAATTCATCTCAATTCCAGGGAAGAATTGTTTTTAAACAGTGTCCTAAATCACATGACAAGTTATAAATTAGGTTTTCTTAAGCACTACTTTTCACAAATCATTGTTTATAAATTCTTACAATTATACAAAAATCTCCTCTATAAAGACCATAATTTAGAAGTGAGTTGAGTCTTAAGGTTGATCACTCTTAGCTAAAGTCAATTTTGAATCATATGAAATGTAGCTAACCAGATAATAATGGAACAAAACATTTCTCTGATCCTTCCTGAGAAGCGATGCTGTGGTTCAGTTTGCATTCCTACTTACATGAATAATTTTTCTTTTGTCTTTGTATCTGTTAGATATACAATGCAGTATTTCTTCAAATCATCATTTCCTTCTCTTTAAATGATGCTAACACCCTTTTTGGTTTATTTTAATAGATGTCATCAAAGGGGCTTTCTGGTATTTGGAGGGAGATAATCACATAAACCTCTGAGAGTCTGCGACTCTCTGAAAATCTTGTTCATCCTAAATTTTATTTTGTATTGACAATGAGCAGAATTTAATCCCAGTAGCAGATCAAACATGATTTCTCTGATCTCTGCTCTACGTCCTTTGTCCTCTATTTGGGAAGTGGGTGCTAAAATCTGTAGAAGTTTTCTTTTGTGGGTGATTTGAAAATAAAAATTTGAAAATAAAACCAATCACTTTTTCCAAAGTATAAACATCGTTGTGCTGTATTATAATCAAAAATAATCCACAAATATTATAATCATAATCATGTGTGTCAATCAGGTTTTTGTGTTGTGACAAAACACCTGAGGGAAAGAACTTAATGGAGGAAAGATTAATTTTGGCTCACAGTTTCAGAAATGTCAGTCCATAATCACTTGGCTCCATTGTTTCTGGGCCTGTGGTGAGGCAGAACATTATGTTGGGAAGCATATGACAAAGTTACCCACCTTATGGTGACCCAGAAGCAAAGAGAGAGGAGGGGGCCAAGGACAAAATATAACCTTCAAGGATACACTCCAAAGGACCTACATTATCCAACTAGGACCCACCTCCTAAATTTCCACCACCTTCCAATAACCCATTCGATTATGAACCCATAAATGTTTAATACATTGATGAGGTTAGAGCCCTCACAATACCATTATCTTCCAAAGGCCCCACCTCGGAACACTCCTGCCTTGGAGACTGAGCCTTCAACATATGATCTTTTAGGGGACATTTCAGATCCAAACCATAACATTATGATGCCATATTGAATCCAAGAATTTGCCTTCTCATGAACCTTACTGGTACATGCAATGAAGGTTAAAGTGGTGGAGTACACAAAGCCTTAGTGTAGTCTTTTTCTGTTTGTATGGGTGTTGCCCTTAAACTACCTCTTGGCATTACTTATCAGGTAGTTGCAATCCCCAAACCTTCATAAGATGCTATAAATAAGTTGTGTTGTTCATATTTTACAACTGAGTTTGCTAAGGATTAAAAATCATAAAATGAATCAAAGATGTCTGATTCTCTGTCCCCATATTCTTAGCTTATATTCTTGTCCTCTGAAGGATTTTCTAACTTTAAATTAAATTGTATGGGACACATTTACTGAGCAAAATGGCAAGCTATTTTCATTGCAATATATCATTATATAATGAATTTTGCAAAGGTAACCACTTAAAGAATGAGATGATTATATAATTTTTTCTAGTAAAATTTGGTAAAGCAAGAGGACTAATTCTTCTGAATGTTTATAAATTATAACAGAGAGGCAGTCATTAATATACCTTATTCATTCAGTTCATTCTCCATGTAATTTCATGCACTTTTGTATCAGATAAACATTAAGAAATAGAAGTAAATGCTTTCTATCATTTCATTTTTCTATTTTTGAATAGTTGTGAATATAACCTTTGAATTATGAATATACTTGAGTTAATTTACCAAGTCAGAGGCTAACTTGAAATATTGTTAATGTAGTTATTCCTTTTTTCTCTGCCTATTCTCTTGCCATCATTTTGCCATATTTGAACCTTACATTAAGAGCTGGGGATATACAGTAGTCTGTCTTTGCCAAAGGTAGGTCTGTGAGTTATGACTCTGTTGCATCTGCTACTTTTGTTATGATGACAGAAATCCAACACTCAACAAGTGGTAACAGTAAAGATGATCGTAACAGTCCTCAGTTACTGGCTTACAGTGAAATAATGCAGAGAAAATCAGAGAAGAGCTAAGAAGCAAAGAAAGATGGAAAGCATTCAAAGTGTGGATGCATATTTGGATAAAACTAAAAGTCAGTCCTGGCTTTAAGGGAATAAATAAACAGATTTTAGTGACAAAAGTTAGCTTTTGTTTAATCTTAAATCAGGTTTCTCAACTTTTTTTGTCTTCTGCTAAGGAAGAATTTTTCATTTAATTTAAGTGAAAGAAATGAAATACTAAGGAATAAGATTTTGTCAGAGAGTACTGAGTTTTTTTTGGGGGGAGTCACAAGAAATTCTTGCAACACCCACCAAGAACCAATTTTCATCCCCTTAGGTGTCATATTGCCTCTACTGAGAATGCATACTCTAAATATTAGGATTTAAAATAAGTTTAACTGTGTTTTCTTCCATACTCTTGGTTATAAAGTCTAATTTGGAATTTCTATTGTTTGTATATGATGCAAACCAGTCAGGAGAAAGGGAGTTTGTGATTGCTGTAAGGAATCATTGAGTACGTTGGAGTCCACCATTTCAAGGAAAGAATTTTAGTTTCCTCAAGACTGAAGAATTTGATTTCCCCCCTTTTGCAAACCACATAAGCATTTTCTCCTATACCCAATCCAAAATGGAGAAGTAGGCTGAACCTGAATTCTGGACTACATAATATAACATAACTCATTATTAGTGTTTATACATGCATTGCACTGTTTTTATGAGTAACAGCTAATCTTTATATTCTTAAATAAGTACAATATGTGAAAGTTATAAAAGCATACTTCATTAGGCTTGATTACCTATTAAATCTTCATTGGAAGGGCAGGTAAAAAAAGGTTATAGAATGGGAAATCCATTTAAAACAGTTAAAAATACTTGTTCTATAGTCTGTTCTGCATATCAAGTTGCTCAGCTCACCAATGATATAAAAAAATCTTTACTATTGCAATTTATCAACAATATACAAATATATGACTTTTCTATCCTACATTGCTACATATAAATAATTCTAGGACATTTTTTTAAAAATATTTATTTATTTGCTTTAGTTGTACACAATACAATGCATTTATGTTTACGTAGTGCTGAGGACTGAACCCGGGCCGCACACGTGCTACGCGAGCGCTCTACCGCTAAGCCACAACCCCAGCCCCAATTCTAGGACATTTTCCATAGATAACATTCTATACAGTTCCTGCAAGCAAATTTTGGACATGTTTTAAACAGAAATCTTTCATCAAGATTTTTTTTTCATGGTACTAGGGATTGAACCCAGGGGTGCTCTACCACTTAAGCTACATTCCCAACCACCACTACCTTTTTTAATTTGGAGTCAGGGTCTTGCTAAGTTGCCCAGGCTGGCCTCAAACTTGCAATTCTCCTGCCTCAGCCTCTTTAGTTTCTGGGATTACAGGAGTGCACCACTGAGCCCAGATTCATTCAGTTTTGTCATAAAACAGTGAATTTAACAGTTTCCCTTTGTCAATTAGAGAAATCATTTAGATTAAATTTAAAATCATAGGTCACCAAAGATAAATGTAATATATTAATTATCCACAAATTAGTACACTGTATAGAGAGGTGTTATATTATGAAGTGATATTAGTAAAGTGATGGCAGAGAAAATTACATATTATTCAGATGGCTGAGTTCACTTTTTCAAGGTTGGTAGTGATACTGGAAAGTTATGAGAGTCAGCGTGTATCTGATTTTTATTTAAATTCCTTTACATAGTTTGGTTTGTCCCATTGTAACAGCCTATTGCATACCTCAACCAGAGGTTGATATTTACAAGACAGACTTTTAACCTGGGATTTACTAACCTGACTGAATGTGCACTGTTTCCTACATTTTTAAAATTCTCAGAGTATATGCCTCCTACCACCACTTTATTTCTAAGTCCCAAATCTTGGCTGGCATGTAGATAAAATATAATGTTTTTCAGATAGTCTCCCTACATCTAAACAAAATGTAAAAGTCTGTTTTGCAAGACAGTTGCGTGAACCTTGGAACACATTTCTCCTTTATGGGGACACCATGGGTAATTGCATAGGGATCAGACTTAGGGGTCCCTTCATAGAGTCCTAGCTCTGAAATGGAAACATCTTATGGAAGAAGTAAAGTCAGTGGGATTATGGCTGGGTGGGTGCTCAGGATGCCAGGAACACATCTGTCCTAATTCTAGTTTCAGCAGAACAGACCTTCCTGCGGGCAAAGTCCAGGGCTTGTAAAAAGTAAAAGTTGTAAGGGATCTGGACAATGCAGATGAAGTCATAGAATGTTACAGCTGGAAGGGAGCTTAAAGAATATTTTACAGGACAAGAAAAAGTATGAAGAAGTAAATGACTTACCAAGACAATAACTCTCCTACCCCAGTTGCTAGTAATAGAAGTTTCAAGGACAGCAGCAGTAAGAAGAAGGGTGACTTTTGTAAGTTAAATTGTCCTCAGTTAAGGAAAAGCAGGTGTTTGACATTGTCCTGTAGAATTCTGAGGGTGTAAAATTGAACCTGTGAGCCTGTGTGTTTCCCGTTAAGGAACACGCTGATGTGGGAAGGCTGGAATTGCCTACTTGATATAGTAAATTAGTGCCTCCTCTGCTTAGTATTATTTCTGCAGTTTAAGCAATAAGTGTGTACCTTATATTTTGATCATCTTTTCTATTAGTTGCAATCACATTCCAAAACTACCATGCAGAGATGTGTGTATAATAATGAAATACTCTTAGGGTTCACTGTGTGTTTGAATAAGGTAAATTTTAGATAAATATATATTATTTTACCTGTAAGTAGTAAAAATGACTTTTTTCCCAAAAGCAAATGTCAATTCATTAAGAATGTATTTCCCAGGTTTCAAACATATTTTCACTGAGTTTCTTAAGTAGCATAAACTCTATTGATCCACTTTGATTTAATGGTAGCTAAAATGAACTTTTACATGGCCTAAATTTCCATTAGACTAAATAAATGCCCGGGGAAAAGTGTATGTATTTTAATCATTTAGAAAAACTTGTGACCCAACTTCATTGTACTTCTGTCTTCCTAAATTTTCTTCTTTTGATTAATTTTTATTTGTTTTAATTAGTTATACATGACAGTAGAATGCATTTATGCACTTTGATATATCATACATAGATGGGATATAATTTTTCATTTTTCTGAGTGTACGTGTTGTAGAATCTAATTTTTCTTTAAAATTATATAGATCCAAATTATTCCATCATAAAATTAAACTACATGATGCAATAGTATATTGCTTTATGAAGTAGTGGCAGTACTGAAACAACAATTAGGGCATACTTTTAGATACTATTTGAATTTGAAGGGTGTTGCCCACTTTGTTTGTAGACTTTGTGAGGTACAGTTATAAACTTGGTATGCCAAGTTATTGCTATTAGAGTTACTGGAGTGAAGAAAGCTAAATTAAATCATCTGAATGAAATGCTGTGAAGCAGGAGAGGTCGTGTGGATAATTTAGATTTGGATAATATGATCACAACAATGTAGAGTTTTCTTTTTTCCCTGAGAGCTATAGTCTTTCAAAAATTGTATTAAAATGAAAAGGTATTTAATGTAAAGTTATTAATGAAAAAAAGTATTCTCTGCTGGACCTAAGAGCAGGAGATAATGGAAAATGTCCCATCAGTGTTTGTCACAAATTAATGGTTTTTCCTACAAAAATATAGCTGCAAAACATTTAATAATACCTAAGTTCTATTTCTAATTGACTAGACTGTTTAACCTAAGTTTAAGGAACTAGGAAATAAAATAGATTGTAAACTGAAAAATGTTATTTGTCAGTATTTTTAATCCATTACCAGAGCCAGTGACAGGAAATAAATTCAGGCTGTTCTGCTTGAGATGCATTTCAACTGCCATTAACAGATCTTCCCCCATTTTCATGCACACTCAGTAAAGCTGTGTGGAATGACTGACTTAGATGACTTCAGTGGCAAAACTTGAAGTTAAAGCTGTAATATCCTAAGAGAAACCCCCAACAGTAGTATCAGATGAAGCTGAGAATAAATGTAGTATATCAGGCATCATAAAAGGGTGAATGGGGGATACATTTATGCCTTCCTCTATCTACTATGAGATTCCTACAGAAGATTCACACTCATTATTCTCGTCATCTTAATGAGATCAGTGTGGGAACATTTCTCTCCTCTCTCTTGACTGTCTGAGAGGGGGCACTCCATTATTTCTCCTTCCTCTTTCTGCTTCCTGTATATTTTCCTGGCAGTCCAGAAATATTAACTGGTAATAGCAAGCAGCCCCAGAGTGTTGCATAGAAAGGTTTAAGAACTTTAGGTGAGGCCAGCAAATTTAGTTAGTGTCTGTCTGACTGTCTGTCTCTCCCTCTCTCTCTTGCCTTCACTCTATCTCAGGTACGCTTTTATTTTCTTTCAGACTTTTATCATCTGCTGTATTCCCCAAGGGGTTTCCCTGGAAAAGAAGGAGATTTCTCCATGGGAAGGAAAATAGGGTCCCTGAGTATAACCTCGAATTGCCATCTTCCTTCTTGTTGAGTCTGTTACCCCAATTAATTTTGGACACAGCATCCCTAAACCAAACCTGAATGCAATCGGTTCATGTATCCAAGCCAGACATATATCCAGCCTTGAACTTAAGAGGTAAAATGGGCAAGGGATCAACTACTAATGCATCTTATCTTTAAATACATTTTCAGATCTACCAAGAAACAGTCACTGTTTTTAATTAAAGTTTCTAGGAGACATTTTTTTATGTTTTTATATCATAAACTCCATTAATCCTGAAGGAAAAATAGCCAGAAATTATGGAAAGAGTTACGTGATCTGTATCCATTGATTATTAGTTTATGCTATAACCACACTGATCTTGGCACTGCTCTCCTTTAGAGAAACTCGTGTGTTAGAGGATTCCTTTTAACATGATTGAGGAATTTTAAAGTAGGCATTTTTAATATTTGCTGCCCTCTTAATTATTACTTGTTTAATACACCACTGTTAGCACAGGGATTATGAGTTAATAAAAATGTCATAGTATTAGTGTATAAAACACTATATAATTTTCCCCAGGTAACGATTAATGGCATACAGCTATATTAACTATACTCTTAGTGTATAGTCCCTAAATGCATTTGATTCTTATCTTTTAGAAAGTAATTTTATACTGAAATTCAGTAAGGAAATATTTAAGGGACTTAGTTAATCTATTTAATGCAAACTTCTTAGGTGCATGAATTATTTTTCCAATGATTTATATTATATTGCTATGTAAAATATCAATTCTATTTTAAAAGCTGTCTGAAAGTTTTAAATGTTGTCTTAACATTCGACAGGGCAACCTGACTGAGATTCATGCAGAGCTTATTTATCTTATCATACTATTTGTTAAAACAGTTGAAAATAAAATTAATAAGCCATTAGGTCATTATTACGTAATGGTTTTGTTAACATAGATAAATGGGTTTCCTTTTCCCTCTTTCTTTTTAAATAATGTCTTTCTGGCTTTGTTCTGTGGCTGCAGCAGGCTGTTAGTATGTATCTTTATACCATCAGAATGAATGAGATATATCTGTATAAATTATTGATTCACTTGAGCCTACCTCAGTAATTCAGAGCTGAAAACTCTGGCAGCTTATCTAATAGAATGATATAACTAGCAGACTGAAGTTACCTACCACAGCAACAATTGCCAGTTGGGGGGTCAAATGCCCTTTTACCTTTATACCTGAACACCTGCAAATTGAGCTGTATCCCATTCAGAATTTTAAGAACAGGTCCATTGTCACAGGAAGTAGAGTTTGTTTCTTGGAGAAAATTATGCCAGTTCTACTTCTGAATGAAAGACAAGGCTTTTATTACTCAAGGGATATTAGGGCTGACTGCTTTTTTGAGAAAACAAATTTGCTGTAACTTTATCTGTAATTTAGTCCTGAATGGGTGCAAATAGACTGCACATTGTATGGAGTAGAAAGAAGAAAATAGGGGTTTGTTAAAGCTATACAAGGGCTATGTAACCATTATATTTCCGAGGGAAGTCTTATCAGAATATTTTGGTTACAGACTTAGCATCAAACACCTGTTTTGAATTTTAGTTTAGAATAACATTGGAATAAAAAAGATTTTTTTGTCTAAAATCATGGATGATGAAACACCCATCTCCTGAAAGTTAGGCTTTGACTTTGAAACTGGCCCCATCCAAACACTACACAAAGTATTAGGATCACTCCTTACAAAAGTGAACCCTAGACTCAGACCCATTTAGAGTGTGTTGATTTGTTTCATTTTTATAAGAAAGTCAAGTACTTGGCTTTATACACCATTTTCAATTTTAAAAAATCCTATGCAGCTTTATTCACATCGGAGTTTGACTTAAGCTTTGGCAAAGCTGAAAGTAAAGTGGATATTTTAAGTAAGGGACAAGAGAAGGTATACCTCATACCTCAGGATCACACAGTGTGGGGACTATCGATCATATATTAGTTGAAGGAACTTATCTGTTGAGTTGGTCACCCACGCTTTAGTCAGCAAGCTCAGTAGTTGTCATAGAAACACCCAGTTTTACAGTGTTAAGAGTTGATCATGGACATGGAACCAAACTGGGTAATGAAACATCTTAGCCATATGTTTGTTCTAAGCTCCAACATAGTCAATTAGCACATTTTCTATTAAAAACTTAGTGTAATAGGTCTTCATTAATGAGAAGTTTCTATAATTGAATAGTTACTCAATTATCCCAGCCCCCAATCTTATTTTCACTTCTTTTCAAAGTCCAAGTATGATTATATCCAAATACATTTATGATCTCCACCTGAAACAAGCTGTAATAGATTGATCCAGGTTTGGTACTTAATTTTTCTTACTGCATTTTGGTGCATATAACTAGGCCCTTTGGCTCTCTTTTTTTCTGTTTATTACATAATGTCTACAAGGATGGAGAAGCTGACTTCAGAGGTAAAGGACCATTGTATAATAGATGAAGTGTCTCTGGAATGTTATTACCTTCTGGTCCATAAGCCCATCCCTTCTTCCCCCTCTGTTCACTCTCCCCACCAGAGATCCATCTGGGCATGTCATTATATGATATTACTCTCATTATCTGTGTTATGGTCCCTGTTCCTGTGTCTGCCATATTATATGTCACTGAAATTCACCTGTTCCCCGGGTCATCACTTTGGACTTGTTCCCTGTAACTTTCAGGGTGTGAACTAGATAATCTAATGATCAAATCTGTTGTCTAGAGGTGGAAATAAGATCACCTCTAAAAAACATGCACCCATTTCATCACTAGCCTTGTGGACAGCATGCTTCTTTCTTAGACATCCTACTCTTTATTTATAAGCAGATATGTCAATATATAAAATATATATATATATATATATATATATATATATAGTATATGAAAAAACAAGCAGATATGAAAGGCTGTAATTGAGATATCAGAGAGCAGACAGAGCATTGGAGGAATCTTCAGATAACACCATGTAGAAAATTTCTGATCCTAGCCACTCACAGGGGTGCCATTCTTCTTGGTGTAAAGTATATCTCTTCCTTCATTATGAAGTGGTAAATATGAAACAACTGGGAAGATAATTTATCATAGAGGTTTTCTGAGTCTGGTGGCTTCATTGTGCTTTTCTCTGTGTAATGCAAAGTAAACAAAAGCAGCTACTCTCACAAACAATGTAATAAAGCACACTTAGAAACACAGAGTTTAACCTCTGCATAATGAAGTATCACAGCTGCAAATTTTCAGCCATCAGAATAGCACATGAAAAGGAAGGATAGAGTCAAAACCATGCTAACATTCCTGTAAGGCCCATTCTCTGGAGCACGGTAGAGTCCTTTCTAATGCTTCCATCCTTGCTGACCACGTCTTTGCAATTTGGATTTATAGGCTGGATTCAACGTAAGAATATAAATTCTTTTGAGGATGACAGATTACATATGGTTTCTTCCCCTGCAACCCCCATGTTCACCTTTATAACAATTTTTTTCAAAAAGTAATGTAGTTTAAAAATCATTTTAAGTTGCCCAACATAAATGATAAAATCAAATATTGGATTCACAAACAATAGCCTTTATTGGTTTGTGACAAGTGATCCATCATTTTACATTAGTGCAGCTTTCTGAACCAGATTATTTTTCATAATTGATAATTTGTGAGTCATATATTTGTTATCTGTTCTTTTATGGTTTTGAAAATAGTGAACAATGCCAAAGATCACTGAGCTTTTATAAAGAAAATTATTTTAGTGTAGTTTATTGGCTGGCATTTTCTGAAAGAATGTTACCTGTAAGTTTTGCACAGAATGTAACAAAGATAAAAGTAACATCCCTTCCTAGAAGGAGACCAGATAGGTATAAAATTCATACTGATAATGTGAATATAATTTTAGAATTTGTTCATGTTTAGCAGGAGAACAATGAAAATACACAAATAGGAAAAAATATTAAATAGAGTTCTGCAAACTACAAAACAAAAACAGCTTTGTTACACATGTGAGCAATTTTCCTAGTACACAATCCACGTTAGAACAGCATACAAACATAGTAAGCTACCTTGCTATTAGACACCAGAAGAATAATGTCCTATTTCATATAATCAATAATTTTAGTTGCTGTTGATAGATAGCAAAAGTATATACCAATTTCAGTACAATTGTTGTTTTTCAGTTCTACATTTGATTACTAAGGACTTCTAAAATACAATAGGAAAATTCTTGCCCTTCATTTGTGTGGTTTATAATTATGTTATGGTGGAAGTAAGGCTCTACATAGGAATTTATTTGAGCCAGGTAAATAACAGCAAGATGTTTAAGACTTAGTTTGCCTAAGAGGACACTATTAAAACTTTTTCTCTTAATTAATAATTATCTCATCTATCCTGAGTATTCTCACTAATTCAATTCACAATTGTACTGACTAAACAAAGGATGAGTCAGCTGAAAAAGTAACAATCTAATTTACTGGGAACTGTATAAAAGGAAAAGTATTTTTAGATGAATTATTTATTTCATAGGAAACTTGTTATAAATTTGCTCTTAGAAATTACATAGTTCTGTCCTCAATCTTTATTAAAATTTCTCCTGAACAATTTAATTATAGAGAATAATTTCTAATAAAAAGATTATCTACTTAATTAAAACTGAGATCATTTAATCATTACATAATTGCATTATGATATGTACAGTTAAACACCATATAGAAAATATCTGCACTTTAGGAGACTCATACCAGGGGGAAAAATCCTAGAGGTTAACACCTTTGCCACTTCTACTTTTAAAGTTATAGATTCTATTACACACATTGATTGCACCACCCAATTGTGTAAAATTCATACTTTAGTAGAGGAATATGCTGAACAATATGCAGTTGTCTATAAAATCAGAATGAACTAGCATATTTACTTCTAGTAAATGTCTTTAATCGTTTTGTTATATTTGAGCTGTCTAATTAATTGAACTTCGAGATTAACTTCTCAATATTTCAAAGATTTAATTAAAATTTTTATCATTCAAAATCGAAATCAAGTGTAAGAATAGTATTCTTTCTTTATGCAGCTTGAATATGCCTTAAACTATGTTTAAAATTAAGGATGAGCTGAACATCCTCATTTGATAGGTAAGCAGAATGTTTTAACTATATAAATAGAAATGTTAAAAGTTTTCCTTTATGCATATCCCACAAAATGTTGACAATGTTACTTAGCATCTATGACACCATGAGGAAGAATTTGCTCTACCTTTTCAGTGTTTCAGTGGCCTTATTTATGGCAGGTGTAGTGATAGTGGGATATGTTTCTTTGTACATATGGAGTGACTGATTGTTCATATGCTTTAACCATAATATATTATTCAGATTTTAAACCTACTCTCTTTAGAGTTTTAATTTCTTTATCAGTTGAAAGGAAACACATTTCTAATAACTTGCCTCATAGATCTGCATTTTAAAGTCATTCTCCATATTTCAGAAAGTGGGGTATGTTATATAAATTACTGAGAATTCAGTGTTAATTTGATATTTTTGCCAATGAAAATCAGATTCCTTTATTTTAAGATAGACTACCATCTGAGCTTCATAAACAAAGTATTTGATATTTTCCTAAAGAAGAAATATAGTTTAGAGACATATAATCCCTAAATTACTCTAAATATTGAACATATGTAGTTTTGAACAAGTGAATTGTAAACGCCACATAGAGTCAGGGAGTGTGTAACTGCTCCCTGCAGTATAAACTGCTCCCTCTCCTACTACTGATGCCCCAAGAGGTTAGTTCGAACTGTAGAAACTAACCCCAAATTTTGAGATTGATGACTCGACCAAAAAACAATTAAATTTATCAATGGGGATTCTATAGAGAATTGATACGTATGATAAATATATATTTGGAGATGTTATAGTTCATTATTGAAAGACAATTTTTTCCTGATCGGAAAGGAAATTTACATTTGTCAAAAGATAAAGAAACCTCCAAAAGAAAAAAAAGGTGGGAGGGATATTGTAAAAGTCTAAAACATTTTTGTTGATTTGAAACAAGAACTTCCAATGCACATCCAAAATTATATTATGAAATCTTTGCATGGTCCTGGGCTCACCTACTGTCAGTAAATAACTTACAATGCCAGTATGTAAAGTAAAATTGCCTATTTTATCTCCTTCCATGTCAATTGTCTGTCATTCTGCAGTTTGGCCTGTAGGTAGCAATCTTGCACCACAAAAGCTGCCTCCATTTATTCATTTATTTTAGCTGGAAAAGCTTGCACCCTTACAGATCTGTTAAATGTAAGCAGTGTTATTTGCATAAATTCCAGACTTTGATGATGGTCTGTGGTTTTAAAACAGTGGCTTACAGATTATTTATGCAGTTGTTTGGCCTTAAAGTTCACAGTTTTCTCAGAGGTGACTTTACTTTGTATTGTGACCCCATGTAGGTGGGAGATAGCAGAGTGGTTGGGTACATAACCTGGAATCTTGAAAATCATGAGGACTCTTGACTGAAATGTAATGCTTAGTTTTCATGCAGCCCTTGAGATAAAAAGAAATCCATACATCTCCTAAATTATAGAATAACATTTTAGTAGTTATGTAGCAAAAATTACCAAAGTGTTCCTTAAGTCAGGCACTCTCTCTCATACAATGATATAATGCAGCCATCATCTCAGAGCCTTGTTCAGCTTAGACCTGTTTAACCTTATTTTTATCACGAATAGTTAAAAGTCAAAAGGACCAAGATTATTCTTGTGACAATCTGTTTTTAAGTAAATACTGCGAAATGCCATTGCTTATGTTTTTCTTAATAGCATAGAAGTTAATTTTCTTCTTTTCCTTGTAGTAGATTTTTTGGAACAATTGACAGCAGTGTATTAATTTGAACAGTTACAGAGCATGTGTTCCATACCAAAATGTACCTTTATTTCTAATTCATGAGTTGAAAACAGTACATGATGTTTTTAGAATTATGGCTTTTGATTTATTTCAGAGAGGTAATTCTGTTTTGCTGCTGAGGCTATTTGTCCATTTTGACCTATTTTCTTCCTTCATTACTTCCTTCACTATGTGGGCTAAGTGCCCACTGAGTTGGCAAACTGTTCTACATTGGGATTCAAACTTGGTCATGGCCTGACCCCTATGAAACAGATGGAGGCAAGCTACAGAGAAGAGGATATGGTTGTACTGGGTCTTAGAGGATGAATATGAGTCTGATGGCAAATAAGGGCAAGAAAGAGCATTTCAGGCAAAAAGGAACCAACAGTACGTATTTATTAATAAGTATCACTAGTAAAGGTTTAATTAGCACACAAAATTATAGTGATCACTTCTAGAATAAAATATTTGTTTTGTTCCATTTTATTATTACTATTCCAATACCAATTAAGTACCCATGAAAATTTATTAGTTCATATCTTACTGAGATGTGGATTTCCAGTACTAAATTCTCATCAAACATTATGTTTTACTTCTAGGCAATGTGTCACACCCATGTATGTCTAATTCCATGAAGTTTTTATCAAGTTCAAACAACAATTATAAGCCTTCATTCCTGTGTAAATTCCTTTTCTTCCTGGGAATCCATTGGATTTTAGAGAATGAAATATCATTTATTTCAGGGATTCTTTGAACAAATTGTTTGTGAATGAATATGGAAGATTATATTTAAGTGGGAGATGAACTTTTATTATCAACACTGCATTACCTTTCAAACTGTTGATATTCTAAGTTTCAAATGTTAACAAGGGCAATACAGCATACCTGATTTTGTAGAAATTATCCCATAGTCCTAGAAATTGTATGGCATCATTTACCATCTTTGTTGATACACCTTGAACTTCTTACTTTTCTAAAGTTTGAAATCAATCCAATCATAATAACAACCATGGCTGTTATTGCATTTAGGACCCATCATGCCTACTTTTTATAATACCTGTGAAGGTTACAGAGTGCAGCTTTAGGAACAAGAAGAGCTTATTGTGTGTCAGGAGTAGCCTTTGATTCCACGGATCAGTGGTTATTAGAACTGCAGCTGGTTCACAACAAATATTCACATCTTAAGTGGTTAGAAAAGGCATTTTCTCACAGGGTGACCCTCGAGGCTGTAGAGTGTGGGGAAGCTCTGAAAGAAGTAAACTGAGTGACTAAGAAGTTTTGAACCAATTGGCAAAACTGGAATGAGAAAACTAACACTAACATGGAGGGAGGCTTATTTCTTGTTTGGTTTTACACATTTGATTTTAGATTCTTTTTTTTATTTTTGCAAGACTTTCTGGCTGTGAGATTCAATGGCATATCCCTTTATCCAGTATAGTTGATTTATAAATTGGTTATAATCAGATTCAGGTATACTTTTTAATCATTATTTTTGGCAGGCTCTTTTCAACTCTGAAAATAGTTCCTTTTATTAGCTACAAACATAGGTCGTCTGATAGCCCAACTCCTCAAATTAAGGACTAGACTAGAATACCAGACAAGTGAAGGACCTGCTGTTTCAAGGGATCAGTCTTATCTGAGCTAAATGGAGCTGAAGTTGCAGATGAAAATAGAAGAGTAGGGAAACAGGTGCTTGAGCAGGTGGGTTTGTGATCTTTTGCCAGTACACTGGTTCTCATAGTTTTAGAGTAATCACAAGAAGTAACAGAGCTCCCTCTGTTACAGACATCTGGGGCATCCTCACATCAAGATTGACCCTAAGGGGTGATGAACTTGACGTTGGGAGGATGATATTTCCCTTTCGCTCTAGTTTACCCCTCGCCAACATATATATACAAATACACACATTGCTGTCCCTTTGTTGTGGTCAATAAAGAATTTCTTTTCACCCCCAGAAATCCATTTTTGTGTAGGAGAAAGGAGGAAAAAAAAAAATCAAAGAATCCATCTTTGTTCTCTGTCAAGCCTCAGAGATCCCATTTCCAGAGTAATAAAATGGACACATATCAAAACTGAGGAAAACATTGGGATTTGACCTTTTATTTTCTTGGGAGATGTGAAAATACCCTTTGAACAGAAATAAAAGAATAGTAAAAGACTCAGACCTGTACCAGATAGGAAAATCAACTTTGTTTCTCCTTTAGTAGCTGAAAGAATAAATGGGTTCTGTTTTCAAGAAATTATTAATTACTACATTGATTACTAAAATCATCAATGCCAGCTACTTGGCAAAGAGCATGGAACTTTTAACGAGTTCTTAGAACAGTGTTCCTCGGCCTTGGGATCTTGGTAAAAGCCAGGTGGAATTTAGTAGGTTAAGGGGAACATTTCTTAAAAACAGAAATCTGAGCCCTGCTCCTGAGCTCTCTGATACAGTAGGGAGGGAGTGTGGGGTCCAAGGGTCTGTACTTTTAAAGTTTACAAGTGATGCTGCTGGTGCTGGCCCAGGGACCACATTTTGAAAATCATTGTTCTTCTACAATCTATTGGATGCACATTAGAATTTCCATGGGTGCCTTAAAAGAACATAATACAGATACCACCCCCCACACAGTTTCTGCCCTCCAATGATTGTGATTTCTGATTTTGTTGGTCTTGGATAGGGCAGAGGCAATCTGAGTAAAATCCAACTCCTCTCAGGATTTTCTAATGTAAAATCAGTCTAGAGAGCCCAACTGGGTTCCTTCCACAAAAGGATATATAATGAATTGGAAAAGAAAGAACTAAAAAAGAAAGGGAAGAAGACAGTTTTAAAAGATGAAATAAAGAAACCAGAAATTGGTGTGGGAGGAGGGGGGGAAGGTAATGATGCATTTTTTAAAAAATCATCAATATACAGTAAAGCCTGTGAGGGAAGACAATTGAGAAAAGTGTTCCTACAACTGGCAGTTGGGGAGCTGCCAGGATTTCATCGAGGCTGACATCCTGACACCCTTCAATCCATCTTCCTCTTTCAGTGCCTCCTGCATGTCTCTGCCACCTTAGACCCAGAAGGAAAAGCAGGCTGTCCGAGTGGTACCCCTAGGTTTCAGAGCTCTTGGAATGCAAGAGGTGGAAATAAATTAATGAAATGGGGAAAAAAAGCACGCCTTCAATATTTTGTTGAAAATATTTTTTTTTTAATTTCCTTATATCTCAACTCATTCTTTATAAACAAAGAATAGAAAGCTTGTCAGTTCCCAGCATCACTGATGGCAGCATTAATGGAGGAACATGTAAGCTGCAGCAAAGTGTAGGAGGAGGGTGATCTAGTCCCTTTTGACTTGGTATCTGTTCTATTTAAAATAGAATGAACAGCTGCTTCCAGCTAATCTTTCTTGGTTAACATAGAAAACAGCAAAAATAAAATCTTTACTTTTTTTTTTTTTTTTTTTTTGCAAGAACATAAACTTCATTTGTTTTTGTAAGAATATAACTAATAAATCAGTCTATTTGCCTCATTCAAATGTGCTGGTCCCACTTTGCAAATTCCCAGAATCTATGAGCTCTTCTCTCCTGTTTGTTCAGTTCAAATCAATCTCTTACTTGCACTGACATGGCACTTCTAAACTTTGTATTTTCAGCTTTAGTATTTATTTTGTTGGTGCTCTTATTTTCTACATAAGTCAATCTAAGATTCATGTAAGAAGGCAAAGTTGATGGCCCAAAAACCATGTTAGCAAATTCATTATTTTTTGAAAAATATTCAAAATAAAACCTGACTAATTAGAACAAGGCTTGGGGGAAAATCCAAAGCCCATTTTCTAACCACAACCTATAATTCTAACTCTATTTCTTACATATAGTCTTACCCATCCCACCCATATACTCCATCTTCTAGGCCAATTGGCAGATAAATGCCTACAGTCCACCACCTCTGATGCCTTTTCTCATGGCAGACATTATAAACTGATCATCACAGAACATGTGCTTCCACACACATATCATAATCCTTCTCAGTAAAATACACCATGTAACTATTACCAATTGTTTAGAGTTGAGTCTCAAGTTGAACCTCTTTTTCCTTTTTGCAGTTCCTTCATTTTTTGTGAATGTTTCTGTCTTCCCTCCTGAACTTGAGCTTCCAAGGGATGCAGAACAGATTGTATTTGTTAATTCCAAGGATAAGCTAGAGGGCTTTGTACAAAGAGATTTACAAAGATATGTATTTTGGTTATGTTTTATTTTAAAGGCTATGTAAACTGACAACATTGTAGGATATTTTACATATAGGTTTTATTATTCTTAAGAAAAGGTACCTCAATTAGTGGAATATAAAATACTGCTAAGTGGAATTTCCCTGGATTACTATTTTGGATAGATGCAGTACAGCTAAAATTAAAAGTGAGTTCTCCATAAGCACAGTGGTACATGCCTGTAATCCCTCTAATCAGGAGGCTGAGGCAAAGTTTGCCAATTTTGAGGCTAGCCTCAGCAACTTAGTGAGACCCTGCCTCAAAAATAAAGAAAGAAGCACTGGAGATGTAATTCAGTGGTAAAGTGACCCTAGGCTCAATTCCCCAGTACTGCCCCCAAAAAGATGGTTCTTAAATTCGAAGTAAATGCACTGTCCCCTGATATACTTTTTATGTTATTCTAGTTTTCTTTAGCAAATGCTTTTATCAGGGCAAAAATCAATTATAATCTAAAAATTCACTAAGTCTGACTTAATGGAGTTTTCACTAATGTCCCATTATGTATTGTTTCTATTATGTTTCCATGACCAAAAAGAAAATAGGTTGCTAAAACCTCTATTTACTTCATTGCAATACTCCACTATCATGATTATTAGATATCTTGTTTATTCATAAGATGGCATCCCTAACATTTACTTTGAGAAAGAACATTTTAAAGTATGTTCTATCCTTATGATTTGCAAAGATTGTGTAGTAAGAAGGAATTATTTGCATCTCTTTATTCCTTGATTATTTTTCCCAAAACATATTACTAATTAATAACTTTACTGAAAATCTAAATAAACTGGAAAGATGAAGCAAAGGTGGCTGTTTTCATTTAGATATCATAATCCATGGGTTAGCATTTAATGAAGAGCCCATTTGTTTATGGGGTACAACATGCCCTTTTTTGTAGTCACAATCTATAGACCCTGTATAAGAAGTGTGTGTGTGATTTTGATGTGGAAGGAAACATAAAACCAAGAGGCTGTCTTTACCGGAATACAAATACTTTCAAAAATAAGTTTCCCTAATGTCTTCAGGGGAGAAAAAAAGACCTTAGCACCTTTTAATTTTGCAGCTGTTTTTACACTTTTATTTCCTCTTCTTTCCTCCCGCATTTACACAGAAACCTTCTCAAGTCTCTTTTAAGCACCACAGCAACTAAATCAATCCTAAGTGGCAACCACTTCTAACAGCGTTGCGTATGACTGTGTGTTAATTAGCTCCAGTAGATTATCCCCTGGTGTGTGGTGGGGTGTTGGCGGGAACTTTTCACTGCGCAGAGAGTGCTGAGGATTTCATGTTTATTTTCATGTATTGAGGCAAATTCTCAGTATGTCTTCAAATTATCTCCTTGGGGGTGTTTTTCCTGAGCTAATCCTGACAGAATCTTCCTGTCAGATATGCCCATCATCAAGAACAGTAGAACGGTGCACATACAGGAACCTCTGTGCTTGGGGCTGTATGCAAATTTAATGCCCAGCTCATTTCTATTTCTCTTACATGGATGACAGACATTTTAACAATGTGTTCCACATTTCCCTCTGGGAATCCAGTTGGATTCCTATATGAATATGAGCACGTATATACATCCATTCGGAATGTGTCTTTGAATACAAAATGGGGAACATATATGCATAAAAATTTGTTTATATATGTACATATAAACCCATTTATTATAAGTAATGTAGATATTGGGATGCATGTGTGAAGATGGGAAAGAGTCAAGCATCTCTTGATCAGAGCTGTGTCTATATCCCAGGGAGACTAATCAGCTACTGAAAAATGGATAGGGTAGAAGAAATGATAAACAAATCTATACTGAATATAATTCCACAACATTTGGGGTGGGAGTTGTGCCACTATGAGATGGAAAATATCACCGCATAGAAAAAACCAGCATTGTTTTTCAGTTATTTTTCATGGAAAAAAATATATATCCTAAAAGCTTTTCCAATCTATGTGCCAATCTTTGTGATTGACCATAGATTTATGACTGAAGTTACCATTTGCCATTATTGTAGCTGAAGTTGCCAACATAAGTACTTAACTTGCAATGATTTTATTTTCAGTAGTAACTTTCCATACTGGGAACATATCTTTCAATCCCTGTTTCCATTCCCTGGCAACCCTAGAAGGATGCAGGAAAGGCCCAACAATTTCTCTCCATTAAGCCTAGGATCCATGCCCAGCAGGCAGCTCTAAAATTTTTTTGTCTCCTGTGGCACTCCAATGCCAAAGTTGCTTTCCACAAAAAGCACCCACTCTGTGCCAAGTGTTTTGCTGTTTCATCAGAAGGAATGTCCACAGCTCCTCCCAATCCGCTGGAGAAAAATAGTCACCTAAAATAAACATTGAAACTCAGTCAAAACAGCTTGGTTAATATTAAATGCAACTTAAAAACAAGTCCCTCAAGGGGTTATTTTCAAGACAGCAATACTACATATTGTTGTTGTCTAGATTATTGTTGTCTAGATTAAATATTAGACTATTTCATTCTTCAAGAGGACTTGAGTCTGTGGCAGAACTTCATGTCCAGAGTGAAAATTTAAGTCCAGCCAGTTGAAATCATTTGCACTGTAATACAGGGCTAGTAAATCCTGACTGTCCAGGTGTCCAACTCAAAAGAAGAAATAAAGGAAAGAAAATGTAGAAAGGATGAGGGTCTTAAGTAACTTAGAGCAATGGAGGAAATGAGAAGTCTCAACCAACGTGTCTCAGTGGAATCTGAAATCTCACATCATAAGATACTCTCTTAGCCAGGCATGGTGGCACATGCCTATAATCCCAACATCCCAGGAGGCTGAGACAGGAGATTTGTGAGTTCAAAGCCAGCCTCAGCAATGGTGAGACACTAAGCAACTCAGTGAGACCCTATCTCTAAATAAAATACAAAATAGGGCTGGGGATGTGGCTCAGTGATCGAGTGCCCCTGAGTTTAATCCCAAGCACCAAAAAAAAAAAGCTACTCTCTTGGAATACCTGAGCAAAACTTCTCTCGCACCCAGCTTCCCAGACCCCTCGTGTTGCAACTAAGGGATGAGAAAAGAGAAAGGGAAGCTCTTGTCACCTCTCTGTTCCTCTCTATATATCCCAGTCTTCTCAATTTGGTTCTGTTTCTGTGAATATGACTTTGCACCTTTAAAGGATTCTTCTCTTCATTCTTTCTTCCATTGTCACCCTTTCTTAGGTGACTCCGAGGATTCCCCGGAGAACTAGGGGAAGGAGGATTTTTTTCTAGCAACATAATCTGTGTTTATAATGAGTGTCACTCGGAACCTAATTTGGTTTTAGCTCATCAGGTTCATTCACAGCCATTCCAGATTGATTCAAAGGCTGTGCTTCATGTCCCCTGTGGTGTCACATGCAGCCATAGTTACAGTGCTTGCCTGAGGTCATTGCTCTAGATCTCTAATTATCACCAGAGGACATAATTAAATACTGAACTAAGGGTATAGAAATCCTAGAATTTGATTTGTGAATTAGTTTTTTTTTCAATTAAAGAGAATGAATATTTATTGAGCATATATTACATGCTAGGCACTGTGCAAATGTCATCATATGATCTTTATAATCATCTTTTAAAGAAGGTGCTATTATTTTAGCATTTCATAGAAGAGGAAATCAAAGCTCTGAAAGAGAAATTTACCTGAGATCATAGTTAGGAAGTGCCAGAGCCAAGCTTCAAGTCCATTGTTTGGGGTCGCTTCTCAGTGCTTTCCAGATGCCCCATCATCAGTAGAGGAGAACAAATACCCATCTGCAGGGAGCTGACCTGAAAGGAACTATGCTAGGCAAGAATTTTATTTTGACTTCTCGTGTATTCTTTTTAAATATATATGGCTTAGCTATTCTATTCTAAAACTTTTCCATGCTTCTTTAACAATCTTTAAAAAATACTACAAAGCAGGGAAAATGTTTCCTATATTGTTGAGCCTTATCTCTGTATACCCTCAGCAAGCTGCTGTGTAAACCCTGGAGGGTGTTTTTAGTATTCCAGTGTGAAAACTCAACTCCTGGGTTATCAGGTAAAGCAGAACCTGGAACCAATTTACCTAAGGACATGGTTAGAGTTGATTATAAAAATTTCTAGATATTCAGCTCTGCTGACTTCAACTGGTAGATGGTCCTAGCCAAGGACCAGTACTGGACAAAAGCTGAGACATGTGTCCAAAGGTTGAATTTTGAGCTTTTGCATTTCACTGTGAGCTTACTGACTGCAGGGATGTCATCTGAAGGGAGTATTTGTCCTTGTGTCCTAGCACATACCACATGTTTGGTTGATCATTTCATTCATTGGTTAGTTGGTTAATGAGCAAGAAATCATAGACCTTCACAATGTTCCAGCCTAAATAATTTCAGAGACATTAAATACCATAGGAATAATGCCAACCAAAGTTATGATGGAATTTTGTCTTTTAAAAAAAACCCTACACTGCCTAGAGAATTTTAGCACCAAAACCTCTGAGGAACCCTTCAGTCCAACCAGTCCCTGTTGTCCCCTGACAACCACCATCGTGTCTATCTTTCTCAGAATCATCTTATTATAGGCCTTTTCTATGCTTAATTCATCAAATATATGCTATAGAACTCTCTGATTGTGACACCTGCAGCAGGATAATCATGCATTTCATATATTTGTTTTTCCACATGGCATCTCCTGAGATGCCTATGAGAATCTCCTATGTATCTGGCACAGTGCTAGAGGCCAAGAAACAGGTCTGGTAATCAGAGAACTTCAAGTTCAGATATGTAAAGACTTAAGGCAATGCAGAGAGACATCCTCACTGCCCAGGCTTTTGTAACACATTTTACAAAGTTTTCTAGAAATAATATCCCAGCCATTGTCTTCAGACTACAGTGTGGTGAGCCTAATAATTTAGTTAAGTATCTTCTCAAGTTTTCTCAAGAGATCCAAGAGCAGGGTGTTGGTCCTGCATGCTTCCCACCTGTCTTTAACATCACAGGAGTTCCCAGTTTAGACACTGTCAGTTACAAGAATGCCACAGTAAGTCGTAAAGGACTTTGAGAAACTGTCATGCAGTGCTTCATCATGAGACAGAGCTAAAGCAAAACACAGCAGTGAAGGGACTGCCCTTTTGGAATCAGGGTTAACACCTCTGCCTTAATGAAATTTTTATAACTTACATAATATTCTGGCAGGAGAGATGCTGGGCAAGTGTAAAGTATGATGATGGCTGCTGCTGCTGCTTCTGTGACATTTGGACAACTTAAACCATATGGCCTGAATGTAACTCTAGATAAGTGTATAATTTTAGGTTGATTTTGTTTCAGAGCACTTGGAGGTCTGTTTGAATTAGGAGCCAAATCAAATCCCAGAAACAGGTGTATTTCCAAAAAAAGGAAGGGATAAGTGTTACAGATGACCCAGTTAACAAATCACTGCCTTACATCAAGTGGTGGTATGTGAAGGAATGTTTAAATATTGTTGCCAAAAGCCCTGTCCAAGAGCTGTGCCTCAGGATGTCTGCCTTTCTGACTCCTTGTACGCATAATATTTCATATGTATATTATATATATATTTTTATATATATACACACACATACATATATGCATACATATACACATACACACACATATTAATAATTCTTTACCCTTCCATGAGTACAGAGTGTAGTCTGATTTGGGAACCCTGATTAAGGCTCATTGTACTCCAAGAGATTACTGGTCAATTAACAAGGGCCCAGTGTCTCACCTCCACCTCTAACCCAAATGCTTTAGATTTCAGATATTTATTTTCTCATCCCTCTGACAAGGGAGATGCTTAAAGAAAACTCGCTCCAGAAGCGTTCAATGAAGCACAATCTTTTGACTTAAATAAGATATGCTTAGCCTGGGCCAGGCTTTGTTCTGCAGATGCTATAAATAATAATTCATTTCATTCTCATAACAACCTTAAGTGGTAGTTACTCTATTATCTTCACTTCACAGATGAAAAGACCAAGGGATAGAGAACTGGAGCAACTTGTTCTGGGAACCATAAGCAGTAGATCAAGGAGTTCTAGCCAAACATGGACTGCATTTCCCTGAGTCTTTAGCCACTGTGACTTCCTCCCCAACTCCAGAGAGTGAATCACTCTTGCTTCTGCAGACCATGGAATCTTCCTGGAAAGAGATTAAAAGGTTTTCAATGAGATTTTCTTTCAGGGAAAAAAAGGACTCCAAGATTGGCATTACTAATGATCCTAGATATAGCAGAACATATTCTCCATCAAAACCTCTCTGCTTTCTGGGACTCAAATGGCCTCATAATTTTTAAGTCTGTGATTTTTAAACTACAGAGCAGGATCCAATAATTATCTTCCTTGTCTTGCCCTTTTGTCTGAGAAAAGGGAAAAAGGTATAAAGAGGGAATTGCAAATTTTATCAGCTCCAGTTTATATAAGAAATCTAAGATTGCCACTTAGGACAAAACCATAAGCAATAAGGTGGGTCTTTTAAATCTATTCTAAAGACAAAGGCTCAGACTGTGAAATCATAAAATCACCAGGGAAAGGGAATTTCATCGTATAAACCTTCCAGCATTAAATCTCAACCCCTAGTGTCTTTATAAAGAATCTGAGCTGAGTTCAGCCTCCATGGTAACGAGAAAAGCACAGCAGACTGAGAAAGGTGAAGAAATAGAGTCATGAAAACCCTCAACTCCTCAAGTGCTTCCTCTCTTCACCTTTAACTCTGCTGCTTTTACAACATAGCATCATTGGTTATGTATTAAATCAGTCCTATGTATGTGTTTTCTCTCCCCAGCTGGATAGCAAACACTTGAAGACCAGTTAGTACTTTGTATACCTTTGGCACCTCTTGGTGACACAGTGCAGATCTATATAGGTGGGTGTGTTTTTCACTCACCTCTTCCTGTAATCTAGTTTGAAGATCTGTATGGAGAAAGGGTAAGAGCTTTGAAATAGGACAGGCCTGGATACAAATCATAATTCTCCTGAGGAAGACAGGGATGATGATGTGTCCGTGAGGAGTCCTGGGGATCCCAGCACTGGCAGAAGCAACCTAGTTAGTGAGCATGTATGGATTATAGATGGCACCCGTTGAATTGTTGCACATAATATCTCAGCTCTTGGAAAACAACAACCTCATAATTGAGGACAACAAAGCCCAGAGAGGTTAAGTTACTTGCCCACTGTCACTAGTCACTCACTAGAAGGACAGAACCAGATCATACCCAGACCATTGTAATTCTCTCCTTTTTGTTTTATTTCTCACCTTGGATAAGTTATCTAACCTTGGCTTTCAGTTACCTCCTTTTTCAGAATGGGGCAATTCACACATACCTTGCAGACTTTGTAGAGAAAAAAGTAAAAAAAAAAAAAAAAAATGTAAGAAAGAGGTCTATCACTGAGTCACTCTTAATAAAAAATCAGTTTACCTTTCCTTTCAAAAGTCCCTCTCCAGCATTTCCAAACCCTTAAATCTATGAAGGCAGAAATGGCTAAGAATGGAAGTGCACATTACCACCTAATTCAGTTATTAGGTCTCCCAGTGATATTTTGTTTTGGAATGTTATTTGGAGTCAGATTGTTTCTGGAAAAACTGAAAAACCACTGAAAGAGCAAGAAGAGCACATTTCTTGACTTAAAGAACTGTCAGGACGCTGGGTGTAGAGGCATGTGCCTGTAAATCCCAGTGGCTCAGGAGGATGAGGCAGGAGGATCCAGAGTTCAAAGCTAGCCTCAGCAAAAGCTAAGCAACTCAGTGAGACCCTGTCTCTACATAAAATACAAAATAGGGCTGGGGATGTGGCTTAGTGGTCAAGAGCTCCTGAGTTCAATCCCCAGTACCACCCCACCAAAAAAAGAACGGTCTGGGCAATCAGAAATGAGTATTGAGTGATGGGACCCCATTTATAGGCCCCAACCACCACACTGTTCAGGTTGCTACCTGTGCACCTTGAGCTCTGCCTCTGGCATCTGCTCCCTCTGAATTTCCATATGATGTGCCTCTGCGAGATGGTCCACTGCTGCCCATTGTTCCTGGCTATTGCCTCCTTGTCTGAAAAATTAATTCACTACAGCTTTGAGATTCGATAAACAAAAAAAATCCTAAACGTCTTACTTAGTATCTTGGAGTCTTTGTTTACAATAATACAAAGCAATTCTAGTTTTTGCCTTGAAAATTAGATGCCCAGTGGCTAGCATCTTTCTGAACATTTGTTAAAAAAAAAAAAAAAAAGGCTATATATCTTAAAACTCTAGAATATACTTGAATATTCAAAAAGGACAGCTAATTAGAGAAGGTTATGTGGGTAATAAATGTCCTTTCATCCCCCTCAAAAAATGGTTAACTCTAATTCTCTGTAGTTGCCTCATGTGTTCTCTTCAATATAGGCTGAACAGGAAAAACAAAACATACTTAGGAAAGCTTACTCCATTTTGCAGTGGTGAAATTTCACTGCTTTAAGCCTGCATTTCTTACTTTTCTTACAAACTTGTCACAAACTTTCACCATAATGTCCAAGTCTCCCCTGAAGATTGTGCAAAGCGAAAATCAAAATTCTTGCACAGCTTTAATGATGACATCAGTGGTGAGAAAAAGATTATGCACGCACATACACAAATCCAGCTGGTACATGAGCATAAATAACAGTTTGGTGACAGCAGAAAAGTATTGATGCCTTTCAAACTTGATGTCTTTCCCTGAAGAAATTTGCTGATTTGCTGTGTTGAATTTAGGATAGTTCTCTCTTTTCTTGATAAATCTATTTTTTTTCTCACTTTCTTAAGTTATTATGCATTCGTAAACTGCATCTTGAAAGATCATAGTTGTCATCACCCACCCCAATTTTTCTTCTGTAGATAATCTAGGGAACTTTTTTAACCTTTATTTTGGCACTTGATGAACAGCAAGATATTAATACATTTAACAGAAATGGGAAAAAGAACTTGAATAGCCAACATGAGAGTTTCAGAGAGAAAAGTTTGATAGCACAAACAAAGTAATAATACTGATAATAATAATTTAGGCACATACATATATTAGTATGCCTCTAATTTAATAGTTAATTATCTTTGTTTTCATTCCTAAAAACAATTTGTTTTTTTCATTAAAAATAAAAATGGTTCTACTTTCTAGCAGCCCCTTCATTAAAACCATACAAATAATTAAAACAAAGAAATTACCACATAATTGGGCCATATTACCCATAATTTATTATGCCTTTTCAGTCTTCCGATAATAGTTTATTCATATAAATAATTTTCATAGCACTTTGGTGTTGTGTAGGGAGGATACAGTGTCTAGGATGAAAGAAGCAGTGTGTGACTAGTTGATGAGGTGTTGACATTGCCTTTATTTTATTATAGCTACACAGGTTGATTAGCATCATAACATTAGAATAAATCTGCATACAATTAAACTGAAACATATTGCAAAAAAACAAAAAGGCACACAGAACCATTGGCCTGATTGAATAAGTTCTGGTATAGTTGCAATTTTGCTTTAAAAAAATATTCACAACTCTTCTTTTGCTTATATTTTTGGGTTTGTTTTCTTTGACTGTTTTTCTTTACCTTTCTGAAAGATATTTATAACTCTCTAGGGTGCATCATCCTACTGAGATAACTGTGTTCTTAGATGCTTGAAGACAAAGATGAACAGCTCACTTGTGGTGTGTGGTTATCTCATTATCTCTACCCACCCTGTTGTAGGGTATTGCTTCAGCTACAGGAACTGTTTGCCCTGCTGGCAAACAAGCCCCTTGCAGCTCATGACACGTGTTTTAACCGTTATTTAGGCGCACTCTTCGCAGTGAGCCTGAATATGCCCTTAGGCTCCCAATGAAAAGGGAGCTTAATGATGTGTCAAAAATTGCACTACAAGGGCCCACAATAAATTCAGACTTTGTAAATATAGGAGCCAACAGGGCAGCTGAAATTTAAGGTGGTGTTCAAAACCAGACTACTTGTCATGAAGTCATTCTGAAAGGGCGGTGGTAGGGGAGTACGTTCAGATAGCCCAAAGCAAGAGAAAAGAACCTGTGTCAAAATGACCGAGAGGAAAAATCAAAGGATAAATTGTGGACTGTAAGTCAAAGAAGCCAAATGCACTTTTTCAAAGCAATTTACAGAGGGAGATCTAAATGTTTAAGTTGTCGATCAAGGAAATCACAGACATATTTCCCCAGCAAAAATAACCTTAGGTAGAAATGAAGCTTTGAAAGCTAGGGAAGGAACAGCTCTGTCTTCATGGGGGAGTATGGTGATTATGTGCAAACTTTCTTTTCTTACACTGAGGAAATTATAGGTAAAACTAGATAATTTTTCTAACTCCCTTGGCAGTGGAAGTAGTTCTCATTGTATCTTCTCTTAATCTAGTTTAGAACAAATGGCTTCTGTAAGGAGGGACTGCATTATGAAATAACTCTCAAACATTTGTGTAGAGAGATGCAGACTTTTTATTTTCCTAAAGCAGCTGTTGAATAATGAACTCAAAGTGGAATTAATTAAGGATACCACAGAAACTGTAGAACCCCTGGGATTGTCCCATCTTTCCAGAAATCTTTTAATACTCTAATCAAGCATCAGCAGATTCATTAAAGAGGTTTGTCCTAAGATGCCACTCCATCAGTAAAGAATTCCATAGAAGTGTTTCTTCTTCAGAATTTACCTTTTTCCTGTCTCACTAATCTGAATTGGGTTTAACAAATTTATTCTCATCTTTGTCTTATTATTTGAAAGAACTGAATAACAAAATATTTGCCATCAGAAAATGCATACATCCATATTTGATGATTTTCAAAAATCTTAAGAGCCTAAAATAGTATATTTGCCTCAGAAATATTTAAATATTGTGTTTCTATGAAATCTCTGTAGACATTTTCACTTGAGTTCATTTTGTAAAGGACATTTAAAATAAAATTAATTAAAGCGTAGGTACATTACATTATTTATAGAAAGGATTCTTATTTGGGCACTTTTGACTCCTAAAAATGGTTTCAGTAGACAGGTTGGAACACCCTTCTCAATGGTTAAAACGTAAGGTGTCTGTCAGCTATGAGAAGAAAATTCTCAAGACTTTCAAAGATTATTTCTGACATTTACATTTGAGAGTCTAAAAATTGCACGTGATCTTGTGAAAATTCTTTGTGAACATATTTTTATTTGTGTATGGTTACAAAAGACAAAACAAATGCTTTATGGTTAATTGCAAGTTGGATATAGGTAGCAGCTGCTTGGAGATTCCTGTTGGACACCTAGTGATGGAAGATTAGGTGAACCAGAATGAAATGTGCAGACCCCTTTTGCCCTTTTCAGGACTACCCTTGACTTGATGTCATCAATTCTAAATCACATTAACTAACCTCCGATCATATATATGGTAGTCTTAGCATTTGAAGGTTCTTTTAGCATTCCTGCTTACTGACTTAACTCTCAGTCTTAAGTTTACTGGCAAGGCTGGCTGTATTGAGTCCTTCATATGACGCTGCCCTTCAGTAGCTGACACTTTACAGGAGAAGCCTATGGCTCCATGTGTTCTGATAATCTGACAGCACTCAATAAATGTTAGTTAATTGGTAGCAGCAGAATGAAAATCCCAGTGTCTTTTATTTATATCTAGATATAAACTGGGATCTGGGTCTAATTATCTTCAATTTGTTAGTGTTTTACCATTTACAAAGCATGTTCACATCCATTACCTTCAAAATAACCTTGCATGGTTGGTTGATCCACTTCATCCAGGGTGGCCTTTTCCCAGGCAGTAGAATTGAGGCTGAACCTGGGACCGAATGCTGGGCTCACTTCACCATTCTTTAGCTCCTCTAAGTTTGTTGGGAAGAATCAATGAAATTTAAGAAATGACCCACCTTGTCTGTGTTTAGAAGTTTCTGGCATGGAGAGGGGAGAAACACTTAAGGAGAGAAGACAAGTGTGAGCATGAAGTGGCATCCCAAGTGGAAATGTGAGGAATATTCACCCCAAATATATATGTATTCCTCCATGAGGAGCCAACTTAGTCAAAATTAGCTTTGATCTGGGAAAAAAAAAATGAAACACAAATGAAATTCTGCTATTGGGGATGTTGGATCCAAATAGGATCTACAAAAATAAGCAATTACGTAACACAATTATGTCAAAGACCATCAGTGTAATAGATATTAAATCTCAAAGATATTCCAGCTGGTAAACCGATAGGCACCTCAGTGGTTCCAATGTGAACTTTAAAAATCCATGTCATTCCTTACTCTATAGTAGGTCCCTTAAAAGTCCATGGGAAAAGACACCTTTATTTTTAAAATATATATTAAATTTGAACATAAAAGCAGGGAAGCTGTTTTCTGATACAGCAAGGGCTATTTTTAAAGTTTTGGGGAACTAATTATAAATTCAAAGTTCAAAAATAACTTATTCTGGGTCTACCAGCCCATATCAAAGCTGTACTGTTCAGAAGTGATAGTGTTCACACTCACCTTCTTTCAGTTCCCACCCGTGCAAGGATACCAGCAGGTCATGTTTCCTTGGTTTGGCATCAGTAAAACGAACGAGTTTGGTTGTGATTATGTTTGTCAGGTTATTCATTGTGTTTACTTCTATGGATAGCAACAAATTTATTTGAAATGGAAAAAAAAAAAAAAAGATACCAGGCTCTTTGCTGGATGGTAACTTGAAGCTGGGTGAACATTGTCACTGTGGGGCGCAAAGCAGAGGAGAGTGTGGCCCCACTTCCCAGGAGGTGGGAGGAGCTCCTCAGCTGAAAACCAGGCAATCAGGCACTAAACAGGATGGATCACAATGTGGAGATGAGTGCAAAGGAGTGGCTCAGACAAGAGGTGATCTAGAGGTTCATAGCAAAGAGCTGGCACTGGGTGCTGATAATACTGAGGGCCAGAGCTTCAAGCAAACAATCATTCCAGGCAGTTCAGACAATGACACAACTTCCCAGGAAGAGCTGTGACCACAGTTCATGCTCTTCCTTTCCTCTGCTATCTTTCAAATGCCTTTTCTCTACCTAACTTTTCCTTCATCTAGTTTTGCTTTCTCCCTTTATTACCTTTAAGACGTATTTTCCCCCATCTTTTTTTCCCATTTCACCCATATCTCCTTTTATTCCCATCCTATTGTGTTTCTCTGTTCCCATTAACTGATCATGACATGATATTGAAGGGACATATCTATAATAGAGTTCAGGTTCTAGAGTCAGCCAGAAATCTGGCTCTGTTATGTGATGTTGGGCATTTTACGTAAACTCTTTGAACCCCACTTTTCTCATCTATAAAATGGGACTGACATAACCTAATTTTATAACCTATAATCTATAAAAATTTTAAAGGAAAATGTGCCATTAGGCATAGTTCCCCAAACACATTAAATGCTTTATTAAGTGTAGGCTTCTAATTTGGGTTTTATTTGTACTGAAAAAATAGGAAAATAATGGAAATGGATTACAAATATACATACAGTTCATTAAGTTAAGTATGTAAGTAAAGGAATCAAAACCAAATAGGGTGGTACACACCTATAATCCCAGATACTCAGGGGTCTGAGGCAGGAGGACCACAAGTTTGAGGCCAGCCTGGGCAACTTAGTGAGACCATGTTTCAAAACAAAAATGAAAAAAAGGACTGGGGATGTAGCTCAGTGATATAGAAATTGCATGGCATTTGCAAGGCCCTGATTATTTTTCTATCTTCTAGCTTCCTCTATCTATCTATCTATCTACCCATGTGTCTATATATAGAGAGGAGCACACTGATGGTTAGAGAGTGGGGGGATAAATAATTCCAGCAGTGAAGGTAGCACATAAAATGCACAGCTTACATCCTTGAAGGAAGAAGATCCAATTTTGGGATGTGGGCTTCCCAAGAAGTAAATGAAAGGAAACCCTATTGGTGATGATTCACAATTTTCTTCATGTTTTATATTACATTCTTTGTCCAGTATGAGCCCAACTATTTGTAGTACTACGACCTCAAGCACTCTTAGTCTAAAGCCTCTGTGAATCAACGCTGTACAATGTGAACAAAATCTCCAGAATTAAATTCCATGCTGTGTTTCATAGAAGTCTTCCTTCTGATTTTTCTCAGTAGAGGCTGCTGCTGCAACACCAAAATGCAGTTTGGTAAAAAGCAACTCAAGTTCTGTACACAAGGCATGAAATCTGGAGCCAGACAGACTTTAATTTGAATTATGCATAATGCCATGTGCTTGTTGGTGGCCTTCGGCAAGCAACTTGATGGTGCTGGGAGTGTTTTCTGATCTGGAAAACAGACGGGAGCCCTCACCTCACATGGCCATTTTAAAGATAATGGCTAATGTATGAAAAGCACCTATCTCAGTGCCAGGTGCATAGTCACAAATAACTACCATTTTGAGGTATGGCTATGGGGTTTAAGTATGTTACTCTCTCAAAAGGTTTGGCTAAATCCAGAAATAAAATTTCAAAGATCTAAAAAGGAATGTATGTCCTTCAGGCAACCTTCCATAAATACAATTTCTCTCGACTGATTTTTGATAGGCACTGGGCAGCAAGCAGTCAGTGTTATCCTCTTTTGACAAGTACTTGGAGTGCAAATATTCTGTTGCCAATTAGGGACAGACCATGCTTTAAGCCTCAGCTGAGATGGGAATGTAGCTGACAACTCTTTTAAAAGTGGAGAAGCCTAACCAAAACACAAGCCTGTAAAATGCCACCTCGCCTCCACATGGACACGGGCTGAGAATGGGACCAAGGTTTTTCTCAAAAACCTCAAAATTCCATGCCAAAGAGCATGACTGTGATTATTTTAGCCTGCAAAAAAAAAAAAAAAAAAAAAATGTTAAAGAGGGTGTTATGAAACTCCCACTAGGCTTAATGGAGGTCCCATTAGAGCACCCACTGAGCAGCTGACCTCGTGGCTCCTGGGAGTCCTCCACCAGAACTGTTCGGTGTCAGTAACCTGTTTGGAGTGGTACGCTGTAAATAAGTGGAGTGTTTCAGAGCATCTGTCAAAAGTAATTATTTGGGTTTGGGATGATTCATTTAAGCTATCTTTTTAATACCCCCCACTGTGTAGTAGGATATTTGTTTTTTAAGCTCACATCTATTTGTGTGACAATAAAACCACAATGTTAACACATTAGGAAATTCTTTTTCTGTGTTCTCTTTTTGCTTTGCATCCAGCTCAGTCAAAAGTGACAAGAAGTCTTTAAGGTATAAGTTAAAAAGAAGAAAGTGTGGGATGGTGTGAAGGAGGTCTAGAACACATCCTTTTCTATCTTAGTGGAAATTCTTGTCCATCAAGACAACTTTTCCACAAAATGCAACTCAAAATGACACAAAGAAACAGGTTCTATAGGATTGTTAGTCATCAGACTCCCAGAAGACCTCGTGCAACTTGTGCATAATGAACTGCTGCCCATTTTAAAAAATCCTA
Organism: Tamias sibiricus; assembly: GCA_025594165.1. NCBI lineage: Eukaryota > Metazoa > Chordata > Mammalia > Rodentia > Sciuridae > Tamias > Tamias sibiricus. Next base: position 90,439,003 of record CM046662.1, read on the forward strand.
GAGGGAATCCTCTGAAACCATATTGTTTCTGGCTGCTGTCCCTACAAGGTCAGTGGTAGAAAATTATGTCCAGAGTCCACCTACTCCTTAGATGAAATTTAGGCCTAAGAAGGTAGACTTTTCCTTGGGAAAACTAGTCCAGAATATCTAAACATATGAAAAGGTTGATAATTTTAGAAAATAAATGATCACCTTTTTTGAATGGTGTGGCCACTCTGGACCTATTGTCCACTCAGCTTTGACATTGAGGGAGCACATCTGTAAGGACTGGAATTCACCCTAAAACTGATCTAAAGGCAAAAAATCTTTACTGAAGATTTCAATTTTTCTCAACCTTTTTAAACAACTATGAAGAGTGCTCCTATACTCCAGTCAGAAATATAAGAGGGTGAATTTGAATTCATTTTTCTTGTTTTATAAAACAGGTGAAAGGAACCTACCCAATCAATCCATACCCAGAAATCCACACCCTCATCTGTTGACTAAACTTGAGGAACCTATGTTCCCATAATAACCCCTCATCCCAAGTTCTAACAGACCACCTCAATTCCTTCCCTGCAGGTTACCTGAATTTTCCAAGATAAGGAGAAAAATTGAATTTGGGAGGACCTTGGGTGTTCTCTTCCTAATAAATTTTATCTGCCCACCCTGCTTTTCTGACCAGTCCTACTCAAAAATGTTATCAGAAAAGTAAGCCCCATATGATCAGAAGCAGTTTTAGTTTACCAGGAGGCTATTGAGAAGAAAGAAGGCCTCCTTTCATTAAAATTTCCCTCAAATAATTGCAATCATTTCTCTGCCCTGACTGGTGGATAAAAAAGTGTTATAACTACCAGAAGAGAATAACTGTGGCCCTCAGTCTATTTTATCTTATAGTTCCTTTTCTGGGAGGCCTCTGGAGCATTCTGTGAACTGTGTCTGGTTTGCTGATTGTATTGGAGAAAGAATGGGAACTTTTGGTGGATGCACATGATGGTGTAAGTCAGCTGATCTCCAGAAATTCTGAGGGAATAACTCAAAATGTAGATTCCAAGGCCCTAGCACCAGAGATTCTAAGTAAGTCTGGTTGGGGCCAAGAATGACAAATGAATTTTATATTTTTCAAAAGCTCTAAGAATTACATCAAATATTTAATTTTTTTTATACCAGTGTACCTAATTCTTGTGTTGCTTCTAGAAAGAGAATATCCCAGAAATATGTGACTCCAAAGTTACAGAAACTCAGATTGAGTAAACCAACCTTAATCCTGCTAAAAATCAAGAAACAAAAACCATAGAAAACTTATGTGCAAATCCTATACCTACCTACACTGTACCTCATGTCAATATAAAGTTAAAATAATTCTTCTTGTATAAAAGAATTTTTAATCAGATCCCTTATTAATAAATTGCCTATTTCTAAAAAAATATATTTAATTTTTTAAACTTTCTTTTGTGTATACATGCTGGAAGTTCAAGTTATATTTTAGATGATTCCAGAGGCTGTTTCTTGCCACTTCTTGGTTTGGTTTTCCTCTGTTAGCACTTATTTTAGACAGAATTTCTCCTACGTGGCAATCAGTCCCTCAGGTTTACATTCTTTTAGCTTTTGGTTAGGAAAAATATTCTTTTTTTTTAATATAGTAATCCCAAAGATGTGTGGTTGAGTCTTATTTGTTTGGATTAGCCCACCCTTCAGCCTGTTCTCCGTCTGGAATAGCTATGGTCTCACTAACAAGTACTGGGGTCAGGATCTGTCCAGCAGGAGCCAGAGGGAGAATCAGTTCCACCAGAAACCATCAACTGAAAGGCAGGGAGGATTTCCCCAAGGAAAATCAGGGTGTGATAAAAAAAACAAAAGATGTCAACCATAGATGGTGGATGCGCCAATGGTTCTAAAAAAGGCAGTAATCATCATTTATTTAACCCAACTGTTAGATGAGAAAAGAAAATGCCACTTAAAAATAACAAATTGGTTAACTGATTTTGATGGAACATGGAGCTCCACCATCACCACCATTAACTTTCCTGGGTCACAGATCAAGTCACAGATAAGACACAACTAGACTGAACCAACAATTGAGGTTTAAGTCTAATGAAAGGAACAATGGAAGCAATAACCCAGAAAACTTCAAGGACCGGCACTGCACTTTTTGGGGTAACCAGTAAGTGTCTCCAGGAGTTATGACTATTATAATTGTCAAAAAGATGACGGAGTTGAAAATTTATGATATATAGCTTTTTCTGAATCATTAGGCAGATAATCCCAGCCCTGCCAGTGCACCAAGTCCTCAAGGTGTGAGAAGATGTGAAGTGTTCTGTAAGGTGTAGGATTCCTCTCTACCAGTTACCAAGAACATTTCTCATCTTCCCTTTTGTCTTTAACATAGGCTTTAAAATGGGCAGAAAGGAGTTCTTAGAATGGATTAATACAATGATGCCCTTAAATCATATAAGAATGTTCCTTTATAGTTAATAATCTTTAAATATATATTATGTAATATATATATATATGTATATATATGTATAAGATCTTTTCATACAAACATGAAGCAAGGCTACAAAAAATGGTTTAAAATCCTATCACATTTTATCACCTTATTTTTGGAATTAGACTGTGAAGTAGAGATTAAAACATTTGTTATTGTAACATGTTAGAAAATGCTTGCTTCACTTTAAACTCAATTTTCCTATCTGTAATATGGGAATAAAAATATAGAAATATAATTAAAAATGATAAAGGGGAATCAAGTTAAGTGGTCCCTCTGGGTACAGAAATGCTTAGTTATAATTATTTCTCTATGGTAATAATTTTATTTAATTAAGATTATTTAAACTCAGCTTCATATTCAATTCCTACTTAGGTTTTTAAATAATAAAATTCTTTAAATATATTAACAGTGCTATATTAATCCCATGTAAAATTATTTCCTTAGAAGGGAGATAAACTATATCATTAACAGTGTTTAATGAACTTTCACATTATAATTGAATTGATATTTCCATTCCACAGTTGAAAGAGAGGGGCCCATGAATAATTACTTAATATTTATAGATATATACTTCCTATGGAATGAATAAATAAAAGTATAGGTAGATATAGATAGAATATAAATTTATATATATTCATATTCACATGCACAAACATGTTGTAAACATATAAACACTTGATAAACATATTTATACACACCTATTTTACCCGGCATATGAAAATGTTTTAACTGATTTGGAGGCTGTCATTATTGAAGAAGTTTCTCTACACACACAAAAAAAAAGAACAAGTTTTCTTATTTTATGAGAGGGATCTTAAGTTCTTAAGTATTCAGTCCTGTTTATCTTTTTGTGATATATTTTTTTAGGTTGCCCCCCATCTGTGCACCAATTACCCTTTATTTTGCATAATCTAAGCATAATTCATTTCCTTTTCCTCTAATTCCCAATGAGAGCTTTGAGCCAGTGTCCCTTTCTGATGTTTAAGATCCACACACTTCTCCATGCCTCCCCAAGATTGAGCTAAAGCTAGGCAGGAGGAAACCTTTTCATTGCACTAGTAAACACTGAACCCAGAGTTGCTACTGAAGTGATGTCTTCATTAGAGTGAGACTCAGGATGAACACTTCTGGACAGAAGGGCAGTCAAATATGTCTGAGAGGCAAAGATGTAAATGAGAGAAGGGCAGTGTTGCCACAACAGGGAGCTGCTGAAAGGGGAGCTGGACTCTGCCCAGGGTCCTGCACTTGGAGGACAAAGCCACACCTGTCTCCACGGGAGATAGAATAGCTCCCTGGGAGCTGACAGCAGAACCTGGAGGCAGTTTAGATTGCAGCAATTGGTAGATAGAGAAACTGGCTGTAAAAACAATGGGAAATCTGCCAGGCCTCACCTGCTTTTCTGTGCTTGATATAATTTAGTTAACTTACAAACATGTGTATTAAGCTTTATTGTGGAAAAAAATTAAGAAATGTTTTGTAGCAGTTATGGGAAGATACAGGATTATCTTAGAGCTTTAGAAGTGCTCACATAAAAAACAGTTGGAAGTGGTTTTCAGATTTATTTCACTCGTCCTGCTGTGTTCAGCAGTTTTCATTTCTATTTTCTTGATGTAATATACTGAGAAAAACAAACTCAACCAACCAAAGGGAGTTGCTGACTGTTGCTGACCAAAAAAATAAAACACATAGCCCCTAACATGTTTTCCTGCTATTTTTGTGCATGAATGTAGGGGAGAGATTTATTTCCTGCCAGGTGGACTAAAGGTAACTTGGTAATAGAGATCACCAAGGAATGCAAATGAAACCTAACTCTAGGCTCATATTGAAAGAGCCTGACGACCAAGTAAGAAAACATCATCTTATTTGCCCAGTGGTGCTTTCTTTTGGACAGGCACAAGGACCTTCTATACTCCATCCTCATTCTCTTGTTTTTGTTTAGATTTATTTGACCAATTTTCATTCAACATGTTGGTTATCTTCACCACCCCCCATACCCCCCTGCCTCTTTGGTGTGTTTTCGTTTGATTGTTTTGTTTTTTCTTTGTTTGCATTACTAGGCATTGAACCCAGGGCTTGGGGCTTGCTAGGCAAGTGCATGCCACTGAACTATATCCCACAGACTCTTTTATTTAATTTTGAGAGAGTTACACGACTGGCCTTGAACTAGTGGTTTCCTGTCTCAGCCTCCTTTCTTTTTCTATTTCTTTCAACATCTCAAATTTAGAGTTCCCTTAGCATTGTTTTTTCAAAGTCTCAGCCATTTTTTATTCAGAGGGTGACAAATTCTATGTTTTTCTCAAAATTGATAATATTTTTATGGGAACTTAGAATTAATAGCATAATTTCACTTTAGGGTAGTAGCTTTTCATTGTCATCTTCCATCACCTGCCTCTAGGACTTTGCTTTTGCAATTATAATTAGCAATAACTGATGTAGGTATTTGCCTTAGCTATTTCTCAATGGCCTTTATGGAACTTCTCTGAACTCAAATGAGAAGCAACTGTGTAAAGAAACATCATATGGATAGTGTTGTCAATCAGAATTTTAAATATTTTGAGAATGCTGGCAAGACACACCCAAGATCCATTACCATCATTTGCATCAGCCTACTTTCTCCCTAATATTTGAAGTTTATCACTTTTTATTTTAAACAGTTATATGGAGGTATAATTTATGGCTATAAAGTCAATCTATTTAAAGTGTATAATTCACCAATTTTTAGTACAGTTACAGAATTGTGCAACCAGTATTTCAAAAGGATCCCTCTTGCCAAATTACAGTGACTGCCTCTTCCCACCTCCAGCCCCTGCCAATCACTAATCTGCTTTTTTTTTTTTTTTTTCTATTTACTTTTTATTGCAGTACTGGGTATTGAATGCAGGGACACTTTACCACTGAGCTACATTCCCAGTCCTTTTTATTGTTCATTATAAGGCTCACTAAATTTCTCATATTGGCCTCCATCTTTTGATCCTCCTGTCTCAGCTTCCAGAATGAGCTGAGATTACAGGTGCACAACACTGCGTCCAGCTCCCTTATCTGTTTTCAATTTCTAGTCATTTGCCTTTTCCGTATATTCAATATAAATAGGATTGTATAATATATCCTTTGTATTTGACTTTTTTCACTTAGGGTAAAGATTTTGAGCCCATGACATAGAAGGCATCAGTAGTATCTTCTTTCTATAGCTGAATAATATTCCACTGTATGGCTACAGCACATTTGGATTATCCATTCACCAGCTGATAAACAGTTTTTGTTTCCATTTTGAGGGTATCATGAATAATACTCCATGAATGTGCAAGTCTTTATCTAGGCATAAGTTTTCGTTTCTTTTGGCTCTCTAGGAATGGAATTGGTGGTTTGCAAGGTAAGTTTACATTTGCTATTTTAAGAAACTACCAAAATGTTTTGTAGAGTGGCTGCACTCTTTTGCATTTCCACCAATTGTATATGAGCATTCTAATTTCCACATATCTTCACCAACATATAGTACTTTTCATCTTGATAGTCGTTTCAGTGGATAGGAAGTGGTATCTTCTTGTGGTTTAGTTTACATTTCCCTAGTGACTAATCATGTTGAGCTCTCCATGTGCTTACTAACTATTCATGTGTTTTCTTTGGTAAAATGTCTATTAAATCTTTTTCCTATTTTTAGTTTGGTTTTCATCTTTATATTATTAAGTTTTGAGTGTTCTTTATATACTCTGAATACAAGTCCTTTATCATATATCTGTTTACAATCACTTTCTTTTAACATGAGGCTTGTCTTTTCCATTTTTAATGGCCTTTTTTGTATCACTAAAGTTTTTAACTTTTAGGAATCCAATACATGTACTTACACATAGACAGAGAGAAATAGACTGAGAGATTAAGAGTAGGAGAGAGAATGTGTTCAGTGTTATAGCTATGAATTCTTTGCATACCCAAAACCACAAATATTTTCTTCTAGAGGTTTTATAGTTTTAGTCTATAATCTATTTTGTATTAACTTTTGCATACAGTAATTTTATTACTTTAAAAGATAGATTTATTTATAACATTGTGCTCACTCCCATGGCTAACCCTAAAGATATCTTTGGGAAAAAAAAAAAAAAAAAAAAAAAAAAAAAAAAAAAAAAAAAAAAAAAAAAAAAAAAAAAAAAAAAAAAAAAAAAAAAAAAAAAGTTCCAAAGACACACAGAAGGGGACAACTTTTAGTTCACATAATTTAATCTCAAACTACACCACCTTTCAACTAGTACTTAAATTTGTTTTTTTAAATAGACACCTATTAATAGCCCATGTTTCCTTGAGAGTCATTAAATTCCAGAGAGCTAAACTCTTCTTGTGAATAATTTAAAAGATTGAACAAAGTCATCTTTTGAGTCACTGTCCTGATAATGAATGTCCAAGTAAATTGTCAACAAGAAACTGATGGTCATCATATGAGAGTTTGACATCAAAAGTGTCCCATCCAAACCTACGATTAATGCCCGCTTATATATCCTCTTTAGTTTAAATAGAATGCAATACTTAGTCGTTTAGGAAAACTGAGCATAGGAACACACTGATAGAAAAAATGCAGAAAATTTTTACTTAAAAAATACTCAAAGAAGCATAAATGTTTATTGAGAATCATACATCAGCACCTTGTGGCTCAACAAAATATGTCCATTCCTGACAGGTCATTTTTAGAAATGAGATTTTACAGGCAATCAAATACAACAACAAAAATGTCTGAGAGATAATGCATCTCAGCATCCCCATGTCAATGAAGTGAAAGCTTTTCTGAAAATGAAATGGCCTTCTTTTAGAACTCTGGAATCCTAAACTACAAGACATTTCAGGAACTATTTTGGCTGAAAATGATATGAGAGATTTTTCTTTTTCATAATTTTTATTACAGTGGAAATGGTTTTTGTATTTCTAACAGTTTGACAAGAGCTAATTACAATGCGCTCATCTGTTTTGCGGACTAATTTGAGCCATCGGGCATCAACACCATAGACATGCAGCAGCATTGCAAATGATACGCATGCTTCCCTTGCTCCAAGAATTTGTACTTGCTATAAAAGAAAACAGATTTGGACAGCCCTGAAAAAGTTGGGTTTGGTTTGAAGAAAACATTTCAGAATTACATTAGAGCTGGCCTACAAGTGAACTAAAAATACCTGCTCATCTCAGTGGTCTTGGCCGTGGGCCTTTCCTTTTACTGCAAAAGTCAGGCTGTTTGAACAGTTGGAGTTCGGCTTGCTTGCTGTCTAAACTAGTGTTCTCTGATAACTTCTGTTACCATTGAAACACAAGCCCTGTTGCATTTAAGAGAATATTTAGAGGTTGAAAATAGCCAAAAGAATTGTATACTTAGTGTTCAAACCTTTAGGCTTCCCGTGCACTAACGAGACCACTTAGATCTGCTAAGAAATTGGAGAAAGACATTCATCAGTAAACATTACGCAGCAAGGGTAAAAGATGGAATGGAGTAAAGAAGGCTGTTAAAATCAGCCTAAGATGATTATTTGAATTGCAAAGAGAAATGTTCAGACATAGCTAGAGCTGCTAAACATAACTCTTGAAGTTTTTCCAGAACAGAGGGATTGGGGGAATGAGACTAGTGAAGGAGAAAATTAGAAAATTATAAGACAGAATGGGAGATGAAGTTTCAGAAGCTGGTAAGATAGCTGAAATATATGATATTATTAGGTCTTAAATCTATTTATGAGGGTGAACATTTTAAAACACACTTTCAGACTTGGGCTCTGTGATTTTAAGATTGAAATGAAGATGTTAAATCTGGGCAGAGAATAATCAACAGTAATGAACTGCAATATAGTATGGAGGATTAAAAAGAAAGATCAGAAATTGGTAGCCCAGGAGAGAGATTCAGGATAAGTTGGGTAAGTATGAATGAAATAATTTGAGTGGAAGTGAGTCAGAATGGTACCAAACATCCCCAAACTTGGCAGAGTGCAACCCTCTGCGCATCAGCTACTGTACAAAAAGAATCACCATAATTCATCATCTGCTTTCTTAAAGGCATTCCTGTTCAGCGAGTTAAAACTGGGAGTATAAAGACTGCAGGTCTAATTTTTAAAGTAACTTGTATCACAGACTTCACTAACATGTGTTTGGCTTGTTAGATGGCTGGGTATACTATTTTCTGGCACAGTATATAGAACAGAGGGAGTTTCCCCCCATGAGCAACTGAAATGCCAGCTGTTGCCTTAAATATTGTACCTGTTCATGATGGAGATAGCTTTAAAGCCAAAATTCAAGCTTACAGAAAATTTCGCATTCTCTACATCAGCAAACATTGGTATAAAATTTGTGTGTCTAGATACAGCATTTACATACATAAGAAGGGGAAATGACCAAGAACCTATTTCAAAAATAGGTTCAGATTCATTTCAGTAAAAGATTCATTTCTTTAAAAATTTGTAAAGGTAACTGTGTATAATAAGCTTTCATAAATCTCTACAGAACTTCTCAAGTCCCAGAAAATGTGTAATAATGATAAGTTTATATAAAAATTATTCCTAAATAAAAGATCACATTTAACACAATAATTTAGCTTACTAATAATCTAAGAACTGGAAGGACAAAAAGGGATATCAAAAACCTTATTTAATGACTTGAATATCCTGGAAAATGTAATGCCTTTTTCATTGTCACTAGAGGCATAAAGGAACAACAATCACTCTAAAAATTATTCAAGAACTATGTAAAGGAACATTTAAGAATGAGTTAAGTCTATTAAGCTCACAGAAGCTGGTCTTTCTCTAATACACCCGTTCCCCAGGATCCAGCTCTTTCTGGAAGAACCCATGACTATTTCACTAGCAGAGGTAAAGAAGAATCCATGCTATTAAGCTCACAGAAGCTGGTCTTTCTCTAATACACCCATTCCCTAGGATCCAGCTCTTTCTGGAAGAACCCATGACTATTTCACTAGCAGAGGTAAAGAACATTCCATGCTTTATTTGTAAGTTAGGAAAAAAAAGTGTTTTAATGTTGGTTCTCAATTAGTTTTAGTTTCTGGAGTGATTGTTACTACATACCAGCAACCTCCTCATGGGCCAAATAATACCAAATCCTCTTTATTGTCCATCTTTGGTCATTTAAAATAATATATATGTGTTGATCTGGAGTCTGAAAGAATATCTTTTCATATAGCTCCATTATGGGAAATCCAAACTTTTGCAAATGATAAAGCTATTAAAATAAAAACATTAACTGTGTTCAATATTGTGATTGGTATTATAAGCCACTAGGTAAAGAACTAATTTCTAATGGAAAGTACCTCCAAGAATCAACATTTTCTAGGCATCTACAAACATTTGTCACTTTAATTCTACATCCAACTTTCATTAACATTAAGCTCACAACATTGTAGGGATTTCTTATCCTTGTGTGTGTTTGATGTGATATTCAGGTTGGACATACTCTGGGCTTTACATTTTGGAGTTGTCAGTGTTCTCAGAGCAAAACCAGAGATTTTTATCTCTGAATTTGATAAAAAATGATACAAAATATCAGTACAGCTTGCTGAAAAGAAAGAAAAAAAATCTAAATAAATAATTTCCTAAACCTTCTGACTGGCAGGTTCTATCAATATCTCCATCAAGAAAAGTAGTGTGCATTATCCTATAATTAGTTTATGCCACCATCTCTGAGGGTTTTTTGGTCCATTTTGTTGTAGCGATCCCTCAGTAGCTGTTTCCATGGGTCATATGTAGCACATCTTCAAATGAATACTATCTAGTTGTCACAGTTGCTTCTTTAATAGATGGAGTCAAGCTATGCTTTTCAAAAAAGCATGGATGTTTTAAGAGTGTCGACTTAAAGTTTCAGATAGCAACTAAAATAAATCCACTGGTCAATTTCACAAAATAAATAATGGGAACCTTCTGATACACACACACACACACACACACACGTACACAAACCTCATTCCATCACCAAAACAGAGATGCGCAACCTTCCTAACATGGTTTGCCTATTCAATACCAGGAAGCATTTTTTAGATAGTGCACTCTGAGTTTTTGCTATAAACATATTGCATTAGTCAGTTTTTCATAAATAACCAAAATACCTGGTATAAACAACTGAAAGGAGGAAAGATTTATTTTGAGTCATAGTTTCAGAGATTTTAGTCCATGGTCATCTGACTCCATTGCTTTAGGCCTGAGGTGAGACAGAACATCATGACAGAAAGGCATAGCAGAGGAAGGCTACTTAGTTCAATGGCTGCTGGAGACAGAGAGAGAGGGGAGGGTCAAAACACAAGAAATGACCTTCTAAGAAATACCCAGTGACCTACTTACTCCAACCAGCTCCCACCTCCCAATAGTCCATGCAAATTATTAATCCATTAAACATATTAATCCACTGATGAGATTAGAACCCTCATGATCAATCACTTCCCAAAAGCCCCACCTCTGGACATTGAAGAATTGGGAATCAAACCTTCAACACATCAATTTTGGGAGGACATTTCAGATCCAAATTATAACACATAGAAAATTAGTGTTCCAAAACAAAAAAACATCTTGTTTATTTGATAACTGGTTAAGACTAATCAAAAAGAAAGCAGTTCTCATTCTAGTTAATAGGAAAGAGACATTGCTCTATATGGGGCTCTTTTGAACATACAAAGCCCCTCCCCTGACCGTGTCACTGAGGCTTGATAACAGGAAACAGCATCTCAACGTGGAGAGAAATCAGTGAGCCTAAGGTCACCACCAGTTTCCTGCTTCTGTTCATGTTAGATAGAGTTGTCCAAACAAAGTAAGCCTTTTCTTCCAAAAAGCCACAATTCATACTTTAAAACCACCTTGTAAAGTCTGTCCTTATCCTAGGAACTAGTCTGGCTCACCTTGCCTATCTTCTCTCCCATGATGAGTGGAAGTGGTACAAAATGCTTTAAAGAACCAACCATAAATAAAGACCTTAAAAGAGGTGATACCATCTATTGTTTAAAATAAAGCAAAACTGTCCCCCTTCCCCCAAAGACCAGGTTTGAAAATTCTGATAATGTGGTGGAGCCTGACTTAATTTGGGAGGAAATAAGCACAGGGGATTCACCTCCACTTCTTCTTTAACTACACTTTAATATTAAACATTAATAGCTAGAGAAAAATCTAGCACAAATGCTTATGAGTGAGTACAGCGTTTTTTCCCTACTACTAACTTACTCTTAATCCCTAAGTCATAAGTCATGCAGTCACCATGGAAATAAGCTCAGCCTCCTTCTTTGTATACTTGTGTATGTATAAATGTATGGTTTCTTCTTAATTGTATGATATTCTGTTGTCTGCATGGCAAACTGATATTGTTTCTCAAAAAGGACTTCCATTAGCATTCTGGGCAGGAAAATTCTCATTGGGTGAGAATTTCCTGCATTTGTCAGAGTGATCCATACCGTTGGTGCCACCCACTAAATAAAGTACAGTATCTCCCTTCTCTTACCCTAGTCATTGTGACAACTAAAAATACTCTACATATTTCCAAAAGTATGCTGGGGGAAGGAAGTGACAGTCTGCTCCTAAGTATTTGAAAGTTGACCCTCCTTCCTTCTTTTCCTCTTTAGTGCTAAAAAGGATGTAAGGAGGCAACTGATGGGATTAATTCACAAACAGTGCTTTCATTTAGCTTCATACTACACTCTTCAATCAAACTTTTAATCCAGGAATTTTACCTCCTTCCCAATTCTTATGAAATGAAGCCTTTTTCAAAAAGAAAATCAAAATATTTTGGGTCCCACTTTACATTCATTCTCTAGCCTTCTTGTTTGAGGCCAGCCTTATTGGAGGCAGAGGTGAGACTTTTTTTTTTTTTTAAGTATTCATTACCACAACCAGTTTTTATATATTGCTAAGCACCTTGAAGTTTTTTTCTTAAATCATTGCTTCAAAAAGCATATCCTATGTATTTATCATCTTTCTAATTAGAGGCCTCTGTCACATCAGGGAATTTTCTCATATCACATGTTCTCTGTTAGACCAAAAAGTCCTTTTGGATTAATTCTTATAAGCATATATGCTCTTTTGGCACATTTCCTCCTTCTGTTTTACTTGAAATAGATATTATTGAGTGATAAGACAAACAGAAAAACATCAGGGGGTGAAGGTTGGGTGAAAAATGGGTTAATACTGTGAAGGCCTGAGTGTAAATGTGTGTTAAGTTCAAGGAAAAAAATGAATTGAAATTAGGGAGGAAAAGGATTTTCTAAAAGGACCATGAAATAATTAATTGTTTTGTAAGAGATGGCCTTTCCATGTAGGCAGAAATTTTTTTCACTTCTTTCTGAAGAGACAGTCAAATAGAGAATCTCATCTCTTAATTAGAAAGAAAAATACTCATCAAACACATCTCATCACTGGCGAGCTAATGATCCACAGCTGTTAGTCTGAAAGGGCAGGCTTTTTTCCTGAACAGTAGGAAGTGTTAATCATTTTGGATGAGATTTCTTTTTAAAATATACTGTAGTTTGCAAAAGAATAGGATATTCAATATTCCAACTTAAATGATTTTTTGAAGTGGTCTCCCCCAGGGATACTGTCATGTGTGGCACTGAATGATCATTGAATGCAGGCATCTCCCATTGCACTTCAATGGGAGCATCAATTGATGAGATGATGTGAATGGCTGGGTCCTGTCTGGGACTCTTAAACCTCCAAGCTCAAAGAAATACAAATCATGCATGTCCTGCACCTCCTAAGAAATTGTGTGGTTATAAAATCTTGATATTTTGAGTCATTCATTCGACTTTATATAATTTGCTTTTTTTTAATACAAATGAAAAACCTTATCTCATCTTCACTTAGCTTCTCAGTAGAACAGATTTTTTGTTTGTTTAATCTTCGTGTGAAAAAGCCAGGCTTTTTTGTCTATAAAATGTAATTGGCTCGTTCAGTTTCCAACCCTTGCCTTTACAGCCACCTTGCTAACCTCTTCTAAACATTTTGGACAGAAGAAAACCCCATTTAATAGAAACCTTGTGAATAGCCAACTTTTGATTATTCAGAGCCATGTGAGAGAGTGAGAAAAAGGAGGAATGAAATGGGCTCCACAAGCCTCCTTTCCATTATTAGTTTTTGACCTCTTTGCCATACCAAAAGGTGTTCTTTGCAGACACCTAAGAAGTATCATTCCCTTTCTTAGCACTGATGTAAAAGTAGCCATCCCAGAGCAAAGAAGAAATACAGAAAATCCACAGGCTGAATCAGTCCCTAAATATTTATTCCACCAAAACATCAATATTCACTATAATATTTCTTCACCGTAGAGTCAGTGGACCTTTGTGGGGAAAGCACCCTGGATTAGGGATCAGCAGACCTAGTTCCGCAACTAATAGAGAGTGTCCCTTAGGCAAACCTCAAAATTCCTGAGCCTGTTTCATCACTTGTAAAATGAAATCTTCTGATTCTTAGTCTTCACAGTCTGTCATTCAGGTCTTTTCCCCTTAAGTTCATCCGATGATACTTTTAAGGACAAATTACATCATTTTATTTTTTTTAGCAAGTTTAAAATGTTCAAAACCCCCATTCTGAATTTTTAGGATTAAAATTTAGAATGCTTTTAAAGCCTAAACCAAATAGACTTAAGGATTACATTTTGTGATAATGATGCTAATATTATGGGCAAGGTAATAGTGAATTAAATAAAAGGTATTTGAACTTAAAAATGAAAAAGGATTATGGACAAGAATTGACATTCATAAAACTGCCAGTTCAGAGCAAGATTTTATTTTATATTTAGAGGCATGAGATTTTTTTAAAAATAGTTAACATTTTATAACTTAATTGTTTTAACTCCAGAGTTAACAGAATCTGCAATGTATACAAATGCCATTTACTAATAATAGTGAGCAACTGTAAAGATCTGAATTTTCCTTTTGTTGTATTTTAATTATACCCTCTGTTTAACACAACTTCGCCCATCTTCTCAGAAAAATTACCATATTGAGTTAGAGGATTAGTTTATAAAGTCTGTGTAATTTTCTTGGAAATAACTTCAAATATGAAAAAGCATTAAATCACATTTATATAGTACTTTTTGATATAACATTTTCACATATGTCACTCATTTGCTCCCCACAGTCATCTTCTGAGATAGGCCAAGGTTACCAGGTTTATAGATAAAAGACTAAAATAAAAGAGAGTAGTCAACTTTCCCAGGGTCCTATGATGATCAAATATCAGGCTAAACCATTTCTTCAGGCTTGTGGTGCAAACCATATTCCACCATGCCATAGTATCTCTTTGCAGAGAGAATAATATATCAGTTAGCTTTTGCTCTTTAAAAAACTGCTCCAGAATTTTCAGTTTAAAGAAACTACTATTCATTTAGTTATGATTTTGTGAACCTGCACTCTGAACCAGGTTCAGCTGGGCTTACTCATGCATCGTCAGCCACCTTGTCCTCAGGTAGGCAGCTGTGGTCCTGGGTGCTGGCTTTCAGCTAAGGTGATGGGGTGGCTGTGTCATGTGCTTTTTAGACCTCTGCTTTCATCATATTTGATACTCTTGATCAATCACAAAGTACCTATATAAAGGGAAACATGAACAAACTAGGGTCTTTACTGTACATGATCAACACAAACTAAATATAAACACTGAAAATGGCACTCATTTCATTATCTCTTCCTTTTCTAGTTGGCATGACTTCTTTAAAATAGCTCTTATCCTAAAACATCATTAACTAAGGCAGTGTAGGAAAGGTAATAAAATACAAGAAGCCCAAAAAGAATTACACGTGATACGAGTCAATCTATTCCTGTTTTCTGAGCATCGTGTAGGTGCCAAGCAATAGGTAAGTTCCACCTCACAGCTGCATAGCAAATCATATAATTTCCCTTATTCAGATTATAAGGTTAAGTGAAATCTAGTAACTTGCTCAAGGTCATGGCTAGGAAATAGGGAGTGTGCATGCCTCTAGGCCTTTGGTGAACTAATGCACTTTTCTCGTGGGAAGAGAGGGCAAGGGATTCCATTATCTTGGTTGACAGTCCAAAGCTAGTTGAAAGAAGACATCTGACAGTCAGGATAATGAGTAGAACTCTCAGTATTCTTTCCTAATGATGGAAGTTGTGTACTATCACCATTTGGCTAATGTCTCATGCAGAGTTTCTACTACAGAATTCTAAATATAAATCACAACAAACATTTAGTAATAAAAAAAGAGAAAACCATCAAATACTTAGAATAGTTTCAGTTTCTAGTGATCTAGGATAACTAATATATGCCCACATGTTTGGTTTGGAATGGAGGCATAGGTTCTTTAAAAGTGAAATGTAGACAGTCTGCTTTCCTTATTATAAAATGTGGGTGTCAGGGGCGGGGTGGGGGACAGTGAAAGGAAGAGTTGAGGAGACTGTGTGACATGGTGGGGGAAATAGTGGAAGGATATGATAGTGATGGAATTGAATGAAATTAAATACTATATAAATTTGTGAGAGTCCTTGACAACTAATGTAATTTTGAAAAATTCTGGATTTCTTGGGTCCTCTTTCCACATTCCACACAGGCAAAAGGGGTTTTGGAAGTTTGGATCAGGACAAATGCTGGACATTTCATGGTTATATTTGTATTCCATGAATATGTTGAGGATTTCTTTTTTCATCCTATTTTAACCCATTAATATATCCCAACCTATGGAAAACTGCAGTCAGGACCAAGGACAGATCCAATGCTGACCTGGCCTTCCTTCCTTGGGTTTTCTCCCACCTGCCGCTCCTTTCTCCTGATGCCCTACTGGAATACTGAAGGTCTAGCCTTTTCATCATCTCAGTTTTGGTTTTGTTGTTTTGTTTTTGTTTTTGTTTTTGTTTGTATTGGGAATTGAACCCAGGGATGCTTAATCACTGAGTCACATGCCCAGCCCTTTTTTATGTTTGTTTGTTTGTTTTTTTAGAGACAGGGTCTCACTAAGTTGCTCAGACTGGCTTTGAACTCAAGATCCTCCTGCCTCAGCCTATTTAGCAGTAGAATAATCTCAAAACCCACCAAGTCCCTGGGATTACAGGCATGCACCACCACCCCTGGCTCATTATCTCAATTTTTCTGTAGGGAAGAAGATGGGAACAATTTTAGCACAATAGGCCCCTAGGAAGAGGCCTTCGTGTAAAGAGAATGAGCTAAAAACGTTCCTTTCTTTCTCTGAGAACTCTTTTTATCAGAGGACCCTCACCAGCTAACAAGAACACTATAGTAAAGGATTTCTTTTTCTTAGTAATTCTTAGTGGCCTGGCGCAGTGGCGCACGCCTGTAATCCCAGCACTTTGGGAGGCTGAGGCAGGAGGATCGCGAGTTCAAAGCCAGCCTCAGCAATGGCGAGGCACTTAGCAACTCAGTGAGACCCTGTCTCTAAATAAAATACAAAAAGGGCCGGGGATGTGGCCCAGTGGTTGAGTGCCCCTGAGTTCAATCCCTGGTACCACAAAAAAAAAAAAAAAAAATTAAAGTTAAAAAAATGAGATGGTACAGTCATGTCATAAAGTCATTTCAAATATAGAAATATAGAAGTGATCAGATTTATAGACCTCTGTCTAGATGTGAAAACACAGAGATAACATGACTTTCTAAGGTCTAGAGCCTGGGTCTTGAAGCTGTCAGGATGGGGTCTCTACCACCCCACACAGTTTTCTTCTCTCTGCCATTTGGGCAGGCTGTAGGCCAGATTGAGATGTATTATGAGGCTGCAGATGGTCCGTGCTGCTGTGCCTGGCATGAGTGTCCTTAGGCCCTCCTTGTCCTGACCTATCAGATACAAGGTGCTGGTCACCCCAACCAGCTAGCTGAAATTCCCAGTAAATCTACCATTCAGCTAAATTTTAGTAGGCAGATGATTTTCCATCTTTCAATATTAGAATTTGAGGACTTTAGTGAATAATTAAATTGCCTGAGTATCAATAACATTTACACAATAATGGTTTTGGTTTTTGCCCACTTATTGGGTACCAAGCAGTTTATTGAATTTTTTTTTTTAATATTTATTTATTTACTTTAGTTGTACACAATGCAATTGCATTTATGTTTACGTGGTGCTGAGGATCAAACTCGGGCTGCGCACGTGCGAGGCGGGCGCTCTGCCACTGAGCCACTACCCCAGCCCCAGTTTATTGAATTCTTAATGCATTTTAATGATTTAATTCTTATAACTGTGAAGTGACACTTATTCATCTTCTTCTTTTAGTTGTAGATGGACACAATGTCTTTGTTTTATTTATTTATTTATTTATTTATTTATGTGGTGCTAAAGATCGAACCCAGTGCCTCATGCATGCGAGGCAAGTGCTCAACCACTAAGCTACAACCCCAGCCTGAAGTGACACTTCTATTGTCCCCATTTTAGAGAAAGAAATTAAAGAGAGAATATATAGATTACTGAAAGATTGTACAGCTAGTCAGCTCTTAAATCCCACCTAACTTAATATAACCTTAATTTGACAGCAGGAGCTATAGACCCAGTGAATTTAGATCATCTGTCCAGGAGTCGGGTGGGGGTGTGGTGTGAGTCACATGTCACATCCAAAGTTGTGCTGTTTTCCAGTGTAAATGCTCTTCAAATAGCTCCATCTGCTACCCTGGGTTCTTAATCTAACATTTATCTTACACAAAAAATAGTTTATATATTTAGAGAAATAGATGGCTTTTAAAAATAATGCAAATAGGCATTTTAGAATTTCCTTTGGCAAAATTACTTGATAGAATTACTCTTTATTTTTGTTCAATAGCTGTTTGATTTCTATACTGACTATTAAGCCAACCTTTTTTCACACTTGTTGGTAGCAGTGCTTTTTCATAATGTGGCATTGTTGGGGTTCTCTGGTATAGACTTGGTATTTTCATCTGCCCATTATTCTGGTTGCATTGTGTTATCCAAGTGAGATTTTTTTTTAAAAAGTTCCTAATGTTAAATAGTGATTTATTCTTTGTCATTAAGGCAGATAGATCAGGCTATTCTGACAATGCAGCGAAGCTCATTTTGCTCTCTCTCTCTTTTTTTTTTTTTAACTTTATTTTGTCAAACCTAACAATAATTTCACTGGAGGAGAAAAATTAAAATTGCCTCTTTGACAATGTAATGATATCAGTTTTTCCTTCACAGAAATTAAACAAAGTAAAAAAATCTTAATGGTGGCCTTCAAGGGGTCAGTTATGCTTTTAGAATAATGCCTAAGAAGTTCTTTGGGCTTTGTTTTCAAGATAAATCTTCCTGTTCTGAAGCACTTAGTTTTTGTGGTTTTTGAAGTAGAGAATGAATAAGAGTCCATCTAATGAAATTCAGAGTTGACTCATCTCTTTTTCTCTCTTCTCTCTCCTCCAGCTCTTTCTCTTTGTTGTCTGGAACTTTGAGCTCTACATGATACCACTGGTTTTGTTGTTACTATTGACATGGAACTACTTCTTGATAATATCAGGGAAAGATAACAGGCAACGTGATACAGTAAGTCTCTACTTTCCTACTTGTGTGTGTATTTATTCTTACTCCTAGTTTCTCTGACAAGATCAACATTGAATTTGGTTTTACAAACCAGAAATTCTGTCTATAAATACTCAAGTTTGGAAGAAAGTTTTATCAGATCAAAACTAAAACTCTTTGGTTCTAACACAATAGAAAGTATTTACCTATTTCTAACATTACTTATTATTGTAGAAACTAAAGTAGGAAATAGATCAAAGAATGAACTGTGATTTTTTTTATTATAAATGGCTGTTCTTCAAAATGATTGTTTCTTTTGGTCTCCTTATTTGTTTTATGTCTTAATGACTCCTAAATTAAGACATGTCACAAAATTATTAATTATCTGACCAAATGACAGTGCTCTCTGTGCAGTCATTGGAAGGAAGGAAGGACTGATGGCTGTTAACCTGCAAAAGTGTATTAAAGTACCTTAATTTAATGAACATTCACTAAACCACAGCAGACATCCTTCTCTTTGTCAGGATTGTATTGAGATACTAGCTCAAGGATGAAGAACTTTCCTTTAATCTAGGGAAAGTTAAATTAAATCCACCTCCCCTCTTTGGCATTTTTGAAAATTTTTAGAATGTGTGAGACAAAGTTTCTCTCTGTCCCCCAACCCTTAGACTAAGAAGTAGAAGCTACTCACACTATAATCACTTTTGTTGTTCTCCTGCCCAGCTTTGTTCCCCTTAGATTATTCCAGTCTCTACATCCCTAGCATATATACTTCTAAAACCTTCCCCACATATAAATAAATGAGGAAGGGGGTGTCTTCTCCAAACACTACATTTGTAATTGAATATCTAGATAGATAGCTGTTGAGAAGAATTTTAAGGATTACCAGACAAGAGAATCTACTTGGTAACTATATGTTCTTTCCTGTCAGATTACATAAATGTTTTAAATGCACCATTAAGGATCTCCATTTGATGTGTAATCAGAGCTGTTCATCGACTACTGTGTACATAATGATGCAGTTATTTGATCACCAGTTTAAATTATTATATAATACTTTCTTGTAATATTAAGCACCATAATGTTTGCACAGATGCACCTGTGAAATAAAAAACTTCTCTTTGAAGTAAAGTGCACTTCAAATAGTAACATAAGCAAAATACACTTCTTCAAAATTATTTATTATCAAAATTAAAGAAAAATCCTTATTCACAAACACTTAAGTACATGGCAAAGTTACCAACAACACATACCATGTTTACTTCCCTATTATATTTTTGTCTCCCTCACTAGATTGTAAGTTTGAAAGAAGAGACTGTGTTCATCTTTGTATTTCCCACTGTCTTTAGCATGTGCTTTACAAGTTAGAGGTGTTCAAAACATTTTTTTGTAAACTATAACAAACCAAAGATGAGATTGTTAATAGAGATTTTAATGGTTAGGTGGCATCAATAGACAAGAAGTTATTATTATTGGCAAAGATTTTATGGATACATATTTATATTGCACACTAAGAGACAAGCCCCAAATGCTATAAGCACTAGTGTCATGGGGACTAATAGGTACTTTTGTCAATTAATCCACGATATTTTCTTTAGGAAAATAGGACTCTGTCAGACAATTGCTTTTCTGTCCCATTTATTTCGGGACAAGAGAGAGGAATATCTACTTTTCATTCAGTTGCCTTGAGACAAATTTGCAAATAAGATTATTTGCAAATAAGAAAAAGTAGTAATTTAGTTTTAGCTTCTTAATCCTATGAGAAGCCTTATCTTCAACATTTTGTCATTGGTTTGAGAATTCTTAGTGAAAAATTCTGAAGCTGTAGACTTTGCTTATTATCTTTTCCAGAATATACATGCTTCAGATGGAAAAGTCCACTTTTAGAGGAGAAATAATAATATATAATGTGTCCTTGGTACTTAAAATTCTCTAAGACTTTTTATAAGCCTGTAGAAAATTACATAATATGCAATTAAAATTATATAACATGTAACGTTTCAACAACCATTTCTTTTTTTTTTAAATAAAATACAACTCCAAAATAGAATTTACCAAATCTTTTCCTTTTAGGCACATCTCTTCTAACACATTCTCCCTTTTAGCCCTGGATAACATTTTATCCCCTAGTACAGCCCACTGTGGAACATTCTATAGTCTAAATCTTATGGAATGCCAACCACACTCCATAACTCCTAGCAATTGCCTTTTATTTGCCCAAAACACACATATCCACATATTCTGTTCTTTCCAGGCACCACAGCAGCAATCACAACGTTTCATTCAGCTTCTTATTCACTGGCTCAGTTGAGACCTTACGTAACTCTTAAATCCAATTTGTCTAATTATGTGTTTTCTGGCATACCCAGCTGTGCAGTTGAACTGGTTGCTCCTTTTGAATAGAAACCTGGATTATACTTTGCTGGTTACAGATTGTGTGTGTGTGTGTCTGTGTGTGTGTGTGTGTGTGTGCATGCATGCACACACGCACACACACACATGCACATGCATGCACAAATTAAGTGAAAGGGTTTATAGGGGTTGCTATGTTGTGACCAAGTGACTTTTGCGTTGTGCATAGCCCTAGAAGAATGGTATTTCCCTAAGCTCTTATTGGTAGCCCCGAATTTTGCAGAATCTTTCAGCAAATGTGAAAACTTTACAAGATCTCTGAGGAGCATTAATCACATTGTTAGCTAATCCCAAAACAGGAACCTTGCTGTTGGGTCAGGGTGGGAAGGAGGGGGTTTCTGTCATGAAAAATATATATATCTGTACATTCAGCTGAGCAAATTTAATTAGAATGAAAACTATAAAAGAAAAACAAATCAAAATGACCTTCAGATCTGTATTGAAAAAAGAAAAAAAAAAAAAAAAGGAACTAATGGTTCCATGACCTAAGAAGTTGAAAAAGAAAAGAAAATGAACACATGTGAAAGATGAAAAGTACATAGATGGGTGAAAATTCTGTCTTCAACATATTGATTGATAGTTGAGATTAAAAAGACAATAGGAGAGGGTTTCCTTGTGTGTTTATTGTTTATTAGGAAAAGCTTTCCTCTCTTGGAGATCCTTAAGATCACAGGAGCTGAAACTGTCACCTTTCTCCCACCATGGTGCCTGTTCTTTTCTCATTCTATTTAATGAGAGAAATAAAGATAGGAGCCTTACTGAAGAAGTTTTGCTGCATTTAATAAACTGAACCTGTTAAGGACAAGATAAGTGGCCAGCCATTGTTGAGGCTAAAGCTGTTGACTCAGGGTGCCCATGAATAAAAGTTGTTGTTTAGAAATGGTATTTCACTTCCACTGTTTCCCAGTTGGACTCGTTAAAAATAAGCAATCCTAGGTCTGAATCTACCTAGACTGGGACCATGACATTAAAATTTCTAACATGAGAATTGTTAGGCTTTTCCTGGGAAAACTGTTTAATACATGCTTCACTCAGAAATGTCCCTGGCATGAAAGGGATATAAAGATAGAAATGTCATCCTTCTCTTGGTTTGAGCTGTCACTCCAAAACCTAGGGGAAAATCTCCCCTGCACTGCCTATTAGGCTTATACCAACGAGCCAAATTATAGGTACTATAGACAAAAAAGTTTAGATAGTACAGATGCCAGGAAATGGTCTTTACTTTGGATTTAAAAATTACTAAGCCCTCATTACACCCTGGGTGCCATGCGAAGCACTTTATATTCATCATGTCACTTAGTACTCTTTTAGGAGAGAGAAACTGAATGTGCCAGCCCAGTCAATGGTTTGGTCCTCCTAAGTCAGGTGAACCTCTTTGTCCCTTTATTTGTCATAATTAAGGATACCTGCTTATGTGAAATAAGCATGATTATAGGAGCCCTTCCTTAAGAAAGGGATTTGAGTCTCAGAGAATAAAGGAAATGGGCTGGCCAAGCAAACCAGAGGCCTATTACACACTCTGTAAGTATCATTATTTCTATCTTACATACACAGAAACAGGGCCAGAGATGTTAAATAACTTATCCAATAGATCATAGTTCATCTGTCTAAAGCTTGTGCTCCTAATCACGGGTTGATTACATTTTCTCTTCTGACTATATTTTGGTACACCCACCTCTCCCTGAGCAAGTTTCTACCATGACTTACAGAAAAAACAGCAGCACTATCTCTACCTTCAAGCAGTCATATTGATGGCAAACATTCATTTTTCCTAGCCTACCCCCCTTAACTTAGTTACTATTCATTCAGGAAATTGAGCTGATATTTATTAAGCAATTTCTATGTATAAAATATCCTGCTAAGAAACATAAACCTCTTTTTATTCTATACAACAATAATATGAAGTAAATAATTCTAAATGGTTTTCTCCCCATTTTAAAAATGAAGAAATTTAAAATTAAAAAAAAAAAAAAAAAGGATAAATAAGGGACACCACAGAATAGAGCAATGTTAACCCAGTTCTTCCCTTTTCTGAAGCCCCAGGCTATTTCTGTGGTACATAATTGGGCATGTCTTTCCCAACTGACACTAAGTGTCCAGAGCCTTAAACAGAACCCCAAGTGTCCCCAGACTCCTTCCTATGAGGAACCTCATGACTGCTCATGAAAGAGTGCAGGACATCTGTTCTAGCTCAGATGCCCCCCATTCATTTCCAAAGTACTTGTGGCCTGGAGAATGACCTTCCATCTACCCAGGTGAGCATAGTGGAGTAAATCAAAGCTGAAAATCCTTCACATTAGTAAAGAACATCTTTGAGTTTCTTTGACATACAGAAATTCTCAAGCAGTGTTTTTAAATTATACTTTAAAAGAACATTCATTCTTACTGTCATGATATTCCTCCTACACAACAGTCTCAGTTGCCTAATCAATGGCAGCATTAAAAGACAGAAGAGTGGGGCAGATCAATGAAATCATTCTGACTCATGATATGACTGTGACACAAATTGAGACAAAGTCTGCCTTCCTAAAACACTTTGGTAAATACCGAAATGTTTAGTTAGCTCACCCTAATGACAAAGCATTTGATTCCTCATTTCCTCTTTAGAATAGTACTTAATATTCTTGTTGGGTCAGGTCCATTTAGTCTCAGAGCAATTATCTCTACAAATGAAGCTGATAAGGAAAAAAATTATTTTTCCACCATAAATGCTCTTGTTGGGAAATTTAGGAAAGTCTGTTAAAGAAACATCTAGTGTTTGACCTGAATCCCTGTCAATCAAACACATTTATTCTTTTTTAAGCCAGTGCTCTTGGTTCCAAAGAAGTCCATGGTGGAATTTCAATATGTGGACAGTGAAAAAGTGAACTATTCCTAAAAGGTTCAAAAGAGATTGACCAAAGCCAAGCTGAGAGAGAAGAGGACTCCATATACAAAAGTACTCTGAATGTTACAGTTAGACCCTTGCTACTTCAATAAGTGTTTTATCATTCACTGGAAGTAGCATAGATCATGAGTCTCCTATGTTTGCATCTCAGTACCAAAAAAGACCACATACTCAGTGATCTTAACAGAGGCAGCACTGAGTCATACAGCCTGTAAACACATCTAAAAATGGGTGATTACTCTTTTCTTCTTCATGCTTATTTCAACAGCAATTTTCTCAATTTTTTCAGAAGGTCACCAGCTTGTAAAAATCTGAGGAGGACCATGAAAAGAATCAGACCTTTAGTTTTCCAACACATTCACTAGCATATAAAGAAGTCATAAGCAACAGCTAGTTTGATGTTAGTTGAAAGGTTTATCCCCCATGAGCCCTCTCAAGGATTTTCACCAGTTGCTTAGCCTTGCTAGCTAGTCACTCATTGTGGAGAGTGGTGTCCTAACAAATTGATGACCTTCACCTCATCGGGATCAGGACATGGACCAACAGGATTTTCCCATTTTCTCCACTCATCCCAAGGCCCAACCCCATCACCATGCTACCTACCTTCCTACCTACCCACCTACCTACCTACCTACCTACCTACCTTCCATCTCAGAAAATGGCCAGGCCTTCTACTTTTCAGATTTCCCCAAAATTCCTGCCCTGAAGCTCAATAAATTCATCCCAAGTTTGGGTTTTTTAGCAAACAGAAAGAAAAGAAATGAAAAAAACCACAGATGACAAATTAAATTGAAATTTCAGGTAACAATAGGAAATACTTATATTAAATAATATTCATTACATGTCTGAAATTTCCTTTTAATTGGATTCCTAGATTATCTAGCAACTTTATCCCAATGCACCTTGAATTCTTACCTACAGATCTGAAATAAAATTCTCAATTGCATCATTGTGTTACTTTGGTGGTCCCCCAACATCTTCAAGCAAGGCATACCTCTGTGAGAAAGCCATAGATTTCAGCCATAGCTTTCAGCTTTACTTCCCTTTTATTCCATCACAATTATTTCTGTGTGCATTTGTTTTGGAGTATACAGTGTTTATTGAACAAATGGCAGGAGTATGGGCCAAATGGGGGAGAAACACAAGTGAGTCAGAATATGTCCTCGTTCTTTTGTCAACTTAGTCAACTAGTGATTGTTCACAACTAGAGAAAGCAAGAAACCAAGGCACAGAGAGGTTATGCCACTTGCATCAGAGTTGGACCAGACTGTAGTATTGACTGGCATCAAGACCTGTGATCTTTTCCTCTCCTATTGACCCATCCCACAGGCCCAAGGAAGGCAAACACTTGGTCTTCATGACACAGATGGAAAGGGAGGGAGGAAGGAATGATGCTTCTCCCTTTGGATGGATAGGGAAACTGAGGCCAGGATAAGACCATCATCTCTGCAGAGCCAATGAGATTGGATGGTAATGTTCTTTGTGGAACAGAAGTTGGTGGCGCAGTAGGGCAGGGCAAACCTATTCTGTAACTCGGGGCACAAGTGAACTTGATGGAGGTACATGTGTGCCACCCGCTCCATGTAGTCTTGAAAGCCATATGAGCACTGTGGACTGACATGCAGCAGGGCTGAAGCACCTGGAAGTCCTTGCCACTGGCACAGCACACAAAGAGCTTGAGGGCTGAGTGCAGATTCCGCAGCTGTGCAGCAGCAGAGGGCTTGGCAAAGACAGGCACATTCAGAGAAGCTATAGTCCTGGCTAAGGCCAGATTCTTCCCAATGTGCTGTGCCCTGGGTGGCTGTGGTGCTCCTTCTCCTGCTGTGCCACGTGCATTATTCACAGGGAACTTGGTTTTTGACCATGAGCAGGTGGTGGCCCAGCCATGGGGGTAGGGACTCCACCACTGGAGAATGGAGTTGGAGGGGGGCCTTTGCCCTGGGGAAAAAGAGGAGCTTTGACAAGTGATGGCACCTTGGCTTCTGAAGAGGAAGACTGAGGGTGCTCAAGATGCAGCAAGTAAAGGGGATTATGGTGTGGTTTCCCATACCAACTCTTCTCTAAATCTCTCTATGCCTTCTACTCTTTTCTTAAAATTATATTTTACAAGTGTAAATTTATATTTCTTGCTTGTTGCACATATTTTGTTTAAAAAATAAATTACACTGAGCCCACTGTTAGTTCACTTGCATTTATAGTCTACAGTATATCTAGACGTATTCCTCACATTGCCAGAAAACCTTTGAACACATGATTTCTAAGGGTTCATGGTTTTTGCTATATGAATACTATATTTTTTCTTTATTAAACACTATTTAGAAACGTTTGTGTCAAATGTTTCAAATAATGCTAAGAAAAATCCTAAACAAATCTTTGGGCACCATTTTGATAATCCCCTTTGACAAAGTCCTTAAAGAATTTTTGAAACAAATTACATGCATTTGGAAGGTTTGTAGTAGTTAATTTTTAATTTAGCACTTATTGAAGTTTTAGCACTTAATGCATGGGTACCTGGGAAGTCATTCATATCATTTCTTCTGGAGGGCCACCCTGCCTGCTCATGTTTACTCCTTACAAGTTCACCCTGTGAACTTAGACTCTAGGATTTTAAGCAGGCCTGCCTCTCTAAGTCCCCTTTTCTCTCTCCGTCATAAATTTATTTATATAGTTGCTGCTAAGCATCTGTTTTTAGAAATGACTTAAGTTATCTGAAACCCAGTGGTATCCCATCACCTTTGGCTAGTTTAAATTTCCTCTCTTGTACAATTGTTTGCAATATAGCCCACTTATTTCTCATCCCACTGACCCAAAGTGCAACACGCCCCACAGCTGCTGACATATAAAATCTAATGTTTAACACCAGAGTCACATAAATAAGTTCCCAACTTTGCACGTGTTTTCTTTAAACTAGCCCCGGATAATGCCCAGGGACCCTAATAAAATCACAGTCCCACAAGTTCTCTCTTCCTCTCACATGCCCCACCCACTGGTTGGTTCCCTGACATCTTCAGATGTCCCTCAGCCTCCACTTGGTATCCAACTTCTCTGGAACTTGTAAGTAAGGAATATCTTCTGCTTCATGCATTTTTATTTATGTCTCATCTGACTGACACACCTGAACCTCATACTTCTTGCTGTACCTGTGTCTGATACATTTCTTCTCAGTAAAGCTGGCCTAGCAAATGGGTAGAGTATCTTATGGCCTCTCTTGAGGGAGACCTCAAGACCAAATTAGAGAGAAATCATAATAATAAAAAGCACAGGATCCTTACAGTATTATGACAATTGGCTCACTGTGGGTCTTTCTCACCAGCCTGTTATTGTAATTGTATCTTCCATTTATGTATCTAATCCCAGTACAGCAAGATTTCTTATGCATAGCAGCATAATTATTGTTCAAAAAAAGGTTGAATAAATATTTTAGTCTGATATTTCTTTCCAAATCAAAAACTGTTTAATTTTTATGTATAATTATTTCTGGTCAACAAAAAAATTATTGAATATTTACCAGCCCTACCATACTGTTGTTCCAAGAAAGATGATTAAGACATACTCTGTGCATAGGACAGTTTATGACCTAGTGAGGAAAAGAAAAACTTAAGTATCTGAATATGGTAAGTACTATGTGTACTGCATATCTAAGGAAAAGGAGGGCTATCTGTTGTCCCAGTTCTCACTTCACTCCTGCTCCTGTCTATGCCTTTCATTTGTATTCCATGTTTACCTTTAATACTTCTTGAGTTTATGGCTGTCCTTTTGCTCTCTGCAGCTAAACTTAAAATTGGAAAGATCAAATGGTAGCATGGTAGAAGATGAGTGTAATCTGTACATGACATGTCAGTTCATATAGAAAAAAATGTAAAGAAAAATACTTCTATTTTTAAAAGTCAATTTTCTAAAGATCTCTTCAATGGAGGGTGCACTTCTTGCTTTAGATCTAGTAAGACTCAAAAGAGACACCCAGAGTTTAAAGTTAATGGTATTTTCCTTAGAAGATGTTCCTGGTTACTCTCATATTTTATTCCCCTACTCTATTCCTGAGCTTTTCCCACCTTGCTCAAATTTTCCTGAAATGTATATGAGAATATAATAAAAACAAAATGTACTCTGTTTTTACAGAGGATTTCTTCCCTGAAAGCCAGCTCCTTTTCCACCAAATGAATTTTTTCGGCCACTTGCAACCAAAGGTGTAATCCTATAAATGGCCAATTTTTCTCTTGAGCCCCAACTAACCCCTGGAGCCCCAGATAATCATTGAAATCTCAACTCCCTAAATTCCTTTCAAAGCCTCCCATACATCCAGTGACTTCATCACCTTGTGGTTCTTCAGCATATACAACTCAACTGTCTACCTTCATGTCAGCCAAATGGTTTTCTCACCCCTGTTCTTGCAAAAGTTCTGTTCCCACAATTTTGTCATTTCTATAACTAAGGAATATGACTTCAGAGAGAAGAAAAGAATACCCACTGGCTTGGTGTCAGGTGGATATGTCATCCTACCTATTTCTGGTGACCTTCTGCTTCTTCTTTCCAAATGATTTTGCACTGTCTTTTTGTTAAACATCAAACTACTAGAAATGCTATGGTGAGGAAAATAGAATGAAGAACCAAAAGCTATACTTTCTGGTGCACCTGGCAACTCATGAGTGGCTACTAGTTTGCATTCCCAATCTCAATCATCATGCATGTATGGTGGGTGGTGTTGGCAGGAGGTTTTATATAGTTGTGGAGACTTGTCCCTGGTTTAGAACAGTGATAATTGCCAGACTTCCATCAAGAAACTAAAAGTGGAAACTAAATAATTTCTCTTTATCTGCTTGTGTAAAATGTTTGTAAATCAGAACTATTGTTAAGGACCCAGTAACCCTGAGAGTTCTGTGTTTGTTTTGTTGAACATTGTAAGAGATACTTTAAGGCCCTTTCACTATCCTATACATAGTTTTGGAACAGTACTTTTCAGTGGCCAAACTAAAATACACCTTTGAGGGCATTATCTGTCATTTGTTACTGAATTTATTTCATCATGCAAGAAAAAGAAGCACACAATGTCACTTACTTTAAAAATAAACGAATGTTCTGGCAGCATTGCTTAAACAAGAGAGTCAGTTCACCTGTACAGAATTTCAATATGAGTTCTACTCCCATGGGCAACAGCAAAAACAACTTAAAAAACAAGTGTTACCACTGTACCCTTTCATATGGTAAACATTAAGAGCCTAAACTTTGAAATTAGGAAGACATGGGATTAAATGCCAAACCTTCTACTTGTTAGCTATACAAATTTATTAATTCCCCTAAGCCTCAATTTCCTCGTCATTGCAACAGGGATACTAACTACCTTGTGGGGGTCTTCTGCGAATTTAAGAGTCAACACCATGTGTTAAGCATGTAGTAACTGCTCAGTAAATGACAATTGGACATCATACCATCATAAAACAGTAAGCCAGTGTGGGTATCATGTGGGTTTAGATGTTACATAAGTCACTTGCTCCCAGGAAGAGTTTCTACCTAAGTCCTTTGAAAAGAATGGTTTCCCTCAGCCATTAGTGATTCTTGTTAATTTTAAGATTATAGACAAAGACGGAAGCACTGCCACAGTAAGATTTTATGTATCTAGAATTCCCTTGCTATGTATGTGGAAATCTCACAAAAATAGAAATCTATATTTTATCAATAAAAAAGCATATGAAAAAATCTGAGCAAAAACAATCTTCAACAGATAAAAGCTTCTTAGAGGTAGAATTTTACAGAAACACCTTAAATGTTAATCAATAGATACATGAAAGAAATCTTTTTTTTTTTTTTTTTTTTTGTGGTACCGGGTATTGAACTCAGGGGCACTCGACCACTGGGTCACATCTCCGGCCCTTTTTTGTATTTTTTATTTAGAGACAGGGTCTCACTGAGTTGCTAAGTGCCTCGCCATTGCTGAGGCTGGCTTTGAACTCGCGATCCTCCTGCCTCAGCCTCCCAAAGTGCTGGGATTACAGGCGTGCGCCACCGCGCCCGGCGAAATCTTTTTTTTTTAATTATTGGATTACCCATTTTTACCATGCCCAGTGCATAAAAACAAAGGCAGGAAGCACATGGGCAGAATAGGACATTTCACCGAAGCAGTCATTGAGCCTCATAGCAAAATACTCTTTCCTAACAGCCTCACTCAGGATGTTTTAGGTAAGAGAAAGGGGAAGGTAAACCTACACTGGCATACCAGGCCTGGAGATAGGGACTAATTTTAATAAATCAGAATGGGACATGAAAATGTCAACTTAATCAAGCATTTAAATTTTATTAATCAAGCCTAATTTTTATGAGTGCAAATAATCACTGAAGCTGGACAAATTTGTTCTCGATTGCATCAGAAACATAATTTTAATATTTAATGGACTGATGAATTTAAATGGAGAATTATCTTTATGAAACATGCTCTTCATAATTTGCCATTAAATGAGAAATAAGAAAATCAACATAAATCTTACATAAAGGTTATTTAACTAAATGTTGGTACTATAAATATTATAAATGCATTATGCACTAATTTAGCAATCACACAGTACACTACATAAAGCAGAAATGATAAGTGGACCAGGCTGGCTTTTGTGAGACAGTATAGAGAGCTTTGTGTAATATTACGGAAAGCTCATGATATAACCATGGTATGGGATTGTGTGGGTTTCCTGAACCTTCTTTTCATTCAGGCTTTTATGCTACCATTAACCACAGACATTTTTTTCCAGTCCAAATGCAGGTCCAAACCCACTAGGGCTTTCTTTTGTGAATAGTATTATCAATAAAATATATTTTATCACTATTTTTTAAAGACATAAGCAAATAACTGAAGTCTTTCATGATTGTTTTGACATTTTGAAATGCTCAATTTTAAAAAATATTTTTAACATTTATTTATTTGCTTTAGTTGTACACAATGCGTTTATTTTTACATGGTGTTGAGGATTGAACCCGGGCCGCACACATTCCAGGCGAGCACCCCACTGCTGAGCCACAATCCCAGCCCAAAAATGCTCAATTTGTAAAGTTAAATTTTCTGACATAACATTCTCATACTCAACATTTTAAGTAGAAAAATTAAATTTAATGTCACAATGTTTCTCTATGAATGTATACCCATTCCACTTACCCCCTCCACAACCTCCAACATATTGCTTTAAAATAGGGAGTTGCTGTAAATTTTCGTTAAAAGTCAATCAGACTCAATAGATTAGTGTGCTCCAAAAGTGTGTTAATATTAATCTCCAAGATAAATGTTTGTTTTCAAAATTCTTTAAAGACCCCCAATGTCCCCAAAGTGTAGTATTTACCTGTAAAACATGTATTATGCCTTTATCTGAAAGGCATAATATTGCAGCTTTAATGCTCCCAAATGTATCTGATGGGGTTAGAGCAAGGGACATAACGAGAAGGTGGCAGAACATGCTCTCCTACAGAGATCACAGCAGCTCCCTTTTCTTGCACTGCAGAAAACACATTAAATAAATAATGCAGACCTTTCATTAGACAACTTATAATGTAAAAGTTTCTAAAGTTTTTCTCAATTTGAAACATTTTAACTTGTGCCTTTTTTTTTTTTTTTTTTTTTTTTTTTTTTACAAAGCTGTGGTTCTCAAATGTAAATCTGGCTTCACATACACAGGCTTAAGGAAGAAATTTTCTTTTTATTTGAATTGTTTGTTCTTCATAAACAAAACCATTTTGCTTTGAAAACATTTACTTTTATAAAATTTGTTTGGAATGTCTAGTTATCTTTTAATTTTACTTGCAAAGCACATTAAACAACTCAAATTTTTTGGCCTTTTGTATAGTTGTTTTAAAACCTGACAAATAAGAGTTTCAAGAAAGTATCATTATTTTAAAAGCACACCATAGGTTAATAGCTGACCTGTTTTTTTCCTACTTAACCAAAGTAATGTGTGATATACTAAAGATGCCAAGATTAGAATTTTCCTGCAAGCAAAAAATACAATACATTGGGAAGCCTTTAGATGGAGACAGAGTTCAAATAAACACTAGATTTCTGTTCACAGTGCTTTGTGTAAGTCTAAGAATGAGCATTTAAAAGAATACTGAGAAGGAAATATGAAAAGAAATTCATTTAAGATGCTTATGCTGATTATAAAATTTATATTGGCTATTGTTTAGCCTTTCTTAATGTAAGGGTTTTTCTGCATTTTAAGTTGACACTGAAAAAAATAAAAGGTTACATACTCTTGGCCAGTGAAGTAAATTAACTGTCCTTGCACTTTATAGCAAAGCATACTATACTGCAAATAAGAATGCTGTTGATGATGCAAAATACAGGCTGTAATCAGTGGCATGAATCAAAAGTCATCTGATAGCCACATTAAAGCCACATTTCCTATTAAGAATCAGACTAAATTACAACATGGCACTTCCCAGAATGAGCCAAGGAAATGCATTCTGAAAGAAGAAATAATTGTATTTGAGTGTCTCTGTAAAACTCAGGAAGTGTTTTAGCAATAAGTACTAATGCTTTTCTTTTTAGTCTGCCTTCTTTTGTATTGCAATATATTCAGCCTCACTGGCAAGCCTATCACACTAATTATTATTACATCTAGTGGTTCAGTTATCTTGATGACTACTGTAGCTGAAATACTTCAAGGTCAAATCCTTAATAGCATGAATCAGACCAAGCAGCCATCACACATGCAGTTGCTTTTGAGATACACTGGATAAACCAGTATATCCCAGATCTGTTTATGAATCTTATTACTCTTACAAACGTGAGCTAGATCATATGTGCAGTTTAATTGTACCATTCATTTTGCAAAAGTTGCTTCTCAAAAATATCTTGAGAAGCAGATGTCTATTGTAAAAAACATCCGCAGAAGTACACTTATAATGATCTTATTGACCACAGAAGTCTTCAGCCCAACCTCTGTTACCTTCAGGTGATAGAAATCATTTAAGTGTTTCTATGCATCTTCCCAATATACAAATATTGCATAATTTTAAACTATATTTACACTTGTAATAAATCCACCGACATACAAATGTGTGCTCTATGTGGTGTATGCACATAATGATACAACGAACTCCAAATTGTGTTGAAGAGTGCCACTCTCCCCTAATTCTTCTATATCTCTAGGGTGGGAACAGGCATTTAGTTTGTAATGTATCCAAATATAAGCATCTGTACACATTTGGATGTTCTATGAATATGAAATTAAGTATGAAACTTATTTCTTTTGTGACAATTTTCTTTAATATTTTAACATTGCAGTTGCACATCTGGACAGCAATGATTTCTTCTTTAATTTAAATGTGTTGCTTTTTTATAGACTGTGTTTTAGGAAAGCAATTTGAATTGTGTGACTGTTCATTCTGAACAGAGCAAAACATCCATTTAATTCAAAGATTATTTTCAAGGAAAAAAGTAAACATACAAAAGAAACCAGTTTGTGTCAGCACTGGCTTTTGAGGGGTTTGGCTTCACAACACTAAATTCTTATCTTAACAAGGTGAATATAACAAAGATTCTTTTCATTCTTTTTTGTTTAGACGGATTTGAATAAGTGGGAAATGATATTTCTGGAAAATCAGAATACAAAATAAGAATTATTCAAGGATCTTTTTAACCCACTCTGGTCACTGTAGGTTTAAATGTACACCCTAAATTAATATTAAAAAGCAGTAATTAGTATCCACTGTTGCATGATGATTTTAATCCTAAAGTTTACTTGAATCCACTTTTTATCATAATTTGATGTTTCTTAAACTGCATGCTCTGGTCACACCTATATATATCATTTATGGAATGATTCTAAACATGTTGTCATATTTCATTCAGATTTTAACATCATTATTCACATTTTCACTCAAATAACATTTTATATCCTTGAAAATCACAGAGTTTTATTGGATTACAATTCAATCTTACAAAATTAGAAAAATTGTATGGAAGATATTCTGTAAAGGCAATTTTGTTCCATTTTGGAAATAGATTTTTAAATGTATAGCTACATATTATGTTTTATATCTTAACAACAAATGTTCAGCAAATATTGAATATGGAAGAAGAAACATTATGCTTTTTAAAATAATATCTGCTTATTCTTTGGCTGTAATGTAGCTGGCACGCTGCATTTGGGGCTGTCTATGTGTGTTTTTTTTAAATGTCATCTTTATTAGTATTACATTCAAGGAATAGTACCAGGAATCTGTTCTTTCAAGACCTTCCTCCAGTGTGTGGCATATAAGTCTGTGACGAGCGACATTACAGAAGGTCATGTCACTTTTAACTGCTTGCATTACATCTTTCTGATTTCCCTAGTGCCCTTCCTTTGTTTGATTAATACTACTTGCTTTCAAGCAAGGTATCAGAAAGCATAATTTGGAAAGAGAATTCCAGAGCCAATCTGAGATATCCCCCCTTAAGAAAAAGAAAAAACCCCGAACTTTGCAAATGTATCTTTTCTACCACCTTCATTTTTCGTCATTCCTTTCATTTCCCACCCACCCACCCCCAAGGAAATTGTGTGTGTGTGTGTGTGCGTGTGTGTGTGTGTGTGTGTGTGTGTGTGATTAAATCATTGCTGACAAATATTTAGGCAACTGGACTTGCAACATTTGAAAACAAAATTATGTAGTGCTCTTTTGGTTTTATTTGAAGAGGAAAGGGCTGGAATTTGAGACTAGGTCTCCTGTATTTTATTTGTTTCCCTAAGTGTTAAACTCCAGTACTCTCTTTTCAAGTAGTAGGTGTTATTTAAGTTCTCTGGGAAAGATTGCATTTTATGCAGTCATTAAATGCACTTCTGTGATATATACAGTTTTGTTTTGTTTTTTGTTTTTGTTTTCTTTCTCAGTGCTGGGGATTCAACCCAGGGCCTCACACACGCTAAGCAGGCACTCTACTACTTAGCTGCATCCTGAGCCCTACACTTTGTTTTTAAAAACACAGTTTGTGGTTTCTATATCCATTGCGTTTGGCTGGAGCTCAAGTCTTATAGCTCAGCTTCTGAAACACACTTGCCCTGAGAGCTGTCCATTGCACTAGACCACTAAAGCCTGAAGACCAGTCATCAAAGCATCATCATTTTAATTTGGAATCTTTACCCAAATCTCTCCTTGTGCCTGTATATGTGTTTTTTAAAATTTATTTATTTTTTATTCTAAGATGTTATAAATGACAGCAGAATGCATTACATTTCAAATTACACATATAGAGTGCTCTATATGTTTTTCTTAGTGAAAACATGAATCAGAATTTTGTTTGTCATTAAGAACAAAAGATATTCTGCCCAGGTTTTAAAAAAAAGGGGGGGGCATAATTTAATTTCCAAAAATTAGTGTTGAAATATTAAGTTGACGTTATTTTTATCAATAGCTAATATTTTTGAGAACTTCTTTTGATACAGGAACTATGCTAAGCACTCTACAGACATGATCTCCTTGGAGTTTAATCAGATGATCAGGGCTTTATCATCTCCATTTCAAGGCAACTTAAGCTTCACCTGAAAAAAATGTAATAGAGGGGTGCATTCTGAAGTAGCTAAAAGGCATCAATAGGAAACTATCTGTATTATAAATCTTCACTTGTAGATGTTCATGATATAACATTAAGGAGGCACTGGAGGAGGGGAAAAGCCCTCACTAGAGCGCTAAAACACAACACATAGGCCTCTCACTAACACAACACTTTTCTGCCAAATGTAAAAGCAAATGGTTGTATTGGGTGGTTCTGGCTGCACATTTGTGGAGCAATTGTGCGTAGCCAATTACCCACTTGTGCAGGGAAAGAACAGTTTGGGTTTTGCAAATGAAGAGCCTGATTCTGTAGGCCTCTTTGACTCATATTTGAACATAAGAGCCACAGCTGATTTACAAAGTGTGTAAATTAAGTTAGTAGGTTGTTTTATGGTTCAATCATACTTGGAATTTTTAAAAATTAATTTAGAGTTAGTAGATATCCCCAGATCTTAAAGATTAAATATTCATGGGTTCTATTTCCAGGCAAAAGTTTGAAAGCATTTTGAATATTTGCCTTTATTAAGTTGATAATGTATAATTCTTTCCAAGTGAGCTAAGTCAGGTTTGTAAGATAAATGATAGGCACTTTACCAAAGAGTATGTTCCAAGATATGAAGGATAGATGATGCAGTCAACTATCCACTAGATCAAAAAATATTTCTTGAACACCTATTATGCACTATGCTAGTTACAATTTGACACCATTCTGCCTTTGTAGTATCTGCAGTAGGATGCTAAGTACTATAGAGAGGAAGTACATGATATGTTTTTAATAACTAGGTATAATACTGCTTGAGTTTAGTCAGAGGAATAAAAGGAGTAGAAGAATATTTTATTTTCTTTGACATATTTGATATGGCTGCATGGATAGTTTTAGCAATAAAAAACTTCATTTAAATCTAAAATTTTAAAGATAATTCATTTGTGTGTATATGTATACATGGGGGTTAAACCCAGAGGTGCTTTACCACTAAGCTACATCCCCAGCCCATTTTACTTTTTTATTGAGACAGGGTCTCACTAAGTTGCTTAGGACCTCACTAAGTTGCTGAGGCTGATCTCAAATTTTCAATCTTCCTGCCTTAGCCACACCTAGCACCTAAAGATAATTTTATAGGAAGTAGAAAATAATCAATTTAAAAAAAAAAATCTGGCAAGGGTTAGGTGAATTCTTTTGATGAAACAAAATGTATTGAAACATTGTGGTTGTTCTCCTTTTTAAACCTCCATCACAAATAGCCCTATAAGGAATAGCCTGGCATACATCTATCTCCTCAATTATATATTGTCATTACTAATGTCTGTATATTTGTGATGCACATACTTCAGGTTAAAGAAAATCAAAAATTAATATGATGGCTTATTTGATGGTTCCTGTTTACATTCCATAGGGCCTGTATGAGGCTATACAAGTACCTATGTATTTTTTCTCTTTGTATTTTCACACTACCTAGAATTGTGTGCCTGGGATAAGGGGGTTTATAATAAATGCTTATGAAGTGGCTGAAAATAGTTAGAATATCAAGAGTTCGTCTTTCCTGTTTAGGTCAACCACAATTCAAATTGCTTTATATGTTCCCAAAGTTGTATAAGCCCTCATCACACATTGGAAACAGTATGTTGGGCTATTATGATTCTTTTAAAGTGCTGAATGTCAAAATGAAAGACCACAAAATCCTACTGTATAACAGAAGATGTTACATATGCCATTAAATTAGAAACAATTTCACCATTTTTTGGATAGTGGTTCATGAGACCTGAAAGTGTGTGTTTGGGTTATCTTAAATCACTGAATGCTTTTTGAATATTTCAGAAGAATATTAGGAATAACTGAGAATCCAGATATGTCATCTCGGTTTATATAACTCTTTGCATAATACTGTTTTTGTGATTGAAGTTTTCACTCGTAAGCTATTCCTATTTATATCAAAAAGTCTCCTGAAAGAAGGGCTAGTTGTCTTTATCTTCCAAAGTTATGAGCTTTGAGAGAAATGTTCTCAAATATATGATAACTATTTAGAGATACTCAGATTGGATTAGGAAAAAACAGTAAAACTTTAGAAAGTATATAAAATGTTATATACAGAAAGTTGAAACTTACCTGAATAAGAATCCCCACTCCAGAGGGTTTTTTAAAATATTTTTTATTTTCATGGGATGTGCATGTATATGTTTGTATAAGTGTATAAAACCATAAGAAAAACCTTAATGAAGTCCCATCCTTAATGTCTGCAGCTATATATTGACCAAATCAAGGGGAAATTATTTGGCAAATCCAAAATGACTCTTCCATTCTACTAATGTAGGTTAATTAGGAGCCATTAAAAAGTGCATATGCATATCCACCTGAGTGAGTTATATGCACATTTGATTATAGAATGCATTTCCAAATTTATTTTACTAACCATCCTCATAATCTTTGTGTAAAATCACAGAATCAAAATGAAAATTTCAGGTAATCCACAAAATCAAAAAGTAGCATAAAGATAGTCAAGAGTTGACTTTATGCATAAGAATTGAAGTTTGAACTATAAAAGACATTTAGTTTTATACCATAGACCATCATCATGAATCAATTAACAGATGGGTTTTTTTTATCTAAGAGTTTGGCAAAAAGTAAATTAGAAATAGCAGAGCTGCTTCATGCTTAGTTATGTAGTTCTAAATTTAGAGTGCCTGATTAATATTGACAGCAGAATAGGTAGAAAAGGAGATTTCCTGATGTAAAGCATCCCCCAAATTGATGTTAGTTTACCTTACACATATTTCAGATTCTTTGTCACAAAACATTTTGCATGGATAGGATTCTCTTGACTGGGCTTC
Source organism: Tamias sibiricus (assembly GCA_025594165.1). Taxonomy (NCBI): domain Eukaryota; kingdom Metazoa; phylum Chordata; class Mammalia; order Rodentia; family Sciuridae; genus Tamias; species Tamias sibiricus. The sequence goes on from CM046662.1 coordinate 90,477,510, forward strand.
TGTTACCTGGTTTTAAACAATTAAAGACAGCCTTTTCCTAATCTCCATCTCTAGATCAAACATTCCTTCTCCAGTGCATGTGTTTCAAATGTTAATAAAATTTTCCTTTCCAAAAGGTTCAAAATGACAGGACAAAATTCTCTCCTTTAGGAGCACAAAAACAACTTGTGTTTCTGTCTGCAGGTAGTGGAGGACATGCTAGAGGACGAGGAAGAAGAAGATGACAAAGATGACAAGGTAATTATCTTTCCCAGCACTTGGGTACCTGGGGATGGGGAAATGTAGACATGACACTGTTTTCACAGACAGTTAAAAAAGGAGTTGAAGTGTTTGAGTCCAGAAAATTGGACAGTGCTGTTTATCATCCTAACAATGCCACTGCATGTTGCAAAGAGGGAGAGAGGGCTATAAATCCTCTTCGCTTTTGTCCAGAGCTGGGTCAAATATTTTTCTGCCAGGAACAAAAAAAAAAAAAATAATAATAATTCAGCTTGTCTGGAACTTGATAGCTCTCGTGAAGATAACGGCAGTGACAACTGTTTTTGAAGGACAAAAATTTGTCCTATCTTGAGTATTACAAATCATTCTATGCTTTGGGGGAAGAGGGAGGTGAAAAAATCAGCAGCCTTGCATGAGTTGAACGTGGATATTGCCATCTGTAATTTTCAAAGAATCTCTCAGCAAAAGAACACAGGTGTGGAGCACTCAAGAGGACATTTAAATAACCCTAGTGCTCAGTGGCCTTGTCTAGATTTGGAACAGCCTCACGGCCCCTCCATCAGGGAAGTCCATTCAGGCTCAAGGCTCGTGGTTCGATTGCTAGTGGGCTTGGGGAGGCTGACCACAGTAAATAACAGCTAGTTTCTGGGACTGCTTGGATTGGTTGTCCCCTGGGGAGAGAAGACAGCTAGGGGAAGAATTAGAACGACCTTGCACCGCTGTAGCTGTGGCTGGTATTGGAAGAACAGCTTTCTATGGCTGTTTACTACATCATGACCTCTGTCATTTTTAGACCTAAAATCTAAAAAGTCTTAAGGTGAAATCAGAGGCAGGGAAAGAATATAATTAATTATTTGCACATTGTTTGGCAAATAAAACCAGATTTTGACCTTCACCAGAATCTGACTTCTGTTATGGTAAAGTAATGAAATTTTTTGAAGGAGAAAAACAGTGTATCTCAATTTATGCCCTTGACCTTTGTTTCCAGTAGAGATGTGTAGGTATGTCCTCATAAGAATTTGTGTTGGAAGCAAGAACTAGAAGTGTCAAAAAAAAAAAAAAAAACAGCAGTTAGTTAACTTCACAAATGACTCTTTTGCCTGAATAATATTCAGTGCTTAAAGGAAAATAAACACACACGCATGGGCTTTTCCCATTTTCTCCCTTGTAATGCTATTTCAAACATTTTTGACTGAGCTTTTATGTGAAATTTTTCTTCTGTACATTATTTGGTTATTAGCAACATCATCACACATAAACTAACAAAATCTCCTTCCTGCAAAAAACACATATGTGCTTGTTTTTTAATGTTAAATAACATGAGCATACACTTCTGGCAATAAATGATATGATTTATTGTTAAGGTCAGTTGTGGAGCTGTAGAGAGATTGTATTTTAACTCAACATGCCAGCTCTGAATCATCATTTCTCTGCTGATAAACACTGAGCTGCCATCCATTTATGGCCATTTCCCCTTGCTTGTTGCTGCTTTATTATTAAAGCCACCATAAAGATCCATCCCAGCGGCAGGCGTTTCCCCAGAAATGTTAATAAATGGAAACCCTTGGTGAAGTCTAGTACTTCAGTGTCCCTGCTTGAAGTCACCCTATATATTTTTAGCCAGTTTGTTGATATTCTACACCTCTAATCTTTCCTTTTTATGGTCTTTTTTTTTTAAAAAAAAACAGAGAGGATGTTAGGCTTGGGAAACAAATACACACCTAGTTAACCAGCTCACCAAAACATAGATGTCAAGTGGAACATGTGAGTGGGAAAACAACTCCAAATCTCTGGAGTAGCATCTATCATAATCTAGTATATGGTTGTCTGGAATTGACACCCTGGTTCTAACACATTTTCAGATTTAGTTACTAAAGTTGATTGAAAGTGAATGCTTAGATTATTGCATGAATTCAGCTGTAGTCTTCTGTACCAGGTGCCAATACACAGGGTGTTTTCCTTCTGAAAAAAATGTGAGTTGATTTTTTTTTCCTAAATGCATTCCTTATTTGGACATTATATAGTTTTTATTTTTCTCAACCATAATTCAATATCAACATTAAAATCTTATCTCAATAATCTCAAATGTAATAATTACAGTAGATGTTTAAGCTCTTGCATAATAGGTGAAAGAATCCCAGAGTGGATGCCCTGAAACATAAAGTTCTTGTACCATAAGAAATGGAAATGTGAAAGGATCCTGCAAGTTTCCATTTACTGCCTTCCATCCCTTGACTGGCTCTCACAGCCCTGCGTTGTTAAGTCTTGGTTATCCGTGTGTCTGAATGGGAGAAGGGTAATTTCCTACTTTAAAAAATTCATTGGTTCCTCTATTTAAAGTTTGTGTATAGAGTCATGCACAATGGAATTTCATAAGAAAACAAATGTGTTTTTCACCATACAAGCAGGTACTGACCTCTAGCTCTCATTATTTCTCTGTTTTCTCATATGGCATAATAGTGGGGTCAGGTCAGTGGGTCCTCTTATAGGATAAAAGTAAAAAAGATTAATAAATGTGCCAAAGCCTCATGTTAATTGAACCTGAAGCATATGTTGCAAGTATGTAAAATATGTCCCAGATGTTTCAGCAGGGCTAGTGTCTTGGCTTCCCTGATTACCACGAGGCAGCTATTAGTCCTGTAACCTTTGGACTTGGGGGTAAATGGGGTATTACGTGGCACAGAATGAGAGCACCTGTTTTCCATTCAGCAAAGACCCCTGGCAGGCTTTGCCTAAGCCAATCCATATGTTTTCACTTAGCAGATTGTTGGGCGATTATGAAAAGTGTCTTTCTTTAGAGCCAGCATTGATATTAGTCACTCACAATGAAAGGCGAGTCATTGGCTACTTGACAAGGTCCATGCGGGCATAAACTGAAGTCCTTTATCTCATTTGAGCTTGGAGTATTTTCCCTCAGCATAATTATATACATGGCAAAGACACAGGTATAAGAAGTTGAAGCAGACAAAGATTACAATTACTTCACATAATTGCTTTGTAATAGCTTTTCTACAGTGCTGACTTTAGCACCTGGGAAAGCTTTGGTTGAAGTTGGTAAAAGCTAAATTGTGATTTACCTCCATCTCCATATTTTGAAGTTTTTCTTGATTATGACCTTCTAAGTATTTTTTTCTTGAATTCTTCCTTTTCATTAAAAGATCTCATCATTATTCAGATGGCCACACACTTATTCTTCCAAAACCCATTGTCCACATTTGCTTGAATCTAAAATTAAGTGACTTCTCTCTTAATACAATTTCATAATTTTCACAAAGTCAGAGAATATGGGTTTTAAATGGTGAGTCTTAATTATGAAGCATCGACTTGTTATTATTTTCACTTATCTGCATCATACATACTACAGTAGTTCTATGTTAAGCAGTGTTGGAGATGACATTTTTTTTTCTGAAATAAATGTTAGAAAGACATCATACTGTGTGTTCAGTTCCCTTTGTTGTAGAGCATTCTCTCTGCCATCAAAAATAAAGTCTCAGTTTGATCTGATTTTTGACCTGACACCAAATTCTGCCTTTGTGGTTAACAGAGTATCTGAGTAAATAAAGCTGAACTAAATGACCTTGGTGGAGTTAAGAACAGTCATGTAATAGTGTTTTTCTCCACATTATATGTAATAATACAGTGCTCATTCTGCATAATCTAGACCTCTGATTAACGAAGATCTGCCTTCTGTAGTTTAAAAAGTTTAGGCATGCTTCCCGTGGTGCATCCTACCCTTGTAATAAGATCCAGCTGCAACATCAGGAAGAGAAGACAGAATGCAGGTTTCCCTCAGGAAAAGCATGAATTCAAATGCACGGCATTCTCGTAATGTTTATTGATAAAAGATATTAAAATGTTCAGGCATTTATGCTTACATTGCTTCTCCTTTTTTTCAATGGTTATGTCAAGGTTACTATGTTTCAAGATAACTAGATGCAATGAATGAAACATATCTGAGTTCCTTCAAAATATACAGATTGTTTGCTTTGATTCTTGAAATCTGTGTTTTCTAGTTTGATTCTCCAGCCCAAACATGTATATAATGTACCCAACATTCATACATCTCTGCATCTTAAATCAACTGTGGGGTGGGGGGAGAAAGAGATAATTCTAAGTGATATGAGAGAAGATTTTAATCTGACAAAATTGCATTTTCCAGTTATATTCAGTGAAAAAACTGCATGATAGGGAAATGGATCAAGGTTTTGGAGAAAGGCAGAAAGAGAGCAAACAAGAAAAACAGTACTTTCTAAATTTTTTTAAAATTACATTTAACTGGAATACTATTCATTTGTCCATTTTTCCATAGCTGCATTAAAAACGAGCACACCTTAGTGGTGTAAAACAACACTTATGTTTTTAAGATCTTGGTTCAGTAGGTCAGAAGTGCAGGCACAGCTCTCTGTGAGGGCTCTCTTCTGAGGCTTTCCCCCTCAAAATATGTCAGAATGAGTTCTTATTTGGAGAAAAATTCACTTCCAAACTCATTCAGGTTGTTAGTAGAATTCAGTAGAAAGACTAAAGTCCTTGTTTTCTGCTTCTAGCCACTTTCTGTGCAACCTTCTATCTTTAAATTCATCCTTGGACAATCTGTCTTGGGTCAAATCTTTCCCATCCTTTAAGAAGAGGCTAGCTCACCAGATTAGGCCAGACCCACCAATGATAATCTCATTTTCTTCCTTTCTTAAAAACAGCTGTGCCATGAAACATAATCATGTGACTATCCCATTATACTCTTTATACTCCTAAACCCATCCCCAAACATAAGAATAGGGCATTATACATGACTTATAGACTAGAAGGTGGGAATCTTGGTCTCCATCTTAGAATTCTGTCTACCACAACCTATGCTCTACGGTGAAAATGGAACCATCTGGGTTCCTTGGATGTATTGTTGCTAAGCTGCGTCACAACTTTCCTACAGTAAACAAAAGAGGAAAGCCCATCTACCTAGACATGTTCTTTTATAGATAGGAGCATCTCATTGCAGAGAGATAAGCTGAAGTGTACAGTAGATGTATTAGTGGTAAAAATCAATATATTCCACTTGCTAATTATCTACTTTTGATCTGAGGCCATGAGTGACTGGGCTCAGGGGTGACTGATGGCTCATTTCTTTCCCCTCATTTTTCCCTTCTGGAAAAGAATATTAAGAATAAAATTAGTAAAAGGTGGGGAAGGATCAATTCCTCTTTTGGGGACTTGTTGGTGCTAAAGCCCACTGGGCTAAATAGCCTACTGATCTCAAGTTTGTAGAAACTCTCTACTTCACCCCAAATCATAGGGATAATAAAACTAGAGGGGGCCCAAGATATAATCCAGTTCAACCACCTTGTTTTAAAATGAGGCACCTGGGGGCCAGGGCTGTAGCTCAGTGGTAAAGCACTTACCTAGTTTGTGCAAGGCATTGAGTTCAGTCCCCAGCATCACAGATAAAATAAAAAACAAGGGGAAACTTGTTCAGCCAAACTGAGTATCACAGGTGACACAGACAATAAATGGCAGAGTCACTGAGACACAGATTTCCTGACTTCAAATGTGGCATCTTACCCTTCCTTACACCCAAGCTTCCTGGGGAATGAGGTAGAGAATGGAGAAAAATTGCCTCAGATATTGAAGAGCACCTAGTTTGGATCTATAACTTAGCTATTGTGAATCTTCCTGCTATGTGTCTGTATCACTGTAGTATGCTGATTTTTTTATCCTTTGGGTATATACCAGGAAGAGTGATAACTGGGTCAGAAGGTGGTTCCATTCCTAGTTGTTTGAGGAATCTACCTACTGCTTGCCAGAGTGGCTGCACCAATTTGCGGTCCCACCAATGTTTTGTTTTGTTTTTGTTTTTTTGATGGTGCTAGGGATTGAACCCAGGAGCACTCTACCATAAATGAGCACAACTTAGAAGTATAAAAGAACAACCCCCCCCCTTCATTTTTAAGACATGGTCTGGCTAAGTTTCCAAGGCTTGAACTTGCTATTCTCCTACATCAGTATCCCAAGTAGCTGGAATCACAGGTGTGCGCCACCACACACAGTCTCAGACAAGATCTTTAAGTGTTTAGGTAGTATGATAAGAAAAGAAACTGCCCATTCCAGCTGGGGTCTGTTTACTTCTAGGTTTCCTCTACTTCTCATTGTTCTGCACACTCAGTTACCTTAAGGGGTGTGTTATAGGTGGAATGAGACCAAAAATGTTCATGTCCTAATCCGTGGAGCCTGTGAATGTGTCACATAGCATGGAAAAGAGGAATTAAGGCGGTAGATAGGATGAGGTTGCTTATTAGCTGACCTTAAAATAGGGTGATTATCCTAGATTATCTGAGTGGGCCCCTATAATCACATGTGTCCTTAAAGGAGGGGGGGGGGCATTCAGAGCAGATGGCAGCTGATGGCTACTTGTGCAGCTATGGCCAAGATCAGGGCTCAGGACCTTTGTAGCAAGAAGAAGAAAGAGATGCTGCACCAGCTGGACCACCTGAAAGGGCTCTCCCAGCTGCGTGTTGCCAAAGTGATGGACGGCTTGGGGGTCTAAGCTCTGCAAGAGGCAAGCTGTCTGCAGTCATTGCTTTTGTTCTCAATGTCACTATCCAGGCTCAGGAAACCTGAGGGTGTTTTACAAGGCAGGAAGAATCTGCTGCCAAAGAAAGCACGCGCCTGCACTACAGGCTCAGTGAGCACAAGGAAACCCTGGAGACCAAGAAGCAGCTGTGGAAGGAGTAGATGTTTCCCTCCAGGGAAGGAGGTGGTCAAGGACTAATCACTGCAGCATCAATAAAATACAAGCAGGCTGGAGCAAGGTTGGGGGGCCAGGGCCTGCTATGGGTGGCTTTGAAGACGAAAAAGGAGGCCACAAGCCAAGAAGATGTAGGCAGTTTCTACAAGACAGAAAGCACAAGGAAAAGGATTCTCCCCTGGAGTCTTTGAAAGAAATGCAGCCCTGCTCACATCTTGATTTTAGCCCAGCGAGACCCATTTTAGACTTAACTACAGAGCTGTAAGATAATAAATATATGTTAAGCCACTCGGTTTATGGTAATTCAGTAGAGTAGCAATAGTGAACTATTACAGGTACCTTCCAGCTGAATTTTCTATACTGCTCCAAAAACACTGTATTTTATAGCACTAGTGTGAGCTCCTAATTTTTCCTTCCTTAGTCCTATTCTTCTACATAAATATGGTCACACAGTTCTTCGTTCAATATAGAAAGTAAAAACAATATATAAAAAGCAAATATCTTAATCCAAATTACCTTAATTTTTATTTCAGAAAAAAAAAAACACACCCCAAAATAAGAGGTGGATATTGTCCATCTGATATGGTTGCATACTTTCCTGTTTAGGAGACTGTATTATGAATTGGTGAATGGAATGGCAAGTCATGGTTAACTTCAATTTTCAACAGAATGTCACTTCCTCACAACATTCATTCCATTCCTTAAAATGTTTCACCCTACAAAACTCCAGGGCTGTGGTTATTTACCATATAGAGGTAACAAATCCTTTAGGAATCTTAAGAAATTTACAGACTTGCTCCCCAGAAGAAATTACACCAACACACACACACACACACACACACACACACACACACACACTTTTTAAATGCCATTTTTGCTGCCACAGAAATGGAATTATATTTTTAGAAACTAAAGTATGTTTATGAAGTCATATTTTTATTGCTCTCACCATCTTCCTCTTGACATTAATGCCTATTTCCTCAAACACCTGAGATAAATTCAAAATTTTCTCAAGTAAAAAATTCTGTTCAAAAGTAAGTTTATACAAAAAAACTGATATTTGGCTTGATTTTGATATTATGAAAGGGCTTTGAGGCAACAATGAGCTTATTATCTTTGACACTTGTTTGAATATGACTTTTCAGTTTCGTGGCAGTAAGTGCTGGGAATATCAATTTGGCAAAAGAAAACAATAACAAACAAATATATGGCATGGCTTTATAAGATGAGGAGTACTAGAATTCTCCAAGAATTCTTGCTGAATTCGTGCAATGTTGCTAAGATCGTCTTTTGAAAAGTCTGCATCATTAATGCTTCATCATTGAAAAAGGGATTAAATATTTTTGTTCCTACGTTAAGGTCAAGTGGAGGCAGAATTAGCTTCCTAAGAGTGGAGGCAGAATTAGCTTTCTAAGAGTTATTTTGTGATTCTAGCTGCTGGCAGGTTTATACCTCTAAACAAATTGACAGCTTTGTCACTTCTTTTTCTACTTTGCAGAAGCACTTCTCCAATTTTGAAATATTTGGTAGAAATATCTGTGCCCCCTGCCCACCTGCACTTCTAGAGTGGCAGGTGGGCTAAAGTAATTGAAATAGAAAGAGTTACCTGGATAATTTGGCAAGAATACCCATCAAATAAAGCTAAACTATGAATGGAACTCTTTCTGGTTAGTTTATTCTGATAGTTGGATTTCCTTTGCCTCAAAAACAAAGAAAAAACTTTCATTCGAAGGCCAATCAAATGTTGCAAGACAGTCCTCTGAAAAGCTAGTTAACTTCTGTATTGCAACAGTGAACTTCCTCTTCTACTCCCATTTCTTGACAAAAACTCTTGAAATAGCAGTGTGTCAGCCCTGGCTCTCAGGAGGTTGACAACATACAGAGAAATAGACACGATTTTTTCAGGATTGCTGGCAGAGTCGTTGACACCGGCTGACACCACTGCATGTTGAGATGAGAAGAATGTTTCTTCACCAAAGCAGCAGAACCAGATGTGTTGCCAAGCATCACAGATGCTCCATCCGAGCCCAGAGTGCCAAGATTTTTATTCTGCCTGAAAGTTTGTTTGGCAAAGAAATTCTTCACCATGTTAAAGACATTGACTCTGCAGATCCTAAAAGGAGTTCACAAAGTAAGAATTCTTCCGGGATTGTAAAAACCTGCCAACAGGAGTTGGCTATACAAATAGAGGTATCTATTTTCATTAACTTACATGCAAAAAGGAAATATTAAAGAAATGTCAGAAATTCTCTGATGAGGATACAACTCCAAGAAATGTGTGCTTCACCAAATATTTCCAGCAGCATATGAGTTACTTTTCTTGGTGATAGGGTTAACACATAAAAATGCTTCATTACAAGCCTTTTTTTTTTTTTTTTTAAGGGCAAATCCTAAGTTGGGTAAAGTTACTATCTAAAAATTGAGACAATTTTATAACAAGTAAAAATCCCACAATGTCCAATAGATTTTCAGAGTAGGCAGGCTGAGGTACTTCTTCAATTAATTGATTCCACACTTCTATTGGCCAGAATTCTGCCACACAAGTATGGCAATGTCTGTTTTATCATTTTGCATAATTACAATAAAACCAATAGATACAAAAACTTCATAGCACTAATTTTTCTTTGAAGTTTTCCAACTTAAGCTAGACTCAAAGTAAAAAGATGCATGGTTTATATTCACGTTAGACAAGTGTGTTTTCATAGATTTTCAACAAGAAGCTCTTCTAGAATCCTGAATATTGTAGTTATAATGCTACCTGGCTTCTTACCTTTGGCAGCACCTGTGGCAGATTGCATTATGTTAAAAGTATAATTTCCTGCCCACAGACGTTGGCTGCACAACCCACTTTGGCTGACACATGCCACTTCCAAGAAGAAGTTTTAAGGGCCATCCTGGGCTCTGCCATCTCTTTCCCTCTGCCATGGTACTGGAAATGTCCACAGAAAGGCTATTCCTTCAGCCTGAGTCCCAGAATAAAGATAACATGAAGCCAACTCATGGACATACAGTGTGTGCAAAAAAATAAATCTTTGGTTCTATAAGTCTCTAAGATTTTGAGGTCTTTGTAGTAACTGCAACTATTTTCATTAACTTACATGCAAAAAGGAAATATTAAAGAAATGTCAGAAATTCTCTGATGAGGATACAACTCCAAGAAATGTGTATAGCCAACTCCTGTTGCCAGGTTTTTACAATCCCAGAAGAATTCTTACTTTGTGAACTCCTTTTAGGATCTGCAGAGTCAATTACTACAGTTGTCTAGTCTGATGGATCCAGCATCCTATCTCACACCACTCTGTGAATCAATGACTTAATATTATATTTCACATAGAACATTCTTTCTTTTTTACAAGAGTAATCAAATTCTCAAAAAGGAACTTAAAAATTTTTTCTTCCTAAGTTCTCATACCTACCATCCCCCTGCACCTTGAAGCCCAATCTCAGGTAAAGGTTGAACTATTTTGCTATTGGGTATCTCCCATTGAAAAATGATACTTCATTCCATAAATACATGTTGAGGGACAAGACACTGGGCAGACAAAGAGAATGTGACACAACATGAGCTTTTCAGAAGTCTCTGTCTGATGGGGCCCTTGGTTATATAAGCCAATGATTATAATACAACAAGGAAAATGTTAAGAAAGTTATGAACAATTTCAGTGAGAAAACAGGAGGGTAACTGTCATCTCAGAATTGTCAGCAAATGTTCCACAAAGGAAGTGGTATTCAGTTTGGGTCTTGAAGTGTGAATGAGCATGTACCAGGAAGGGTGGCATAAAATCAGGGACTGTGTAGTGTAGTAGGAACATAGAGTACTGCTGACGAGGTAGAAAAAATGACACTGGAAATGTAAATTTAAGCTCATGAAACTTTCAGCCATCATCTGAGTTTGGATGACATTCTCAAAGTAATGAGGAATGGAATCAAAAGCAGTTTAAAGTATGAATTTTCATGATGAAGTTGTGCTTTGCATAGAGAACTTTGTACCCATTAACCAACATCTTTCCATTCCCCATCTCTCCTACCCTCTCAGTCAGATAGGGGAAATAAGTTCTGGTGTTCCGCTACGTAGAGGGTGATTGTAGTTAACAATATTATATCATTCAAAATAGCTAGAAGAGAGATCCTGAATGTTCTCACAAAGTAATACAAATACTTGAGATGAAGGATAACCTAAGTGTCCTGAGTTAATCAATAGATGATGTAAAAATGTTCCAGAACATCACACAGTACCCTACAAAGGTGCACAATTATTAGCCAAAAAATAAGTGTTCATTTATATAAAGAACCTTGGCAACCATGCAAAGGATGGAATAAGAAGGAAATGAGAATTGAAGTAGGGAAATATGCTAAGAGGCACTGAAATAGCTCTGATAAAAAATAAAGGCATCTTTAAACAGTAATAGTGATAATAGAAACTGATTTGAGAGATATTTTTAATACTAAGATTATTTTAAAAATTATATTGAAGTAAGTAAGGTAAATTTTAGGATTGTGGTTGGCTGAGTTACCCAGCTGATATGTATTTGTGCAGCCCATCCTTATTTCAAAATGCTTTCCTTTCTTACCTTTTCAACATTAACAAGAACTTTGCACACTGGCATATCAGGTATCATTCCCTTGCTCCAGTATCAGGAAGATTAGCCTGGCTTAGTGTGGAAGTCGCTAAGATTAGACACCAGATCATGGGACAGCAGCAGTTGAGCCTAGAAACAAGTTAACTTGTCCAGCAGAGAAGAAACTGAGACTAGGAATTAGGAAACATGTCTGGTGTTTCCTAACATTATTCATGTTCTGAGATAAGAAAAGAAATCCCCGAATTAATTTGCCTACCCAGACATGTAGCAAAGCCTGTTGACCCATGACACCTAGGCCACTTGGTATGTAGTTTGTATGGCTATAGCCTGTTTTGCTGAGTATAGACAGAAAGTCCCATGTACCTCTGTTCCCTGACACTGGGTCCGAATGGCATCTGGAGGAATGATGGCAGCAGGTCACACCCAGGGTCTTTTACCTCTTCAGTAAGCACAGATCCAATGTGGGGACATGAAGAGTAGTGTAAAAAGAGGCTAAATAATTTTATTGCCTCAAAAGTTGATTCAGAAGGAATATAATAATCATGGTTAGTCTGACTTTGATCTAATAGTTATTTGGACAGTCATTTGGCAGAACTTGGGTCAGTTGAGAAGCAGTTACTGCTGTTACTGTTTTATGGATGAAAAACTGAGACATATAACTCACTAATAAAAGTCTCAAATGGAGTAAAATATCAAACTTTAAAGACTAGTCTATTTCTCTAATATCCATTTTTTTCTTCACAATATCTCTCCCAAAACTTAGTAACCTAAAGTAATAATTTACCATTCTTTCATTATTCAGTGGGTTGTTGACTGGGCTCAATTGGGCAGTTCTTGCTGAATTTTGTGTGGTTCTCATCAGATGTCTGGGTCAGTAGCCATCTAAAGGTTGACTAGACTGGGTATTCAAGGTGGCTCAGTCAGATGGCTGACAGTTGTTACTGGCTTCTTGCACCCCAGCAGCTTGGTTCTGAGAGGGAAAATAAAAAAGAAAGTGTTCCAAGAGACCCAAGTGGGAGCTGCAAGACTTGTGAACTAGCCTTGCAAGTTTCAGAGTGACATTTCTACCACATTCCACTAGTCAAGCAAGATCAACCCAGATTCCAGGAAAGGGAAACTCAATTCTACCTATTGATAGGTGATATCAAGATCACATTGCATAAGAACCTATGTATGGGATGGGAGATATAATGTGTTCATCTTTGGAAAATAAAATCAGCCACAGTTAACAAAGAACAAAAGCTTCTAACAAGTATCATGTAGCATCAAGGAATATAGAACCTAGTACATACCTGTAATTTCAGGGATTTGGGAAGCTGAGGCAGGAGGACTGCAAGTTTGAGGCCAGCAATTTAGCAAGACCCTGTCTCAAAATAAAATTAAAAGGACTGGGAATGTAGCTCAGTAGAAAATTACTCCTGGGTTCAATCTCCAGTACGGGAAAAAAGTAATGAAACCTACCAGGAGACTCTTTATCGAAAGTAGGTTAGATAATTTCAAAAGTAAACATGACACCTTCAGATTACCAAAGAAGGTCCGTGTGTGTGTGTGTGTGTGTGTGTGTGTGTGTGTGTATACACACATATATCTATATGTAATATATACACACTGTTTTGACTTACAAGATGAAAAGCAACAAAGGATTGATTGAATTACCATTCACTACTTCTCCACTGAAATACAAAAGTACTTCCAAATTCTTTTTTTTTTTTTTTTGTCTAGCTTGTAGATAAGGAGTTTATCCAAAATTTTCACCTTCCAGCTAAACTGACCTTTGAAGTTTGTTGAGAATTAAGAAGGAGTTGCAAAGAACCCTTTAAAAATTCCTATATGAAGCATAATAAACATTCGCTGTCCTCCACTGATAAGGGAGAACAAAATGCCAATAGACTGTTCTAGAATTCGAGCTTTACCTACCAGGACTGGCTGCCAAAAATGAAAAGTCCACTGAGAAAGGAGATTGCATAATAGTTCTTAAAACATAATAGTTTTTGCTTTTTAAGAAAATGTAATTGGAGATTGCAAACAGTTCACATCTGGCATTGTACTAGTCCCCTCCCCCCCAAGTATGTTTCTCAGTAATATCTCTGAAAAAAAAAATTTGTAAGAACTGTAAGTAGCTTGGTCAAGACCCTTTTCTGCTATCTCTGGAGCTAATGTTTCGCTGTGGTAGTGAGGTAGCATTATGTGGATGTTAAAATCAATATTTCACATGTTATGCACGCAGATGCCATTTCTTAGTTCTGGTATCTCAGCCACGTATTCTGATCAGCAATGCTTTGGGAATGAGGACAGTATCTGTATTCTCTTTGTGATTCTACACTTGAATATTTTGGAGTCATATGAGTCAATGTGATAAACGAATATACAGCTGGGGCAGGCTGATAATGTAAGATTTTATTGATTATCCAACAGAGTAACTACCCCGGCTAGTAGGTTTGCTTGTCACAATCTTTAGTGCCTGGGGTAGTTGAACAAGTTCTTTGCTCCCATTTAGCTAACCTCAAAGTCACACAGTTTCTGCATCAAGGTCCTCAGATTTCATACTTCGGCAATTTCTTTCCCTTCTAATGGGGTATATTAGAGAAAATGTGTCACCTTTTGCACCACGTAATACCAAATCAGATCAGAATTCATGCACAATTATGTCAGTGGAAATCTAATAGTATAGGCTGGCTTATCTCTAGATAACACATGGAAAAATAAACTTCCACAACTGACAGATTCACTTGATTTTTTTCTCAGATAAGTTATTTGTAAGCAATTGAGCTAAAGAATATAACTGGACTATTTTTCATACAGAAAAAAAAAAACCTCAACAGTAAAATTGTTGCTAAGCATTCTCTGCCACTACTTTTTTTCCTCTGTGAAAAAGTTCCTTGATAATAAATGCAAAGAAAGAACAAAAGACATTTGTATTAGACATATTTATTGAACTAACAACTGTAGGAAAACAAAATTTACATAAAACACTTATGTGAAAATAACAATCATTGATAGTTAATGGCATTTAAGTAACAAGGGTTATGTAGTAGCCTACCTGGGAATGATATTAGCCTGCCTAAAAAGCATTCATCTGTTTCTCTTTTATAATCAGAAAAAGTCAAAGCCCATCACTAATCTGAAGTCTTCTTGAAACCAATTAAAATAATTTAAGATAAGTTGTACTGCAAATGTGCTTTTTAAGTGTTTTAGACTTAGGATGTCTTAGGGATGCTGTAACCCCTTTTAATGTTACTATTTATATATAACTACCATGTGTATAGTCTTACACCTTTAATGCACTGTATTAGCTGTCACTTGAAATTAAGTGCAGGCATGTTCTTTTTTGGACTTCAGTTTCTCCTACATTAAACATTTAAATAATGACACCAATAGTAAAAGGGTAGGTGGCATTCCCAGTGGAGACTAGCTTCTGCATCTGGTGGGGTTCTGTTCAGGTTTCTACATGAGAGAGATTGTAATATCAGAATTTCTGAATGTTTACACACCTGGTATCCAGAAGTCTACCTGATGTCTTTTCTCAGGGAATTAGTGGAATCAAAGCTTATAGTAGGCATGTTTGATAGATAGGCCTTGTCTGCCGAGATCTGGTGATAATTCCATCAAAATTTGTCCCTAGTTGGCCACATATCTATGTGTTTTTATGTTGTTTGAGGTTTTTTTTTTTTCACCCACTGATTGCATCAAGTCCTTCATTAGGTCAGGTTTTGAGGATCGAATTATTCTCCTTGAAAATGCAGAGTTGAATGTATCAAGCGTGAGTTTTATCCACTGAGCATGATTTCATAGACAAATCCCTAGCTAAAATATTTTGTTGATATCTATTTTTAATTTATATAGGGAAAAGTAAATAGATGATTATTGATTTTAAGGTTTTTTCCTATTTTCACAAGTCTTGTTTCTTTTTATGTTATTATGATATTGTAC
This sequence comes from Tamias sibiricus, assembly GCA_025594165.1. Taxonomy (NCBI): domain Eukaryota; kingdom Metazoa; phylum Chordata; class Mammalia; order Rodentia; family Sciuridae; genus Tamias; species Tamias sibiricus. The sequence goes on from CM046662.1 coordinate 90,492,972, forward strand.
AGATTCTTCTCCATGATGACAAAACTTGGGCATTTTCTAAACATGCAAAACAATTAGTTTTGATAAAAGAAACTATCCAGAGGGCAATCACTTGGAGTACAACAATTGATATGAAAATGTTATGTAATTATTTATAAATATTCACCTTCCCACAATCTACAACAGCGATATAACTTATGGTGTGAGTTTTTTTTTTTTATAACATCAGGTAAAAGAGTAATATGTTAGAAAGAGATCAGTTTTTAGCATTGATCATCTATGTCCTTCAAGTACTTTTGCATCTATTCACATACCCAGAGTACATAAATGAAGGTGGAAATTGCCTAATTATGAAAAAAGAAATCAAGACATGGTATTTTTCTCATCTTCAATATGAATGACTAATTCAATTTGTTTGTTTGTTCACATATTCATACATGCGTGCCCTTTATGTATGCATAAGTACCTATGACAAATGTCAATTATGTGCATCATGTACTGGCACATTTTTAGAAAGAATGTAAAGAGTTTTCTTTTCCTTCATTCATCCTCAATCTCAGAAGTACTCTACATCTGTTGCCTCCATTTACTCCCCACTTCTGTTTAATCCTAATCCTTTCTTCTGTGAATGCTATTTATAGCACTTTGCTAAACTTTGTTCCCTGAAAAATTAGTAACTTTGCTTGGTCCTCTTTTCTTGTGCATGTGCCCCATGACCTCAGGACCATCCTTTATTTCCCTGTTCACTTGTGTTTAGGTTTCTTCTTTGGTCTCCAGTGTTTGTGTACTTCCAAATTTTGTTCTTGCCCACAATTTTAAATACTGCGTTAGTGATGATAACACCAAAATCTTTTTGTTCCTTATTCATACTTCATTGAAACAAGTATTGTGCACTTATAGTGTTGATAGCACTATGCTAGATGCTCTGAGGAATAAAAAGAGAAATAAAACCCAACTCTTTTTTTTTTTTAGTTATACATGACAGTAGAGTATATTTTGACATATTTAAAGGAGCTAAAACTCTCCAATTTTTCCTTTCATCTCAATCTGCTGTCTCTTTCCATCCTCCTGGTCATTGAAAATTGTCCCACTATAACCTCAACTCAGTACATTTCAACTTGAGCTTGTTTTCTTCCTCTAACACTTGCTTCCTTCTATGGCTAATGGATTTCTACCAAGACTATGATCATTTTGGTAACGAAGACTCAAAAACTCAAATCATCTTTGATGCTTCTCTCTCTAATTTGTAATCAGAATTCTGTACAATTTGCTGTTGTAATATATCTTACTTTATACCTTCCTCTTATATTCTGTCAAATTCTACCTTGCTATCTACATAAAGTACTCTAGGATTCATCCATCCTTTAAGATCCAGTCAAAATCTAACCCTGCCACCCAATGTACTCCTTAGCCAATAGGGAGCCCCTCTTCAGAACACATAGTAATGCATTTGCTCCTCTCAGCTGACATTCATCATTTTCTCCCTTCCAGATTTTTCATGTGTATGTGTGTTATTATGTGCCAGGCACTGTATTGTTCTCATTTCTTCTTCATGACAACTCAATTAAATATGTTCTATCATCCACATTTTATAAACGAAGACAAACTAACTTGTCCAAGATCACAAAGGCTGGAATTAGAGTTCATTCCTACTTGAAGTCTATACTTTAAACCACTATGCCACTTCTGAAGTCTATACTTTAAACCACTAAACCACTATGCCATATTGCTTTATGACATTTACATGTTATTTATTAACTCACAAGTTTATTTTGCTTTCATATACCTTGGCTCCACAAAAACAAATTCAGGTGACCAGAACTGAGTATTATAATATATACTATGCACAATGTTACATAAAAGTAATCATTTGACTAACCCATGAATGAAAGAATGTGTATGAATGGAAAAATAGCAAATCAGAGTCCCATAACTGTGCAAACTAGTCATGTTGTATGCTGGCTATTACTTCACAAGAGAAAATTGGCTGTCAAATTACCTTCATTTTGCCAATATCTTTCTGTTCTTCTCTCTGATATTTACACTTCCATAAGTGTAATTGCATCTACCATTGCCAGTACGGTAAAAAAAAGAACTTTCTCTCTCTCTCTCTCTCTCTCTCTCTCTCTCTCTCTCTCTCTCTCACACACACACACACACACACACACACATGAAAATAATTAATTCCTATCCCCATTTACCAGTCTGAGATGCAGCTCTGCTTGTGGTGCTACAGATGACAAGAGTTGAGTACAGTTCTTGTTCTCACAGAACTCCAGTGTCTCCTGTCAGTCACTCTCCATTTTCAAAAAAACATCACCCAATTTCTAATCGCCCAGACCTCAAATTATCCACCTTCCAGCCACTCACGCTATAACACATCTTAAAAATGCTGCCAGCAATCAGAAATGCTTAAGAGTTCTTGAGGTAATATAGCATAGTAGAAAAGGATATTAGCTCATGAACCAGGCTGTGTGAAGTTGAACAAGGAACTTGACCTCTGTCCCTCAGTCTCCCTATTTGTTTTTTTTTATTTTAAATTATTTATTTATTATAATTTATTATACATGACAGGAGAATGCATTTCAATTCGTAGTATGCATATAGAGCACAATTTTTTTAAAAAAAATTTAGACACTGATGGACCTTTATTTTATTCATATGGACCTTTATTTTATTTATATGCAGTGCTGAGAATTTAACCCAGTACCTCACACATGCTAGGCAAGTCTTTACCAATGAACCACAACCCCAGTCCCATAGAGCACAATTTTTCACGTCTCTGGTTGTTCACAAAGTAAAGTCACACCATTCATTCATGTCTTCTTACCTGTACTTATGGGAGTGATGTCCATCTCATTCCACCATCTTTTCTACCCCCATGCTCCCTCTCTGCCCCTCCTCTCCCCTTTACTCTATCTAAAGTTCCTCCATTCCTCCCATGCTCCACCTGCCCCACATCCAAATTATGGATCAGCATCCACATATTAGAGAAAACATTCGGCCTTTGGTTTTTTTGAATAGGCTTACTTCATTTAGCATAATATTCTCCAACTCCATCCATTTACCTGCAAATGCCATGATTTTATTCTCTTTTAATGCTGAGTAATATTCCATTATGTATATATACCACAGTTTCTTTATCTATTCATCTACTGAAGGACATCTAGATTTGTTCCACAATTTAGTTATTGTGAATTGTGTTGCTATAAACATTGATGTGGCTGCATCACTGTAGTATGCTCTTTATAAGTCCTTTAGGTATAGACCAAGGAGTGGGACAGCTGGGTTAAATGGTGGTTCCATTCCAAGTTTTCCAAGGAATCTCCATACCGCTTTCCATATTGGTTGCACCGATTTGCAGTCCCACTAACAATGAATGAGTATGCCTTTTTCCCCACATCCTTGCCAACACTTATTGTTCTGACTGGAGTGAGATGAAATCTTAGAGCAGTTTTGATTTGCAATTTCTCTGATTGCTAGAGATGTTGAACATTTTTTCACGTATTTGTTGATTGATTGTATTTCTTCTTCTGTGAAGTGTCTGTTCAGTTCCTTGGCCCATTTACTGATTGGGTTGTTTGTTTTTTTTGGTGTTAAGTTTTTTGGGTTCTTTATATATCCTAGAGATTAGTGCTCTATCTGATGTGTGTGTGGTAAAAATTTGCTCCCATTCTGTAGGCTCTCTATTCACCTGATTGTTTCTTTCACTGAGAAGAGCTTTTCAGTTTGAATCCATCCCATTTATTGATTCTTGATTTTATTTCTTGCGCTTTAGGAGTCTTATTAAGGAAATTGGGGCCTAATCTGACATGATGAAGATTTGGGCCTACTTTTTCTTCTATTAGGCTCAGGGTCTCTGGTTTAAGTCCTAGGTCCTTAATCCACTTTGAGTTGAGCTTTGTGCATGGTGAGAGATAGGGGCTTAATTTCATTTTGTTGCATATGGATTTCCAGTTTTCCCAGCACCTTTTGTTGAAGAGGCTATCTTTTCTCCAATATATGTTTTTGGCACCTTTGTCTAGTATGCAATAATTATATTTATGTGGGTTTGTCTCTGTATCCTCAATTCTGATCCATTGGTCTACAAGTTTATTTTGGTGCAAATACCATGCTGTTTTGTTACTATTGCTCTGTAGTATAGTTTAAGGTCTGGTATAGTGATGCTTCACTCTTTTTACTAAGTATTGCTTTGGCTATTCTGGGTCTCTTATTTTTCCAGATAAATTTTATGACTGATTTTTCTATTTCTATGAGGAATGTCATTGGGATTTTCATTGCAATTGCATTAAATCTGTATAGTGCTTTTGGTAGTATGGTCATTTTGACAATATTAATTCTCCCTATCCAAGAACAAGGGAGATCTTTCCATCTTCTGAGGTCTTCTCTAATTTCTTTCTTTAGCATTCTGTAGTTTTCATTGTAAAGGTCTGTCACCTCTTTTGTTAAGTTGATTTCCAAGTTTGTTTTTTTTCCAGGATATTGTATATGGGGCAGTTTTCCTAGTTTCTCTTTCAGAGATGTACAGAAATGCCTTTGATTTATGGGTGTTGCTTTTATATCCTGCTACTTTGCTGAATTCATATATGAGTTCTAGAAGGTTTCTGATAGAATTTTTTGGATCCTCTAGGTATAGAATCATGTGTTCAGCAAATAGTGATAGTTTGAGTTCTTTTTTTTTTCCCTATCCTTTAATTTCTTTCATCTGTGTAATTGCTCTGGCTAGAGTTTCAAGAACTATATTAAATAGAAGTGGTGAAAGAGGGCATCCCTGATTTATTCCAGGTTTTGGAGGGACTGCTTTTAATTTTTCTCCATTTAGAATGATGTTGGCCTTGGACTTATCATAGATAGCTTTTACAATGTTAAGATGTGTTCCTGTTATCCCTAGTTTTTCCTAGTGTTTTGAACATGAAGGGGTGGTATATTTTGTTGAACACTTTTTCTGCATCTATTGAGATGATCATATGATTCTTATCTTCAAGTCTAATGATGTGATGAATTACATTTATTGATTTCCATATGTTGAACCAACCTTGCAACCCTGGGATGAACCCCAGTTGATCATGGTGCACTATCTTTTTAATATGTTTTTGTATTTGATTTGCCATAATTTTATTGAGAATTTTTGCATCTATGTTCATTAGAAAAATTGGTCTGAAGTTTTCTTTCTTTGATGTGTCTTTGTCAGGTTTTGGAATCAGGGTGATATTGGCCTCACAGAATGAGCTTGGAAGTGTCCCCTCCATTTCTATTTCATGAAATAATTTGAGGAGTATTGGTATTAGTTCTTCTTTGAAGGTCTTGTAGAACTCAGCTTTGTATCCATCTGGTCCTAGCCTTTTTTTTAAATTAATTTGTTATATATGACAACAGAATGCATTACAATTCATATTACACATACAGAGCACAATATTTCCTATCTCTGGTTGTACACAATGTAAAGTCACATCATTCGTGTCTTCATACATGTACTTAGGGTAATGGTGACCATCACACTACACCATCTTTCCTGTCCCCATTCCCCCTCTCTTCCCCTCCCTCCCCATTTCCCCTTTGCCATATCTAGCCTTTTCTTGGTTGGTAGTCTTCTGATGGCATCTTTTATTTCATTGCTTGAAATTCATCTGTTTACCTTGTGTATATCATCCTGATTCAGATTGGGCAAATCATATGACTCTAGAAATTTGTCAATGCCTTTGATATTTTCTATTTTATTGGAGTACAAATTTTCAAAATAATTTCTAATTATCTTCTGTATTTCTGTAGTGTCCATCGTGATATTTCTTTTTCATCACATATGTTAGTAATTTGAGTTTTCTCTTCTTCTCTTCATTAGCATGGCTAATGGTTTATCAATTTTATTTATTTTTTCAAAGAACCAACTTTTTGTTTTGTCAATTTTTTCAATTGTTTCTTTTGTTTCGGTTTCATTGGATTCAGCTCTGATTTTAATTATTTTCTGTCTTCTACTGCTTTTGGTGTTGGTTGGTTCTTCTTCTCTCTAGGGCCTTGAGATGTAATGTTGGGTCATTTATTTGTTGACTTTTTCTTCTTTTAAAGAATGAACTACATGCAATGAACTTTCCTTTTAGTACTGTCTTCCTAGTATCCCAGAGATTTTATTCTGTTTTACCAGTGTTCTCATTTACCTCTAAGATTTTTTAATCTCCTCTTTGATGTCTTCTGCAACCCATTGTTCATTCAATACCATATGATTTAGTCTCCAGGTGTTGGAGGAGCTTCTATTTTTTATTTTATCATTGATTTCTAATTTCATTCCATTATGATCAGATAAAATGCAGGGTAGTATCTCTACTTTTTTGTATTTGCTAAGAGTTGCTTTGTGGCATAATATATGGTCTATTTTAGAGAAGGATCCATGTGCTGCTGAGAAGAAAGTGTATTCACTTGTTGATGGATGAAGAATTCTATATATGTCTGTTAAGTCTAAGTTATTGATTGTATTATTGAGTTCTATAATTTCTTTGATTAGCTTTTGTTTGGAAGATCTATCCAGTGGTGAGAGAGGTATATTAAAGTCACCCAGAATTATTGTGTTATGCTCTATTTGACTCTTGAACTTCAGAAGAGTTTGTTTGGGGGCATATATATTTATAATTATTATATCTTATTGATGTATGGTTCCCTTAAGCAGTATGAAATGTCCTTCTTTATCCCTTTTGATTAACTTTGGCTTGAAATATACTTTATTTGATATGAGGGTAGAAACCCCTGCTTGTTTCTGCAGTCCATGTGAGTGGTATGGTTTTTTCCCAATCTTTCACCTTCAGCCTGTAGATGTCTTTTGCTATGAGATGAGTCTCTTGAAGGCAGCATATTGTTGGGTCTTTTTTAAAAATCCAACCTGCCAGTCTATGATGTCTTTTGACTGTGAGTTTAGGCCATTAACATTCAGGGTTATTATTGAGACATGATTTGTATTCCTGGTCATTTTTGTACTTAATTTGACTTGGTTTCTCTTTTGATTGGTTTTTCTTTTAGTGTAATATCTCCCTTTGATGATTTTCATTGTTGTTTTTCATTTCCTCCTCATTGACTATTTTGCCAAAGATGTTCTGTAGTGTAGACTTTTTAGTTGTAAATTCTTTTGTTTATCATAGAAGATTCTTATTTCATCATCAAATCTGAAGCTTAATTTTGCTGGATGTAAGATTCTTGGTTGGCATCCATTTTCTTTCAGAGCTTGGTATATGTTGTTCCAGGAACTTCTAGCTTTCAGTGTCTGGGTTGAAAAATCTGCAGAGATCCTAATTGGTTTCCCCCTATAAGTAATCGTATTCCTTTCTCTTGTGGCTTTTAAAATTCCATTCTTATCCTGTATGCTAGGCATTTTCATTATAATGTGTCCTGGTATAGATCTGTTGTAATTTTGTACATTTGGTGTTCTGTAAGCCTCTTGTACTTGATTTTCCAATTTATTTTTCATGTTTGGGAAATTTTCCAATATTTTTCATTGAAGAGATTGTGCATTACTTTGGTTTGAATCTCTGTGCCTTCCTCCATCCCAATAAATCTTAGATTTGGTCTTTTGATGGTATCCCATCATTCTTGGATATTGTGTTCATGGTTTCTTACCCTCTTCACTGTGTGGTCAACTTTATTTTCAAGATTGTATATTTAGTCTTCGATATCTGACATTCTGTCTTCCAAGTGATCTAGTCTGTTGGTGATGCTTTCTATTGAGTTTTTATTTTGTTTATTGTTTCCTTCATTTCAAGGATTTCTGATTTTTTTTTCAGAATCTCTATCTCTTTCTTGAGGTAGTCTTTTGCTAGCTGTATTTGCTTCCTTATCTCTTTCTTAGAGTGATCAATGGTTCCCTGTATTTGGTCTCTTATCTCTTTATTGGAGTGATCAATTTTTGCCTCTATTTGCTCACTTAGATAATTCTTTAATTCATAGATTATTTTAATTATGTACATTCTGAACTCCTTCTCTGACATTTCATCAACTGTGCTGTCCATGAATTCTATTATTGTAGTATCTTGGTTTGTTTGGTGTACTTTCCTCTCTTGTTTTTTCATGTTGTCTGTGTCTTCCTTTCTTTTTTTTTTTTTTTTTTTTTTTTTTTTTTTTTTTTTTTTTTTTGGTACCGAGGATTGAACTCAGGGGCACTGGACCACTGGGCCACATCCCCAGCCCTTTTTTGTATTTTATTTAGAGACAGGGTCTCACTGAGTTGCTAAGTGCCTCGCCATTGCTGAAGCTGGCTTTGAACTCGCAATCCTCCTGCCTCAGCCTCCCAAGTGCTGGGATTACAGGCGTGCGCCACCGTGCCCGGCTTGTGTCTTCCTTTCTTGCAGTATGGATCTGAGGTATTAGTTTCTATTCTATAATCTTGTAGTGTCCCTGCAGATTTCCTGTACCTCACCTTGGTGTTGGGCTTCTAGACCCAGGCTGGTGTCCCATGATAAATATTACTGCAACTAAAGGTGGTGGTGGCAATAGAGGAGATAACTCAAGATAGCAGTGGGGGTGACCCAAGATGGATGCAACCACTTTCAGAGATGGGACTGAAAGGGTGGGCTATCTGTTCGGAGATGCAGCTGCCTCCCAGCCCTATCTATTGTCCCAAGGTGGAGGCTACTGGGTGGGGAGGGCTATGGTGATGACTGCAGTGTCACAAGATGGAGGTGGATTAGGCCTGGCTTCTGGGTGGATCTGGCCTTCAGAGTGGGTAGCCCTAGGGCCAGAGCCTGGGCCTTGGCTCCCACATGGTCAGCGGGGCAGTCCTAGGCCTGATCCTATTAGGATTAAGTGATAAATAGATATAAAGCTTAGAAAAAGGGTTGACATATGGTAGAAATTTCATAAGTATAATAGAAATTTCATAAGTATAATAGTAGTAGTCTTGTCATTGTTCTTATAGTCATTATTAGCATCAGCAGCAGCATTATTAGTAATGGGTGTCCAGGAAAATTGTCATTTATTAAATGGAACAGAAGAGTAGGGATAGAGTTTGGAGAGGAAGAAAATTGTTTCTAATATGTTGGGTTTGAATTGTCAACCTGCCATCAAATTGGGTGTTCTTACAGATGTTAGAAATAGAAATTTAAGCCGGGCGCGGTGGCGCACGCCTGTAATCCCAGCACTTTGGGAGGCTGAGTCAGGAGGATCGCGAGTTCAAAGCCAGCCTCAGCAATGGCGAGGCACTTAGCAACTCAGTGAGACCCTGTCTCTAATAAAATACAAAAAATGGGCTGGGGATGTGGCCCAGCGGTCTAGTGCCGCTGAGTTCAATCCCCGGTACCAAAAAAAAAAAAAAAAAAGAAATAGAAATTTAGAGTTCAAAGAGATTATAGAGACTTAAATTTGAGAATTATCTGAGTTACAAAGTAATTACTGAAACAAAGGATGTGGAAAGTGAAAGGAAGAGGGCAAGACAGTTCTGTGGGGAATGCCATGTAAGGGATCAAGGGAGTATGAAGACAGAACATGGGGCTGAAAAGGAATCTTCAGAGTGATGGGGAGAAGAATCAGAAGAATCCCTAACATGGAAACCAACACTAGAACTAAATATGGCAGCTGGACATGGAAGATGAGCCCTGAGAAAAAAGTCATGAATGCTGGTGATTAGATTAGTCATGATCTTCATGCTTTTCGTGTCCCTGAAGCAGCAAGAGCAGAAAGTAGAGGTTATATCAGAGTTGGTAGGAAAATGCCCATCAGAATGGTTTAAAATGATGAGGTAAGAGGGAGGAAGGATGGGAAATTAAGGAGTTGGCAAGATCTTGGTGTTTGTTTTGGTCACAGAGAGCTCACACTATTTCAGAAAGAAGCAGAAGAGGAGGATTCTAGAGCTAGAAAAGTGGGGGATCAAAGTCTCAGAAGAGATAGGAGGGGTGGAAAGAAAAGCAGAAGGGATGACTTTGTGGGGCTATTCTGAGAGAAAAGTGTGGGTGTTGAGGAAGCTCATGTGGCCTCAGCTGTGTCAGGAAAGAGGGAGAAATGAGAGTATGAAAATTGGGAGGGGAGGAGGCTCTGGAGAAAGAAGGAGAATAGAAAGAGTACTAGTGAGAAATGTGATAACCAGTCAGCACCAGATGAATGAACAAATTGCCAAGTAATGGTGAAGACCCCGCCTTGGTAGTGACATAGCAGGAGTATACAGTAACCAAAACAGAGCAGTTCACATGGAGGATAATAAAGAAAGGAAGGAAGAACAGGTACAATGAAAACCTGTACAGACTGCAAGAGGAGATAGAATGTTCTATAAATGTCGTTAGGTTCATTAGGCTTATAGTAGTTTAAATCTAATGTTTCTTTGTTGATTTTCTGTGTGGACAAACTGTTGTTGAAAGTGGGTAATGAATTTTCCACCTATTACTATATTGGCCTCTATTTCTCCCTTTATATCTAATATTTTCTTTTATATAAATTGAGTCCTCTGGTATTGGGTGCATATATATTTATAATTTTTATATGCTCTTGCTTAATTGATCCCTTGTCATTACATAATGCCCTTCTTTGTCTCTTTTTACAATATTGGCTTAAAATCTATTTATCTGTTAAGAGCATTGATAGCAATCCATGCTCTTGTAATTTCCATTGGCGTTGAATATCTTTTTCCATCCCTTCACTTTCAGTCCCTGAATGTCTTTAGAGATGAATTGAGTCTCTCATATACAGTTGTATATAATTCAGACATATACTTGAATTGAGGCCAAAATAGAGTGAATTAGCTCAGAGAATGTGAAGTGTTGGGCAGATGAAGCCTCAGAATCAGTGGGTAAGGAAGACTTCCCACCAAATGAAGGTATAAATGACAGAACTAGATAATTATGTTACTACAGACCTTTAAATTCTGTGTGTCTGTCTTTCTGTCCTTTTTTCTTATTTGGTTATGGTAGAAAATTCTACCTGGATAATAAAAAAAAATGCACTCTGCAAGTTAATTGTACTTTGGCATATCTGAAAGCATCACTCAAACTAGGAAAGAAAGCTGAAGTTTGTTTCTCTGTCTTCTTTAACTTTTCACCTATGGCTTTAGATGAAGTCTTCTTTGAAAGGAAATGGGGGGGGAAAGGATGTCAAAGAGAGTTGTAAATTATAGAATGACATCTGCCATGCAGTTCCTCTGTCACTCTCACTAATATTGCATAGCATTCTGAGTTTTAAAAATAACGCAGTTATTGAGCTTTAAAACTCTGTGGATGCCAAATACGTTTTTGAAAATAAGACTTTTTACTATGCATAGCCAATTATAGTCCACTGAGAAAATGATGTATTTTTTCAATACATTTTTATTATGTACTTAACTGACGGACCTTCCCAGCTTCTTCATAGACATTCCACTCCATCAGTGACTGTACATAATATGCTTCTTAGGAATCTACTTAAATTTGTATTTACCTGTGAGGCTAGATTGGCTCCAGAGGACACAGTCCTTTTTTCCTTGAGTAAATTATACATATTTTAGAAAACTATCTAAAAACATATTTATCTCATATGGAATTCTGGTCTCAAGGGTAATTAAGACCAGTTTTTAAAAAGCATAGCCAATACACTTTAACTCTCTCAGGTAAATGAGATATATTTTAAAATCATCTAAGAACGAATTTTTCTTCCTTTCCTTCTCTTTCCCTTCTCCTGTAACTATCACCATGCCTCTTTTATACACATATTTAGTAATTATTTCAATGTTTCCTTAGATACTACTTTTCTCTGAGGACATACACACCAATTATGCTTTCCTTCCATGCACAGGCAACTGTGCATGGAAGAGGCATAGTCTATCTTACATAAAATTTTAGAAGAGAAGTTACTTTGTGGAGATCCAAATTCTTCTGCACACACATTTCTATTGGTCTTGATGTTTTGAGAAGGCAGTCCCAATATTGGGGATTTTAGAGAGCTAGGAGTAGATTTTTATTTGCTCAGAGATGTTTAATTGGATGTATACTATATTTTGAGATTATTTTAAAAATAGAAGTGATACCTGAAAATAAATATGCAATAGCATCACTATAATTATGTGCAAATGCAATCATATGCCACATCATTATTAAAACCAAAGAAATAAAAATTTTCTAGGAATATATGCTGTCTCACTTATTTTGCATTTCCAAATCACCCTTTACACACTGATTTCCTTGCATATGCCAATTGGTGAAAACACACAATCCATTCTTTCTGAGAGCCCATCCTGTTCTACCCAAGACACAATAAGCTTCTGAAGCAAATTTTCAGGGTTCGGGGTTCATAAAACCCTATCAAAATATTTGCAATGATTGCTAAGCTTCAAAACTTGGGGTAGTGACTTAAATACTAAATATCTTTACTGCCTGTATTACTCCTAAAATTCAGGTGACTATAAGTCCTGGTTTAGAGAGTACAGTCCCATTTTATGCCTGTTAGCCTGCTATAATTATATAGCATCCCATGTCACTTTCCAAAGTATTCCAGTTTGGATGATAAATAATATGATCTCTCTGGTTAGATGAAATCTTTAGACTGAGTTTTGTTTCCATGGGTGTTTTTGTCTTTGTGCTTTTTATTCTTATGAAGGGTTCCATTTTCTTTATTTTTCTACTTGAGTAAACTTGAGATTAAAAAAAAAAACTAATTTTCAAAATCTATCAACAATGCTAAAACATGTATTCTTTATCCGACCCCATGAGATTTTGTTTTGATAAGGATGAGGGGGACCCCCAATTGTTTTAATTGGATGGTTCTTAAGCTCCTATGTTTGAGCATTTTACTTTTAAGCATCTGCAAACTCAGTCTACCTATTTGACCCTTACCCTCTGAAGTCAGGTGCAGGTAAGGGGCATAACTATTCTAGAGTCCTCTGGTGAACATTTGGTTAAGCTGAAGCTGCAACCTGCTGCGTGATACTGACAGGCTTGAACAACTAATATTTCCTGAGCCAGCTCAGAATGGTTGGCTTCCCGGCTTTGCCATGGCAGGGACTCAGGTAATCATTGTGGATGAAATTCACTCAACATAATTATTTCCAACTCTCCTATCAAACACACAGATGCTGCTTCAGCCAGGTGTCTTAATTGACTTACGTAAAGATGCTATTTTGAATAGTTTGCCAGGAGAGTTGTGAGTGTGGATTGAATAGCGGGTTATTTTATCTGGAAGGTTGATCCTAGAACAAAAGACAAGTCATTAAGTGATTCAGCTCCCCCTTCTCTGCTCCCTCAAGCGGCTTTGTTCACAATCAAGGACACATGCCATTCAACAGCAGCTCCCTGTGCTGACACTCTCAAAGTCACTCTTTCTTTCAGAGCTGTCAGGGCTCTGCACACTTTACGCATTCCTTCTGGGCACTTGAGCCTCACATTCCACCAGGCAGGAGGAATAGGCACCTGAACAAAAGAATGCAAGGACTCTTGGCCTCCCAAAGTTCAGGGCTATAGGCCTTGCACATATTAATGAACTGTTGTGTGCATTCTCCAGGTCACTTCTATTAGTCTTTCAAGGGCACCTGCATTTGAGTGGTCTTAAAATATTTTTCTTCACGTTCATCCTCACCCTTCCCTCCATCCCACCTTGCCCCTTCTCCTTCTCCCATACACTCTCTCACATGCCTGGGCTCTGTAGAGGGAAATTAAACTGTGATTTGGTATGCTAAATTACCTGAACTAAAAACTATAATTTGCAATATTATTAAGTCATCACTGTCATGGATTTCAATTTTTTTCTGTTTAAACCCCTAACTCACAGCATCACTCTTTTCGTTTATTACTAAAAAGGAGAAGGGGAGAATGAAAAGCCCTTAGTTGCTCCACTGATCTTATCTGTCAGGAAAGTTTAAAAATTGTATTTCTGAGTGGTGACTTCAGCATAGCCAAAATAGTTAATTCCACATTGTTTTGAAACAGTGTGTGCTTAAGTCCAAGATCATATGGGAAAGATAGAGGGCTTTTTAGGTTCTCTCAACAATTTGGGTGAGTTGCAGGAATTTGAAATGTCACATTTCTATTTGCAGAGACTCCTAACCAGGATTCCATCTTAGATGATGAGGGCGTTTCCTTTCTATACTGTTTCCAGTTCTATTGGAAACACTTGGAATTTCCTGTTTGCTGGCAATAGTGTTGACTTTCACAAACACAGGAAGGCTAACCCGTTTCTTCTGCTGTATTTTCCATGTTGCTGCTTTGAATTAGGCATCAATATCTGTAAGAATGGATCAGTTAGGATAAGCTAGGTGTTGCTGCTGCTGTTATAACTCCAGATCTTGAGGGCTTAAAACTACAGCTTTTTGTTGTTGTTTGTTTATTTGTTTGTTTAGTTTTGGTTCTCTTATACCATGTATCTATTGTGGGAGGACAGAGGATGCCACACCTTCATTCTCCCCTTTATCTAAGTCCAAATATTCCACTATTTGGGAGATGTACTGGCTCTTAAAGCTTCCTCCCAGGAGAAACACAGACCACTTCTGCTCACCTTTCATTAGCTACATGAGGGGGGAGTGCAATACTTCCTCAGCTCAGAAAGAGCCAAAATATTTGTGGATGGCCTTAGTGATTATTAAAAGGGTCTAGAAAGTTCATGAGTCTAAGAGAGGGAGAGAATGACTATAAAACAAAGTTTCATTTACCCAAAAATAAGTAATTCAAACCATTAAGAATATGATGCTTCTCCCAGCATTTCATTAGCATTACAAAAGCAAGGAGCAGACTTTGGTAACTATTGGAGAAAAGGAATGATGAGATCTGAGCATGGGTTTTTGTGGCTGGTACCTCCATGCCTAAACCAGGTAGCACCAGCTAGGGTGGAGTCTGTAGTATGCCAGCAGCAATCTAAGGAATAGGGCACTGGAAAATGCTATTTCCTCTATGTCTCTTTCTCATTCAGGAAGTTCTCCATTGAAGGATATAGATTTTACCAAGTGATTATACATACTGGAGTAATGGTTCATTCAGACTCTAGAATCAGACTTCAGTTTGGATTCCAGCCCAATCACTTACTAGCTAAATGACCTTAGGTACATAGCTCAACTTCTCTATAGCCTCAGTTTCCTTGGCCCTATAATGGATACAGTAATCATACTTACCCCACAGCATTGATAAAATGTACTTATAGCTCTTGAATTAAAGCTTCTTAGTTAGATATTATCCCTAGCAGGAGATCACAGACAATTTTCTTATTCATTTTAATATCAATACTTAGGGATTCTTAAATTTGGGGAAACTAGCTCTTATTCTACTGTTTGGATAAAACATATTAAATATTTTTCCATTCTTCAAAAGCAAATTTCAGGATACAAGGCTGCATGTATCTGAAGTGCTAGGAGTACCTATGAGACACTCAGTCACCAGTGACAAATAATTAATATTCTTTTCTATTCAAAGAAAATATTTTTTTTTCTTCAGTCTCCTTGACATCAGATTGGACTAGCAAAAATTATATAGGCTAGTGAATATTCTGAACTTCTTTCAAGGTTGACCTAATTATTTAAATATGATATTCATAAACTAAAAGACATGGATGCTCAGAAACTAAATGTAACCCCAGGTCACATATAAGTCAAGGACAAGATTGCTCTGGGGCCACAATTTTAAAAAATTAACTATTTCTTGACCTTCTGGAATCAACTCATCCCTCAACCTTCTGATTTCTTTGAACACTAATGCATAGGCAGAGATTCTTCTGTGGTTTGTTCACTGAGCACAGTCAAAATAACAGCTTTTTTTTTTTTTTTTTTTTTTTTGTCTTTACCTACAAGTGTAAAGTACATTAGGTTCAATTCATATCTTATTTTCTGCTTAATTTCCTTTCTGGAGACAGCCATAAATGTGGTGTTATAGTACTTCTAGCTCAAAAAATTCTTCTTGAATCTATTAGTATCATTGCAGAGTCCTGAGACAATCAGAGAAATTTAGGGTGCTGGCATAGTGCTCAAGAAGTAAATATACAAGGTAATATATTTTCCATGCCTTTCCAAGGCTACTAATAGAAGAAACAAAGGTTATAGAATAAAGGCTTACCTACAGAAATTTATTTCCTTTCAAATATTTGAATCAACAATAATATTTTTTTACAGCATGGAGCTGAGGGCATCAAGCAATCATGGGTTTTGTTCTAAAGCCACAAAGGATATTCTTACCCATCTAACTGGGTCAGAATGCCCCCTGGTAATATAGGAAAGTAGGCAGGTAGTCATGTGTCTTCAGAATCATTCCAAGGAATCTTGTAATGCACTATGTCCTGGAAATGTGCTGGTACTTCGATAACTGCCAAACCCTGCTGCTCTTTAACAAGCACCAAGTCCTAGCCATACATGCAATTGTGGTATCTGTTTGTCTAGTCTGGGAAATACTTTCAGTGAAAAGATAAATAAGCAAACCGAATTTAAAAGTCCATTGCCTTCAGATCCAGAAAAAGGAATAAAATCTACATCAAATTATGTGAATCTAATCATCTGTGTCAAAACAATCTAATTCTTTCAAGAATATCAGGCTTCCTTTCAGTTTCAAAAGCTCAACTATTACAGAATAATTATTACAATTCAGGTAGTAGTTGAAAATTACAAATAACTAGTCAGAAGACCTGGATTCTAAATCTGCCTGTTGTAGCCGGAACCAAGTAGCTTTGGCCTAATATATAAGATGGGTTATTCAGACTAGCACAGAGGTCAGCAAAATATAGTCCATGAACAAACTCAATTGGCTGCCTGTTTTTGTAAATAAAATTTTATTGAAACATCACTGCACCTATTTTTTAAAAAATTTAGCTCTCATGCTTTCAGGGACAGAGTTGAATAGTTACAACAGAAACTGTATGGCCTTTGAGGCCTAAAACATTTAGTATCTTTCTGAGCCCTTTATAGGAAAAAAAAAAAAAAAGAAAAAACAACTATTGACTCCTGTACTAGAAGCTATCTAAGATATCTTTCCTCTGTTTTGCCATCTAAAAAATAGGAATAAAAATATTACCTCAAAAGATTGTGAGGATCAAAATAATAGTTCTTACTTTGTAGGTGGTAAATGTTAAAAAATACATGATTATAAAATTGTTCATTAAATGGTGAGCATGATCACTATTAGCCCTAGCCATCAGTTTTCTACTACAGAAGAAAGGGCTATGGCAGTGTTCCACTGGGTGCAATAAGGAAAGGACAGCAGTTCACACAATTGACTCTTGGACAACTGGAGTGACAACCCCAAATATGGGCAGAGGTTGTGCCAAAGGCAAACTGTATTTCTAGCCTGCACCAGACTTACCATCATCTAGTTACCTACTTGAAACTTGAGCTAGGCTTTGAAGACTTAAGTTGGGTTCAGAAAAGCTGAGTGAAGAATTGAAGGGATTCAAGGAATACTCAAGAGGCATCAAGTAGAAGAATTTGGCCAGAGAAAAGTATTCTGATCTAATAGTTATGATAGAGTTGGAAAGATTGGTTAGGATCAGGCTTTAGGATTTTGAGCCATGGTGCCAGGAACATGGAACATTTCTAATGTACATTAAGATTTACTAAAGTTTCCTTTCCTTCTTTTTGTTTTTAGTACTGGGGATTGAACCTGGGGTGCTTTGCCACTGAGCCACATCCCCAGCCCTTTTATTTTTATTTATTTATTTATTTTTGAGATAGGATCTTGCTAAGTTGCTTAGGTCTCCCTAACTTGCTGAGGCTGGTCTCAAACTTGTGATCCTCCTGCCTTAACCTCCCGAGTTGCTGAGATTACAGGCATGTGCCACTATGTCAGGCAAGATCCACTAAAGTTTTATAAACCTGAATTAGTATTTCTAGCATAATTTACCTACCTTAATGGTAGAGAATGCATTAGAAGACAAAGAAACAGAAAATTAACTTCATTTTATAGAGATGCATTTCAGTTTTGCCTGCTATGTTTTGGGATTATAAAAATGTTTTATTTGTTGTTTATATTTATTCTTGTTCCTCTTCCTGAAATTTCACTTAAGCTTACTTTACCTAGTATATTCAAATGGAGAAGGTAGCTAATGTACAAATGTAAAAGTGCCTTAAAAAACTCATGTTTTTTTTTCTATAATTACTTAAAAAGCATCATTTTACGTATACTTTAAAAACATTTATAATACTTTTATATGTTCAACAATACTTATTGGGGACCTACTGTGTAAAAAGATAGAGGAAAAGGAATAAAATATGAATTCTGTCTTCAATCTGAGAGGAAAAATAAGTGACAAATAATTATACAAGGCTATAAATCGGGTATTCATAAGAAGTGAGAGGCAGAAAGGGCTTCAGAAGTGTGGCTGAAAACTGTTCATTGTTTACCCAATGCACATTTTCCCTTTCTCCCTTGCTAATACAAGACCAATTTTATATATGACAGCAGAGATTCTGGTCTAAATATTCATTTTCTAAGGTTTCATTATATCTGTGGATGGTCATCTAATGTAATTCTGACCAAAGAGCTAAGAAAGAACATTGTGGAGAGGTGTCTGGTAAAGCTTTTTACTTTCTTTATAAAAGAGGACAGAAATTGCTAGCTCCCTTCTTCCTTCTTTCATCTACGCTTGAACATGCATGTGATGCCTGTGGTTGGGATAGCCATGCTACCACCAAGATCCAGCCAACAAAGGGATAATGGGATGGAAAGACAGAAGTTCTTGGGGCCCAAATTTAAAATAGCCAGGCCTGGTGGCACACACCTGTGAGTTGGGAGGCTGAGGCAAAAGGATCACAAGTTTGAGGCCAGCTTCAACTTAATAAGACCCTTGGCAACTTAGGGAAACTCTGTCTCAAAATAAAAAGGACTGGGGATGTTGCTCAGTGGTTAAGTACCCCTGTGCTCAATCCCCAGTGTTCCTGCCCCCCAAAATCTAAAATGGTGTCAATAACTTTTGAGCATCCTATTATATGAGGAAAATGATTTCTATTATCTAAAATATTCTGTTGCTTGCAGCTAAATGCTAAAAAATTCATTGAGTTGATTCTACATTTATTCCCCTCTACAAATAAGCATTTATTTCTTCAATACTTTTTTAAAGAAATATTTCTATGTGCACTGTTAGATGCTGGGATAAAAAAATATAATGACTCTGTTCTTGATTACTCTCTGCAAGAAAACCTGATGATTTTTAAAATTAATTTTAATATTTTAATTAACACATAATTGCACCCATTTGAGGAAAGACTAGTCATTTGTGGGTATACATCTCACAAACAGAAAGGTGGGTCATTGAGTAAACACTGAAATCTGAGCCCCCAAACTTCCTCAGGGGCCTTACTACACTTGGGCTTATGTAGTAAGAGGAAAACCATGGGTGTGAGACATGGCTGGAGAATGTTTTTATTCTGTTTGGTAGAGACATGTCATAGGAGTGCTCTGGGGTCTTCCCTTTCTTACCATTTCTCACCATCTTAAAGCAAGCACTTATCTAACCAGATGCTGTGTTCAGGATTTGCCTTTGAGGCTGTGTTTTCAGAAGTAAGCTGAACACAAATTTAGTCTTGGTATCAAGTCTCTGACTGTAATCAGATCAAGAGTTACTTCTTGGTAAGAAAACCTGTTTCAGAAATAACTATTTGGCAAAGATGCTACAGATGGAGCCATTAACAGGCCAATGTGCCATTTATCAAAACTCTCTGAGGATGGGCTGGGGATGTAGCTCAGTTGTAGAGTGATTGCCTAACTGGTAAAAGACCCTGGGCTCAATCCCCAGTACAACAACAAAAACAAACAAACAAACAAACCCTCTTCAAGGATAAAGTCAATTCATTGTTCCTACCAACAAATGGGAGTTTCCTTATTTTCCTTGCTTCTACTAATGCCATCATAACTGCTCTGTGGACCCAGCTCAAAAACATGAGTCCTACCAATCACCTATATTGTTTCTCTTTTCCTGTTAGTGATTCTATCTCTTGACTCATCTTTATTTTGTCACTACCACTGCCTGAGATTTGATCCTCACTACCTCTTGCCAGAGACTAGTAATGGCCTGCCAATTAGTCTTTTCAACCCTAGGCTCCTATAATGCAACCTAGATCTGCCTCTTGACACATCTATCATTCATTAATTCATTGGTACTGGGGATTGAATCCAGGGGCACTGTACCACTGAGTTACAACTCCAGCCCTTTTTATTATTTTGAGACAGGGTCTTGCTTAGTTGCCTTGGCTAGCCTTGAACTAGTGATCCTCCTGTTTCAGCCTCCATACTCAATGATATTATGGGTGTACACCACTGCACCTGACTTTCCTAATGCCTCTAGTATATAAGTTTCATAGAGTAGGAACCTCATTTGTCCACTACTGCAATCCCAGGATTAAATATAGTGCTTGGCACATAGTAAGCGCCCAATAAATATTAGTTGGATGACTACATTAAAAAAGAATAGCCCTAATATGGTGCTCCCATGTCCAAAAACCATTATTGTCTTCTCATTTCCCTGAGATGAAGTGCCACCCTCCCTAGGATGGCACTCAAGGAACTCCAGAGCTCAGGTCACAGTTCTAGAACTTAGCCCTCTATACTCCTTTACATGCTCTCTGTTGCAGCCAAATGAAGCAACATTATTTTTCTAAGACAGTTGTCTTCCATTTCCTTAAAATGTCTGAACCTTTGCACGCTCTCCCTGGAAGATCTGCAAACCGTCCAGGCCATCTGTGCATCAAACACCTATCCATCCCTTAAGAACCAGCTCTTGTAAGCTGCCTGTCACGGCCAGCCACGGCGCCGCCACGGGAGGAAAACTCTCGGAGGCAGAGTTAAGCTTTTACTACTTTACTTCTACTTTCTTAGAGCTTAGAGAGGGAAAGAAAGATTTTTAGCTTAGAGTAGAGTAAAGAAAGATAGAGCTTAGCTTAGAGAAAGACTAGAGCTTCTTTCTTCTCTCTTCTTTCTTCCTTCTTCTGTCTTCTGTCTTCTGTCTTCCTCGGGAGCCTCGGCCTTACTCTGACCAGTCCTCTGGAGCCTCGGCCTAACTCTGGCCAGTCATTACTTCTTCTATTTGGTTTCTCTTCTGTAACCGCTCTGCCTACGTTCTGGCCGCTCTGATTCTGACCGACCGAGTGACTGCCCGACGGACCGAATGAATTCGTTCTCCTAACTCGGACCGCTTTCACCCGGTTATATACCTTCAGGTTTGCGGGTGCCTACAGGTGCGTCACATACATATCAGGTGGAACTTATGGCTTCCAGCTAGCTGCAACAGCCCTTCCTAATTAGGGCTCCTTCAAGCTCTTACCACCCTTCCTTTGTGAAGGTTTTTCTAAAGATAATAAACATTTGAGGGGAACTTTCTACATGCTAGCTCACATTTCCTTCTCATGAAACCCCTATGAGGCAGATCTGTTTGTTCCCAGTTTAAAGAATATGAAACTAAAATTCAGCACCATTTCAAGGAGTTGACTCTCTGCATAGCACAGGTGGGGAAGGATTTGAATCCACTGCTCAAGCCCTTGTCCTTAACCCTGTACCCTGTCATCCCATTACTCTCTAAAATTTCTCCTTGTGCATTTTGAAAATACATGGGCTGAAAACTGGCAGCCAAGAAACTGAATTTAGCTTTTAAAGCAATTTTCAAAAACCAGGACATCTCATCTCATCATTCCAGTTAAGATGGCCATCAAGAATACAAATAATAATAAGTGCTGAAGAGGATGTGGAGAAGTACACTTTTATACCGTTGGTGGGATTGTAAATGGTACAACCACCATGGTAATCAGTATAGAGTTTCCTCAAAAAGCTAGGCATGGAAACACTATATGATCTATCTATACCACTCCTTAATATTTATCTTGAAGAATTAAGTCATCATAATATAGTGATACATTCATACCCATGTTTATAGCAGCGCAATTCACAATAGCCAAAATATGGAACCAACCTAGGTGTCTGTCAATGAATGAATGAATAAAGAAAACGTGGCATATATACACTGTTTTAGTCAGCTTTTTCACTGGTGTAACTAAAGGACCCTACCAGCACAATTTTAGAGGAGAAAAGGTTTATTTGAGGGTTCACAGTTTCAGAGGTCTTAGTACATAGAAGCCCAGCGCCATTCCTTGGGGGCACGAGATGAGGCTGAACATCATGACGGAGTATGTGGCAGGGGGAAGCAGCTCACACTTTTGTGATCAAGAAGCAGAGAGAGAGAGAGAGAGAGAGAGAGAGAGAGAGAGAGAGAGACTCCACTCGCCAGATACAAATATATCCACCAAAGCCACACCCCAATTCCCACCTCCTCCAGCCACACCCTACCACTTCAGTTACCACTCGGTTAATCCCTATCAGGGGATTGAATCACTGATTGGGTTAAGACTCTCGCAACCCAATCATTTCTTCTCTGAACCTTCTTGCATTGTCTCACACGTGAGCTTTTGGCGGACAACTAACATCCAAACCATAACATACACAATGGTGTTTTATTCAGCCATAAAGAAGAATGAAATTATGTCATTTGCAGGAAAATGGATGGAACTTGAGACCATTACATATTAAGTGAAATAAGCCTAATTCAGAATATCAAGAGTGGTGTGTTTTCTCTCATACGTGGAAGCTAGAGAGGATAAAGGAGAGCTGGGCATGGTGGTGCACACCTGTAATCCCAGCTACTGGGGAGGCCAAAGCAGGAGGATTGCAAGTTTGAGGTCAGCTTCAACAACTTAGTGAGATCCTGTCCCCGAATAAAAAGAGGCTGGGGATGTAGCTCAGTGATAGAGCACACCTGGGTTTAGTCCCAGTACCACCAAAAAAGCAAACCAAAAAAAAAAAAAAAAAAGTGGGTCAGTGGGAAGGGATCTCAGGAAAATCAAAGGGAAATCATTAAAATAGAAGAAAGGGACTGGGGGAGGAAAAGTGGAAATACTGAAAAATGGTATTGACCAAATTATATTGTTGTATTGTGTGCATATATGAGCATGTAACAATGAATACCATTACTGTATACAATTGTAATGTGTCAATAAAAATATGGCGAAAAAAATCAAATCTTAGGGAAAAAAAATAGATTTGAGCTTCTCTCTGAAAATAGGAGGTTCAGGCAAAATCGAGTCTGGCTTCCCACATGGCCATGATCAGAGGGAGCTGAGTTGTAGACGCCATCTCTTCATGGGGCCTGTATTCTCACCCAGGCTGGCCTATTCAGGCACTGGTGTTTGTGTCCCTGATAGCTCCTTGTTGGCACCCTGTCGTAAAGCATTTTTCACATGCTCCTTTATCTTGTTTCGCCTTCCTGAGCCTGCAAGCCTCTTCCGCCTTTATTTCTGTCTTCTCTGTTGTATTTTCCCTCTCATTAGCATGAAATCTGTGCTAGGCATATTGTAGACTCTCCATTATATTTTTTATTGAATTGAATATGAGTAATTTTGCACGTTTCCTAATAAGCTCCACATTTAATCCTCCAAATACAGCTTTAGGATTATTTAAGTATAAGGAATTCTTATTTAGTCCTACTTATGGAAAAATGGGATTGATAAACTAATGAATAATCCACCAGATTTTCTTTTGACATTGGATTACATTAGTGTTTTCATAATCTTTTCATTTGATGTTTGTTCTTGATTGTTCTGTTTTGGTGAATGAGAATATCATTTTGTTCTCTTTGTGGAGTCTTCTTGCCTCTACCAGTTAGCCATCCCCCAACCTCTTTATGTATCTATTGGAGAACTTAACAGATAGTGCCCTAAGGATTTGCTTACTGTGTCACTGATGGGCAGGGAATGGACATTATTAATCTTTGCATCTCTTCTACTCAGCATACTACCTGGTGGATAATAGGTATTCAATATAATTTCACTGGTTGAATTGTTGCCTGGAATGGATACATAGTAAATAGATGATCTATACAAAAGTTTCTTTAGTCTGACATGAAGGACCACAAACACTACTTCCTCAAGTTGGTCAATGTTCTTGATAGTTCAATATAGTATTTTTCTTTATATTTCTTTTTAGTTAAAAACTTAAGGTTAAATTATTAATCAGCAAAAAGAAATTTTAATCATCAAATGGTTGGTGAAACCAAGAGGCTTCAGAAGTTCTTAGGCTTTCTTCTTTTGAGCCAGCTTAGCAGGCAAGTAATAGGGTTTATCAGCTCATGAAGCTCTTTTCTGTTGCCTTCGAGGCAGGCTTTAAATCTCACATAGAGCTCATAGGATTGACCCAAGACTGTAAAGCATCACAGTGTCTGATTCAACTGACTTCTTGACCAAGACAAATGACAGTATTGGTAACTCCATTCATTTAGCATCATCAAGTCCAAAATGAAAAAAATCAGTTGAAACACTTAAAACTGGTAAAAAGACATACTTCCTCTTTTATTTTCTGCGGTGGGCAGTAGTAGATGTATCAGAGTAATTTCTTCTTGTAGCTTTCCACTTCCCAGGAGTTTCATCCTACATTTTATTGCTTCAATGATACTCAAAATTTTACCTTAAACTTCACAACTTGTGTGATGTCATTTATATATTCTGGAATTAAAATAAGAATTTATATTTATAAATTATTACTATGAGCCAAGCATTGGGAAAACATTGTAATTGCATTATTATATTTGATGCTCACAATAACCCTGAGAAAACATGTATCCCTATTAACCCTATCTTACATAGAGGAAACTGAAGGTTAGAGAGATTAAGAAATTCATGCAGAGTCACAGCCAATAAACCACAGTGTGGAATTTGAATTCAAGACAGGCAAACATTTGCTCCTCTGCCATCCCCAAATTCTGCTGTAATAGGTGGCTTTGTGGAAATTCCCCATCCAAAAGGTGCTGGTGAATTTTGCTAGAGGAAGTTCCAAACTTGGTGGCATGGCCTGCTATTATTCAACATTATTCAAGCATCCAAGAGGAAACTAGACACAAGTTAAATTAATTTTTAAATAATACACTTAGTAGCTTCAGCAGAGCCTCCTGGAGTAGCTGTCAGGTCTGTGTCCTTGAACTTGCAGATTCCTCTTTTTGTCATCCAGGGTTGGTTTTGTATTGCACTCCATCTCAAAGTTACACCGTAATTTTAGTAAAATAAGTAAAGTCATTTTATCTGCTAAAAACAGATATAAATATTTAAATGTTAGAAACCAAATTGCCCCTTAATATTTTCGTTGATACTTTAACAAGGGAGGTATAGTGAGAAATACATAAACCAGAGTTCCATCTATACTTCTGTTAGGAGGGATCATCATTTCCTTTTAACTTCAGGTTTTGCTTTACAAGGATCACTGTGCGAGAGTGTCTACAGAAGCCCAGTATTGTCTGTTACATATCTGTGAGGTTACAAGTTTTGACAATATCATTGTAACACTAATTTATTTACTTCTTGGGGTTCTCTCACATCACACGTGACCTAAAGATGAATAGTGAACATTTCACATTTCAGGGTGGAAGGAGATGGTACCTAGATAGCCAACCAGATGTCCCTGGTCATCAAGGCTCTTGACAGCTTCCACCAGCTTCCTCTCATCACAGATCACCTCCACGTGGATTCTTGGCTAATCCAGCACTTTGATTCCTCATCCTCAAAAAATTCTGTGATTCTGCATCCTGTGTCCTTAACTCCTCCAGGAAGTCATGTTTGGATTAATCACTCCTTTGGTTAAGTCCCCTCCAAATTAATAGATGCAGGATTCTCAGTATTGGAAGGCATTTGCATATAAGCTCTGTTCTGCAACTTAAAGATACATGAGTCCTACATATTAAAAATTATATAAAAAAAAGATACATGAGTCCAGTGCCTCTTCAAATGCTTGGCCTACTACACTGCACATAGTGGGCACTCAGAAAGTACGGACCAACTAAGTAAACAGACAGGGCTTGTATCAGAATGAAACCCTATGCACTTTGCATAAAATTGCCAAGGTATCAGGAATAATGTCTCCATTCTTATTAAAATTATGAAATCCAACATACAGAGTTTCTACCACTTACAACCACACCAGATTTATTCCCAAGGGGCAGCTTGTTCCTGGAAAAACCTGACTCAGCTGGTTTAAATTATTCCTTTCGAGCCACTTAACTTCTGAATTTCCTCATTCAGTGGCTTATACTCGACTTTAATATTGCACGCATTCAAAACATTTGCATTTAATTGTGGCAGAAGTATGTTTTCCTGTTGGCATCTGAAACATATTCATTATCAGTGTCAGGCTTATGTTGAGAGAGTTTGGTTATTTATATCTAGAAAATCAAATTCAACAAAGATAACTGAAGGCATGTAAGTAGATTTTTCTACTTTTTTATTGTAAGAATATGCAGCCTGTAGATACACAAATTCAAATCCTTGGCAAATCATATTTTCAATGACTGTTTGTCTAGAGATAAATGGATATGTGTAGAGAAAGTTATTTTAAGAATGATAAGTCAACATGAATTTTATTTTTGAAATGTATCTATACATATATTTTAAATATGTGTATGAGTCAAGAAAATATTGTATCTAGCAAAGTAATTGCTGTAGCACTTCATGTGACAAAGACATTTGAGCCTTATACAATTTATTTAAAACTATTTTAAACCTTATCCCAAATTAAAGAACATTAAGATCTTGTCATATGCTTATAAATACAGGGTTAAAATTGAGGTTTGAGATATCCCCTGGCTGGGTATACATCCTTGGATTATCTATTTATTAAAACCAACATGTCTTCCTGTTGGAATGTCACACAACTGGGGATTCATATAGGGAAGTTCAATACCTTCTGCTATCCCAGGATATATTTAAATTAATTTAAGAACAAAGACTTCTCCTAGATCTACCACCAGTTGTTATCATAGTGGTTTTAATCAGAACCTAAAGAATGCTGGCTGCCCTGTGAATACATGTTGATTCCATGAATCCTGTGCCCTGTTGATCAAACTACATTTTTGTCTAACATGTTTGTGAAACAGTAAAAGTTTCTCTCTTCAAAGTAGAAATTTTGCTACTTAGGAATGATATATTTTGAAGATGGATAGTGACCTCTGCAAGGCATTCATTAATCACTTAGAATGGACCTGCAAATACAAAGTGAAATGAATCAATGAGATAAATCCTTGCCAAATTTTGACCCCAATTTTCACCTAACATACTCAGGTAGTCAAAAGACTATTCTCTTGGCCTAAATTACCAGGAAACATCAATACCCATTTTCCTACTCACTGATTATGCAGATAAACTGACATGAAGTTACTGCTGCTGTTGAAAAGATCACATGTGTTTTAACTAGAAAAAGATGACAGGATGATCAGAAGCCACACCTGCAAGACATCTGCAGACTAAAATATCAGGATAACAAAATGCTGTTAAGTAGTGGTGGCCATAACCCTCAAGTATATATTGAGCTTTGTGTTCTTCACTGAGCTAGAAGCAGTGGAGAGGGATATTTTAAAACGTCTAAGAACAATCACTGTCCTCAAGAGGTTTCCCACAGAAACAACCCCCTTTTCCCTTAGAGAAACCATCTACAAGTCCATTGACATAATGGACACTAATAAGAGAGCAGCAAAAATAAGTCAGAGGTCCATCTTGGACTGAAAACAATTATCATTCTTAGATTTCAAAATGAGGAAAGATGAGTGAATTGCAAAGTCAAGAATTGCTTTAAGTCCTGAAGAATGGGTGGAAATTACCCAGGTGGTGGAGAGGTAGGAAGGACACTTCAGGTAGAGCATTCAGCAGGGGAACAGCCTGCAAAGTATGATGAGTGGCCACACTTGAACCTCTTGCTAGCATTCAGCTTGTTGAGCAAGTTAGCAATCAAGCACTTTGCTTCAGGCCCAGGTGCTTCTACTGGATGTGTTGCAAACTGATTTATTTTTCATTTCTTAAATATAGGAATGACACAAATTTTTTTTATTTTACAGCTGTTGGAGATAGGTGAGGGCTATCTAACTTAGTGCAGTGGGAAATGAAAAGGAATCAAAAGAGAGCTTGTAACAATAAATTTCTATATCTAAAAATCTCATAAATTATCTAGAAAATGGAAGTTATCCATAAAGTTTCTGATGTTATCCATGAATTAGCAGAATATATTGTTTTAAATGTAATGCCCCTGCAGTTTGCCACAAGTGCCACTAGGTGGCGAACGTGCATTATTCGTAGCTTGAGTTTAGAGACTTCTGGTAAATGAGATTAAGCTAATTATGAGAATTCAAGTTCTAATTAAATTAGATTTTCTATCAGTGAAATATACCTTTATAACTTATGTAACTAGGTAGTGACAGAATAGGAGAAGTTTTTGTTCTTCTATTCAATGGTACTTCTTTTTTATTTTTTAAAATATTTGTTCTAATTAGTTATGCATGACAGTAGAATGCACTTTGACACCTTGTACACAAATGGAGCACAACTTCTCATTCCTCTGGCTGTTCATGGTGCAGAGTCACACTGGTAATTGTACTTATTTCAAACATAAAAGAAGATATATACAAAATTGAAGTTATCTAAACAAAACTCCTATGAAACTCCTCATTTTATTATTTCCTATTCAGTAATCACTCAGGAAACATCCTTATTTAGTATTCAGATAGTGACAAGAATCTTTGGTTAAAAAAATGACATAAAACTATTTGTATGCTTAGATTTGTAAATTGCACACATCACATTCTAACATCTGAGCTTAATGCTCTGGGTTGGAGCCCATTTCTTCTACTTAGCTATTTTCTCTGATAGATAGATTAAGTGTTTCTGCTATCTCTAGGAAGCTCAGTGAACATATGTCATTTGTAGTATCTCCCTCAGAATATTTTGCTTGACTATAAGCACCATGAAGGCAGGGCCAGTTCTATTGGGCTAGCACTTTATCTTGGTTCCAGACCCTTGATCAAGTTAATGAACATTTTCTTCTAGCCAAATAATAATGTAGTGTCCTTTTCACGTGATATTAGTAAATGAGGCATGACTACATGTTTTTGCTAACCAGGCAATCAGTTTATACCTATTATCTTCTAAGACTGAATCCAAAGAAGTTCATACAAAAATTTTCACATATGGTTTGTTTCTTGTATTCTCTCATATGAAGTATGTATGGGTACAAGTGTGTGTGTGTGTGTGTGTGTGTGTGTGTGTGTGTGTGTGTGTGTGTTTAGAAGACCTGGAACTTTAGTATTAATCTTTCTGAATTCAACAAGATTGATTTGGGTTATGCTAAATTCTAAGGCTAACAAATATTTGTATTTAGCTTATATTTTTATATTGCTTACATTTAACTATATAAATCTGGGAATGCACCTTTTTAAAATATTTTTTTAGTTGTATGTGGACACAATACCTTTATTTTATTTATATGGTGCTGAGGATTGAACCCATCTCTCACACATGAGAGATGAGCACTCTACCACTATGCCATCGCCTCAGCCCCCTAGGAATGCATCTTAAAATCAGATAGGATATTTGATTTGGGGATTGTGCTAGTAGTTGTTGCCATTTACTTGGGAATGTATGTAACTTAATCTTTCCAGTAACTATATATTACTACTAATCATATTTATAGATAAAGAAGCTGAAGTTCAGAGTTGGGGATGTGTACCTTAGTGGTACAGCCCTTGCTTTTAGCATGTGTAAAGCTCTGGCTTCTATCCCCAACATTGCAGGGGATAAGGAGAGTGAGGAATGAAGAGGGGAGCTGAAGCTCAGATGCAGTAAGTAAGGTATATGAGATCAACTAGTTTGCAAGATCCAAACCCAGAGTCAGCAGGTGGAAACTGAGGTCCAAACATGGGGCTACTTAGTTGTATAACCTGTATACTTCACTGGAATGTTCTATTGCTTATTCTACTACTATGATTTTTCTGCTTGAAAATGTAGTCAAATAGAAACATTTATTCAAACATACTTACAAGGCTAGACCTTACATACAGTGCACAAATACGCTCAAAACATCTCTTTCTGTGTAGCAGTTTTGGTGGAAATTGCTTCGGAACAAGAAAAATTCTACTTTAGTCTATCAGTAATTTGGAGATTATTTGTGACCCACCTGTACTGTAAAATGCTCAACTGGCTTGCCATTTCTATATCCAGAATAAAACTGTCTTCTTCTCTAACATATATTTTTGTACTCAATACTATAAATCAAAGTCTCATTTAATTCAAAACATAATTTAGACAAATACTGTTAAAAGTATAAAAAACTGACCCTATGGAGCTCTCCCAGCAATTAGTCTTGAACATATATGGAAGAGAGGAGGCACATCTGAGATGCAGTCTGGCAAGGAAATAGATACCTCCATGTCCTCCCGGTGGGAGTGGAGCTGTACAATCTCTTTTGGAAGGCAGTTTGGCAGTAGGTACCAAAATTACAAAAACATGGATTCTTTGGCCAAACAATTCCACTTCCACAAGTTTATCCTACAGATAGACACATATGTGATCTCCTTTTGTAGTAACAAAAATTGGTAAAGGACCTAAACATTCACTAAGGGAAAACTGATCAAATAAATTCATGGTACATCCATGCCATGGACCACTATACAATTCTAAGAATGAGAAAGTTTTTAATATTGATGCAAAACAATTTCATAGATATATAATTTATTAGGAAAAAAGGCATGACTGTGTTATAATATGTTTTTTTGTATCTTAAAAGAAAAAGAAATTGGATAACACACACACACACACACACACACTTCCACTCATTCACATTCATATTTGCTTGACTATGCACAGCAGAATTTCTGGAAGACTCTATGAGAAATTAGGTGACACTGATTGTGTCCAAGGAGGAGAGAGATTGGCTGAGAGCCAGGGAGTAAAGGGGAAGCTTTTCCAACCCAATTTGAACGTGTATTTCTAATGTTAAAAACTATTTACTTACTTTAAAAAACTATGTAAGTGACTGGGCACCATGGTGGTGCATGCCTATAATCCCAGAAGCTTGGGAGGCTAAGGCAGGTGGACCACAAGTTCAAAGGCAGCCTCAGCAACGGTGAGATGCTAAGCAACTCAGTGTGACCCTGTCTCTAAATAAAATACAAAATAGGGCTGGGGAATGTGGCTCAGTGGTTGAGTGCCCCTGAGTTCAATCCCAGAACCAAATAAAATAAAATATTATTTAAAATGTGTATCCTTCAATTCTGCATTTCAAGATTTGGAAGTTTGGCTTGTACAAAGTACAAAGATTTATGTACAAAGATGTTCTCTGCACCATTATTTAAATGATAGCGAGGGAAATCAATAAAAATGTTCAGCATTTGGAACTTAAAAGCAAGAAATTGTACATGTGTACACTGCATATCTCTTTTGTAAATGAAATAATTTACATGTTCAATATCAGGGATTCCAGATCAAACTTGACTTTTTCATTAAATCCATAGCATATGACACTGTTCTTGACATGTAGTAATCACAATTAATAACTGCAGAAAGATTAATACATAGAAAAAAAGATTGGAAGGATATATCCTAAACATGTTAACAATGTTACAAGAGACTTTTTACTGTCATCTAAGCTTATTTTTTATTTTCTAAGTTTTCTCTAATGAAATGGTTTTTTAAAGTTTTCTGCCTTCCAACAGATATGCTTTTGGTCCTCACTCAGCCCCCTCCATGCTCTGTGGCCTTTTGAAGATATTTCTCCATCTGCAAAATGAGGCTAATAGTTTTTGTGGGGTTGTTTGTGGAGTGCATTCCTAAGGCAAGTGCAGGGTTTGGCATAGCACCTGGCATATAATGTGGAAGGCTCTCTCTTTCTGCTTTCCACATCTATCATTGAATCCTAAGTGTGAGTGTAGAACTAAAACTTGGTTAGCTTATTTTCTAACTGAATATTTAACTTCATCCTACTATGAAGGAGCGCCCTAATTAGGAAGGGCTGTTGTAGCTAGCTGGAAGCCATAGGTTCCACCTGATATGTATGTGACGCACCTGTAGGCACCCGCAAACCTGAAGGTATATAACCGGGTGAAAGCGGTCCGAGTTAGGAGAACGGAGAATTCAGTCAGCCGGGCAGTCACTCGGTCGGTCAGAAGAATCAGAGCGGCCAGAACGTAGGCAGAGCGGTTACAGAAGAGAAATCAGATAGAAGACAGAAGAGAAACCAGATAGAAGAAGTAATGACTGGTCAGAGTTAGGCCGAGGCTCCTGAGGAAGACAGAAGACAGAAGAAAGAAGAAGGAAGAAAGAAGAGAGAAGAAAGAAGCTCTAATCTTTCTCTAAGCTAAGCTCTATCTTTCTTTCTCTCTAAGACTCTAAGCTAAGACAAGAAGAAAAGCTCGCTTTAATCTTTCTCTCTAAAAATCTTTCTTTCCCTCTCTAAGCTCTCTAAGAAAGTAGAAGTAAAAGTAGTAAAAGCTTAACTCTGCCTCCGAGAGTTTTTCCTCCCGGTTTTCGGTACCAGGTAGCTTACACTACTAATGTTTCTTTAAGGTATGGATCATCCCACTGTATTGATGTGGCAAAGGCATGTTGCCTGGGGATCTATGACCATCGTACCACCCAATGATTGGCACCCATGCTGTGCTGATACAAAATATATGCACACACACTTTTGTGGTCTCTAGGATTTTGTCTGATAGAAGAATGGAAATCCTTTGTCCATCATATTGCTATGCCTATGGATGCTGGAGAACTTAACGGGTTTTGAATGTTTGCCTAAAACTTTGGATGCCTACTTTCTAGACCTGAAAAGTTCCTTGTCACTCATAATTCCTTTTTTTTTTTTTTTTTTTTCTGTCGTCCTGGAATACAGATTCCAAATAAGACAAAGCTTATGGACTTTTAATAGAAAATTCTGTTCTTCCTTGTTATTTGAATTCAATTGCATTAAAATTTTTAAATACAAATTTCACAAAATGATTTTCTTAAGTGTTTTCCAAGTAACTTTTTAACACTTTCTAAGACAACCAACTTACTTAAACAATAAAGTAGACGGGAATAGTCAAATTTGTCATATTTGGAACAGATAAAATTACAAGTAATAATACAAACTTCAACTTTAAATTTAGACAATATATTTATAAAAATTTAATACACAAATACAATTTTATAAATCAAACCTGGATGATTTGATGAATTTTTTAATGTTTTAGTCCATTCAAGCTTCTATAACAGAGTAGGGAGCTTAAGAACAGAAATTTATTTTTCACAGTTCTGTAGATGGGAAAGTCCAAGATCAAGAAGCCAATAGATTCAGTGTCTTGAGGGATCACTTTCTGGCTCACAAATGACTGTCTTTTTGCTATCTCCTCATGTGGTGGAATGAAGTGAGGGACTCTCTGGGGTCTCTTATGAAGACACTAATCTCATCTGTGAGGGCTTCAACTTCATGACCTAATCATTTCCCAAAGTCAGTTAAATTTCCTAAGGCAACAAGGCACTAAGAAAAAAATAAATAAAACTTCAGATGGATGAAGATTTTTATCCCGGTGGAAAAAAAATAATAGTAATCAGTAACATTAAAGAATACTGCCAATTGTCAAATCCTTTCTGTTGGGTAATCATGTTGTCTTTTAATATTTCTTAGAAACCATGTTTCTGAAGTGTGACCACTCCTATATTAATGTGATGTTTGCCTATAAGGTGGCTCTTTAGCAAAATGACCTTACAGGAATGACACTACCTAGTATCAGTGACTTTATATTCTTATTGAATTGTGCCAATCATCTCTCTGAAGTTAAAAGAATAAATAAATGCCTGTTGGCTAATGAAAAGTATTTAAATGCTTCTCAGAAAGGAGGGGAAATAAAAATATAGAAATTAGAAGGACAATTTTGACATTTAGATTAATAAAGTGAATAATGAAAAATTAAATGTTAAGTTACAATGCTGTCTTTGTTTCCCCCAGCTATGTATTTGTCTGGAAAATGCTACTTCTATTTGTATTTCTGCATAGCAGCAGTTTGGCTCAGATAAAATATCTAATTCATAATACTGGTAGATGTGCCAAAAAGTCACACAAACCAGAAGGTTCAAAATAATTTCTATCAACTCTACACAGTGTGTTTGAGGAAGAGCAGATTGTTGTAACTTTAGTGCTTACAATCAGGAAGCATTCATAAACAGAGGCATTTAAACATTTGTGTTCATTTGATATCATAAACACATCAAAAATCAGGTAAGAAAAGTCAATATTTATTGTAATCTATCTCCCAATACTTAATGATAATTATAGTAACAAAATAATTAATAGTAATAAAATGGCAATAAGGAACATTTTTGGAACTTATTATAAATCAGACAGTGGGCTAAGCGTTTTACATATTTGGGATTAATCTACCATATTAGACTCAAAACAATCTTAAATTGCTCCAAGTATACAGGGATTTCTTTAACTCTGCAAGAAATTATACCAAAAATATATATTTTTTGTCATCCTGGAATACAGAATCCAAGAAAAGAACTGGAAGTAGAATCACTCCCTCTTGCAGTGGCAATATTTCCCAGTGCTTTCCTATTGGAGGTTTTCTCATTTTTAATACTGGTACTTGATTTTATATTGTTCAAGTTCCCCTGCAATTTGTGTGTGTGGCTTTCTCTGGCTAGAGTTGCTAATATTTAATTATGATTCAGAACTCAGTGTTTGATTTTTTTTAAAAAAATAGAGGTTCCCAAATGGTGACTACCTATTTCAAATTCCCTTCTGAAACATCTGGGAGTGGGGGGTTGGTTGGGAAAGATGGGTGTCACAGGATGAGAGGAGTGTGAGTTACATATGCCACAAAGACTTTTATGAGCTGTGCTCCATATAAGGCATGGCTTTAAAACTTGATTTGCGTCACCACCTGTGTGCATGGTCTTCTCTGTCACCAACTCTTTCCAGATGCATAGAAAACAATCTATCCTCTTTGATGCCAGAATCTCCTGCATGAACAAGAATGGAGTAAAAGGTTTACTCAGTACATATAGTTGAGTGGCATTTATTTATATGAAGAACCCAGGGCAAGGACAACATGCTTTACTAAACCTAGAATAGCTTCTAGTGGGACCATGTGTAATCCTTTTCCCCTTTATTATGATTAGTGGCATGTGAATGTTTCCAGAAGTCAAAAAAGAACCTTCAGAACAGTAGCAAATAAATTCCCAGATAGGCAATATCATTCTGGTGATGCTGGCAATTTTCTGCTACCATACCAGCAAAGTGGAACAAATTTAAATCACCAGTGACCTGGTCAAGTTCTAGATTGTTTATCCAGTTACTTAGCAAAGAACTGTTTTTGTTCTCAGAAATCAAGAGCCAGGCTAAGTACTGTGGTACATGCCTATAATTCCAGTGAGTCATGAGGCTGAAGCAGGAGGATCACCAATTAAAGGCCAGCCTGAACAACTTAATGAGACCCTATCTCAAAATAAAAACAAAAAGGACTGAGGATGAAGCCCAATGGTAGAGCAATCCTGGGTTCAATCCCCAGTACTGCCCCCCCCCCAAAAAAAAAAAAAAAAAAAAAAAACAAGAGCCAGCAATAAAAAGCAGGAACTGGAGAGGAGGGTTAAAAAGCATATTTTCTTGTTCTTTGGTGGCACCTGCTAGGTTTCAGTTCTGTTGCAGCCGGCTCACTATTCTGCTGGGGCAGGGCAGGGCCAGGAGAGGCAGGTAGTCTTCATCCAAAAGAAGGGTCTTCTCTTTTCATTTAGGAGCAATTGCTGGCTATAGAATGCAATGCTGATTTAGACTTTTCAACAATACAATAAGCTTTGTAAAAGGGGGTTAAATAAAAGACTAGGTAGGAAAGATAGATAAAACTCTTAATATTATTAAGGCAGTGGAAGGGACTGAAATGCAAAATCAATAGTGAATATGGCAGTGCAGTACTGGTATATATCACCTCACAGGGCCTATGAACAGCTCTGAGAGGGAAAATGGCATTCCCCAGTGAACAGTTTCACACTTGCTGTCTCCAGCTGCCTCTGTCCTGTTCATTTTTGGATAATGATTTTGCTTCCTGCATCATGGAGAAAAACAGAAGTGATTAGATCTCTCAGGTCTTTGCATCTTTCTAACACCAGAGCTGAGACCTCCTTTATCTTCACTACTCTTTTCCCTTTCCTTTGGTCACTGGGGAAAAGGTATCCTTGTGTCTCCCTCTGTCTCGTCCCTTTGCAAACTGCAGTTACAGTTAGCCCTCATTTTCTGCAACATCTTTTTCCTCTGTACTGCTGGGTCATTCAAAAACACGTAAATATACTCTAGAATATCTCTTTGAAAATTTTAATGTACATATGAATCACCTAGGAATTTTATTAAGCTACAAATCCTGATTAGAGTTATAAGGCTCTAGTATTTATCTTTTAAAAAGCCTCTTGATTCCACACACATGTACTCCAGCTCTGTCCTCATTATTTAGCAATCCTTCACAGCAAAAATTTTAAGAGGTGTCCACAGTGAGTGTGTCCACTTTGCAATCACACTCTGCTAAATCCATCCAAAGCTTCCATCCCCACCACTGAGCTGAAATTGCTCCTTAAGGTCACATAATCCAATTGCCAAATCCACTGGCATTTTTCTGTTGTCTTTATTGAACTCTCAGGGTTTGAGAGGTTATCCTTCCATCCTTGAAATATTTCCTTTCTTTTGACTTCCATAGTGCCTTCTAATTTTCCTTCTACTTCAGTCTTTTTCAGTCTCCTCTGCTAGCTCCTACCTATCTGCTCAATAGTTAAGTTTTGCTGGGCCCCAGGGCTGTTTTGGTGCTCTCTGTCCACATTCCTTACCTGGGTGACTCCTTCTATTTCAACATTAAGGACCTTCTGAATACCAAGGACTTTCAAATCTCTATCTCCTACCCTGATTCAAAAGTCCTTCAACGTACTGCTGTCACCTCCTGGATATCCAACAGGCACCTCACACTTTTTCATTGTCCAAATACAACTCTTCAGCTGGGTGTGGTGGCGCACGCCTATAATCCCAGCACTTGGGAGGCTGAGGCAGGAAGATTGTGAGTTCAAAGTCAGCCTCAGCAATGGCGAGGCACTTAGCAACTCAGTGAGACCCTGTCTCTAATAAAATACAAAAAAAAAGGGCTGGGGATGTGGCCCAGTGGTCGAGTGCCCCTGAGTTCAATACCCAGCACCAAATACAACTCTTCATCTACCTTTTCTCAAGCATGCTCTTGCTCTCCTCATCCTCAATTCAATAAAAGAAGATTGAAAGGCGGGAAGAAGGAGAAAAGCAAGGACAATTTGCCCAATTCCCCATATTTCTCTTTGCTTCTTGGGGCATTTTCTAATAGTGTCTAAGTGGCTGAGTCTGTGGTTCACCTTCCCAACAGACAGAACTCTCCATAATCTCAAATATTGCCAAGACTTCCATGGCTTGGCTTCTGTCACATGGTCAGGCCATGTGGTCTCGTACCTAGACTCCAGTAAGTAGCATCACCTCCCTTTGGCAATGGCTTCCTGCATTGCCAAAGTCTGCCACACTCTATTTGATTCTCAATTTTTCCAACACCCATGTATCCACTTCCCTGCATTAAATTCCATTTGAAAGAACTAAAGGAGTTATTGTTTTCCTGACCAAAACACCTACTTTTCAACTACAGAGTTTATCTTTGGAGCAGCCCTCCCTGACCACTGGGTCCTTCTTCAGAACATATACCTTTGTCCAGTGGCTCACTGCACTTTTTACTTCCTGCTGTTTTTCTTGCTTGTTTACTTATGTGTGTGTTTGGTGCTATCTTGCATATCACTGTATCCCTGGAGCCTACTATCCCCAGATATGTATGTGTTTTTTTGGTGCTGTCTTGCATATCTCTGTATCCTGTAGAGCCTATTGCAGTATTTGAAATTTAGTTGATATTTGTTTATTCAATAAATGCTTATTAAGAGGTTTAGCTAAACAGAATACT
This sequence comes from Tamias sibiricus, assembly GCA_025594165.1. Taxonomy (NCBI): domain Eukaryota; kingdom Metazoa; phylum Chordata; class Mammalia; order Rodentia; family Sciuridae; genus Tamias; species Tamias sibiricus. The sequence goes on from CM046662.1 coordinate 90,530,610, forward strand.
GCTCAAATGGGTAGGTGATACGAATAAAATGAATTATCTGATAAGCAGGATTCTCAACATAAATTCTAGGAAAAGGGGGGAAAGAACTCAAAACAGGAAAATATTACCTTTTGGGAAGAAATACAATTACTGGGTGGAAGGAAATGAATGTGTGTGTGTGTGTGTGTGTGTGTGTGTGTGTGTGTTTTTAGTGGTACTGGGGATTGAACCCAGAGCCTTGCAACGTGCTAGGCAAGTCCTGTACCACTGAGCTACATCCTCAACACTTTTTAATTTTTTGAGACAGTGTCTCACTAAGTTGCCTATACTGGCCTTGAACTCACAATCCACCTGCCTCAGCCTCCCAAATAGCTGGGATTATAGGTAGGTGTGCATGACCATGCCTGGTGAAACTAGTCTTTAAGTAATATCTATGAATGCATCAGTTGCACACAATTTGTCAACACTACTAGACACCGGACACTAGACACTGTCTCTATCTTACGAATGGGGAGACTGAGTAACTGAAAGGTTAAGTAATTTACACAGGTCACATACTTTGTAAAATACATCGGAACTCAGGTTCACATCATCCATGTAGATGATTAAGAGAAGCCCAGGAATGTACATTATAGCCTGAATTCATGTCCATTCTACTTTTATTTTATATACAGGAATTTTAAATGTAGATAAGTAAACCACTATTTCTAAAGGACTTATTTTATCTTATTAAAGCAACAGCTATTCATGGTGTAAGATTTTGAAACTCTTTCAAGTTGATAACCATCTTTATCTTGCCTTTTCCCTGACCCACCTCCAAATTCATTGACAGACAGACCATCATCCATATAAGTAAGTTCTCAACAATGCTACAATTATAAAGTGGGCCTTAGGTGTTTTCTTCCATGTTGACCTCAGAATGAGCCTGATTCAGTGATTTAGTCTGCAGTAAGGAAGAATTGAGAGGATAGGCCTGCTCCATATATCAGCAGTATCCCGTAGAGCATGAAGTTATTATTCAGGTATGTGCTACATATGGCATCAATAGAGAAAGATGGCCTACTTCCCTCCTGATTTGCCAAGCCTCTAATTTACTGACATTACCTTTGTTTTGTCGAATTTCACTGAAGAATCCCATTATCTTCTTAAGGAGGACAATTGAGTTCTCAGCCTTATTCTTGACTTTCTACATTATGCCTAAGTCTGAAAATGGTGGGTGATGTTATTATTATTATTGTGCCTTTTATAGGAAAACTGAGGATGAAAAGCCCAAAATGGTGGAGCAAATTTTTTCCTAATGTTCATTTCCCTTGTTTGGTGGGTTCAAGTTGGGCCATTAACACAACTTCAACATTGCTTTTTTCCTGATTTGTTTTTAAGACTTTTCCCTATTCCCAAACATCATGTTCTCAGAACACTGAAAACTTACAACAGGCAAACAAATCATGGAAATTAAATAGCAATAAAACTGTTGTTGGCTTCATATAAAAAATATTATCCAGTATTTAAATGCCGATTATTTCCAGAAACTTGGCAATTGTAACCATACAAATGATGAAATTGATTCCAGTCACAGTCCATCTTTGTTTGGAAAGGAAATACCAGTAGTGTTCAGAAGTGTTTGAAAAATGGATTATTAAAGACCTTGGTTTGCTGAAGGTGGCTCATATGTTCTATTTGCTAACACAGCATCTTGTTAGGGGGAAAAAAAAAAAGCGCAGCTTTTCCTTATCCCAGATTATTTTCACTACAGATCTTTAGGGCAGGAAATAAAAAACAGCTAATGGTTCATGGGGCATGTGGAATTAGTTTAAACAAAGGCGAACCCTGGTGCTGCTGACCGCCTCCTCTTTCCTGTGCTGTTTTGTCTATGCTGGCCTTAGAATATGTCAACAAATCTCTTTTAAGCTCAGATGGGAGAAAGGATGGTGATTCTCTCTTTCTATAATTTATAACAGATGTGCCTTTTTAGAAAGGTACAAGTTTGTCTTGTAAAATATTTGTAAAGAAAAATAGCCTCCGGATTTCACAACGTAATTCTTACTTGGTTTTGGAGATATCACAAAGAACATTGTTTTTATAATACTAATGTGATTCCTTTCTCACACAATTTGATTATGGCTCAAGATTAGTTTTTGGGAAGAGCCAAGCTAAAATATCTAAAACAATGTAGTAAAAAAATATCATGTGTGACTTGATGGCTTTTTGACAGTGACCTAAAAGAAGTCCCTTCTCACTCATGAGAAATGGATTATGGTGCTGGGAACTCTTTTTACTAGTGACATCTTAGCTTTTCCAAGCCTCAGTTCCCTTATCTGTAAAATGGGGGGACCACCTGCCCCTGGCATCTCAGAAAGATAAAAGTGTTTTATGAAGCATAGAGTCCTAAAAAGGTAAATGGTGATTTTTATGTAAAATCTAAGAAAACCTTTTTGAGTATTCCAAACCTTGTATGTATGTCCTTTTGTTAGATATTAGAAGGATTCTTTTTTTGATTAAAAACTGCACTAATGGCCAGGGATATGGCTCAGTAGTATGGTGCCTGCTTAACATGTGTGAGGCCCTGGGCATGATCACCAGCACCACAAAAACAAACAAAAACTGCACCAGAAAGTAGATTGGCTACAGAGTTCGTATTGTTTAAGATTAAAGAATTAGGCCCTGGTTCAGCCATGAAGGTTTGTTAAGGAACAAAACACTGATTCTAAATAGAACAATGTGCATTTATGCTTGCCGCGCGCATGCTAGGCGAGCGCTCTACCGCTGAGCCACAATCCCAGCCCCAAAAACACTGCACTTGCATAAGCAGACAGATAAAAATCACATGATATACATGATAATGGTATGTGTCTTGCATGACTATGACAAGTGACATAAAGAGGACATACAACTTTTAGTGGATGAGGACTACTGTAAACAGATAGCCTCTTTCTACTCAAATGACAGTTTTCAAATCTCATCTCAGGTAAAAACATATAAACATATAAGCTTATAAAAATATAGCTGGAGGTACCAAAGGTGTGTGAGCACAAATTATGGTATAAGTGTGGGACATTAGACAATAGGCCTTCAGTTTCCACAAGAAGGAAATGAGAATAACTCAGGTCACCTTGGGTGACTGTTGTAAGGATAATATAAGAATATACATAGGACAACATATAAACATAAAATAATATTCCAGAATTATAAATAAGTAGAGAGAAAATTCTGTTTTCTTTATTAAGATTTAATAAAAATTAATATTTTAGGGGCTGGGGTTGTGGCTCAGTGGTAGAGTGCTTGCCTAGCATGTGCGAGGCACTGGGTTCAGTCCTCAGTACCACATAAAAATAAATAAATAAAAAATAAAGGGCTGGGATTGTGGCTCAGCAGTAGAGCACTCACCTAGCACGTCGCCAGCCCGGGTTCAATCCTCAGCACCACCTAAAAACAAATAAAGGCATTGTATACAACTAAAAGAAAAAAGAAAAATAAAATAAAGGTATTGTATCCAACTACAGCTTTAATTTTTTCAAAAAAAATTAATATTTTAAGGTTAAAATATTTCCTTTTCAGTTTCTTCAAGTTATTAATAACATTAATGACTAATTTACTGAGTAGTTATGTTCCAGATGTTTGTGGTAAATGCTTTAGATAATGTTTTAATAATCACAAAGGTATTTTCCTTTATTTCTCCAATTTTACAGATGAAGAAGTCAAATTGCTCAAAACCATGTAGCTAAGGAAATAAGTGGCAGTATTTGAACCATTCAGCAATAGAGCCAGTTATTTAGAAATTTAATCATCTTCTAAATAAAATTATGGTCATCTAGAATTATAGAGTACCCACAGCCTTCTCTGTCCTCCCAAATGCTCTCTTAGCTCAGTATCTGAATTGAAACCATATTTAAACACACATTTGAAAATGAAACACTTTTAGGAGAGGCTTTTAAAAACAAACATAGGCATTCACAATTTTTTCATTAGAAGTTGGAATAAAGAAAACCTATTCAAGCATTTGCTGTTAGGATTCAGAAACAATCTTCACATTTCTATGGCTGCACCTATAAAAACAGCAGGATAATTTCCACCTAACCAGCAGTGTCTTGAAAACTTTCAAATGACTCTGAGGGACAGAGGTTATTCCACAGCCCTTACTATCTTATTGGGTAAAATGGCAAAATCTAACCTAAAGGGATTTCAGGACCCATCTTACTTAATTTCTTCTTCTTCTTCTTCTTCTTCTTCTTCTTCTTCTTCTTCTTCTTCTTCTTTCCTCTTCCTCTTCCTCTTCCTCTTCCTCCTTCTTCTCCTCCTTCTCCTTCTCCTCCTTCTCCTTCTCCTCCTCCTCCTTCTCCTTCTCCTCCTCCTCCCCCCTTCCTTCTCCTCCTCCTCCTCCTCCTTCTTCTTTTTCTTTTTTTTTCTCCAAATGAGGTATAAGTACAGGCATTGACTTGTCCCTGGCCACTGTAATCTTGTGCTTTCACACAAGATTCTTATCCCACAAATTCTTATCCCTGTACTTCTGGGTGATAGCTTTTGTTATTTATGTTTCTCTTTGGTTACTTGGGAACAGCAGCCTCAGAGCTTCTGTGTGTCTTCTATCAAGGCTGGCCTTGATATCAAGGGCCAGGCCTCTTGGTCCTTTCACTTGTAGTGCATCAGAAAGCAGAGCTTCTCCTGGGACAAAAGCCTGGACAGATCATCTACATGGGCCCTCTCTAGCAGGTGCACTTTCTGCCTGCTGGCAAGGAGATTGAGTCAAAGGTTTTGAGACTAATGTATAGACCCTATGTTTTAAGAGTTGTCAAATACTTGCAGGAGAGTTAGAAGGAGTTACCTTAAATCATTAGGACTAGAGATATTTGCACCTTCCTTAGGCTCTACATGATGAAGGGGTCTAAAATATTTGGCTTCAGGGAACTCTCCCCAGATAAGAAGTATAACTGTGCCCCCGTGCAGACCTTCTGTAAGGTTTATTTGTATTTACTAGAAAAAATAAGTATTTTACATACATTCTTTTACAGATAATAATTTTTGTTTAATTAGAAGCTAACATGGCTAGGAAATATTTGTTTTGCTTTTGTTTCTGATCCAAGATATCTGTCCTTCCCTGCTCAAATTCACTCCAACCTCTCCTGGAATCCTCATTCTCCTGTCCAATCAAGAGTGTCTTCTCCAAATTTTCATTCTTTCTCCTTCTCCTCTTTTGTCCTATCTTCTTTTTCCTCCTTTTCTTTTTCTCTATTCTTTCCTTTCTGGCTCTCATCATAACAGAGTGCCAGCTGTTATTTAAAAACAACTACTTTTGGCAAGGTGTGGTGGCACATACCAGTAATCTCAGTGACTTGGAAGGCTGAGGCAGGAGGATCTCAAGTTTGAGGCCAGCCTCAGCAACTTTAGTGAGACCCTCAACAAGTTAGAACTTGTCTCAAAAAAATAAGAACTGGAGATGTAGCTCAATGATAAAAAGTACCCCTGGATTTTATCCCCCCCAAAAGACTTTTAAAAACTGGCTAGTCCAGGTGATATTTCTAAATTCTTGTAACTTTACAATCATTTTTTAAGGTTAAATGTAAATGTGTAACAATGCTATTACAAAGTGCATTGCAGAAAATAAGCACTGAAAAACATAAGGCTACTTTGAAACAGAGTTAGGAAAAAAAACCACAAAGCAGGCAAACGCCTACTTATTTGGAAAGGAGGATCGAAAAGCAAGCAATGGCACAAACAAAAAATAAAATACAAAAAAAGGGCTGCTAAGTTCAATCCCCAAGGGTAAGAAGGAATCTTCTCAATGTAAAATGAAGAATCTACCATCACTATCTAAAGTGGAATCTGGTGGGTCAACACTGGGTCATCTAGAGTGAAACTAAACATGTAATAAAAGGCTTCATATAGTTGGAAATTTCCTCTAATGTTTCCAAATTTTGTTTTTTACTATAAGCCAAAATGAATAAAAATAATGTCAATCCTTTTTTAAAAAACTAAAGGATTATACCACAATTTTATTATTACTATAGTTTATTTGTACTAGGAATTATTCTAGAAGCCTTATATATAGCATTTTACTTAATTTAGTTCTTCTTATAACCCCGAGATACAGATGTTTTTGAAAACTGTTTTAAGAAAAAAAATACTGTCTTGTTAAATGGTGTCCATCTAGCCTCTTAATCATACATATCTTTCAGAATCCAGTATCTCAATGGAACTTTCCTATTTTTTTAAGGATAGTATAAGGAGAAGAGCCAAGGCACCAAGTAAACTGGATAAGATTTGCTATAGTAAGAACTGAGTAAGACACTTAGATAAGATTCAGTAGCCAAGGGGCTCTGAGTTGCCAAGCTGCTCTTTGTGAGAATCTCAGTATTCTAGATGCCGGGCTGAAATGTAGTTTCCTATATCTGAAAAAGAAAGAATATTGGCACAGAGAAAACATTTGATCACTTCTTCATGTACCTTTATCTAATCTATATGTCCTATCTAATATATTCTCCATTGGTTAGCTGTGTAGAACTGAGTGGCATTCTACTGATAAACTAGAAAAAGTGGTGGACCAAAGCTATCTTTAGCATAGAAAATAAATAATAGGAAACAAACATATTCCAAGCACGATTCTGAACTTCATGCTCTGCGAAGCTATACTTGTCCACAGAAGAGCTGTAGTTAGTGGTAAACTAATTATGTCTCATCAAATGTCCACCTTATAAACTTTTGCCAGAGGTTATATAGCAAAACTTTAAAGAAGCAAAATAAATTATCAAGATTAGCTCTTTGGGGTAGAAGTATCTCAAATCTGAATATATTCTCCAGGAAATAATGTGACCATATGCCTTGGTTTGCTGGAACAGTTCTATTTTATGTTTGTTATCCTGGCATAAAATTTAATAGCTCCTCCCTTTCAAAATAAAGACACTCTCTCAAGCCTGGAAAGTGAAAAAAAAAATTTATAATAGTAATATTTGGAACAAACATATTCTACATACCTGCTAACTGAGCAATACAGCCCAGACGTTCAATAGATTTACTTTCTATGATGTCAGCAGGTTGACAATGACCATTTGGCAGGGCTGCTAAATGCTTTAATGGCTGAGGCAGGGTGCAGCTCAGCATGAGGAACCAGTCCCAGAATACACATCCCAGATGCCCATCACTTTGGCTTCTTGGTCCAATTCAGAACAGAATCAATGAAAGCGGGGAGGGGACATCTGTCATTTTGGCTTAGAAGTCAATGAACAGGATTTTCCAAATATGTAAGGTATTCCTATTAATTGATTAGATCTTTGGATTTTCCTAAATATCTCAAAGCTAGAAAGTAGCTACTTCTTTGACAGAATCTAGCTTGACTTTCTGTAATATGTAATAATAATAAAATGGGCAAATATTAGAGAATCACTAATTCAAATTTTGTTGTTACTGGTGTTTTATGGACTACTTAAAATCAAATAAGCTTCTTAAAAATGTACAGAATTAAAATAGTTGTGCAATAGAAATCTCACATGATCTTAGATTTATAGTTATAGCTGTTTTTATGGGTAATTTTTTTTACATCTTCAAAAGTAATCTTAATAATACATTTTTTTAAAGAAACCAGTGTCACTACCAAGCCTTTGGATGATTGACTACCCTATGATATTTCTTTCATCCAAGCTGGTTTATAAAGAAAGGCAAAAACAACAATAAAAGAAATGTACCAATTTATTCTCAACTAATAAAGTACTGAACATTAGGGAAAAAAAGTATGAAATAGTGGAATGTAACACGGAGCAATTCCATTACCCATTGCAGTTTTGGGTCATATACTGTATATAAAGAGTAATTACTTCATTGGTTAGAGACCACAGTGGAGGAATATAGAAATTGATGAAAGATTTTAAAATACAATTTTTACCTTAAAGCATTTGCCAACATTCCAAAACTTTGCCAGCATTACAGAGAGACCATCTTATTTTTGTCTTTTGGTGGCCAGACAAGGAGTGGCAGTGGGCTGAGAGTATAGGAGAAACAAAGAAAATTAAGAGTGAGCTGATTTTTAAAGAATCGTAACCAATAATCATACATCAACACTTAGGTTTTAAAGTATCTACTAAAAATAGTCTTTGGAGATACCTGACATGATACATCCTACTAATGAAGTTACCATATTTAATATTTGTGCATCCTGTTAGCATCAAATCTAATGGTTTCTAACATGCTGTTCACTTTCCACCTTTGAATCTAGTTTCTGGATTTTAGCTGCATGATGAGTCTCAAGGGTAGATCATGCTGTCTAAAAAGTTTCTGAACACTTTCAAATCCTTTCTTCTTATTTATCTTACTGGAGTTCTAGGGAGGAAATAAAAACTTCCTGGATAAAATAGGATGGTCACATAGTTATGTTGTGATTGAAGTTGGCCAGTTGCAGTCCCAATCCAAGCTGTCATTTTCCCTGAGCCTCAGTTTCCTCTTCTGTAGAGTGGAGAAAAATATATTGTAGGATGGTTGAGAGGACTGAATGAGCTCTTTAAAAATCACTCTATAGTGCTTAATGAGCACTGATTTATACTTCTCCCTCAAAATTACTTAATTTATAAAAATACAAAAACACATTGAAATACCACAGTAAAACCATGCTCAGTAATTTGTAATTAATTTATTTCTTCTTTCTTTCTTCCATATTAGACAAAATCAGGATAACATAATTGTAGGCTTTGAATCATTACAGGAAGGTACAAAAAGGACAAACTTCCATTATGTGTATATTTTGACACATTCTCTTCATTTTTCCCCAACAGCCATTTAAAAAATAGGATTATATTGTCAGGTATGGTGGCCCATGCCTATAATTCCAGCAGCTTGGGAGGCTAAGGCAGGAGGATCACAGGTTCAAAGCCAGCCTCACCAACTTAGTGATGCCCAAGCAACTTAGCAAGACCTTGTCTCAAAAAATATAAAGAGGGGCTGGGGTTGTGGCTCAGCGGTAGAGCGCTCACCTAGCACGTGCGCAGCCCGGGTTCGATCCTCAGCACCACATATAAACAAATGCATTGTGTACAACTAAAAGCAAATAAATAAATATTTTAAAAAATATAAAGGGCTGGAGATGTGGCTCAGTGTTTAAGCACTCCCAGTACAATCTTCAGTACCAAAAAAAAAAAAAAAAAAAAAAAAAAAAACCTTACTACTTTTTATTTCTATTAGATCATAAGCATTTTTGTTGTCATTAAATACTCTAAATCCTTTCTGCTTTCATATAATCCCAACCAATATATTATTGATTTTTCTTTTTGGCATTATAAAGAAAACTGCAATGAAAAATTTTCAGATGTTTACTGAATACATTGGAAATATCATCCCATCATTTGTCATATTCTTTCAAATTTTTTCCTACTTAAGACTTTAAAATTTTTGGTGGTGTTGCAGATTGAACTAGGAACTTACACATGCTAAGCATACACTATACCACTGAGCTATACTCCTAGCTCCAGCCTTCTAAGTTTATGATGACTTGATATGATTTTATGTAACTATCACTAACAAGTATTTCCTTGTGATCTTCTACTGCTTATATGTTCAGAAAGTTCTTGCCTATTCCAAGGTGAGTAAATAATTTACCTATTTAAAAAAAAATTTTAGTTATACTTGGAAACAATATCTTTGTTTTTATTTTTATGTGGTGCTGAGAATTGAACCCAGTGCCTCACATATGCGAGGCAAGCGCTCTGCCATTGAGCCACAACCCCAGTCCATCCTATATTGCTTTTTTAAAAATATTTATTTATTTACTTTAGTTGTACACAATGCAATGCATTTTATGTTTACATGGTGCTGAGGATTGAACCCAGGCCGCGCACGTGCGAGGCGAGCGCTCTGCCGCTGAGCCACAACCCCAGCCACGCTATATTGTTTTTTATCATTTATTTTTGGCTTTCAAAGTTCACCTAGAATGTATTTGGAGCTATTTGAAATAAATATTGAGGTAGATATGGATCAGCTCAAATAGGTTAAAGACTTTATTTAACATAATTTTGTTCAAATAGTTAACATAATTGCTCAGTAACATAACACTTCCCTCTTTATGATGGTGCCTCATTATATATCAATCTCACTTTAATTACTAAAGTATCAGGTCCATTAAATGCCTTTTCATTACTTCTTTTTTAAAAAAAATTTCTTGGCTACACCCATTTATTCTTCTCAACAAATTTTATAAACATTTCATCATATTCTCCCCAAACATGGGGATTTGCTTGAAATTACATTCAAACTGGGGGAAAAAATTTAGTATTCAGTATTGTAATATACAAATATGGTATATCCATATTTTCACATAGACTTTGTATATTTCTTATGGTTATACCTAAATATTATATATTTTATTGTTGTGAGAAAAAAAATATTTTTCACATAATTTTGAACTAAAAGATATTATTCTCAACAGACTTTTCATTGTACAATCAGCATGTTTTGACTCATTTTTCTTTTTGTGGTGCTGGGGATTGAACCCAGGGCCTTGCACATACTAAGCATTGTACTCTACCACTGACATATGCCCCCCCACCCCCCAACTGAATTTGCTACATACAGAATAAATCTCTCATAAGAGCACTTTGCTCTATGGACATAAATTAATTTAGTTGGTTCTTGAGATGAAAACACTAAGGATCAGGCCGACCAACTTTGTAGTTGTTTATGAAAGGAGCTACAAAGAGCCACTGGTTATTCATTTCATTCTGAAGTGTACAATTACATAGGTAAAATTAATGCTTTTTGTTTTATTAAATGGAGGGAAGGATAAACAGTTAATGCATCCAAGTCTATCATGACAAGTGAATTTTGACAATAGTGGGGAATATGGAAAGTAGTTAATTGCTTTCTATACTGTTTTGGGGCTTTGTGTGTCTTATCTATCTCATTGTTTGAAAATCTGTTTTGGCATAAGCAAGATAAATAATGTAGACAATCTCTCCCAGGGGAATTAAATATAGAATGAAAGCTCCAAGTAATTGAAATCTACTAAAGATCAAGTTATTATAAAACTGGCCTTCATGTCCTTGGTCGAGGTATACTGCATTGTCCTTGGAGGATGCCCACACACCTTTGATTCACTTGCCCTTGGTTTCTGGGTGGCAGGATGCCAGCCCTGGCCAAGTGTTCACAGCGTAAAGTGCTTTAGACTCTTCTGAAATGAAAGTCAGTATGTAAATGTGCAACATGACATTATTATTCTAGCTTCCTGGCTGCTTTCAGCAAGCACTGACTGCCACATGAGGTCTCAAGTGTTCTGGCATAGTATGCAAGTGTTCAAAAGAAGTTAAAAGTAATGAAATTGGATCTACATTTCCATAGATATTCAAGCTGGCATGGAGAAATGGAGTCATGGAATCAGGGTTGGATGGTCTCCACCAAACAGCCTAGGCAAGTGCCTGTGATGCCAGGCTACTAAGCAGAATTTTCAATCGTGAAAGGCCACCACTATTTCTTCCTCTGGGTCTAAAATTACAAAATATGCACATTTTCCTTAGGCTCACACCCCTCTCTGGGTGCTTTGTGCTCAATCCCCACCCACCTATTCCCTGGAGAGCACTAGCTTTGCTTAAATTCTGCACAAATTTTAAGATGAACTATGTTTAAAAAAGGGGGAGGGGAAATTTAGTTAGAACCTTGACTAACAGTATATGCTACTAAGAGTATTACTTTTCAGTGGGTGATGAAGCTTAGTGTGTTATCTAGGAAGTGTCAACTTAATGGATTTCAGTTGTCTGTCATTTTTTGCAGTTTTCATTGCTCACAGGTCTCATGTGTACCCAGAATTTTCTGCTGCTGAAATATCTGGAGCCACAACCAGACATGGGTCTATGGGTGGTAGGGTCAAGAAAACTGGATTTGCTAAGTAGAGTCTTGGTGGGTCCTGCAAAATCCAGGTTTGGTAATTTTGAGATCTGACCTCTCTCTCACACCCTATCCCAACTCCCTCAATGTTTCTGTTAATCAGGATAAAAACAAAAGAATTCAAGTCTGCTGTGTCGCAACCATTTTCAGAGCAGCACAGGTCTATGATGCTGGATACTCTTCCTCCTCATGTCCCTAATATCCTGAAATTTTCATAAGCTTCAATTATCCATCTACACACAGAAAGTTTATTTAGAATTTAAAATTATAAGAGAAGAACAATGCAAAGAATTTGAGCACTAAAGAATATCTTTTATTCATACAGAATTTCTTTTTTTTATTGCATTTTAGGACAGTGAAAAAAAGGGATTTATAAATAAAATCTATGCCATCCAGGAGGTATGTGTGAGTGTCCAGAACATCCTAGATGAAGTGGCTTCCTTTGGCGAAAGGATAAAGAAGTGAGTGATGCTGACATGCGAGCCCTGGCCTTCTGTGGGACAGGGTGTCCATTTATTTCTTGAAGGGTAAAATGCCATATTCATTTTGGCAGGACACACTCCTTCTGGGTGATCTATTGCTCAGTTTCATCATTATTTACTTTGTTTCTGCCAGTCTTTGGTTTTATGAAAGTTCTGTCAATTTCTTCCCTGAAATTTAGAACATATTGGTTGGAAAGAAGTCATACTTGTAGCTTTGAAGAAATAACACCGTCCTAAATTTTAGCACATTTTTCACAGTGAAAGACTTTGTTCTTAAATGGAATATGCAATCATGATAGAAAAAAATAAACCAAGCTAAATGATGATTTCAGGTAATGAAGACACTTGCATTTTATTATTGGTCTAGTTATATTTTCAAGTTACTTTATAAAATATATACAAATTATACAGAAATAGTCCTACACTCCATTCCTCCCCTGCACCTCAGGGATTGAACCTAGAGGTGCTTTACCACTGAGCCACATCCCCAGCCCTTTGTATTTTTTTATTTTGAGAAAGGGCCTCACTAAGTTGCTTATAACCTCACTAAGTTGCTGAGGTGATCTTGAACTTGTGATCCTCCTACCTTAGCCTCCCAAGTCACTGGGATTACAGGCCTCCATGCTCAGCCCTAAACTCAAATGTTTCAGTTTAAATAGCTGAGATCATAATTATCAATGAAATAAATTTTGTCATTTAGAAAATCACAAAATTTTTATACCTAAAAATTAGAATCTTAATTTTTTATACAGCTTCTTTGAGAGCTAACATAAAATTACGAAATTTACTTTCTTAATCTTATTATTATCTTACTTACTAATACACTTTTAAAAACTGGCTGGGTGTGGTGGTGCATGCCTATAATCCCAGCAACTTGGGAGGCTGAGGTAGGAGGATTTTAAGACCACTGTAAGCCTGGGCAGCTTAGTGAGACCCTGTCTCAAAAAAAAAATTAAAAAGGGCTGGGGATGTAGTTCAATAGTAAAGTGCCTCTGGGTTCAATCTCCAGTATGCTCTCCCCCCACAGAAGTTTACTTAGAAAAGTATAAAGTGAATTCACAGTAATTGGTTATGAGTTGAAGATATAAATGCTAAGGCCTCATAAACTACATGAAACTGGCCTGTGTAATAGTTGCTAATAATCTAGTCAAGAAGGGGTGCTATGTATCTGGATAAGCCTGGTTTTCTTAATTTCAATATCAATCTTTATTATTCATAACTGAAAGTGTTCTGCAGATTTAGATCCTTGGACATACACAGAATTTGAAAGGAGTCAATTATTTAAACCAAAGGTGTAAGTCCTTTATCTGGTTCCTTTGTCTCTCACTTGCAAATGTGCCCCTAAACAATATTCAGAATCGGACTTTTAAAGACTCACTCCCACGCCTTTTCTCTCTCCTTCTTCCTCTCTGTGTTATTTCTAAGAATGTTCCGTGTACTCTCTACCCTATCCACTGAAGCACAGTGTGAAGCCCTAAATTTGGGGCATTCTTTTTACTTTCCTCTGGAGTACATCATGTACTGATAATGTGATGGAAACCTCTCATACCAGAAGACCATGGGTCAACTCTGAGATGAGACCAGTGAACACCTGAGGGAAAGAAAGCTTCTTTTGTAACTCTGAATGGTGGGAGGTATCAGAACAGAGAACATGATGGCTAGCTGAAGGATATGATCAGAGCCTGGAGGTGGGCCAGCCTTGGGGGAACCTGGGCTTTGTAGAACTTTCCATGCTGAGGTATAGGAATATGGCATAGGATTGAGTAAATCTCATAGGAGCCATCTCTTCTATAAAACAATATTTTGGATACCAAAAAAGCAAAGTTCCCCTGGGGTCACATAAGATTAAAAACATCATCCAGAAAGCAGATTCAGAAGTGATCTTTAAGCACAAAATGAAGCCTCTATAAATACCATGTCTTGTTACTAAGTAATCATTCCAGAACTTTCTTGAATTGCAACACTTTTTTGGGGAAGAGCATATTCTAGATTTAGATTCCATAATGCAAAATGTAGAAACAGAAAAGGGCAAGCTTCTTTCCCTACCACTAGCTACAGTGGTGAGGATTCTTTGCCATATATTCTTCCAATAGGAGTAAGAAAAACACAGGGAGTCCTTCAGTGGGGCTGCCCAAAAGGAAGGTTTTCCAAGTGAAGTGCCAGTGCCCTCACACATGGAGTAGTGTGATGGATGGCTCTGAACTGAGCTGTAGGAAAGAAAGCCTTCTGTTCTCTCCACAAGCAGGCAGAAGCAAGGGAAGCACAGGTGTCCATCAAGGAAGGAAAGCATGAACCTTACCTACTGACACAGTCTCAGAACGCTCAATCTGACTGTAAGAGGAAAAAACAAAGAAAAGCCAAGAATCCAAGGGTTATTGAAAACAGGATAGCTGACTTATCCAACTTTGGATCTTTTACTAGAACAAACAATTTTAGGCAACAGTTAACCTAGGGAGACACAAAAAGTAAGCTCCAAAACATAAAGCTAAGGAACAACTCTTAGGTGTTAAGTTGAGGTACAGTATAGGAAGAAAATTTCTTAGCAATCACCCTTCATTGGATCAAAACTGCCCTGGACAAACCCCACTCCAAATGACTATAACATGCATTACTAGGAAATTAAATAAATAAATACTAATGATATATTTATCTACGTCATGAACAATTTTGTATTTTCTGAATTATCTTTGGAGTCCTTCTCACTGGAAGAAATGACATACTTTAGACTCCTGGAGTTGATTATCTCTAATCACCTTGATTCACATAAACATGCTGCATCACAACCAGTCTTCCTTGATACAATAGAAGCTATCCAAATGTTATAAAGGAGATAACCTAGGGTTAGAGAGGTTGACTCATCTAAAGTCACATAACAGAATCTAGGCTTTGAACATAGATCTCTTTAATTCTTGGCTCTTTTCATCAAACCATTGTGCTAGACTCAGTAGGCACAATGTTAGTTCCTCTTTGGTACTGAACATTAGAGAGATTTCAAAGAATGCAATGGTGTATCTATAAATAGTGATGTATTTGTATACCTAACCCAGAGACTTGATGCATTTCTATTTATTCCATAATTTTGTTATCCGAGAGTCACCACAGAACTTCTACACAGAAAGCCTTAAATGACTATAATCTTTCCATCTTTAATTTCCTTGACTCTCTACATTCTTTTTTTGGTACCAGGGATTGAACTCAGGGGCACTTGACCACCGGCCACATCCCCAGCTCTTATTTGTATTTTATTAGAGACAGGGTCTCACTGAGTTGCTAAGTGCCTCGCCATTGCTGAGGCTGGCTTTGAACTCACAATCCTCCTGCCTCAGCCTCCCAAGTGCTGGGATTATAGGCGTGTGCCACCGTGCCTGGCTCTTTACATTCTTTTAAAAAATATTCTATGGGGCTGGGGTTGTGGCTCAGCGGCAGAGCACTCGCCTAGCACGTGCGCTGCCAGGGTTCGATCCTCAGCACCACGTAAAAACGAGGGCATTGTATACAACTAAAACAAATAAATAAATATTTTTTAAAAATCTACATCTTTTTTTCTCTTCATTTTCCCTTCTTGTTCCACTAAATTATTTTCCTATCTCCTTACTTTTTGTAACATCCCCTACTCTTGTTTGTTCATTGATCCTGTTTCTGCTTTAATCACGTCTTACTGTCAATACTTACTGTCTTGTAGCCTCTCAACCAAGTCCTCCACATTATGAATCACCAGCAGTATAGCAACACTACAGACCTATTAGCCCCACCCATTAGCACACTTTTCCACTTTGTACTCCCTTTTCACAGTTTATCCTACAAATCCATCAGGTGCCATTCTTTCCCAAAGTACTAGGGGGAGAATAATAGGCAATGCTAACATTATTTCTTAATTACCTATCTATTCCTGGGGAGAAGGGCAATGATAGCGGGTAAAGCTTTAAAAGGTTAATTTCTTTGTCCCCCTTTCCTTGTTTCCAGTTCCATTTGAAACATAGCTGAGTAAGAATTCTAAAATTTAGAGGGTTTACATCAAAGTATAAGAACTGTGTCTATAGACAACTGCTTGAAACATTTTATTTCTAATGTGGGAAATACTGAGTGAGGATTGGTAGAAGGAAGAATGGTGGCCTGGGGCATTCCAATTGAGGAAGGGAGCGAGGGAGGGAGGGAGAAAACCAGGCTGGGTAGTATTAGTTTAGCAGGAGAAAAACAAATCTTTTTACCATGTGGGGAGTCACACAAATAGTGCAATGGCTCTTTTTCATTAAACCACTTTGCTAAAGAGTCAGGTTACAGAATGTTAGTTCCTCTTTGATAGGTGAATATTACAGAGATTTCAAAGAATGCAAGTGATTAGACTCTGAAGTTGTCCGGTACAATCCAATGGGGCTGATAGCAAGACTCTTTACCTGGGTCTTCTATATTCATGACTAACCTGTGTCCTCTGATAAGCCTACCATAGTTGGCTTCTACTACAGAGAAAAATGCAGACTGATTAGGTTCCAAATTAGAATCACATTTATTTTAATATTTGTTTGAAAAAGGTATTAAGTGCCCAGATTGCTGATGTGTTAATTTTTCATTCAGTACTTTCAACTGGACTGTTCCATTCTTAAGCTGGCTGGCCATCGTAGCCCTATGTGTGTTCACAATCATCCTGTACTTTGTTCCACTAAGATACATTGTCCTTGTCTGGGGTAAGTAAAAAGTCTTTAAAAAAATTTTTTTAAGTGTCTTAGCTGCTAAAAATAAACTATTTTTAAGGGATGAGTTATACTGTCAGTAGTTCACTGTATTTATGGTCATGTGGCTATTCCATGATGAAATGAGACAGGTCAGTTAAAATCACAACAGTGCAAAGATTTAGGTCTACCTGCAAAATGCATTTTTCTTATCTGGCACCATAGGCTCTGTCATACTATAAACATGTAGTTGTTCAGATTCTTCATATATCAAAGTATAGCTTTGTCTAGGTATTGTTCTGATTTATTTTCACTACTTATACACAAACAGGGGCATTGTGATCCATATGGTGCATTTAGGAAAATATGCTTTTTTTGCTGTGGTACTTTATTTTGTGGAAATGTATGTAAACATGGTACTGTATATGGCTGCCTGTTTAAGAGGTCACTTTAAGATTCAGGAAAAGGGTTGTTGGTATTTACAGGCTTCTTAAGAACCAAAGTACTTGTTTTATGTGTAATGAACAAAAATCCCTCTACAAAAAGCTACTTGAAAGGTGATATTTTTAAATCTAAATTTTAATGCAATTTTGCTGCATGCTTAACAATTCTTACTTACCTAGCTCCATTTAAGAGGCAATTGATTTCAGCATTCTTTATAATTTGTGTGTGTCACCCCCACCCTTCTTTCAAGAAAAAATTCTTGGTTTGGAAAATCCCCTTTTCAGTCTTTAAGATCTAACATATAAAACTACAACATTAATGATATATATATAAATAAGATGGGGCAGAGTAAGTCTCTACTTGTCCTTGCCTACATACACACACATCTAAGATCGCTAAAGTAAAATGCAAAGAATACAAATGGATCTTAACTTCAGAAAACATATGCTTACACTGAAAGGAAAAATTAAAGGGAGTTTTTAATTCTGTTTTCAAGACCTTAAAAGAAATATTCTGGAATAAAGTAAGCCGAGGTCTAATGTTGCCAATGCCTCTACTCTTAAGATTCCTATTTCTATATTCTTTTTTGGCCCATCTTTAGTAGGCCCTTCAACCCCTTATCCTCACTTTTAAACATGGAATGGGTGATGATTACTAATTAGGGTCAAACTTGCCAAGCCATCTCTGCTACCACAGGTGGCAAACACCCTCACCACCCCATCCTACTTCCCTAGGTTCTTAAAAACTGGAGGTGATGGCCAACATCTGGCTATGTAACCTGTGGGGCCTCACTGGCTAGCTGTCTTAAAAGTAATTTTAGAGAATGTGTTTGGGCCTCTTATTTCATCAAATGAAATAAAACAAGAATATTCTTTCAGTGGTAGGTGACTGCCAAAATATTAGCCAGAAACATAAGAAAGTTCTTACATGGTGAGACAGAGACCAAAGTCAACATTCCAGTTTATTCTGTATGAACTTTATGAAGAAGAGTTGAGATGATCTAGTTTGTTTCAGTTTTTACCAGTGTGTTGATTTCATCTACAACTATTTCTTTTAGAAAAGCTGATAGCAATCCCTTTCCTCAAGCTTGAAAAAAAATCAAGATCATGTGTCTTCTAGGCATTTAGCTTGCTTAAGGGCAAAACCTCCCCACAAAAAAGATGTATCTTTTGAAAAGGGGAAAGCCAATCAAGTAGACTTCCTGCCTTAACAATCTCAGTCTAAAAGTGCAGAAAGACAATTTTGATCATAGCCTTATCATTCCTTATAGGTATGTCCATTTGTTTCCAAAACAGAAAGCTTTTCTCACTGAAAAGGAACAAAAGTGCAAGGAAAAAAAGCAGCAGCTAAGTTGGGAAAGGTGGAGAACCAGGAAAATGGGAGGAAGGAGAAACCCAGTTGTGTTGGTTTATTCAGTCGAGGGTGAGGGGTAGCATACAAGCTAGATCTTCAAATCACTGTAACACTTTTGCCAAACAAGTGCTCTGTATAACTTCAAATGTTGGAGATTTCTATGTTTGACCTATCATTTTTTTTTAGGCATCAATAAATTCACAAAAAAAACTTCGGAGTCCATATGCAATTGATAACAATGAACTACTTGATTTCCTTTCCAGAGTCCCTTCAGATGTACAAGTGGTATGTATAATTATTACTTTGATGAAATGTGGCACTGGGTTTTAACTTTTATATCCTTTCAATGTCAAAGATTTTAGAAGAGCCAGGTAAAGTTAATAAAGAAAGACTCAACGGAAAGGGAGGGAGGGACTGGGGGGGGTTGGAAGATTTGAGATGGATATCATTATCCTAAATGCATGATTGAAGATCTGAATGGTACTTAACTTATATACTTTGTATACAAGCAGTTGTATGTAAAAAGATACTATACTTGTGCATGATGAATAAGTAAATAAATAATAAAAAAAAAAAAAAAAAAAGAGTTCAAAGCCAGCCTCAGCAATGGCGAGGCACTTAGCAACTCAGTGAGACCCTGTCTCTAAATAAAAATACAAAAAAGGGCTGGGGATGTGACCCAGTGGTCAAGTGCCCCTGAGTTCAATCCCCAGTACCACAAAAAAATAAATTAAATTAAATTAAATTAAAAATAAATAAATAAAAAATAAGGTTGTAGTTCATTGATAAAGTGCCCCTGGTTTCAATCCCCAGTACCAATAATAATAATAATAATAATAATAATAAAAAGTTAGCTCTTGAATTTAGTGTAGGAGTCAGGAAACAATTTCTGTAATATATGTTTTAGACTTATGGGTCATATAGTCTCTGTCAAAACAATTCAATACAGGAAAGCATACCTTACATAAATGAATGAGTGTGGCTACATTCTAATAAAACTTTATTAACAGTAAAAAATTTGAAAAAAAAAAAAAAAAAGACTGTGGAAGATTTTACCAATCAGGATTCTGGTCAACTTGGAGTGTTATCCAAGAAAAATTTGGCAAAGAATGGCGAGTGTGAGAATGAGAGTACACTGCATAAAGAACCTACCAGAGCTATCAGGGAGAATCCTCCTTCAACTAATTCAGCTGGAGTTTGTCATCATGACCTGATGGAAGAAAATAGGACTATTAGATGATGAGAGCAAAATGTGTCAGTGGACATTTAAGAAAAAACAAATTATTTCTAGAGTATGCACAATTAAGTGAGTTTTAAAGATGCATATTTTAGATATCACTGAGGGGGAGGAAGATGACTACTTTTTAAAGGGGCATACTTTTAAAAATCCTTTGAAATGCTTTAAGGTTGAAGTCCATTAAATCATCAACTATTTTCAGAATAAGATTTTTTTTATCAAAATCTTTAAGGTGAGTTGTAGCTGATAACTTTTTCCTGTTTCAGTTTAGTTTTTCATTTGATATGGATGAGAATGGGCTTGATGGAGATTAAGATAGGATGCAACAGACAGTAAATTGCAAAGAACCATTATCCAGTCCTCAAAACAGATTGAGATGGTTTTGCTTTTAATGTGTTATGGTTAGGGAAGATCCTAGCCCATTACCAAAGTTCACATCAGGGTTCCACGAAGTTTCTGGCAGGATTTCCTTTCTGACTTCTGCTCTATCATTCCTATTGTTTTGTGCATCCCAGCTGCAGATCCCATAGTGCTCTACATTGAGCACTTTCCCCCCAAGCACAGTTTCTCATTGCTTTGCTTTTCCTTCCTTTGCCAGAAAGTGGCCACCTGACCAGTTTTCCTCTGAACTCTGTTTAAACAGGTGCAATACCAAGAACTGAAACCAGATCCTTCTCCTAGCCCATATAAAAGGAAGAAAAACAATCTTGGCTAGCCAGCTCCCAGCACTGAGGAGACCAGCATCTGTTTAGGAAGATAAAAGAAAAAGCCTTCAGCCTCGGCAGCATTTCCTCTTTCTGCTTTTTATTTATTTTGCCTTTTTATCATGATAGAATTTGTAAATATGGTACAAAGGCATATGTCTTTGAAAATATACTTCCATTGTACAGACTCAACTTGATAACAGTTTAGCTACTGCTGTGTGAAAGTCTTGTTAGCTATGGATAATAATATAACATAATGAAAGAACAAATGTAAGGGTGATAACACGGGAAGACACACACTTCTCTAATTACAAGTAGAAGAAGCAGAATATTAGATTAAATGCTTAACTCTGATTAAAATATCAAATTGACATTTAAATTTTATGTAGATTTAAAATTTTTCTTAAATGTAACTATTTTTTATCTGAAAGGTAATCCATTACATTTTTCTATGTTTTATACATTTCAAGAAAGGGAAAATCCCAAAGTCTGAATTGGAAAGGATACATTTCAATCTAATATAGATCCTCTCTTTAGATCCTGACATTTATTCCTGTGCAAATTACTTAGGTATTACTAGGCTGATTTTAAACTAATGAGTGCAGGCACATTCAACCCCTCAAGAGAATCTGAGATTCTGTAAAGAAAAAAGTTATAAACCTTCTATCATTCCATCTAAGAACTTAAAATCTCTCCAGGACTATATAACATAAATACTGCCAGGTTTATAAATGATTGCCTATCTGAATTTTTGTAAATTAGCAACCCAATTCAATTGTCAAAAATACTAGCAAAACAAATCCATATTGCTTTTGGTATCAAATCATATATTTGTGCATTTAAAAACATTTAATACTAAAGTGTTCTCATAGAAAAAATACTCGCTTTTTCATTAAGTTCCTGAAATGTTTTAATGCATACTATGATTTTGTTAGTGTGAATTTTAATGTAGAGGAGAATGCAGTATGCTAAGTGATATGCCAGTGTTTCATTACATTCATTTATGAAAAAATAATTCTTGATAATATGAATGCATGAGAACCTGTTTTGTAAATTAAACCGCTTGGGGGGTTGCCTTTAAAAATGTTTCACTACTTAACATAGAATCTATACTTAAAAACTGCATTCCCAAGACTCTTACAGTGGCTTTTATACCTATCTCCCTGGTATATCGAGGGAACATACCTCTGGAGAAAGAAACTATTTGGGCAGTGAGAATCTTACCTTCTCTGACTCAGTAGGGGATTTTAGCTCAGTTGAAACTGCTGCAGACAATGTTTTACACTACTTTCTTAATAATAAACTGGGATAGGGTAAAGGTGGGGATTATGTTGGAAGATGTAGAAAAGCAGAAAATATATATTTCACGCTAAAGGAAGATTCTTTAAAATAAACTTAATCTCATCAAAGCTGATTTTTAAATGTATTTTTATTTAGAGATATGTTGTTAAATACTATTTCTTATAATAGAACTATTTTGATCTGTTTATACACTATGCTTGAAAGAATGTCAATTAAATTATCTTTCTACAGAAAGGCTTTGACCTCAATATGCTCTATTTAGTGCATCATGTTTAAAATGACATGCTTACCTCTGCATACCATCACTGTTGCTAAAACATTACTTCATGAAGTTGATGTTACTACAGAAAGTCTGATGAGATAATTTGTTTAAAATAACTTTTGATTATACCTTGTGTGAGATTTATGTTCTGTGCTGACAATGTCTACTCAGATGTCTATAAGCCTGATACTCTACAACCTCAGATGTATTCAGTGAATAGTAACCATTAACATGACTAATTTTGTTTCACTGTATCAAGGTTCAGATGTTTGGTTCAATGATAATGTTAACTACATATTCACTGCATTAAATACAAAAGAAAATAATCTTTTCTATGTATAATCAATACTTTTTTGTTGTTGTTGTTGAGAGAATGGGGGATTGCATGCATATTCTTAAATGATGCTACACTTGGCTTCTCCTGAATCTTCATAGTATAAAACTCAATGAAGGGGCTGGGGTTGTAGCTCAGTGGTAGAATACTTGCCTAGCATGGGTAAGGCACTGGGTTCAATCCTCAGCACCACATAAAAATAAATAAAATAAAGGCATTGTGTCCACATACAACTAAAAAATATACTTAAAAAAAACTCAATGAAGCTGAGAGTATTAACTAGCTTGAGGCTAAGCATAAAAGTGATATTCAGGTAAATATGAAACCAATACACTTACAGGATAAAACAAACTGTCTTGAATTTTAACTATTTCCCCTTCTCACATAGGCATACTTTTCTCTTAAGAACTATCTAATCTGCCTTGGTTTTGATTTTTGATGGAAATATTTACCCATAAAAATAACATAGTATTTAACAGCTGTTCACATTGGTACAGTCCCAGACTCAAATTGATAGTTCTACTGGAATTCCCAGTTATTTTTGAGCTATTTTATGCAGTATGATAATGTGATTTGGGAGATTCTTTAAATTACTTTGCTCTGTGATATATTTATTGAGTGCCTACTGCATGACCCTATCATAGGCAATGGTCAAACTAATGATAGTGTATTAAAACCAAACCTAAAGTTGAATTACACTGAAAGGTAAATTTAACGGATATGTTTCTAAAAGTAACTTTTATAGAATTTTTATTTTGCATTCAAATGTGAATAAAAACTTTGCAGTAAGCTCTTTATCCAGAGACCATAACAGTCTTTTCCTTAATCAAGGATTTCCAAAAATAGCCTACTTTTGTATTAACAAGTCTTATTCAAAGGCCTTAATTTCAGTTTATAAACTTGTTAACTGACCCTAAATGTTAATGATGCTTTTGAGTTTTGTACTCACCATTAAAAACAAAAAAGGATAATGCAGTTAAAGCTCTAAAAATACAAATGAAGGATCTACTACTTTATTTCTTAAAAAAGCCTCAGGTATTATTAAATATGTTTTAAGTCGTAGGGCTTTAAATGTCTAATATGATTGTGTATATAGATGCCTTTTTGTTGGTTTGATAGAGTAATCTAGAAATCAGACTTTTGACATATGAGTCAAAACCATATAAAAATATAGTGAATACTTACAATAGTGTTATTTCTTTGAATTATAATTCTCTTTCCTGGGATGCCTGAATTAACTCACTGGAAAAACAAGGGTTTTTTTTTTTTTTTTTTTGGTAAAAATATTACTCTTATACTTCAGTTTCTACATTTATGTAGTGACAATCACATCAGAAGACTTATTCCAGTTGAATCTCTAAAGTTTATGGAATACCAAGAATAATTTCTCATTATATACAATAACATTATAAAAATAAAAAATTAAATAATCAAAGTATTTACATAATGTAAAATTAATGCAATGAAAATTTATTGAAATTTAATGACTCTATTTGTGCTTTTCTAAGGGGATATGAACCAAAAGGAAAACACACACACACAAATACAAATCTAAAAACCAAATATGTAATTAATCTCAAGGGAGTTTCAATTTGTTGCATTATCCCTTCTTTCATGTTCTTTCTTTTGAGTTGGAGGAGACTTTTCAAAAACCATCCAGGGAAAAAAATCATGTCTAAGATCAACTCATCTAAAATGACAATAAATATAAATGGAATTAGCCCACCCATCAAGATAAATGATTTTCACACTGTGTCACAAAGCAAAAGCCAATCTAAGCCATTTAAATGAGACATGTATAACAAAGAGAAACTATCAAAGTTGAACATGAAAAAGATGGACACAGGTGTACCAGGCCAAGCGCAAAAGAAAGCAAGCATTGCCAGTTTACTTTCAAGGAAGAAATCCAAGGCAAAAGATAAGACAAAATCATTCACATTCTAAGTTAAACAAAAAAATTCCCCCAAACCCAAAAAATGTTGTATTGAATGCACAAGCAGTATTGTTGTAAAAAGAGGGTTTTTAGAAATTTATGCAACTATCCTATATTTCTCCAAATGTCACTGAAAAATTATGATTCCATTTTTTATAAAGTAACAAATGGCAATGCTCTTCTGGTCTAGTCAATTACCAGAGTTACTGCATTAGGTAGAAAGCTTTACTTGTTTTTAGGAAAACAAATAGTTTAGGTAAGTAGTTGTGTCAAAATTTTTCAATATGAACCAGATTAAAATTGCAATGTAAGTCTTCCTTACCATAAATTCCTCAATTGTTTCTTCAAAAGAGAAAAGGAGAAAACAATTTGAGTCAATGAATGATACTGAAAAACCACATTGTTTTCTCAGGAGGACCATATTTGAAGAGATTCTGAGACTTCTCTGAAGGGAGATGTGACTGCTATGACTTAGGAAAGATGGCAATATAGGGTCAAATTTACTTTCTGATCCAAGACAAGTTTCAAAACAGCTGGAGTCAAATTGAGAGATTTGATTTTACGAGGATTCAAATGGTGGAAGAACTGAAAAATTCATAGAAAAAGGCAGCTTCAACCACTCCAAGTTTTTTTTTTTTTTGGGGGGGGGGGTGTGACAGGGTCTCACATTGCCAAAGTTGGTCTTAAACTCCTGGGCTCAAGCAATCTTTCTACCTCAGCTTCCCAACAGCTGAACTATAGGCTTGCACCACTACACATGGCTCCCAACCATTCTTAGTTGTGTTTTCGTTTTGTTTTGTTTTTTGAGGTACTGGGGATTGAACCCAGGGGTGTTCTACCACTGAACTACATCCCCAGTCCTTTTTATTTTTGAATTTTTTTGAGACAGGGTCTCATTAAAATGTTGCCCAGACTGGCCTTGTATTTGTAGTCTTCCTGCCTCAGTCACCCTGGCAGCTGGGATTACTGACATGTACCACCAGGTCCAGCTTCTTTATTGTCTTTTGCATTATGAGAGACACTCAAAATGTCAGGTGCTATTACAGAAACAGCTGGACCACAAAAGAAAGGCTAGGGGAAAGAAATGTCAATATCTGATCCACATTCAAAGATCCCTTTTTAAAGCTGTTAGAGAAGTAGACAGCATATAATTAATTACATTCCCCATAAAATATTGTTCGTTATAAAGTAGTGATTACAACAATAACAAGTCAAACTAACTTGTCTTAGAAAAATTTTTACAAAGGTACAAGTATCTACTTTCTATTATACAGGAAGGGATATACCTGTGATTTTATCATATTTGTTAATAAAATGTAATCGGAGAGGCAGGTAATATCAGTTTTTACCCACATTTGCACAATGTATAACTACTACTTTGTCCTGAACTCTGTTACAAACTTCAGTTTCCATTAATAAAAAGACCTCATAAACTATAGTATGGTCTTTGAAGCACAGGGGAACACACCTAGAAAAGTCAAATACTATGCATTTTTGAAGTAGTAGTTTTTAAGGACCAATGAGGTGTCCTTTTTGTTTTAAATTCCTGAACCTGTGAAATTTTCCCCTAGTAAGTACATGAAAAAAATGCATTTCCAGAAATAAAATAAAAAACATGAAGCCACTTTCATAGCCATCACACTAGAGGTGCAAAACAGTACATTCCAGAGAACAATGGCAAGACACAGAGAATTTTCAACAGATGGCAGTTTTTATCTGAATTTACATTGCAAATAATAAGTTATAAATTGTTTTTTTTCCAGACAAATCATGATAGAAAAAAAAATTCTTAATAATAGTAGTAAACTCCCTTCAAAGGCATTTAAAGTACAACCTTTGATAAAGGTTGTAGCTATCATTTAATCTTACCAGTTTTCTATCTCCTTTTCTGTGTTGAATTAGAAAGGACCCATCAGAGAACAAGTAATTCTTCAGGTTCTATAAATACTTCTAGAGCCAGAAAGTAAAAATACATTTTATCATGACTACATATGGAAACATTTAACCTTTAGCAACTTAAGAATACTACTAATAATCTCCTAATCCCCATCCCAACACGGTGAAGTCTACTTTAAAGCAGTGTAAATGACAACTAGAGGAAGTAGATAAGTAAAGTGATAAATACCCTCTCAGAGGAGGAGTACCCAGTACAAGTGTGTCAAGATTTATATTAGATAGTATTAATTACATTTTAAATTACATCCTACCTAGAAGAAAAATGGCCATATTTTAAAATTGTAGTTTATCTTTTAAAACTCTAATAGATGCCGATTTAAATAAGGCAACTTTAGGAGAATAAAATTATGGCATTTGAAGGTAAATGGATGGAATTGAGAACATCATGCTAAGTGAAATAAGCCAATCCCTAAAACCAAGGGATGAATGTTTTCTCTGATAAGTGGATGTTAATGCACTTCTTTAATCCACTTATTTAATCCATGATGGGGGCAAAGGGGTGGGGTGGGGACCTAGGATGAGTGGAGGAACTTTGGATGGGGCAAAGGAGGGTGAGGGTAAGGGAGTAGGAAAGATGGTGGAATGAGACAGACATCATTACCCTAGGTACATGTATGATGTGCAAATAGTGTGACTCTACTTCACGTTACCATCACAAAAGCGAAAAATTCTGCTACATTTGTGTACAATGAATTGAAAAGCTTTCTACTGTCATGTATAACTAATTAGAACTAATCTAAAAACACATTAAAAACATTTTTAAAGTCTAAAAAATTAAATAAATGAATAAATAAATAAGGCAACTTTAGTAAAAATCAAGACTGATTTTTACTTAGATCTGGAACATTACTTTCAAAATACATCAGTTACTGTCGTTCCAAACAAATCGTGTTGTAAAAAACGTTAAGTGAAAAAGAAATTTTCAAAATTGTGCCATGTAAACAACAACTAACTGGGAATATATTTACTTATTTTTCTTTATTTAGTTTTTTGGTACCAGGGATTGAACTCCAGGGCACTCAACCACAGAGACACACCCCTAGCCCTATTTTGTATTTTATTTAGAGACAGGATGTCATTGAGTTGCTTAGCGCCTTGCTTTTTGCTGAGGCTGGCTCAAGATCCTCCTGCCTCGGTGTCCCGAGCCCCTGGAATTATAGGTGTGTGCCACTGTGCCCAGCAGCAATATATTTATGTACAGTCATTTTCCCTATGTAAATGGAAGTGATTTTAAATGGTTTTTAACAAAGAACAAAAAATTGTCAAGAAAAATGGCTTTAAGGAATTTTTAATAAATGATTTTTGACATCCCATAAAGATCATTTTCTCTAATAACATGTCAGAAGCATGAACTTGGAAAGAACTTAAATGATGGGAAAATAAGAAATGAGGCATCTTGACTCATCTAACCTTGAGGAATAGACTGAATACTACTAGTCAAAATAGCCTGTTTCTGATGATTTCATTAAAACTGTATTTTTATTCTTCATCATTTTTATTGAATTTCAATTAAAAGAACCTCCTATAAAATAATTATCCAGACCTTCAGCTTAGTTTATTGAAAATTACGCAAATTTTTCAAAGACATAATTACTGATATTAGAATTGACTATAAGCCTTCCAATTTTGTACTTTCACTAACTTCATTGTATTAAATAGCACCTGGATATTGTTACTTTCTTGATTCCTTCAAACCAAAATAATTCCTAATAATTTCCCCACATTCCCTTGGCAGTTTTCCTCTTTACATTCTACTGTTAAATTTTCCTAGAAAGTTCTTTCAAACACACATTTTAATTTTATCAAATTCTAACTACTGCTCTGCAATTTCATCTTCATTTTGTAAAAGAGAATGCAAAGTGGAAAAATGCATGTTTAGGGCCAAGTATGATACTTGAGATATACTTTCCTTAAAATGGAAACCTACTATAAATTAAACCATTCTGGTCATTAAACAAATTTATCAAGCATCATGACATAAACCATCATGGACCTAACCTTGAAGTTGAGAAGCCACCAACAATAAAATAAATTCTTTTTATCTGTCAGTCACCCCTTTAAGATTAATTTTTTCAATATGACTATATCACTTGGGGACAGACGGTTGGAGAGGCAAAGGCAATTTTAGTTCATCTACT
Source organism: Tamias sibiricus (assembly GCA_025594165.1). Classification (NCBI taxonomy): domain Eukaryota; kingdom Metazoa; phylum Chordata; class Mammalia; order Rodentia; family Sciuridae; genus Tamias; species Tamias sibiricus. The sequence continues at coordinate 90,559,251 of CM046662.1, forward strand.
ATCAAGACAAATGATAGTATGATAGGTGCAAATTCAATGCTGGATTCCAGATTTTCAGTTCAGTGCAACTTATCTTCTGGAAGTGCTAATTTTTTTTTTTTTTTTTAAAACCTCTATTCTTTGGTGGAACTAAAGCATATGTTCCAAAGTAGTAGGCTGTTCTCTATTATAATGATTAATAGCCATCAACATATTAATGTTTACTTAATCCAATCTAGATATGCTGGGAAGGAGAATGATTAGATTTACCAAATCTGGGTTTAACATCCTAAAAATATTTGGGAGCCAGGACACAAAAACAATTTTAGAGAGAATGTTTCAATTCTTATTAGAGACAGCTATTTAGAAATGTCTGGATAGGGCCTTTTTGAGAGTGAGTCTGTGTCAAGAGCAATATGATGTTACAATATTTAGATATTACATGTTTATAATTTATACTTAGTAGGATTACTGTTTTTATAACTGAATCACTAGTCACTTTGCTTACATAATACTGTTGAATTTTAATTCAGCAACAGTTTTAAAACCCAGAAAAGTGTTCAATGTCATTCTGTTTTTAAAAAAGAGGTAGAAGGTGATATATATATCCATAAAAACAAAAATGTTCTAAAAAAAATCACTTGTATCTACTGCTGAGGGTTGTACTTCAAACTTTAAAAAAAATAAGTGTATTTATAATCAAAACTATACACTAACACTAAAAAAAGTACAACAATTAGTTCAAATATACAAAGTATTACAAAAAGCTTATAACAACAACAACAACAACAAAAAACTACCAAATAGCAGATTCTTCTGTGAAAAAAGCTAATCAATTGGATGTGTATGTGGTAAACCTAAGAAGCCTCTTTTTTAAACAATTTAACAGAATACCCTTTCCCCTCTAAAATTCACATAATTTCATGTCTCAAGAAACAAAAATAGGTAGAGGTCCATGTTTAGTGTTTTCATAAACTTGAAAGCATGAGTTGAACATATTTTGGGTGTTCTAGAAGATAAAGATCGATTATAACATGGCAAACTCTTAAAAAAAAAAAACCAACTAATGTCAATGTTAAAAATACCTAACAAGGAGCTGGGGTTGTGGCTCAGTGCTAGAGCGCTTGCCTAGCATGTGTGAGGCACTGGATTCAATTCTCAGTATCACATGCAAATAAGTGAATAAAATAAAAGCCCATCAACAACTAAAAAAATTTTTTTAAAAATATCTTACAAAATATTTATTTTTTTTCTCACAAGGTCTTGAGAGATGTATGCTTAGAATAGAACCAAGTATACAAATAGTACAACCTTTTCTAATTAGTTAGCCTAATAATTTGTAAATATATATAAGAGCTAGTAACCAAGAAAGTATATCCTCCTCCAATTCATTTTAACCTGCAAAGCAAATTTCTGGATAACAATTTGATTTATAGGGAATAGTTAACTGTTCCAGGACTCCACTTTTGACATCGACAGGCATAGTCTAATTCCAGTAATGCCATCACTGACCTTTCTAATTCAATCCACATTGGTTATAAAAACAATTATCATTCTGAGTTTTGTAAGCTCCACGTCAGCAGGAGGTACAATTGGCATGGAAACTGTATGATAATGTCTATGGGGAAAGAGTGCCTCATGTCACTCAAAGATGACCCCTTTCTACTTACAAAGGAGCAACAGTGACAGGCTCTCATCAAGTTTATCACTAAACTGGAAAGGTGTATAAAGGCATGAGGAGGGCACATTCCACCAACAAATTTTTTTCATGTAAAGTTATTCATTTAAATTTCCATAACAGCATAAGCGTTATATTAATGCATTTGTATTTGTCTAAGAAGGGGTATTAATTCACTAACACTGCAAAAACACACCCTACATTTGACCCACTCTAAAATTAAAGTGCTACAATAATACCATTCAAAGGACTAGACAGCAAGACTCTTGAATATTTATATTTAAAAACTAAAGCAGAGTACCATTACTGCAAATTTTAGAAACACACCAAACTTAAATTAATATTACTGTTTTGGTACTAGAGATCAAATCCAAGGATACTCTATATCACTGAGCCACATCTCCTAACCCTTCTTTATTTTGAAAACAGGGTCTTCTTGCTAAGTTGCCTAGGCTGGCTTCCAGTTTGCAAGACTCCTGCCTCCCCAGTTGTGAGATTATAGGTGTGTGTGACACCACCCCTATCTTAAATTACTTATTTTTAACAGCATTTTTGAAGACAAGAAGACTCACAATATTTAAGCCTAGATTATCTTCCCAGACTGTTAAGTGTTCCTTTTTCTATAGAGTAAGCTCGTTATGTACACCAGCTAGTACATTTTAGGTATTCAAGAAATATTGAATTCAAAACAATAATTATTTTCATTTGACTTACATGAACATATGTGTTTTCCTGGTCATCTTGGAGTTAATGAAAGACAGAAAATATATTCTTGGACCACTTTCTTCTGCATAGTGAAATTAAGAATTAAGAACCTAGAAAAGTCTAACTTCAAAAAGATCCCTTCTAAGGAAATGCCTTATAAACATTACATGGGAAAAATCTGAATATTAACATCTCAGAAATCCCCTTCCAGGCTTTCCTTATATTGCAAGAAGGGTGATTAGTAGGCTTTTATTTTATTTTTCAGATTTCCATGAAACTATGATATAAAATCTGACAGAGTACAAGTTGGAATAACATTATTCAGTTGGACCTATGAGAAGTTTCCAGCTGAATGGCTAGGACTCAGAAAGACTATTATAAGTTTTTAGAACTTCTTCTACTTCTCTAAGATAGATTTAAGGCAATTATTATGTTTTCTAATAATATACATTTATATATGCATATTGGAATGTTAAAGGTTTAAATACATACTCATATCCTGGTATTGTTAATTATAAGGCCACAAAACATAGTAACCTGTGTTTGCCACACTGAACATTCAAAGAAGTGTGAAACTGCATTATCTTCTTATAGAGAAAGACTTCAATGGCATTTAAATATGTCATCACAACTTGTAGAAGTTGGCAGATAGAATAGTTAGTTATGAAATATTAATGATAATCTCAACCAAATGACTATTTCTTTATGAATATCTATTTTAGAAAACTTTTTCCTAACAGTGTAAAACCCCCACTCATGATGTTGATTACTTAATTACCTTAGCATTATTGCTAACTTCAGCAATTATGTCTTACATTTTTACTTTAATGATTCATTATAACCAAAAGAAGAGGTAAGAACTAGAAAGAAAGTAATATTTATTAAGTGCCATATAAAGTGATAGACTAACTTAATTCTATCATGACATGAATGTTTGATGTTATTTCCATTTGATATGTAAGAAAATCAAAGCACAGAAATGAATTTTCCTTGTAATTTAGTCATTAACTAGACAAAAGATTTGAAACTGCATCTGATATTAAGGCCTATGTTCTTCAATTTATAATAATTTACCAAGCAAACATTATCCCCCATGCCTTCACAAGTGAGGTAAAATGCAACTCCTGGGAAACAAAATGTTCATAGTCATCATCCAGGAAAGCATGTTACTCCTTATGAATATCTCAACATCCTTTAGAGAGTTTTCCCTATGTCATGAATTATCTGATACTCTGGCTGATTCTGTAATAAAGAGAGATATGCATGATGCTATATGTGAAGGCTAAACAGAAATTATTAATATTTCTTAGAGTATATGTATAAAATTACTTATTTAAAAAAACATTGATTTTTTTCAGAGTTGACATACTAATGTAGCAGTTTCAATTTAGATTATAAACTCTACAGTAAGAAACTAAACATTTGTATCTTGTTAAAAGATCTACTTCCAAGATAAAACGGATGTATATTTCTTCAGTAGATTAATTTCTGAGATCATCATTTTAGTTACATAAAAGCTAAATGGAAGTTTTAATGTTTCTTTTCCAACCATATCACAATGTAACTTATTCCCACTAGTGAAGCAATTCCAATTTCAAAAGTGGTTATTATCCATACCTGTCTTTTAGTTTTACTATAAATTACTATTTGGAAAAACCTGTAAATTGAAACATTACTACTCTGTAAATTCATACCGCACATTAAATTTTTAGATAATCTCAAATCCATTACTTAAATGCCACTTGTAATTTTAATATTTAATAAAACATTATGCAGGAAAATGTTTTTACTTACAGAATATTGGTTGCAAGGAGCAGTAATACACTTTGTACATGAACTGCTAAAATAAAATAGATTAAGGGATGGAACTGTCAGACTTTGCATATTAAGTACATTTAAAAACCATAATAATTAATATTTTAAACTTCAAAGATGTTTATTTGGGAAACACACAAAACTAAAATGTCTATTTTAGTCCATCAACCCATAGAAAACAAACAGGGAGTTACAAGTTTATAGACACACATTTCCATGAATATCCTTGCCATGATTCTAAAACCTAGAACACCTAGAATAGAGGACGTTACATTTTGATTTGAAAAAAAAAAAAAAAATTTAAATTAATTTTTTTTACATATACAATATGAGTAGATAAATAATATCAATTCTGGAACAAAAAATATTAAAGATTAATGAAAACAGTTGATACCAAACTTTTTTGTGTGTGTTTTTTTTTTTTTTTTTTTTACTTCTGAGTCAAATTCTACACACTGTAAAAAGATAGAAGCTCAGACTATAGTTCTGAAGAAGACTTTCAAGTGCTTTTAAAATTTTTCAAGACTGCAAAGTCTGTCAATAAATAAATAAAATTACTGTCAGTAAGCCATGAGTCTGTACTAAACAACTAAAGCAAAGTGAACATGTTTAGAACACTGACTCATACTTTTTGGCATCATCATGAAAATTCTGTGACTGATCGACACATCATTTCCAATGTCACTAATAAGGCCTCTGTATGTACTCCAGGACACACTTTCAAATTCTCAGGCAGTTCCTTAAGAATATTTGGGAGCTTCTGCAATGTCTTTATATTTCTAGCATAAAGATCCAATAACCAGTCATTATGAGAACTGGGGGTTTCTTTATAACTTTTACAAGGCATACGCAGCTCATTTAGATGAGTTAACCCTTTGAAAGCCAAGATGAACTCTGAGGATAAATCAAAAATAGAACAAAAATTTAGCAACATCCTACTAAGTAAAAATGAACCAAATTCAAGTTGCTGGTGGTAAAAATGTTTCTCTGCTTGTGCATGAAAGTTCTCCACTGTGTCTTCTATTTTTGTAATAGCAAATAGTTCTTCCTTGATTTGAGGTGATACCACATAATCCAAGGGCAATTCCCCCTTAGAGTTTCTCTGCTGTAAAAGCACTGGGCCTGTGAAAAAGAAAATGGAAAATGTTAAGGGTAAAATAATTTTTATTTTGGCAACAGCTGTTTTCTTTACCTTTTTTCCCAAAGCATACAGGGTTCTATTTACAATCATATTTTTTTACTAACTCATGTTTGCATAATTGACTGGCTATATATACTAACTGCAAAGTAAAGGTACATTTAAAAAAAACATTCTGTCAATTGCCTAATGAGATTAAAAGTACATGGCTTAGAGGCTGGGGTTGTGACTCAGTGGTAGAGAGCTTGCCTAGCATGTGTGAGGCCCTGGGTTCAATGCTCAGTACCACATAAAAAATAAAGCTTATTAAAAAAGTTCCCTCATTTAAAAAAAAAAAGTATATGCCTTAATTAAATAAACAGTATATATGACTATAAATGAAAAGGGCCTTTATAAAACTTCATTAATTATCATCTTAAAATAAGAATTTCAGTGTTTCCATAAGAAAATAACAAAAGTATATTTTCCTTAAATTCCCTATGAGTCCCAAGGCTATCTTATAATATCACGAAGAAGGAAAAGTAGTGCCCTTTTCCACTGGTGGTCAACAATTCTGGCAGAAAACCTTACTTCTCTTATCCTTGTTTATGCTTAATGTTAGTATAGGTACATGATTCCAAAAATATTAAGTGTTAATTATCTTGTATCAAACTCAGATCTTACCCTTCTATCCAAGCTAAATGTATCTAACTACTTAGAAGTACTGAAGATATAGTATAGGATGATGTAGTAAGAATGATGTGATGGGGCAAAGCAAAAATAACATAGTATTTGGTGACACAACAAAACAAAGGAGTACTTTTGTCAACCAAATCTTACAATTATTTATGTACTTAGTTATAAATGTCAGAATGGGTATAAAGGTTTCAGTACTAGCAGACATCTCAGAAACTGTCACACTGTTATAGATTATATTATCACATAAAGAATAGATTATAACTGTTAAAACTCTTAATGGTAACTCTGATCAGACATAGATAATGACTGAGATATAAAATGCATTTCATATTAAAAAAAGACAAAATTATGAATACGTAAAGAAAGCAAAAGTTTTTGAGACACAAATTCAATCTTAAAATTATTGCTCTAAAGAATGAGCTACTTAAAACATATAGTTACTACAATGATAATGTCAAACCATGTGACAGGTTTAAACCAAATATGACCAAGGCAAAACTAAGTCTTATACAATTGTCAAAGGACTTTAATGCAAGAACAAGTAGATTTCCTCTCCCAGATCAAGGAGCGCATCCATTCTTCACTAGTAAAATTCAAATTGTTTGGTGGAATGCTGAATTCTACTAAAGAAATGCACTTACTATAATAATATAATATCTCATATATAATATAACACTACCTGAAGCAAAACCAACTATTGACTTGAATGTCAGATACAAACTGAGTAGAAAAACAAAACACTTACGAATAGAAAAATAAAATATTTAGGAGGCAGAATATTATGTTTAGTAAACAATACTGAAAAAGAAGGCAGAAGAATTGAAATATATTGATTATGAAATGGTTAGTAAAACAGACACACTAACGCCTTTAGGGGGCAGGAGAAGACTATAAATAACTAAATGTCTTATGTTATTGTGCTATACAATTTTTCTTAGATGTATATACAGCAAAAAAAGAAAAAAAAAAAAAAAGAAAAAGAAAAAGAAAGAAAAGACATCCAAAAAAATATGCTTTTCCTTTTTATGAAGAATCAAATGCTTTAATTATGGGATAAAATCATGTTAATTTCTAAGATTAGAGCAAATGAAAGCAATGAGAAATTTACATAAATTTGGTTTTGTTTTATAAGCTCATCAATTTTCTTTTGTTTTTCTTTTTAAAACACAAATCAGTTTGAATATTTTGATGTAAATTAATAATATTCAGTTCAGATATAAGAATGTTACTGAAAAAAGGAAGGGTCTTGCTGAAAGCAAAGATTAAATATCAGTAGAAAAAGCCGTAGTTGAATATTAAGCTTAAGTTAACCTTCTTCATAAAATCCCTGCACAACAGTTATTACCATTTGTAAATTCTCCTACTTTAATTTAATTGATTGCAAAATGTGAATGAAGAAAAAGATTCTAGAATATCTTTTTCACAGTCTGTAAATATATGTCTCGTAAAAATAATACTGAGTTAGCAGTTACATATAAAAAGCATGAAAAAATTCAAGTAATCACATGTACATTTACATTCATTTACTAATAAGCTTTCAGAAATGACTAGTTCACAGGGATTTCATATATTAAATAAAAGGATTAACATCTAAAACCAACACATTCAATTAAAAAATCCACTCTTGTACATGAACTTATCACAATATATAGACTTAACAATATATACACGCGTATATAATATGAAAAGGCTTTTATCACTACTAATAAAAGGTGATTACATTCTAGGAGACTTTTTATCCTTACTTTTTGACTAATATGAAATGAAAATCTCTTTCCTTACAGGTTTTAAATATAAAATGCTATCTACCTCCAAGGGATTCGTCAAAAAACTGGATAATTTATCAAAACCCATTTAGCATAAATGCACTCACCCCCATGCTGTAGTAGCAGCTTGCCAATTTCTACATGTCCGTTTGACAGTGCATCATGCAAAGGAGTCACCCCGTCCACTTGAGTGAGCAGATCTACCTCTGGACAACGTTGCAAAATTTCCTGGACACACACTGTGTTGCCATAGTTACAGGCTTCATGCAAAGGCGTCCAGCCAGCATTGTCTAAATTAGAAATCAAGGCAAGTTTTAAAACAGCAGAAGTAGGACTTCTGGTAGTAAAGTATTGATGTTCTATTTCTCTCATCAGTATGGTTTTGTATATACTTCATATTATAAACAATCTTTGCTAAAAATACCCAGTGTAAGAATATTTCTTTGAAGAAAAAGAAATTTAAATAATTAAAAATAATTTTAAAATATTAGTGCTGGGATATGAACAAAATGTAAACACCAAAAATGTTTCTACACCATTAGCTATAAATCATTACATAATGAATTTCTTGGTTTTGCTAATGGTAAATTAACTCAAGTATTCTTTCTTGATGTAACATAAAACTGTTTTATATCACAAATAGTAAGACATTGTACGAAACCACAAAGATTTAAAACTTACCTTTAACATTGATGTCTATTCCTGGCAAAGAAAGAAGAAGAATCAATTTCTCCACTTGGTTATTTATGCAAGCTCTATGCAGGGCTGTTTCTCCTGCCATAAAAAATTAATAGATTATTCCAGAGAAGACAAGATATAAACTAAAGAAAATAATCAAAGGGCATGAACTAGGAGAACTGGCCCCATGCCAGAAAATTATTTATTGAGTTTTCCTTTTAACTGGTTTAAATATCTCTTGCATTAGAAAGTGTGTGTGTGTGTGTGTGGGGGGGATCCCCACCAATTCATAGAGCTTCTATTCTATCAGCAATTCAGCAATGAAATTCTATAGCAAAAGGTTTAACATAGGCATTGTCTCCCCCTAGTTCAAGTTTTAAAGCTTCAGCCCTGCTATAAAATCCCCAAATGATCAGAGAACACCAAAAATACTGGGTTTTGCAGCAATAAAAGTTTAGAGTGCAATTGCCCTCTCTTAAATTTATTCATGAACCTGCATTAAATGTATGGCTCCTTTTTATACAGCATTTATAGCTTAATTCAAATGAATGTTTCTGGCTAAGCACGAGTGCCTCTACACACTCAAGTATAATTCAGAACTTCAAATCCATTAACAGATGGTTTGCTGCTTCTCAATAGGCTGTCTGGCTTGGCTACAGCAGCACAGAGAGGGAGAAATGGAGGAATCTTAATATAAACACCACACACAGACATACACGGGAAAAAAATCTCTAGTACCATTTAAAGCTGAACAAGAGTAACAAATAGAAAGGCAAAGATTTGCTAGGAGGAATGCAATTAGTAGTTGCTGGCTAAAATTAACTATTAACTATATCAGTCTTGTTATAACCAAGATTAATACATTATAAGTGATGATTTGATGTAAATTTTAAAAAACATTATAGGTGACTGCTTAAGAAACCAAATGAAATACTAAATCACACTTGTTCGTGCTATAAAATAATAAGTAGTATATTTTTACAGTGTTCAGTTTTACAGATATCTCTGTAACTTCTACTAAAATATCACTTTTACATGCACAGAGAAGCTTTTCAAGTTTTTCTCTATTATTTCTCAATTCTCTTCCTCTCCCCCAGTTCCTTCTGTTCAGACTAGTCATTCATATTCATTTTACTTTCTGAAACAATAAAACAAAGAAAAAGGGCCCTGATTTGTGAAGTTAATATCAAAGATCTCATGTAATACATTTTTCAGATTTTGAGCCAAATGGGCCGTTATTTTGAATTTGTGATATGCAATTATGAATTTTTATCATGTTGAAAGACTCTAAGAGCTTTACTCTATTTCTATGGATGTCATGATAATACTGTATTAAAAACACGATTTAGTTTATAAAAAAAAAAAAAAAGATTCAGCAATTTACTTTGGCCTGGTACAGACTCTCTAAAGATAACTTATATTTGTAAATTAAGAGTTATCTATGTAAAAGGGGTGACAGAGTAAATCATTACAAAACTCTTCTTAGTTATTCCATCCTTTAGGTGCTTAGGTTCCAGTACAGTCAGAACCAAAAGCCAAACACATTTCATAGTCTGGGCTCAGTGCCTAGAAGAAAAGAGCCCATATGCTTAACACAGCTATGTAACATAGCCTACTCCTCATTCTTTGTTCACAAAATGTCTAAGACTGAAAGAGATGAAGACTGAATTATACTTTCAAATCAGAAGAAACTGATCCTGAACAACACAGGTTGAGGTGGAATAGAAAAGTAAGGCGGGCAAGACTGGAATATGCTCAATGAGTGCTGCACACTATGTTTAGTATTTGGAAGGCCACGGGGAGAAAAGAAAGGGAGAAATACTCTATTATACCAGGTATTAACTGATCATTTTATCTGTACAAGTGACAGTACAAGAAAATAATATGGTATCCAGGAAGGCATTTCCTGGACCTAGTCCAATATTTAAGTTACAAGTATTCATCAGGGCAAAATTTACAACTACTGACTATAACCACAAAAAGTTCTTAGCATAAATTAATTTAGATACTTGGAATACCTTTTAGATTAGTCTTGTGAAAATTCATCTTGGTAACTAAAGAGGGGCAATTCTCCTTGGAACATGATAATTCTCCTTCTGACTTCTTTTTCAATTTTTTTAATGATGAGGAACATTTAGCAAGGTTCCGCTCCCTGCAAAGAAAGAAAGAAAGAATGAAAGCTTGTTTTTCATCAAGGCATGCCAGCATACATTATTTGGTGAGTATTTTTCTTAAAAATCTAGCCTCCTTTTAATTTAAACTTCCTTAATCATTCAATCTTCACTGCTAATCCTAAAGTTGATTTCAATCATATAGAAATAAGTTTTTATGCATTTATTTTCATTTTATTAGCCTTAGAGCCCCAACTTTAAGAGTAATGAAAAGGAAGCCAAGTAAACTATATCTGACAGAGAAAATAAAGTGGAAAACTAAGATTAGAACACAGTCCTCTGCTCCCTATTCTTATTTTCATGCTAATCCTATTCTCTTTTTCCTTTCAGAGAATAATTCAGGCTTTCTGAGTTTTCTACAGCATACATCTAGAGGAAGTTTCTCATTTTGGAGAAGGTAGTACAACAATTTTGGAGTATCTCAACATGACCATGCCTTCTGAAAGCTCATCTATATTATGAAAAAGCATTAATTCAAATCACACGACAAAAACTGTATAAAACAGTAATTTGATGAATAGTTTTATTTCTTTGAGGAAGCACTTAATCTTGGTTAAAAAAGAAGTATATGTTCCTTGAATTACAGAAAGAGAAAATTTGACTTTTCATATATGCAGGTCTAAAGCTGAGTTTTCTTCTAATCAGTGTTATTCACACAGTGACACAGGTAAGCTAAAGTTCACGGAAGATGTCAAAAAAAGCTGTACTCCAAATAAAGCACAGCAGAGATAATAGCAACACTTACGGTAACTCTGACAGTCCTTCAACATGTTTTTGCTTAGCACCATTCAGCATTAGTAAAGCTCTCTGAGATTCAAGGCAAGGTCGCTGTCCTATTTTTTTTGGTATCGGTATCTTTCCAGCTCCATGCATAATAGTTTTCCCCAAAGCTGGCAAATAGGAATATACCTGTTGCAAAATATTATTATATTGCTTTCTCAACTACAAAGATAGCAGTAAAAAGAAATTACTTGCTTCACTTATTAAATGTGGTTATATTTTCCTGATTTCACTATTGCAATTTCCACTTTGTTTGAACATGATAAAATATTAAAAAGCTGTTAGTTCCATGTCAATATCATGTAGACAAGAAGGAAAATACCTTGAAATAATAATAATAATAATCTTGAAAATAATTTTTTGTTATTCAATTTTAATACTCATTTAGGAAAATTATTTTGTCTTATGTCCAACTTATGACTCATTTGCATACTTTTTACATTTATGATTTATACAACTTATATTCTGTCATTTCCATTGTTAAAATAGCTTTTTCAACAGAAAGTAAGGCTGGAATAAATGCAATAATGAATGAATAAGGAGTGAAAGATATTTAAAGGCAAGTATTGTTGCAAAACAATTTGCCCAATCTGATCAATAAATAAACTTATTTCTCATTTGCTGAAGAACCTGCTTGATACTAGATCAAGATCTTTGGATAGCCTAAATAAAACTAGAAAACCTTGGATCAAGTGCAACTTGTATGTATATATCATTATGTGTGTGTGTGTGTGTGTCTTATATATACATATAAGATTATATTATTTTGCTCTTTGTAAACCGTTAAATATTAAGTAGAATACTTTTGAATCTAGTTCAAAATAATAATCTTATGTATTATTATGAAAGTGATTAGGGAACAAAGATTACTATCCAACTCTTCTGTTATCAATCTTTAATTACTTTCAAAAATGATTAAAATTTCTATTCAATGAATTTTTTCCATATTTTTATTGGTGCATTAAAGTTGTCCATATGGTGGGATTTGTTTCTACATATCTACACATGTACACAATATAACAATATAATTTGGCTAATATCATTTCCCAGTAATTCCCGCATGGTCCCTTTCCTCTCTACTGATCTCCCTTTGATTTTCATAATTAAACTATTTTTGAAATAGGAAAATACCAGCTCTTTTATGGGTTGGAAAGATTTGTTAATCTCTGTTCATTTATTAGAAATACCTAAGAATATTTAAAAGTTGAATTTATAAAGATACTTCTTAGGCATTAAAACATCTATAATAGTGCTTACCATTTTCTGAAGAGAGAGTGGCTCAGAAGAAATAGTGATAGAGCTCTGTAAACACAACTTTTTAAAGACTGCCTCGGCAACAAACATTTGAAGCCAGGAGGAAGAAAACGAGCAAATAAAAATCTCTAATTCCTGTGAAGAAAAGTCTGCAGAAAAAGAAAAGAAGTAAATATAGCTACATTCTATATATTTTTTCTTTTTGTGTGTTTGTGTGGGGGGGGAGTGGTTCAGGGGTCTGGAGATTGAATCCACAGGCTCTTCACCATTGAGCTTTCTCCCTAGACCTCTGTATTCTGAGAATTTGTTCAGAGGCTCACTAAGTTACTGAGGCTGGCCTGAAACTTGAGATCCTCTTGTCTCAGCCTCCCAAGTCACCAGGATCACAGGTATATGTGCCACTGTGTCCAGATGAATTTTTTTTTTCTTTAGGCTATTTCATCAGTGGATTTTTCTTCAGCCAAATGATGGTTCTTACACCAAAAAAATTGCCCACATTATTTTAAATCACACACACACACACACACACACACACCCAAAAAAAAAAAAAAAAAAAAAAAAAAAAGTAATTCCCTATTCTTTGCCTTTAAAGAGAAAAAAAGGGGATGGGGTTGCAGCTCAGCGGTAGAGCGCTCACCTAGCACGTGTGTGGCCCAGGTTCGATCCTCAGCACCATGTAAAAATAAAGGCATTGTGTACAACTAAAGCAAATAAATAAATATTTAAAAAAAAGAGAAAAATTTATGGCATGTGCTCTCATATTACTTTTTATTACGTCAAATAAAAGTCTTACAATTGCGCATATATATGCATATATATATATATATACACACAAATATATGCAAAATAGATAAGTAATATTATACCAAAATACAAGGGATTTTTATTACTATACTTTCCAATTAACATAAAAGATCTCTTCTCATGAAATAGCTGCTCCTTTGGAAAACCAGTACTTAGTTTTTGAATAACCACACTTAATTAATTTGGAATGATGAGTCTTGAGATGATAGGAAAAAAATTAAGATTACTACTCCTGATAGTGCCCATAAATCCTATCACTGAAGAGAAGGAAGACAAGCACAAGATAAAGAAAGAAAACATAAAATAAGAGAGTACGTAAGTAAAGATTTCATTAAAAATTTGCACTCGGGCTGGGGTTGTAGCTCAGTGGTAGAGTGCTTGCCTCGTACGTGGGAGGCACTGGGTTCAATCCTCAGCACCACATAAAAATAAAATAAAGGTATTGTGTCCATCTACAATTAAAAAAAAAAAAAACCTGCACTCATTCTGCCATGGGGTTATTATATTGTATTTTGGATAGGTATAAACCCAGGGGTGCTTCACTGCTGAGCAACATCCCCAATCCCTTTTACTTTTTATTTATTTATTTTGTTTTTGTTTTTGGTACTGGGTGATTGAACCCAGGGGTGCCTTACCACTGACCTATATTCCCAACCCTTCTTATATTTTTATTTTGAGACAGGGTCTTGCTATGTTGCCTAGGATGGCCTTGAACTTGCAATCCTTCTGTCTCAGCCCCCCCAGTTGCTGGAGTCACTGGGATTACAGGTTGTTGCCACCATGCCCAGGGACTATGGGCTAATTTTAAATGATAAAACCACCAACAAAAAGACACCCAAACCCTCAAATCTCTGCTATCCAAAAACCTCAATGTTCCAGTAAGATGGAAATGCATATACACATGAACTGAAATGGATAAAGTACTAGGGTGATTGTTTTCCCTGTAATCTACTTAATGTTATGAATTCTCTATTATTACTGTGTAACAAAATGGGTAAAACAATGGAATGTTAAGTAAAGAATGATACCAAGCAATAGGATAACAAAACAAACAGTATAAAAAAGTTGAGATACTATATACTATGGTAGATTAACTATAAACACTTAATAAAATCAATAAAGTTAGCAAATAGTTACAACAGACAGGAAGAATTAAAATTACATGTATTAATTAAAATATTTTAAAAATGGGACTAAATGAGAAACTTAATAGCCATATTAAGTTTTATAAAGCTTGACTTCTCTACTTGGAGTAGAGTTCCCTTTAGTCATGACAATGCAGACAACCATTGAACACCTGCTCAGATGTCTTCACAGAAATGCTGGAGCTTGGGTGTCCTTGGAGTTATTGACCCTTCTTGACTCATTGGCTTTCAGTGAGGAGGAGGAAAAGGGGAGGATTTTGCCTCAAGAGAAATTTTGTATCTCATAAATGGAGGAGGGAATGCTATTGGCCCCTAGTGGTAAAAGGCTAGGGATGCTACTAGACATCCTATAATGTTCAAGAGAATCCCAAAACCAAACAATAATCCAGACAAAACATAACCAGTGCTCAGACTGAGAAATCTTGCCTTGACTAAAGAGATTGAGGATCTTGCTATGTAGGAGACTACTATATGAGTATTTAAACTGCTGGGCAAATGATTCTATTCATATGACAACCAGATTCACCTATCTCTGCACAGACATGATTGCTAAACTCATAACCCCTTTCAAAATGATCTCAATGGAGACATGGATTTTATGAACTGGAAATGAGAAAGGAGTTACATTTAATTTCTACTTATGGACATTAAAAAGTCTGTATCTATCATCACAGAGTTTACTATAATGAATTGATCTGTTAACTTGATGAACTCCACGTAGTCAAAAGCAAAGGAGAAAAGGTCTGACTGTAGAATTTGAAGGAGTTGATCTCACACTATTGAATGGAGTTATTAATCTAAGAAGCAGCCCATTTGGTAAGCTTACAGAAATAGGGAAATACAAACTATACTATGATGGATCCACATATTACCAGGTAACAGAATAAAAAAGAATGAAAAGTAACAGATGAACAAGAGAACTTAGCCGAGGACTACAAAACCATTAAAAGAACAGGGTCATTTTTGTAGCCCTCACAGAATGTACATCACTAACTTGCACAAAATAAACATTCATATTTGACAGCTGAAAAAATGAAGGACAGATAACTACAACTCATAACAGAAAGTAAAGCCAGAACAATCTTTTGAAAAGTTAATCAGATCTTGCCATTCCCTTGTTAAACAGCTTCTAATTCTAGACATGGCTTATAAGTTCCTAATAAATTCCCTTACCCTTTCTTTGGCCTTATTCTGACTCCATTGATATTTATTATCAGTCAGGTATGAGAAGGCTTCACACAGCCCCAGCTCTTTCCTACCTTAGGAGTTTTGGGAAATTTTTAGTCTTCTGACTGGAATACTCTCCCTTGACTCTGCCAAAATTCTGCTTATCTTTCAAGTTCTGTTTTTTTTTTTTTTTTTTTTTTTTTTGATCATCCAATACAAAGTAAAAGTTCAGTATCAACTCCAGGTTTTTATTGTTCAAAACACTTATTTTTAAATGTTGTATAATGTATAATGGTACATTTACATTAACTTTATTATAGTCTTCCTCTCCCACTGAAAGCTCCAAAAAAGCAAGGATCATGTTTTATTTCCTTCATTCACTATATATGAAGTGTTAAGCTGATGGCCTAATAGAACACCAATAAAAAAGTGTTGTATGAATGAAAGAAAAGAAGCCATTTTGATTGAGATGATTATAATTAGTAAAGAGATAAAAATCTGCATTCATGGAAGCATTAAAAGGGATTAGATATAAAAAAAAAAGTAACGCCGAATTAAAAACATAAAAAAAAATCAGGAAAAAATAATAATGCAAACCAAGAAGGGAAAAAGAAGGTTTATTAAAAGTACTCTTAAAGGCTGGGGTTGTAGCTCAGTGGTAGAGCACTTGCCAAGCATGTGTAAGGCACTGGGTTCAATTCTCAGTACCACATATAAATTAATTAATTAAATAAAGGTCCATCAACAACTAAAACAAATTTTTTTTAAGCATCCTCAAAATGTGAAAAATAAAAATTTTAATGACAAGTATTCTTTCCCATTGGGAAAAAAAAAACAGATTAAACAGATGAAATTTGTTTAATTCAAGAATTAGCAAACTATGGTTTGCTGCCTATTTTCATGAATAAAGTTTTACTGGAACAGAGCCATGCTCATCTGTTTATGTACTGTGTATAGTTGCTTTTCCTTACTAAAACTGCAGCACAGACAGGACAGAGCCAGAGCCAGAGCCATGCTCATCTGTTTATGTACTGTGTATAGTTGCTTTTCCTTACTAAAACTGCAGAACAGACAGGACAGAGACAGTAAGGACAAAAAAGCCAGAAATGTTTACTATCTGGCACTTTACATTAAAAATGTTTGCTAACCCTAGTTTAAGCCAATAGACTGGGAATTTCAATTAGGCATTGAAAATAAATTTCACATGACCTTAAAATACAGAAGGAAATTCTTTTTGTCCAAAATGTGAAAGTGATGGACACAAGATGTGATGGAAAGAAAGTAAGATTTTAGTTGGCTTCTGAACTATTTTTTGCCCTAATTTTCACCAATTATAAACTGACAATGGTTATATTAAAATTAAATGAGAAAGATGGATCATTATCTTCAACTGAAAGTAATACTACAGCAACTTAACATCTTTACTTACAAATCAGAAAAAGCAAAAGATAGTAACTGAGCCAAAGAATAATGAAAATAAGCTGGGTATGGTGGTGCATACCTATAATACCAGTGACTGCCGAGGCTGAGACAGGAGGATCAGCAGTTTCAGCCAGCCACCCCAACTCAGTAAGACCCTGTCTCAAAAATAAAAAGGGCTGAGGTGCTCCTCAGTGGTAGAGTGTATCTGGGTTCAATCTCCAGTACTGAGGAAAACCAAACCAAGAATGCAAAGAAATGTTGAAAAGAAAAGAAAAAAAAAAAAAAAAAAAAAAGCCATGTGGGAATATCCAAAGACACAAAGATGAGAAAAAAAGAGGTGGCAATGATTCTTAAAATTCCTTCATGAAAATATGAGCAGAAAGGATATTATTAGAAATAATACCTGGTTCACTTTGCAGGAAAAAGTATAGTATTCTACAAATCCCATAATAAATATAATCTTATTTTGCACTTTAGCTATAGAAAAGTTCCTGCTTTCTTAATGTTGAAATGTTCACTTAATTTTCTATGTAAACATTAAGTATAAAGCTGTACTAACAGCAAAAAAAAAAAAAAAAAAAAAAAAAAAAAAAAAAAAACCTAGGGAAATATTTAATTTAAACCATTTTTAGAAATACATGCTAGAAATTTTAACTAGCCTATCTGCAACTAAATTGAAACCTATGGAAATGTGTGTGTGTGTGTGTGTGTGTGTGTGTGTGTGTGTGTCTTGAGAAGAGTAAGGCTTAAAAATGCTTTTCAAACTGCAAACCTCATGTACAGTGTAATTTTTTTCAATTATAATGTGTATGTGGTGTGATACTGGTATTGGACCCAGGGAGTTTACAATGCTAGGCAAGTGCTCATCTAGAGTTTTAAAGATTAGTGATCAATTATATATCCTTGGCATCATTTTGTTGACATGATTATCACAGTAACCTTAAGTTCTACCTCAAGTTAGTCATAGGCTTAAACTTCTAAAGTTTAAATTTGACATGTGAAAATAAGAATAACACTAGATAACAATGCCCTACTTCATAGTGAAGAGAAATTTATGAGTAAGGAAAGCACTGAAGCTACATATAGAACTTTGTTAACACAAGGCTCAAATGCCATGCATTTGACTAAACTATAAGATAACTTATATTCCCTTAAAGGCAATTACTATGTACTGGAAATAACACATTTAATTGTATTGGTAGGCTCTAAAGCCATTGCTAATCCTGTCCTGGGCCCTCAATCTCAAAGAGGTTTCATTACAGAATGGAAACAAGGAATTCTGTTAGCCAAATATTTATTTGTCACTCTAGCAAACAATGTCAGAATTCTGATGTTTCTAAAAGGACAAAAAACACTACACTACCTGGTAGAAATGGTGGGAAAGAAATGATAAGGGTTCTAAAAGAAGATTGAATTTGTGCTAAGAAATGTTAAAAAGTCACTTGACAAAGGACAGCTAGTCCACAAAAGCAAGAGCAATCACCCCCTCAGCTCAATAAAAAAGAAAGAAAAAAAGGAGATAAAATGCTTTAGATAAAAATCTTCTAACTTTGGTAGTATAAAAAAAAGACCTCTCTTTCCAGAGGACATCATCAAATAAATCCTGAACCCAGTTATAACCTGGATTTCTATTCTGGAATCTCTCTTTCAAGTATTAAATTGATTGACAGTAGATTCAAGAACTTTTTCTTTATATAAAACTAAGATGCACCACAACGTGTGTGCAGCAAAATGATATCTTTGGGCAGTCTAAATAATTGAAAATTAAGTATGTAAACATCATCTTTTACATCTAGGAGCCACACAAAGTTCACTGGACTTAAAATATGTTCATTTTAGGAATTTAGAGTTACAGAAACAAAAAGGAATGGCAAGAGTGAAGAAAGACTCTTCCTAAATTGGGCGATAAAGTTAGAAAACATACGCAAGGTCTTAGGGAAGCCTTCCTCAGTGTAGACATGCCAAAGAGTTGAGTAGAAGTTATCATAAGATGATAGCTGTGAAAAGGAGTTCTGTCATCATAATGCTTAAATAAGAGTTGAGTAGAACTTATCATTAAGATGATAGCTGTGAAAAGGAGTTCTGTCATCATAACGCTTAAATAATATTCTCATTTAATTTAGAAAAAAACTTTAAAATTAGATAATAAGGGGAGGAGGAAGAGTGAGAAAATTATGCATATAAAGTACTTCTATTTGATTTATCCATGCTCATTTCTTGTTAGATAACCAGATGAAAGCAAGCAAACTAGCTAACAGTTTTTTTACATTATATTAAGAAAAACTATATAGCAAAAGGTTCACTGGGGGGAAATGTTATAAACTGTGATATAAACCAAATTAATATAAGGGGTTTTATAAAAAGTATTCTGATTCAATGAATTTCATTTTTTAATGTTATTAGGTGTTTATATAGGAAAAGACCTGGGAATTATTCAGATAGCACAGGTAAGACCAGAGACTGATAATACATTCTACTCAAACAATTAGTTATTAAAGGTACTGAAAATAGCTCTTAACATGTAAGAGTCTATAAAACATACATTAAAAAGTGAATCTATGTCTCCAGGGTTGGGGTTGTGGCTCAGTGGTAGAATGCTTGCCTAACATGTGTGAGGCACTGGTGTTTGATTCTCAGCACCATATATAAGTAAATAAAATAAAGGTCCATTGGAAACTAAAAAAAAGTAAAAAGAAAAAAAAAACAACAACTGAACCTGTTTCTCCAATGAAATGGGAGTAAAAACTGATTTTTAAAATTATTGCATAAGACCATCTAATTATAATTTTTAGTTATAGAATCAGGAAATTAATATTAATATTATACATAACCATATCAATATTATACATAACCATATAATTAATCATTTCTTTCCACATATAATTTTTATACTATCAAGTAATATTCAACTTTTATGAAACATCAAAATAATATTTTTGGATAATAGGGGCTGGGATTGTTGCTCATTGGTAGAGCGTTTGCCTACTAGAATTTGTGAGTCACTGGGTTCAATTCTCAGCACCATGTATAAATAAATAAAAAACAGAGGTGCATTGACAACTAAAAAATATATTTTAAAAATTTTTGGATAATAAATTATATTTATGGGGGATGCCTCCTATAATATCTAGAGCAAGATAAGAATACAAACTTGCATCAATAGTGTAATTTCAACTATATAAAAATATTTACAAATACTAGAAAAACATCATAAGTTAAAAGTGATTATCTATGTGGGTGCATTATGGGTAATTTTATCTTAAGTTGTTTCTATATATATCTGTGTATCTATCCACAACTATTTTAAGGAAAGCATCATATAAAAACATACATTAGAAGATTACATACTGCTTAAAGGAAACTCAAAACTAATTTTTAGCCAGGTAGGGTGGTGCACACCTGTAATCCTATCAATTTAGGATGCTGAGGCAAGAGATTGGCAAGTTCCAGGCCACCCTCAGCAACTGAGAGAGACCCTGATTAAAAATAATAATATAAAAAGGACTGGGTATGTAGCTCAGTGGTAAAGGTCCCCTGGATTCATTCTCTAGTACCATCAAAAGAATTGAATAAAAAAAAAAATTTAACACAACTAATTTCCAGAATGAGTCTAAGAAAAACAAAGACACACTTACCATCACATGAAAGGGAAATATAACTTCCTAAGTCATCAGACATGTGTCTCATCACATTTCTACCCATCTTAAGACCAAGGAAGATCCAATAATCTATTGCTGCTCCAAGAATTCCAGTCAATAAATAAGCTAGTTCGTGTTTGAAGACCTAACATTAAGATGGGAAAAACATTACTAAAATATATTAAAATATGGCATCTTTATCATTGATTGAGTACTTTTTGAGGCCAAACTTAGCTCTTTAAAAACCCAGGGTATGCTAATGCTAAAAAGACATTGTTAAGAACCATAGTACAGTAACTCCATTTTTCCCCCCTTTTCCATTCATTCGCCCCCAACCCCTTCACCTTTCTTTCTATATACACATGTAATGTGTACTTCTCTCTCTCCACATATATATCTGGTTTGTTTTATAAATGTATGTAAATGTGTTTATATACATATACACACACACACATACACACACACACACACAAATTATCTCCAGTTTGGGTATTCCTTATCTACAATTATTGGGACAAGAAGTGCTTCAGATTTCAGACTTTTTTAAACTTTAAAATTATCTACAAATGCATAATGAGATATCTTGGGATAGGACCCAGTGCAAACACAGAAATTCATATCTGTTTCATATATATCTTACACACAGCCTGAAGGCAATTTATACAATATTTTTAGTGGGCCTACATTTTGACTGTAACCCACCAAAAGAGGCCAGGTGTGGAATGTCTTCACTTGTGGCACCATGTTAGTTTTAGATTGGAGGACATTTAGAATTTTGGATTAGGAATCCTCAATTTGTATACAAAAAAGAAAAAACAGTTAATAATTTCTCTAGGGAGTAGCTTACAACAAACTGTTAAAATAATTTTTTCTGACATTGGCAAGTGCTTTGTTCAGGCAATAATTCTATTAAAACAATGAGGAAATACCTGGTTTCTGTGGATTTCTGTCAACAGGAACATATATGACAATAAAAGCAGATAGATTTGCTACCCTTACTATTCAAATATAGAATTACCCTTTACATTTACAAAATGACATTTTTCAGAAAAAGACAAAAACACAAAGAATAAAAACTTTAGCCAATTTGTTGTAAAGAAACAGTGATTCAAATTTTAATTAAGTTATATAAAATACTCTCCCTAACTTGAATATGTATAGAGATGAGCTTTCAAAGGATGAATATTTATATTGTAACTTTTGTAGTAAATATTATTAAATTCCTATAAGAAATATAGCAAGGCTAAGTGTGGTGGTGCACACCTGTAATCCCAGCAGCCTGGTGGGCTGAGGCAGAAGAATCACCAGTGCAAAGCCAGCCTCATCAACTTAAGAGAGATCATCTCAAGGGGGGGCAGAGGGGACGGGGGTGGGGGTGGGTAACCCGGCTCAGTAGTTAAACACTCTCCTAGCTTCAATAAATGGCACCAAAACAAAATTATTATATATTATATAAAGGCATAAAAGCCTTACTTAGAAGTGTTTTACCCTTGTTTAAAAATATCCTTTTAATCCATAAAATTTAGTGTAAACTATGAAGATTAAAAAGTGTAAAAATAATATTTTAAAACACCTTTAATTTTAAATATGAACACTTTTATAAAATGACATTAAAACTAGTTGAAGTTCCTATATTCTTGGTATTTGTTGTCTAGGCATGTTGGATGTATGAAAAAAAATCACTAAATTAACAGTTGGGTAGAAGGCATGTAAAAAGATTTTAATAAATGTTATGGTAGCCAAATAGATTGTAACTCCTATTTTCTGTCATTATACAATGCCTAAAAGGGATTAGTGACAGAAAAATTTCTAGTATATGAAACCGTTAGTGACTGCTAGATTTGTTTCTTCTGCCCTCAGTAAATGAATCTCCTATAGGTATATTCTGCATTTTATTCTGCATTATTCCTTATCTTAAGAAGCAACTACACAAGTGATTTCAAGAGGGAAGTTCTATTTCTTGTTTGTTGTGCAAACACAGGCAAATGGTCAAGCAGCACATACATCAGGCTTACCAAAACAAGTGCTTATGGAAGGAAAACTCATAGTGATAATCAGTAGCAGTTGTACAGGTCCTCTGGCACCCTACTACATTCTAGGGCATCATACTGCATTCTGGCAGGGCTGGGTATTAAAATCTGGGAGACAGATCCGGAAGCATGGGATTGAGGGGAATTTAAGCTATATAATAAAGACTTAAAAAAGGAATGCCCTTCTTTTGATATGATATGGGGCACAATATATGGCCTGATCCTACCAGGTCAGGAATAATCACAGGCAGTCAACAGCAGTACTCCTTCACACCTTGATTAGAGGGCTTAGTTAAAAAGACTTGCAGCTGCAACTTTGTGGTATGGGGAGCTAACTGCAGTATTGGCCATATCACCAATAGCAAAGCCTCCTCTGTATGATCTGAGATTTAGGATCCAGGGTTCAGTATCAGTCTCTAATTTGCAAGAAAACAACTCCATTCTTTGGAAAACCAACATGTAGATGTGATCCCTCTGAGCAAGTAAAGTTAACCCTTACTCTCATCTTTCAAGTTATTAAGAGAATATAAAAACAGCCCAGTAAAAATACCTGAACTAGCAAATTGATCATGTCCATATGTATACCACAGAATGTTCCTTCCCATATTATATACATATGAACATCAGTAACAATATTACTTAAAAAAAACAAATAAACAAGGGACTAGTGCATTTTGTTTTCTGAATGTAGTCCCCACCTCAAGTCTATATTAAATCAGGATTACTTAAGAACCTAGATCCTGAGACTGTGAGGTAAGTTAGCCTTCAAGATAAGTCTCTTAAGTCTCACAGAAAACCACATCCAGCAATTCACCAACCAAAATTAACAAAAATCAACCAGACATTACTTTCCCTCTTTCCTTACACAAATGTATGTATATCTATACCTGAAATCTTAAATGAACATTAATACTAATATTAAATTTACCTTGATATTAATGTTATTAAGCAGTTAGAGACAGGCCAAAGGTCCCTTACAGTGATTTTGAGGAAAAACTGTAGATTCTTTACCATGGAAAGATCCTGCCAAAGTTATTCTTATCTGTGTGTCACTGAGCTAAACGTGCATGTTACTTCTGATCCATAATAGTATTCTATATAAAAAGACACCATCAAATCAGGTTTTTGGATTCTTTTATACTATATTCTTAACTATGACGCTTAGTATAACCAAGACATTGTGCAATGGATTATACTCACTGCCACTTCAAGTATATAAACAATGCTACTATTTTCAATATGATGGATATATATGCTTCAGAAGTGGATTAGTAAGAAAATGGCAAATAAACCATCAAAGGAAAAAGCTTTCTTGAAATACTGAAATGTTTGCCAAAGCTGAAAGAAGAGAACATGAATACTCTAGGAATTAACAAAGAAATAAAGAAGACATGATTTGCATACATGGCATATATTTACCTTAGGACTCCTTTCTAATATGTTAAAATCTATTACCAGGCATTGTCAGTACAGTTCTCTATTATCTTGCTGTACAAGTAATCTCCAGTTTATAAACTTAGTGATTTTCCAAAAAATGACTACTCTGTAACGCAGAACAAACTAGTATCATGGCCTTTTAAGAGACCCAGGTTAAGAATTTCCACAACACTTCATTGAAATAGATGACAAACTACTCTTTTTTGCAAAGATGCAAACATAATGCATATACTGTGCCTATTCCTGCTTTAACCACTGGCATTTGAAATATAAGTAAGTGTGCTGCACCAGAGACTTGAACTCCAATCAAGGATTTGACCTAATAAGCTGTGACACCTTGAGTAAGTTACTTAAACTCTCTAGCTTCAATTTTCTAATCTTTAAATATATACTAGCTTCCATTTCTACCTGTAATTGTAGAGTTAAGCTTAAATAGCACTTAAGGACATTTCAAGGAAAAATGGGTCTAACCACCAAAGCTTAGTAAAATTCACACCTCCTCCACAACCTTGACACAGCCCACCTCTGCTCTTTGCCAAGGAAAGCCCAAAGCTTTCTCAGATTAATGACAGTGAAATTCACAGCCATTGTGTCACTCTGCAATACTTGCTGATTGACATTGTGACAAAACAATATTAGCATAAACTGAGGACTTCTGTTTAGCTAATGACTTAAATTGAATGCTTCAACTCAGCAAATCAAGAAACAAATGCTTTACAGTAAGGAAAATGATGTCTGTGAACATGCGTGGAATTCTTGAAACTAGAAACTGCCAAAAAAGATTTAATTAAGTGCAAGAATGAATTCTAACAGAAAGGTAATACAACAAGAAAAAAGCAGTTTATGTGAACTTAAGCAATTCAAATGTTAAATAAAATATTAATTTGCAAAATCTAAAACCAGTTTTCATATTATAACTAATGCTATAATTTATTGCAGACTGCTTCTCAAATATGTTGCTTTTATTTACAAATTCAAACAAAAATCTTTAAGTTAAATATGTATAAATCTATTACTATTTATATCACTGTTGCTTTAGCAATTTCTTCTCTGTGGTTATCAGCTGGTGATTTAGTAAAATGTGAAAATATCAGCTTTTTAATTGTTTTCAGATATAAATATGAAATTTCATTTATATAATCAAATGGATGAAGAAAGGAAATGTTCTATAATGAAATATTTTCTCTCTTAAATGATTTTATTTTATTAAAAGTTTAAAAAAGATGGTAATTTATAAGTTCTGGCTTACAAGTACTATAATAAACTCTGATAATTAGGTGTAGATCTATTTTGGTTGAAGATTGAGTATTTTCAATTTTTATACATTTACACAATCATGCTTCTTTTAAAATCAGATACATGAGCAAAAAAGTGCCATCTACCTGGTTATAGTCATATATGGTATTGACTTCTTTCCAAAGAAGTCTAGTTATACCTAGGAATAATCTTGCTAACTTTTAATGTTGACTTACAAAAAAAGGAAGAAAAAAAAAAAAAAAAAAAAACCCTAACACCCTTAAAAGAATTTTCTTTTCTGAAGCATCACTCACATGCCCAATAAACAAAATTTAAAAAAACCAGCAAGGAAGGCTGTGGCTGTGGCTCAGGCTCAGTGGTAGAGCTCTTGCCTCACTTGTGTGAGGCACTGGGTTCGCTCCTTAGCACCACATAAAAATAAATAAAGGCATTCTGTCCATCTACAAATACGAACAAACAAAACAAAACAAAACAAAACAAAACCAGCTAGGAGCCAGGCAGGTGGCACAGGCCTGTAATTCCAGTGACTCAGGAGGTTGAGGCCCTAAGCAATTTAGCAAAACCCTGTCTCAAAAATAAAAAGGGATAGGGATGTGGCCCAGTGCTTAAGCACTCCTGGGTTCAATCTCTGGTACAAAACCCAAAACAAACAAACAAGTCAGCAAGGATTTCTGTTAATCGAATCCTATGGAATTCTAATGAAGCCATTTTTGAAAACAAAACATTGGGTGAACTAGATAAAGTATCTTCTGAAAAGAAACAATAAATACGAGTAATTGCAAGGCCAAGATCTAAGAAAAGCTAAAAGTTAAGCAAGGCACTCAAAGCTAACTGACTTTGCCCTGAGAATTTCTGCTGATTTCATCAAAAAGGCTGAGGTATAGAACTGTGGTTTGGGGAGTCTAGGGGAAAAAGTTTAAAAAGTGGGGGGGAGTTCTCAATAGACTAAGTCCCTGAAGGCCCTCACCCTGAGATTAAGAATGAATCAAAAGCAAAACTACACGTTTATACCCTTTTACTTCACCTGAACTACCCAAGGTCCCTGAGACAGACATTGGATTAGAGCTTTCCTAGACTGGTAGTACACCTAGGCACTTGGCAGAAGTAAACAGAAATTCTCTCTGGAGGAAGATATTTTAATCTTTGCCAAACTATTTCTACAAATAATTTTTCAAACGTAATTGAGAGCACACAGCAAATGATAACTAGTTTGCAAGACAAATTAAAAAGCACTAGGGAAGGAAACAGCACAAATAACAATAAAAACAAATCCACAAAAACTTCAGATATGAAATAATCAGTCATACATTATACAAAAACTTATTGCCATTTTCAAATACAAAAGTAAACCTTAAAAACTTTGTAGGGGGCTGGGGATATAGCTCAGTTGGTAGAGTGACTGCCTTGCATGCACAAGGCCCTGGGTTGGTTTAATACCCAGCACCACAAAACAACAACAAAACTTTGTAGGGTGCTAGACACCATAAAAACACATCACAGCAGGCAGTAAAAATGTCTACAGCTAGGGAAAAAAATGCAATGATCATGTTTAACAATACATTACGACCTAGCTGAAGATAAAAAGTAAACTAAAAATTGGATGAAAATGCCCTACCCAGAATGCTACAAATATAGAAAAGAAACACACACACTAACAAAAACCCACAGAGGATACAAAAAGGAAGTGTAATACAAATTTAATTGGAATTTGAACAGTAGAGGAGAAAAAAACAGATCTGAGAAAATATATGAAAAGAAACTAAGAGAGCATACTTTGACATTAAAGCTATCCACTCAAACCCCTCTTTACTGCCTCTGAGGAAAATATTTCCTAACTAAACATCATAACCAGTACTTATAGCACTTAGGCATCATGACTCTAGCAGCTATAGTGATATATGAATCTGGAAAATCAAAATGGTCCTATTACATATTAAGAAACTGTTTAAAAAATAAATGAAAAAATCCACAGACTCGTAAGAGCTGATTAAAATAATTTTAAAGTTTGATACAGTAGGTGACAAAGAACACAGTAAACCACAGAGAAAACGTGTTTTAGCCCCTAATCCTTTTTTTTTTGGGTACCTGAGATTGAACTCAGGAGCATTTTTTGACCACTGGGCCACATCCTCAGCCCTTTCTTGTATTTTATTAGAGACAGGGTCTCACTGAGTTGCTAAGTGCCTCACCATTGCTGAGGCTGGCTTTGAACTCGTGATCCTCCTGCCTCAGCTTCCCAAGTGCTGAGATTACAGGTGTGCGCCACTGCGCCAGGCTAGCCCCTAATCTTATACGGGACAAAAAAGGAAAGTTCAGTGAATTCCAGAAAGCAGAAATCGTATAAGGCACATTCCTTAACTATAATTTACTATTAGAAATTAACAAAGAAAAGCATAGTCAAACAAACCCATTCACCTTAACAAAACCCCATCCATTTAGAAATGCAGATCATAATGAAAGAGAAAGGCGACTGATATTTATTATGCACCTAAAACATGCTAGTTTGTTGCTATGCACTTTACACATTTTCTTTATACACTGGTGTAATTTTACTACACTTAATATTCTGTGATTCCCCCCTTTTAGTTAATATGTAATAGATATCATTCCGTGTCAAGTTATCTAGACAGAATTCACCCTTTTGTAACAATTGTATAGAATACCAGCAGAGACTTGTATATAATTTAATAATTTCACTGTGAAGATTTAGGGAATTACGTTGTTAGCAATTTCACATCATTAAGTACAATGCCACAGTACATTCTTTTTTGGGGGGGTGGGAGGTTACTAGAGATTGAACTCAGGGGTACTCAACCACTGAGCAACATCCCCAGCCCTGTTTTTTGTATTTCATTTAAAGACAGGGTCTTATTTAGTTACTTAGCACCTCTATATTGCTTAGGCTGGCTTTGAACTCATGATTCTCCTGCCTCAGCCTCTGGAGCCGCTGGGATTACAGGCAAGGGCCACTGCTCCCAGCTCCACAGTGCATTCTTATACATCCATTTACTTATGTACAAGTACTGAGTACTAAATTTTGATAGATACTTCAAACATTTCCCTCCTACAAACAAGAATAAACTCTTCCATAGCATCACTTAAAAATTTTTGTAAGCAGAAAGGCAAAAATGATATTTTAATTCATTTAATGATAAAAATAGTATTATGAAGACCAGATCAAAATGCCTGATTTTTGAGGATAAAGAGATTCAATTTCTTTGCAAACCTGCAAAATTTATTTAGCCACTCTTACTTTCAATTTTTCTACACACAAAATGACAAGACTTACTTAATTCAGGATATTGTAAAGAATAAGTAAGATAAGATGCAAAATTGCTTAGTAGATTAGTTAAGGCATAGCTAGTGCTTGGTGTATAAATATTATATATGTTTTTGAAACTCCATATTCTATAAATAATAGGAAGATTAAACATTTTTTAATATTTGTATTTCTTATCCATGAATTGCCTATTATTAATCTGTGCTCAGTTTTCTTTGGACTAATTGTCTTATTGTACACCTTATCTGTTGCAACACGTTTTTCAATCTACTCTTATTTTTTATCTTTATTATGATATAGTTAACTCATGACAATCTGTCATGAATTCTTGGTGTCCTATTTTTCCAAGAATATCCTTCTCTCCACATCAAATTTATATAAATATTCACTTATCTTAATATTGGAACCCAGCTTAGCACTTCACACATTTTACTGCATTTAGTCTTCCCAATTGTACTACAGATAGATGATACACTAAAATCTCCATGTGTTAAATTTGTCATGTAACAGGCAAAATCTACATATGAAGAAATATTTCAGCAAATAATTTTGAACATCCAGAAAGGTAGTTTTAAAAAGAAGCAAAACTTATTATTATAGTGCCTCCCCAAAATTGTAAGAATTGATTCAAATTTTTTTACAATAGTTCTGAAATATATAAAAGTAAAAAATTTTAAATTGTGACTATACATTTCATAGCAGTAATCAAATAACTGTTCCTAGCTACTATAACCAAGTGAGAGATGAAGAAGAAACTGGCCTCTAAGGACATTTTATCTTAAAATTAGATAAACTAAAGAGAAAACAAAAAAGTAATTCATACAAGAAAGATAAAAGGAAAAGGTGTGTTCATTCAAGGTATAGTCATCCTCATTATCTGCAGGAGATTTGTTTTGGGACACATCTCAAATCCAAAAATCTGCAGGTAACTAAATTTGTGAATCATGAAATCCCTTACATAAAATAGCATAGTACTTGTATGTAGCTTAAACACATCTTACCGTTATGTTTCAAATCACCTCAGTTTACTTATAATACCTAATACATCTAAATGCCATGTAAACAGTTGTTATACTGTATTGTTTATAGAATAATAACATGAAAAAAAGTCTGTACATGTTCAATGCAGATGCAATTTTTTTACCCAAATATTTTTGATTTGTGGTTGATTGATACAGAACCTTCAAATAAGAAGACCAACTATACTTTTTCCATAGGCCATTAATCATTTGTATATCAATCTTACTTACATCATTAGACTTGCATTTCTCTTTGTGAGAATATACAGTCCATTCCAAAAGCATATTCACTGGTTTGGTCAAAAGTCCAGTGGTCTCACTTCCTGACCAAAAGATTTCAAGAAGAATTGCCTTTCCTGTTATTTTCAGACTCTGAGAATCTGGCCAGTCATACAACCTAATGAAAATATGAACAAAAATTTTAAATGTTTATGCCCAAATATATCATAGAGATTATCTTTTGTCAAAAAACACCCACAAAAGATTGCTAGTGATCTTTGAATATAAAAAGGTCATATTATGTAAAGATTATAACATAATCATAATGAAGGACAAAATACATAAAATAGCCTCAGTTAAAAAAAGAATCACCACTAATGTAAAGAGTAATCTATACAAGTTTAGAACATGGGCAAAACTTATTATGTGTATTATAAATTTAGTGTTTAAGATTTTTCTTCAGCATTCATTTACTAAAGAATTTTAAAATATATAAATCCTTAAAAATGAAATCACATTTATCTATCTGAATAAAGAGGAAGAAATAAAAATGTGAACTGAGGAAAAAGAAAAAGGGCATATAAAACTTCACTGTCACTAGAGTGTTTTTCTGAAAATGTCTTAAAAATAAACCCACTTGGGCTGGGGTGTGGCTCAGTGGTAGAGCACTCACCTAGCACGTGCACAGCCTCGGTTTGACCCTCAGCACCACGTAAAAATTTTTAAAAGAAGCATTGTGTACAACTAAAATAAATAAGTAAATATATATAAAAAAATAAACCCACTCTAAAATAGAAAATAGGTGACTTTTTAGAAATACGTGTACTAATCATAAAAATGGTGGGTAAAAAAGTAGAAATACAGAAAAATGTGTTTTTTGTGTGTGTTTAAAACTTACTTTTGACTCAGATGCCGTACTTCACTTTCAACCAAATTAAAGAAAAATTTGAGCAGTGTTAGGTGGAGCACCTTAGAACCAATATTTTCTGAAATTTGATGACAAAAACTTTCATTGAAAAGACAAGACCTGAAAGACAGGAACCCAGCAATGTATAACATACAATCAAAAACCACTGAGTAATTTGTGGGGAAAAAAAAAATTTAGAATATTGATGTAATTTAATGAAATTTTCTTCAACAAAATATAAATGAAACTCATAAAAATTTCATTAACATTTTTTCTTCCTTTAAAATTAAAATCACACCAATATCTCATGACTGCTTAATTCTTAATAATACACTTGTAATACCTCTATCAATGATCATGGTATTTAACAACTACCAGTGTTCTCCCTTTGTATTTATTTCATGGATAAGAACAAAGAAGGGAATTTCATTAAGTTCTTTTGATCCAAATGATAAGTTTTGCTCTCAGTCTCTAATAGTCACTAAAATTCTTTCTTTCTTACCCACAATTATTTTCATCATTTAGTAAATTAAGATTATTCAAGGCTACATTTTATGAGTTTCAATGATTTTTAAAAAATTTTTTTAGATGTTGGTGGACCTTCATTTTATTTATATATTTATATGTCGTGCTGAGAATCAAATCCAGTGCCTCACACACACTAGGCAAGTGCTCTACCACTGGGCCCAACCCAGTCCTGAGTTTTAATAATTTGATATTTTATTTTCTATCTTCTCTTATAGTCAAGTCCAAGAGAACTTGTGTGATGATGGATATGTTCTAGTAGACACCTGAAGATCTCGATTTTGAATTACATAATTTTAATTAAATTAAAATATAAATAGTCATATGTCCCTAGTGGCTACTGGGTTAGATGGCATACTTCTATAGTGTATTTTTTTTAAATTTTAATTTGTTATATCTGACAACAGAATACATTATATCTACAGTGTATTTTAAAAGAGAAACTAAGATTTCTAATGAACTTTAAGACTTACAGAGATAGAGTTCAGGTAACAATATTTATTACTACATCCTAAGTTTCTGATTAATTATATTAATAATACCTTTTTATTTTAGCTCTACTTTTTTTTTGTCCAAATAGCAAGCAATTGAACTTTATTTTCCTGTAACATAATTTAATGTCGCTTTTGAGGCCTCATTCCACCAATGGTAGAAAAATAATCAAGTGAGCTACATTTATTTAGACCAGTTGTTTCTGCATTTTCTAAGGATTTTAGGTTTCACTCAATTCAGGCTATTTTCACAGGCTTCTCTCTCTCTCTCTGGAAAGGTGCCTCAGGAATTCCTGGGCGCCCTGGCACTAGGAATCATTTAGTCCAGGATCATTCCCCTGCAGACAGATGTAACCCAGAAGTGATATGTTCCATCTCATCCTGGGTTATATCCTTGCAGACTACCCATCACCCACCTTATTCTGAATGACAGTCCTCTATAGGTCTATTTGGCCACTGTTAGTTTGTCTCTTACTTTCTACACCTGTCTCAGCTTTCCTTGTCCTGTTTTTGAATCCACATCATTAGAGAAGTATTTACTAGCTAGTGAATTTAATCATTTATTTAATACTTGACTCTGTTCTATAAGAACTCCCAGATCTGCCAGGGATAGAAAACATAGTTTCTTGTCTTGCTCTTTTAAAAAACATACATTATGAGACATTTCAAATGTATAAAAAGTAGAGAGACTAACATCACCTAGCTCATTTATATTCCACAACTTCTCTAGGTACCCTCCCTCCTCAACCCCCAATGAAACCAATTATTTTGAAACAAAACCTAGTTATTTCTGCTTAATAAAAAACCTACTTTTAAATTGTCCAAATTCCATCTCCTATAGCATCAATTAATTTGTTGAAACATTCATTAAGCATTTATTATGTTCTAGACATTTTTTTAGATACTGAAGATGGAGATGTATAAGACTTAGCCCCTGCTCTTAAGAAAGGATGATGTGGGTGACAAACTTAAAGGAAAAGGCAAAAGTTAGGAGGTGCATATGCTTTGTATTTTAAAGGATAATTTGGAGTTGGCCAGATATTTGTGGGGTGGTAGGATCATGAGAGCAAACAGATAGGAAATGGAAAATAGTCAATGGGCATTTGGGAAAGTAAAGATGAGAATGAAGATATACACAGAGACTAAATCATGAAGTGTCTTGTATGTTTTGCTAAAGAATTTGACACATCTTCAATAGGTGATATGTGAGTAAATAAAGGACTTTCATCTGGGAAATGACAAGATCACTTTGAAAAGAGCACACTGAGGCACTCTAGAAGATAAAGGGAATGAAATGGAATCAAGATCAATAAAGTAGGTATTGCAATAGTTTTATATAAGAATAGGAGCTTTTCAACAAAGGCAATGACAGCGAAGAAGGGAACAGATTTCCAAATTAGGAAGAATGCCAGCCATATAAACCATATTTTTCCCATCCTACACTTACGCTGGCTAGTACTGTTAAGCTGGTATTTTGTTTACATCTCACTCACTTTCCAGGAAGTAAAGGACTGTAATTTTATCATTTTATCCCTGATGTGGAGCATAGTGCCTGTCTCCCTAAACATTTTGTTGAAAGAATAAGTAAAGTTGATTAGCTCACTTCAAATACATCACAACCATATAGATGGTAGGTCAATTTTTATGACTCAAAGAGATAACCAAAGGTCTAGCTTTTTTCCTGGAAATAAAAAGATTTTTATCCAAGATCTTTCTTGGATAAAAAGAAAGATCTTCCTGTACAAAGAATACAGACAGCTTATCAGAGTAGAAATGAGGAAATTACTAGTTCCACTATAGAAAAAGGAGAAATAGGATTTCTGGAGATAGTAAGAATCGGAAGACAAAGGAAGGACTAGGCAGATGACAGCATGTACAGAGGCATAAGAGAGATTACTTATGTACGAAACATTAAGACCTGTTTTAAAATCCAAACTTCTAGCTGAAAAGATATAACAAACCCCCCCAAAAAGGATATTACATATAGTTAGAAATATTTATAATTCTGATGACCAAAATTTGATATGTATTTTCATAAATTAATTTTTTTCTTTTTAAAATAACGTGCAAATTTATAAGTTTGCTTAAAAATTAAATTTTGGCTTTCTATTGAGTCTACTTCATGTATTCACTGAACTTTTTTTTTTTTAATAAGCAGAATAACAAGCATGACCTTTTCCTTTTTACAGTTTTGTCAATAAATTCAACACAAATATACTACACTTTTTCTAAAAATAGAAATCTACTTCTATACATAGTGTAACAACTATTACACTAAATTTAACATCCTCACATGTGAAATTCCTTACCTGATAAGCACTTCTACTAAAGACCAAGCTCCGTTCATACAAGTTGGACATTGAAACAATTCTAAGTAATATCTTGACATAGCTGGGGACTTCCAAGGAGGATGCAAGTGAAGAAGAGCTGACAATATATGAAAGTATCGACCGGAAAATGTATCTATGTTATCCTATTATTTAAAAATAAACAAACAAATAAAATACCGTAGCTAAAAGCAGTTTCAGCAGAATTCATCCTAAAACTAGAAGTAACTCTGGCCTAACTTTTTGCCAAATGTATGTGTTTAGACAAAGATCAGACAGAGATATCATTATCTAGCTAATTAAACAGTGCAACTGAGAGGTACACTCTAAATAGGTATGTACCAATTAGGTAATGTTAGCTATCAGGGCTAACTTATACAAAACTTTGGTTTTTCTTTTCATGATACAGAAAGATTGAGTTTCCAAAGTCACCTAAAAGAAACTAAAGGTAAGAAATTTTCATGTAACTTTCTTGCTTATCATCAACATTAGTCAGATAGCTTAGTTTTAAAACAGCACCTTTATTAACACGATTAGAAAACTATCTTTCAACAGCTGTACCTAATGTTCATTCTCTCTGAATATTGTAAATAGAAATGATTACTACCAATGTACTAAAGGAGCAATCAAGATTTTATGTTGGATAACCTTATTGCCACTGGAAAAATCAGGTACCTTTTTGACCAAAGAGAAAATTATATTGTAAATTCTGAGAAAATAAGCCCCCTCCCACAAAAAATACTTGCATAGTACCTAGATATAGTTTAAAAAAAATAGAAAAAGTGATGACAAACAGGTATTTTATTTCCTAGTAAAATGAGTGGGGAAAATACAATTGAAAAGAGAAAATAAACATAATTAAAAATTAGAAAATATTTACATTTTAACATCCTTTGAAAAAAGAATATAAACCCATAAGACTGTTCTTACCTGTAGAACATTCTCTAGAAGAGCATGAAGAAGGCATACAGGAGGGATATAATGTGCTTGCAAAGAGGAAAGTTCCTCAATTGCTTCTTTAAAAAACTGACCTTCTATGAGACTTTCAATTAAATTCAATACGCCTCTAGGAAATTCAGCATTTTTAACCTAAGGAAAAAAGACTGCATGACTCAAAGAACAGAAGGTGAAATTCTAAGATTAAATCTTGAATTAGTAAGAAGTTTTAATTTCCTATGTGTAAAATGAAGGTAATTCCTATCCTTACTACTTGATAGGGTACGCTGTGATCAAAAAGTAACAAGTGTTAGAGAATCATAAAATAACTCTAAGGATGTACACTAATGTAAGACTTAAGTTTCACAAACTATATTCATTCCAATCATGGTCAAAACACTTTTTAACAATAAAAGTAACTACTTTGAATTAGTTGAGTGAAAAACATTCTGGAAGACTACATGGAATAAAACGATCAATTTTAAAGGAATGAATAATAATATTAAAAATAATATACTTTGGAAATATATCAAAAATTTAATCTGAAAGTAGTAATTATGAAGGTTATAAAATGCAAGAATAAGGATATATATTTCACCTGTCATAAGCACGAGGTAAGCTTTTAATTCTCATGATCACTTTTTACAACTGTATGGAATTTTTTTCTTTTTAATTTCAGATAGACTACATTTCAAATATGCTAGGAAGCTTTCTTGTATAGATAACACATTCCTTTAAATGAAAATGACTAAAAATAACAAAAGACAAAGCTTCTTTTTGGTTCACACCACTACCCTACTCCAAGCCTCTTACCTCTACATTGTACACTGGTTGTTTTTCTATTCTAATGCAGTTGTATCTGACAGCCTACAAAACAGAAAACATGTAAGTAAAATTTAACTAATTTTAGGTTGAAAAATATATTTCAGCTTACATAGCATGAAACTTTGGTCAAACATAAAGAACAGATCCAGGAACACATTAATAGCTATAATTAATCTGATAGTCATGTCTGGTCAAATTAGCAACTTTCATTATTTTGGGTAATAAATACTCTCATAAGTAATGAGTATGAATAGTTTCTATTTTCTCCTTTTAAATTAAAATAACTCAAAAGGTAAGGTTGTTTTTACTTTGAAGATTTGAAAAGGTCTACTGTTGTTAATATACTACTAATAAAAATATAAACGGGAGCAACAATTTATATGAGAGCCCTTGGGAGCATTTTGTATACAATCATGTATAAATTGTCCTACTGTTTCAAAATTCCTATAATTGTACATTTAAAAAAAATATTGTCCTGGAAAAAATCTGGAGCTAATTATAATAGTGATAATACTCTGATGTTAGAATGTTCTAGAAGCAGCCCAATGAAAAAATGGGGGAAAGAGTATGAATGGGTAACTGGCAGTGGAAGAAACACATGAATGGAAAGTAAAGGTATCAAATGTGCTAAAACTTGTTGCTAACAGAAATAAAATCAAAACAATAAATCTCTGGCTTCAATAATGACAAGAAAAAGTTGTATAATCTTCCAAAACACAATTTTTCTTAATCTAATCAGAGATCAAAAGTCACAGTGTAACTAATTGGACTAAAATACAAAATATTAAGCTACCAAGCATCCAGCAAAAAGTTATGGTAGTCTATACACACAATTTATCTGTAAAATTATTAGTGAGGTATAAATAGCAGAGAATTCAACATATTTACATTACTATTGTAGATCAATGAACTCATAAAATTATGACATATTTAACACACTAATGAATCATGTTATATGTGCATATGTATATAACTATAGTTTGGTTACACTACAGAAAAATATGAAAGTACCTAGAATGCCAACTTTTACCTGAGCTCTATATATGTGCTTCTTTAAGGCATTTTTTATTTCAATGACATCCACATCTGTCCTGGTGTCCTTGGTTTTTGATTCTTTGGCATAATTAGCAAAGCCAGAATTCTTCATTTCCTTCTATATACACATAAAAGAACTTTAGACAAATGCACTAAAGATAGTGCCAACACAAATGCTATCATAATGATAACATATAATAAAACATTTTTACAATGTTATCTGTAGCAAAGAGCCTCACAATCATTTATCAAGATAATACAATGAATAAAAATATTTAAGAAGCAAACATTTCAATTTGAGAAAGTTTAATCTGATATATACAAATGCAAGATCTTAAAATAGTTTTCATTTTAACCTGTTCTAAGTCTTTCCTGAAACCTCCCTTGTTTTTCTTGGTTGCCATGTTCATGTCAAATTATTTATCTTTCTGAAAGTCTTTCTGAATGTATGTTTACAGGTTTATACTAGAGAAAAATATGAAATGGTTCCTATCCGAAATGCTTAGGACAAGAAAAAAGAGTTTCAGATTTTGGAATATATGCATAAATAAATATGCAATGAATAGAACACAAATCCAAACACAAAATTCATTATGTTTTATATACTTTTTAACATACATATCCTAAAGGTAATTTTATGCCATATTTGTAATGCATGTGGCCTGTGTTTTGATTGCAACCATTCACATTGAGGTCAGGTATGAAATTTTCCACTTATTCAAGAAGAGTGAGTTACAACATAAGTATATCACATTAAAAACTATCAGATTTTGGAGCATTTCAGATTTTAGATTTTTGCATAAAGAATGTTCAACTGGTATAAACATGCTGTGGCTTAGAATGCAAAATAAAGATATACTACAGAAGTAATTTATCTTAGAATTCCATTGAAAAAACAAGCTTTCATATTATAAATGATTTGTGTTATACCAGAGAAGAATAAAAAAGCCAAATCTACATGAGAATGTATTACCCAAACTATATATATATGTAGAGTCAAAGGTTGTTTTTAAATTTTAAGAAATTCAGATTCTGTCAAGAACCTCTGTTTTTTGTTTTTGTTTTTCTTCCTGGTTATATTCATGCACAAGAAAATTAATTTGAATATCTTGATTATGAACTCAAATTTCGTTGTGTACTCATGCAAAAATGCTTTCACTATAGACTAAAACTACTTATAACATTACCTACAATATTATACCAGATCAACTCAAGATTTTTTCCCTAAAACATATATAGGTTATATTGAACAAAGCAAGCAATCATAAAAATAAGATTATTTTCCTAGATTATATTAGGAAGAGCCAGAGAAAATTAAAACTAACAGCTTTGCTTACAGAGATATTTACCTGATTTCTGTAATATATATGCTTCCTTAAGGTACTTTTGTCATGTTCAATGTTTTTCTTGCAATCACTTTCTTTTTTGCGTTTTTTCTTCAAAGTATAATTCCTTTGACTATCTTCATCTTTTTGCTTTGCTTCCTTCTACATGCATTAAACCACAATTAAACAAGTGTCAATATAAATTATATATCTTACAAAATCCCATAAATTCAAGAAGAGTGAGTTACAACATAAGTATACCACATTAAAAACAGAGCTCTACATAAAAAGAAAATCTTCTTCACTTTTGGAATAGGTATACATTAGCAAACATTCAGGGAAATAGGCTTTAGAATAGTTAAATATGCACAATCTCATGACCGCTATTCCATTCCTAGGAATATAACTTAAACTAGAGAAATTCCTGAACTTGTGTATCAAGAATCACACAAGATAATATTCACACTGTTCAAAGAATTATTCATAATTTTAAAAGTTCACCAAACACACAAATCACCTAAAAGAAAACTGAAATGCTTAATCAATAGTAAAACATATAACGGATATAAATGTGACACAAACAATGAAATGTATACACTAGCAAAAATTGTCTATAAATTGCATGAACTACAAAATGATTATTAACAGGCAAAACTAAACAAATATTTGTTTGGGATTCACCAAACTCGTAAAAACAAAATGAAAAGCAAGACAATAACACAAATTCTGAAATAAAGGATACTTTCGGGTAAAAGGGAGAAGAGATAAAGTTAGGAGATGACACAGCAGGGGCTTAAAAATTTAGTAAGGCTCTGGGCTGGGGTTGTATATATATTTAAAAAAATTGGTAAGACTATTTCTTTATATAGTTGGTGTATATATATACTTAAAAAAGAACCTACATTTAAGAACTGTACACAATATTTATAAATACTCATACATATGTATGAAAAGAAATTTCATGACATTGTGCTTCATAAATTTAGAAAGAAGTTGTAAATGTAAATAAATTATTTTTAATTTGTAGAGTTTTACCTGATTTCCATATGTATGCCTTCCTAAGGTGTTTCTCATTTTAACAAATTTCAGATCTTTACTGGATTCTCTGAATTTTTCTTTTTTGTGGTGGTCACTCAGAATACAACTAACATGAACATCTTCATCATGATTTTGCATTTCTTTCTGTATATTTATAAAATCACTTTAATTAGACTGTGGATTAAATATAGCCTCAACACAACAATGCAAATCCCAACAGAAAAGCTCAAGTTGAAATACAAAAAATAAAAGCCCTGCAAATTATATTACATTCACATAAAGCAGAACATACATATTGTAGCTTTCCAAGTTTTACAGTAAGTTTACATATACACTTAGTTTGGTGTACCTGTATGCTTAATTCAGAGTAAAGAGTATTACAAACCATTTGTGTACTCATTATACCACGAAATTTATTGTACAAATGAGAAATTTATATCTAAATCTTATACACATTCTCCTAGATGTATTTAAATAATTTCTATCTTTTACAAAATCTTATTCTTTTTTCCATGTTTAGTCAAAACTAAATTCATTTTAATAATTTCATCATGATTTTACATTTCTTTATGTATTTAAAAATACCTTATGCTATAATCTATTATGCATATTTCAACAGATACATCAACGCTAAAAGCCTCTTTTATAAGCATGCACAGGTGATCACAAAAGTAGTCTTATAAGTCACATGAATATCAAATGTATTTTGGAAAAACCTGAAAAACATGCAAAAATATTAAGTTTGAAAGTTTTAGATAATCTTGCCATGTAGAATTTAAGGATTATTCAATTTAAAAAGTTCCAAATTGTTCCTACAATTCTTTTTTAATTTGACACATTCAGTGAAAACATAATCTATTTTGAATTTTATTTTAGTTACACCTAAAAATATTTTAATATAAACTACTAATAGTTACTAAGTTAATGATAATTTGATAAATTATCCAACAGACTGCTTTATAAAACACAATATGAAACAACAGAATTGAACATCATATTCTAGAGTAGAAAAATGACATTTTTATTTGTTGCTGATATCTGAAAACTTGTACATGACAGCCATAAGTGCACCATGTTCAAAGTCCTTCCTGTGTTTCCCCACATATTAATTAAAATTCATGTTTTTAAACATTTTTGTTATATATGCAGTTAAATAATTGAATTTAGATAAACCCAGGGTTCAGATATCAGCTTTCAGATTTCAAAATTCATGTAATTTCTACTATGTACTGTTTCTCTAACAATTCTGTAGGTAAATCCAGAAATGCACATTTTTTTAGCCTATAAAATCTTACCTGGGTTCTACACATGGTCCCTCTTACGACACCTTTCACTTCAAGAAATCCCATATCTTTCCTGAAATCTTTGTTTTTTTCTTGATTGCTATGTTTACTCCAAACAGAAATGGTTTGGGAATCTTCATCATTCTGAATTTCTTTCTGTATGTATGTAAGATGGTTTAGGCAATTAACTAAGTGTAATTTCAACATTATGTACTTCCTATGGTATTCAATTTAATCTATAATTTTGTAATACTTTGTTAGTCAAGAAAGGATATAAAACATATCCTCCAAAAAAAGGTTAAACATAGATAAATCTCTCAAGGAATAAAAAAAAGTTGTGAATAATAGTGATTTCAGTATGTCTCAAGAAAAAAATAATGCTTTCTAAGTCTAGTAACAATTTTTTTACAAATAATCAAGAAAAAAATATTTTATCTAATCCCTGTTCAACATAAAAGTTATGATCCAGATTGCTGGGGGGTGGGAGAAGGTGGGGGAGAT
Source organism: Tamias sibiricus (assembly GCA_025594165.1). Taxonomy (NCBI): domain Eukaryota; kingdom Metazoa; phylum Chordata; class Mammalia; order Rodentia; family Sciuridae; genus Tamias; species Tamias sibiricus. The sequence continues at coordinate 90,600,504 of CM046662.1, forward strand.
ATTGGGGATTGAGCCCAGGGGTACTTTGCTACTGAGCTACATCCATGGCCCTTTTTATATTTTATTTTGAGACAGGGTCTTGCTAAGTTGTTTAGGGCTTTGCTACATTGCTGAGGATAGCCTCAAACATGTAATCCTCCTGCCTCCACATTCCAAGTCACCAAGATCACATGTGTGCAGCCTGTGTTCTGATACAATCAAGATTTTTTTTTTTTTTGGTTCTTTTTAGTTATACATGACAAAAACGTCCATTTTGATAAAATTATACATGCATGGAATATATCTTGATTAGAGCCCTAGTCTTGTGGATGTACATGATGGTGGGATTTATATGTGTACATAAAAGTTATGTCAGATTCTTTCTACTGTTTTTTCCTATTTGTATTTCCCCTCCTCCCTTCCCTTCATTCCCTTTTGTCTAATTCACTGAAGTATTCTTCCCCTCCCCACTCTTACTATGGGTTAGCTTCCGCATATCAGAAAAAAACATTTGCTCTTTAGTTGTTTGGGATTGGCTTACTTCACTTAGCATGATAGTATCAGACACATCTATTTATTGGCAAATGTCCTAAAGTCGTTCTTTATGGCTGAGTAATATTTCATTGGTATATACACCACAATTTCTTTATCCATTCATCTGTTGATGGGCATCTATGTTGGCTCCATAGCTTGGCTACTGTGAATTGTACAGTTATATACACTGATGTGGCTGCGTCACTGTATTATGCTGATTTAAAATCCTTTGGATATATACCAGGGATTGGGATAACTGAGTCAAATGGTAGTTCCACTCCTGTTTTTCCCTAAGGAATCTCCAAACTGCTATCTTGAGTAGTTGCACTAATCTTCAGTCCCACCAACAATCTATGAGTGTATCCTTTTCTCCACTTCCTTACCAACATTTATCATTACTTGCATTTCTTTTTCTTTTTTTGTACCAGGGGTTGAACCCAGGGGCGCTTAACTACTGAGCCACATCCCCAGCCCATCTGGCATTTTATTTAAAGACAGGGTCTTAGTGAGTTGCTTAGGGCCTTGCTAAACTGCTGAAGCTAGCTTTGAACTCGAGATCCTCCTGCCTCAGCCTGCCAAGCCCAGTGGGATTACAAACATGAGCCACTACGCCTGGCTTACTTATATTCTTGATAATCACGATTGTGGTTGGAGTGAGAGGAAATCTCAGTGTAGTTTTAATTTGCATTTCTCTGATAGATAGATGTTGAACTTTTTAAAATATACTTGTTGATTGTTTGTATTTATTCTTTTGAGAAGTGTCTGTTTAGTTCCTTTGTCCATTTATTGATTGGGTTATTTGGGTTTTTCTTTTCTTTTCTTTTCTTTCTTTATTTATTTTTTCTTTTTTTTGGCAGTGGGAAGGGGCATTAAATTTTCTGAGTTCTTTACATATCCTGGAAACCAATGCCTTATCTGAGGCAAAGATTTTCTCCAGTTCTGTAGGCTCTCTTTTCACACTTTTATTTCCTTTGCTGTGAAGAAGCTTTTTAGTCTGATGCCATCCCATTTATTGATTTTCAATCTTACTTTTTACACTTTAGGAGTCTTGTTAAGGAAGTCAGTTCCTAAGCCAACACGTTGAATTGTTGTACCTACATTTTATGCTAGTATGTGCAGGATTCCTGGTTTAATTTCTAGATCTTTGATGCACTTGAGCTGAGTTGTGTGCAAGGTGAAAGATAGGGGTTCAATTTCATTCTGCTGAATATGGATTTCCAGTTTTCCCAGCACCATTTGTTGAAGAAGCTTTTTCTCCAATGTATGTTTTTGGTGCCTTTGTCTAGTATAAGATAACTGTATTTATGTGGGTTTATCTCTGTGTCTTCTTTTATTCCACTGGTCTTCATGCCTGTTTTGGTGCCAATACCATACTGTTTTTGTTTTGGTTTTAACTATAGTTATGTTAAAAATTATCTGATTATGGATAGATTGTTTCTTGGATTATTTTTCTTCCTAGTTGTTTACTGATAAAACTTCTCACTTGCAAGTTTACCATTCACATGAGGAGGGAAAATAAAAGTAAGCAATAGCTGAATTCACAGTTCTGATTTTATCAGATTAAGAATAACAATTTTTGTCATCCTACTCTAAAACAAATTTCTCTTGCAAATAAATCCAAACTGAATTCATCAATTGCCTACCTACCAATTATTTAACAAATACTCACATATGTATCTATACATATAAATCTAGAAGTTTAAAGAGTAGTAAAGGTGAATTCATGACAGTTCCTAAAATGTACTTCTGAAAGGTTGTTTAGAGATTCACATTTACCCAAATAAGCTTGGAAAATCAATGCCATCCAAGGGCATGATTGCCATAAAAGCTAAATGTGTTAATGCCTATAATGTGACATTTGGTTCCCTCTCACTTGTATCAGGCTTCCTATCAGACTTAGCACATTGTAATCCTGTAATCAAAAAACAACCCCTAAGAGTAGTTGACTGAATTTCCTCTTTAGCAATTCCGAAAAGTGAAACTGAAAACTAAAAAAATACAGACTACTTTTGTTCCTTTCTATCAAAGAAAGAATTACTCTAAATGTACAACAATAATTTCCATTAAGGATTAATTTGCAAAGGTTAAAAAAGTGAGTTTTTTGCTTTTCATTTCACATAGTATACAACTAAAGGACAATCAATCCATGGGCCCAGACTGAGAAATGTCTAAAATGTGGGATTAATTAACCCCACATAAATTCCAGCTGCAGAGAATGCAAAGGAACCTACCATTATCATTAGCAACAAGGCATAAAACATAATGTTTACTTATGCACCCTTTTCAGATGTTATTTATGACCTATAAATGAGAGTGGATGATTCTAGTGTCCTATGTGCCATTGGGCTATTTTAAAACCATAACCTCACAAAGTATGACATTCAAAAGTTTTTTTTTTTTTTTTTTTTTTTTTAAATAAAACAATGGCCGGGCGCGGTGGCGCACGCCTGTAATCCCAGTACTTGGGAGGCTGAGGCAGGAGGATCGCGAGTTCAAAGCCAGCCTCAGCAATGGCGAGGCACTTAGCAACTCAGTGAGACCCTGTCTCTAATAAAATACAAAAAAGGGCTGGGGATGTGGCCCAGTGGTCGAGTGCCCCTGAGTTCAATCCCCCGTACCAAAAAAAAAAAATAAAATAAAATAAAACAATGTTTTATGTGAGGAAAAAAAGATCAACATATATTTTTCTCTAAGCCACCAATACTCTAATTGGTTACTCTTATGAAAAGTAACCATTTTTGATGAAAAGTAACCGATAATTATAATGATTTTTAAATATAAATATTCATTTTTTATTTCTTTATGCCAACTATGTACTAGACATTATGGTGTATGTCTCCATATAAGAAAAAAATGGCTGTATCTAGTATATTTTATATAGTATGGTATAATGTAAAAGCTTATTCAGCAATTTATTCTACTACTTAGTAGTAGTATAGTACGGTTCAGGCAATGAGATTCTGTTTCAGGTGTTTAACATTGTTTCCTACCTTGGACCAAGTATAGATATACTCTGATCTCCAGGTGTTATTCCAATATGTAGCCAAAGTGTCTGTCACACAATTTGAATGAATTCATGAGACTGGATTATGGTAATCATAAGAATATAGAAAGCCAGAGAAATCAAGAACAAGAGACCTTTGAGGGTTACTTGGTTCTTAACTTGTACTTACACCATGATACTTAAATAGTATTTCATAATCCTATGATTATCTACTACCTTATGGAAGGGATATTTAACAAAAGAAATAAAAATTTATTCAAAAGAAGTAAAAACGTATTGAGTGTATGGCCTCAAATTTTGCTTTTATACATGACAGCTCTGGGATTTGGGACAAGTTATTTAACCTTATTGTACATGAATATTACCAACTATTAATGGACGAATAAGACATTCCAAAAAGGAACATGAGGTTTAAATAATATTAAGGGTATAAAATGCTAGCATAGTACCTGACACATAATGATTAGTCAATAAACAGAGTAATAGTTGTACTAACAAGTGAAGCAATATTAAATATTAGTTTTACATAAAAAGGAAAAAAACTAAGGCACAGGATAAACAACTTCTCTATAGTCACAATTAGTAAATTACAAATCTTGTTCACAAATTGGTTGATTTAGATCAAAAAGTCTTATTTTATTGTGTGTTTGGTTTGTTTTGATAATACTTTTACAAGGTTTGTTTGATTTTATTTTCTCTTAAATAGAGTCAAAAGAAGTTTTAAGTATTCCTTAGTATCCTCTCATTTTTATGAAGCCTTCATGGATCAAATAATCAAAATACATTAATCATTTGTTCCTCCATATTCCTCTGCTTTGCACATAGTTTTACCAATGCAAAACTCACACTGAACTGAAATTAATAATCTCCACATTCCTTATCATCACTAAATAGTAGACCACTTCACAGTCTGATATGTGGTCGTATTCATTTTCATATTCCTAGTACATTGCATAGTACCTGGTACAGCAATAGTTTTAAATAAATTACCTGTAAACCTAAGTTAAATATACCTCTGATTCTGTTTACTCAGAAGCTTTCTAAAAGGTGTAAGTAGGTTAAACAGAATTATTTTTTAGTGTTTGCTATTTTTAACTCAATAAATTTACAAAGCTACTCTTCTGAGATGACATTTCAGAATACATTCAATGAGGAACATTTTAACTATTCTATGCAAAAGAGGTAGAAGAAAAGCAAGACACCAAAACGAAGTTAACTTTTTAATTTCTCCTCAGAAGTGAGTACAATATCTTTTCCTTAGTTTACTAGTTATGAACCCTTAGCTGTATGACCCAGAACTTAAAGAAAGAATAATGTGTTCTAAAACTAAGTATAAATTTAAAAACTGTTACTTCTGGCTGATATTCTATTGCTGCTCTCTACTATTTTAGCATCTAAATTTTAGTGTTTCAGATTACTGCAAAACAGGACTGTAGATAATACATATATATTATACCCTAACCATTTCTTTTCATAGGAAAGAGAAAATTCAGATACATTTACTAATGATTTTCATCCTGTTGACAGTTAATACTACATTTAAACTATTCAAAGAGGTGTATCAGATAAGATACTTTTGGATGCAACTAATAGAAAACCAACTCTCACTTAAACAATGGAAATATATTATCTTGCAGAATGGCAATTTGGTCCAATGTGGTTTCAAGGTTTGGTTAACCCAGGGACTCCATCATCAGCAAGGATCCAGATTCTACCTTTAAAATCTGCTATCTCTAGGGCTAACATCCTAAGGCTAGTACTCCTCATGGTCAATTACTAGTAGTATTCCTTCATATTCACATCTAGCAGAAGTCAGTCTGCCACTGCATCTCTTTCAAACGAGGAAGAATCATTCTAGAAGTTCTTACATATCCCTTTGGTTCATATGCTCATTTCTAGATATGACTGTCAAGATTATCAATAGTCCAAATAGATCCATTTCTTACACTAATGGCAAATCTCCAATCCAAATAAGTAATCTAGGGAAAAATAATTACAGAATGATAATTACTCACAGAAGACTTAAAGGTCTTCCACAACTTTTCTGTTAAACTAACAGGTATTAAATGAGGACCCACTTGCCAGGTTCTATGTGAGATGACTAGGATATAATTATAGAAAAGACATGATTTTTTAAAAAAATTTTTTTAGTTGTAGATGGACACAATACTTTTATTAAATTTATTTTTATGTGGTGCTGAGCATTCAAATCAGTGCCTCACACAAGCTAGGCAAGTGCTCTATCACTGAACTACAACTGCAGCCCCCAGATATGATTCTTGATGCCAATTATGCTCCAAGAGCACACAGGAAAGATGATGAACTCAGTATGTTAGTACAGAAGGACAGAAGTGGTTTGATTCACAAAACATCAGAGATAAAATAAATAGGACCTGGTAGTTGACAAGATGTCGGAGTAAGGGAAAGGAAGGTTTCAAGGGTAATTCCCAAATCTCCGACATAAAGTATTAGATAAAAGGTGATGGTATTTGTTAAGATGATTAACATGGATGGAAATACTTTCTCCTAGATCAAGGCTGTTTTGGGATACACTGAGGTTTCTTTTCTACTCTAAATAACTTATAAATGCTTCTATGCTTAGAGGCTTTCTTCTAGGCTTTAATTCCCATTCAAACAACTTGAGGGCTGGTATTTACACCAAGTGGAGAGAAGGAGGTAGGGGAATAGGACAGGAAAATATTTCTAAACTCTTAGAAACAGCACTCTCATTTCCAAAGAAAAAATAACTCCCAAATCCTCATATGATACTATGTATTCTGCTGCTATTTTATTATACTCTAACATTAAAATGCTGAAGATTATTTTGTAGGACATACCACTAAAGTGCTAAAAACAGAAGTAGAGACTCAAAAATAAGATAAAATTACACTTAAGCTTTTTCCAAATTTATAAGCGGTATTCTTCAATGTTTAAATGAATGAAAGCAATTACCTTGAAAACATTATCATTTTAATGACTTTCAATCCCCTATGTGTTCACAATTTAGAATATAATTTTAATATAAACAGTCAGTCCTTCATATCCATAGGTTCCAAATCCACAGATTCAAACCAACCCCAGTTGGAAAATATAGTTAGGTCTATGAAGGCTGCACCCATACTGAACATGTACAGGCTTTTTTTACTTGTTCTTCCCTGAAGAATATAACAAAACTGCTATTTACATAGCCATTACATTTTAATAGGTATTATAAATAATCTACAGATGATTTAAAGCATATAGGAAGATATATGTAGGTTATATGCAAATACTATACTGTTTTACATAAAGGGCTTGAGATCTGAGCAAACTTGGATTTGGTATCTGAGGAGGATCCTAGAACCAATCTTTCTAAGGCACCAAGGGATAACTACATTTCACTATATGGATACTTTACAAAATAAATACTCAAAAATGTCTACTATTTATCTTACTTACCTCTAAAAGAAAATCCCCTAGATACTGAATTGGATAAAATGGAGCCTTAAAGTTATCTTTTTCTTTCTCAGCATTGATTCTTGCATTACTGGCAATCACATGAGTTACTCCACTTGGTGAGCTTTTTGGTAAAATAACATTTGCTTTTCCAGCCTCCAAAACTCTAAATAAAAATGTAAATGGTATATAATATATTAGAAAAATTGAATATATTCAGTCAAATTATCTAAATCAATTACTCCTTGGAGCAGGAGTAGAACTATCTGAAACGAACTAATTCCTTTGGGCCACTGAGGATCATGAAGAATAACTATTGCAATAATTTCTTAAAATATAGGATTTTTGCAGCAAATGTTTAAGAAATCACACTATTCTTTTTGCCTATCCATTTCTTGAGATGGGAAAGGCTTTTATGAAGCAAGAATATTAAAGTGTTTCCTAAGTATAAACCAAGCATTAAGCCCAAAAAGAATAATGAAGAAAGGCTACAGAAGCAGATATCCTGGAAGGCAATATACATACAAGGAAATCATGCTGGACCACAAAAAATGAAACCAGTTGCCAACCTTAAAAGTTCAGCTTTTTAACAATTTTAGCTCTAGTCTACATTAAGAAAAAAAAATACATTTAGACTCAGGCAGACATACACATCCCATAAGTTTCATGATGCTCTGCTTCTGCTTAGCTACACTGCTACCACCTAAATAAGGCCAAATAATCCACATCATAATTCTCCTAAGCCCAACAGTGAAGCAAGGTAATAAGTCAATCAAATAAGTTAATTTCCAAAGAATGATAAGTCCCTATGTTAAAAGAGCTGGATATCCAAACCACTTCACTGTTGGCAGAGCAAAGGAAAGTGGCTGTCATAAGAACACATAAGACTCGGGCAAGGGCTGGTGTTGTAGCTTGGTGTAGCTCAGTGGTGGTTTCCCTTGCAACGTGTGAGTCACCGGGCTCAATCCTCAGCACAACATAAAAATAAAACAAAACAAAGGCACTGTGTCCATCTACAACTAAAAATATTTTTTTAAAAAGAATCAGGCAAATTTTTAAGACAATTGAAGTGCAGATCATAGATAATGTAACAGTTTTGAAAATCGGAAGTCCTTGACACAAGGAAGTATACCCTCATTTGCCAATTCTTCACAACAAGCCTCCATTAAAAGCTCATGAAAAAAATTGGGAGCATGTCAGGAAAAAATACAAGGAGCCCTCCTGGACAGTATAGATGGAGCAGTGGGAACTGGCTGCCATTGAAGTGTATACATAAAACCAGGTCCCCTTCCCCCAACCCTTCTTTCTTTACTATGAAGCAAAAGCCTTCAGATATTTGGAGAAGAATAAGAAAGTTGTCTGACCTCAGATCTAGGAAAAAATACAATGTTTCTCTTGGAGTGGAGTAAGTAAAACTTGTCTCTGAGGAAGGAACAAAAAAACCTCCTGCTGCCCAGCCCCCAAAAAGGTCCACCATTTCAGCGTGAGAAGCAAAAATCATCTGCTGTAAAGGAGAAACAAAAATGTCCCCTGGGAGCAGGATCTTAGAACAATACAAAGGGAGAGACCAGAAATTCCCACTTGCCGAAAAAGCCTAACCACAGAGAGACAGCAGATTTTGATTGTGGGGAGCAGGGCAGGAAGGCTAGAAACACAAATGCTGAGAAAGCCCCAATCACAGGAACAAATAACATAGAGAAGGCTTAAAATTAAAGCCTATCTAGAGCAGAGAATATACCCCATCCTCACTCTTGGCCTATAAATGAATAAAAAGATAGATGGGAAGAACATAAAGAGTGTCATTCTGTGCCCTTTTAGTGCAGGAACTACGAACAGGTTGAGGCAGAGCAAGATCATGATAAAATACCCTTCTAGTACTGAAGGTCCCACACTAACCACAAAGAATTTGGGTTCACTTCTGTTAGCTGCAGAGATGTACTGAGGGTGACTACAACATTAACAAAACCCAAATCCATCTCAATTACTGACAAGATTAACTCAATCACCCATAACAGTCACCTTACAGAAGAAGCAGTCCTATTTTTTAATATAAATATTATTCATCTTAGCCTATATTATTCTTCTACATGTGATGTCTGATATTAAGCAAAATGCACTAAAAATATAAGATATATAGAACATGTAAGAAAAACTTAAATCAAGAAATAAAAGAATAAATAGTATAGACTGGGATGATTCATGTTGAAATGATCAGAAAATCACTTTTAAATAACTACGATTTAAAAGAACTTAATGGAAAAGATGTACAGAATTCAGCAGACATCAATGAAAATGGTAGAAATAAAGGGCACTATATCAGAGAACAATTTCTTTAATAAACTTATCAAGAAGCAGGCACAACTGATAAAGTAATCATTAAATTTGAAGATAGGTAAAAAAATTTTCAAAAGAAGAACTGTGCATGAAATAGTTGTGGAATAGAATTAAATAGTCTAAAATACATGTCAAGGCTAGGTATAGTAGACCTCTGTGAAGCAGCCCCAATCAGGGAGATGGCTATTGCGGCTAGCTGGAAGCCATAAGTTCCACCTGATAATAATCATATACACGTGACGCATCCGCAAAGCTAAAGGTATATAACCGGGTGAAAGCGGTCAGAAGCGGTATTCATTCAGTCAGTCCTTCAGTCGGTAGAAGAAGAGTTCGGGTCAGAGAAGAAGAAAAGAGAGCAGCCGGAACGTAGTCAGAAGAAGAAATAAGAGTCAGAGCGGTTATATAGAGAGAAGTAGTTGTTGCTGGTCGGAGTCAGGCTGAGGCTACCGAAGAAGAAAGAAGAAGCTCTCTATCTCTCTCTCTCTCTCTAAGCTCTCTCTAAGAAAGTAAAAGTAAAAGAAAGCGAAGAAGAAAGAAGAAGCTCTTTCTCTCTCTCTCTTTCTCTAAGCTCTAAGAAAGTAAAAGTAAAAGAAAGTAAAGAAGTAAAGTAAAGAAGTAAAGAGTCAGTAGTCAGAAGAAGTAAAGAGTCAGAGAGGTTGCTGGAAGAGCCAGTGTTAGAGTTTTGAGAGATTGCTAAAGCCGAAGAATAAAAAACCTTCTTTCATCTTCATTCTGCCTCCGAGTTTTTCTCCCGCGGGGTTGTTGCTCCAAGTCAGGAAACAACACCTCTGTAATCCCAGTGACTGAGAAGGCTAAGACAGGAGGATCACAAGTTTAAGGCCAGCCTCAGCAACTCAGGGAAAGGCTTTGTCTCAAAGTGAAAAATAAAAAAGGCTGGGGTGTAGCTCAATGGTAAAATACCTCTGGGTTCAATTCACAGTGCTGAAGGGGCGGGGGGCAAGTAATGGAATTCCAGTGGAATAACAACATAAGATGAGACACACATAAAAGATAACGGCTGAATATTCTTTATTATTAATAAGAAAAAAAACCAAATGTATGATAAACATAAAAACCCAAGCAAATACACAAAACACACACACACACACACACACACACACACACACACGTGTGTATATATATATATCAGAATCAAAGTGATAAAAAACAAAGGTCAGGAGAAAAACTTGAAAGAAATAAGGAAAAGAAACTACAGACAGAAAGAATGTCAGTTGATTTCTTATCAAAACTGGTACAAGATAGAAGACAATGAACAGAGCCACTAATTATTGGAAGTAAAAAATAGTCAACCCATAACTTTATATCCAGGGTCTGTGTGAGAGAAAAAAAAAATTTAAAACTGAGTTTTCTCCGCTCTCACACCACAATAATCAAGACAGAAGACTTCTGTGATCTCAAAATGTGAGAATTTATTTCTATTAGAAAATAAGCAGTCAATTCTGCATCAGCAGACACCACCTGGGTGTCCTCTAATCCAATTCAGTTCTGACAATGAGAACTAGAGATAGTGTCACATTCCACATTTTGAGGGTTCAGTTCTTACGATTGCCCTTTCCCCCAGTCTGAATGCTAACTGCAAGCCTCAGGTTGTTTTATCTCTGCTTCTGACTGACCAACTATAAACCAGGGTTTGATTAATTTGCTACAGTAGCTCACACAACATAGAAACGTGTTTATCATAAAGGCTATTATAAAGAATAACAGATGAACAGATGCATAGGAAAAGGTATGTGGGAAGGGATGTGGACTTCTGTGCCTTCTCCAAGCATACAAACTTAGGAACTTCCATGTATCTGGCTAATCAGAAGCTCTCAGAAACCTGGGTTCTTTATGGAGGCTTTGTTACAAAGGTATCTATAAATGCTCACAGATCAATTATCACTTTGAAGGTGACTGGATTGAATTCTTTAATCAAAAGACACAAAGTGGGCCTCTAGCAGTAGCACAGGCCTGTAATCCCAGCAGCTGGGGAGGCTGAGGCAGGAGAATCCCAAGTTCAAAGCCAGCCCCAGCAATGGCGAGGTGCTAAGCAACTCAGTGAGACCCTGTCTCTAAATAAAATATAAAATAGGGATGGGTGTGGCTTAGTGGTCGAGTGCCCCTGAGTTCAAACCCTGGTACAAAAAAAAAAAAAAAAAAAAAAAAAAGACACGGAGTGGCCAGGTTTAAACAAAAATAAAACAAATATGATCCAACTATATGCTGTCTACAAAAGATTCACTTCAACCTTTAAGAACATACACAGAGTAAAAATGAGGGGATGGAAAATCATAGTCCATACAAATAAAAACCAAAAGAGAGCAGGGCTGGCTATGTTCTTATCAGACAAGAAAGATTTTTTTTAAAGTCAAAAACTGCAAAACAAAAGACCAAGAAATTCATTATATGAAGAATAAGAGGTGAATTCATCAAGAGGATATAATTGGAAGTATATATGCACCTAAATATATAAATCAAATATTAAATAATCTAAAGGAATAGATAAGTTTCAATACAATAACTGTAGGGGACTTCAAAACGGATTAAATACTTTAACGCTTCAACAATAGGCAGATAATTTAGACAGAAAAAAAAACATTGAATCTGAACTATACTTTGGACCAAATGACCTAACAGACATATACAGAACATTCCATCTAAAACCAATAGAAGAAACATTCTTCTAGAATGCATACAGAACATTCTCCAGGATAGTTCTACATTACATCACAAAATAAGTCTGAACAAACTTAAAACCATTACCTACCATCTTTTCTAAATACAATGATAAAAAGACTAAATCAGTATTGAGAAATCTTAGAAAATACACAAATAAATGGAAATTAAACAACATATTCCAGGACAAACAATGGGTAAAAGAAGAAATCAAAAAGAGACACCAAAAACATCTGGAGACAAGAGCTGGGGACATAGGTCAGTGGTAGAATGACTATCTTGCATGAATGAAGCCCTGGGATCAATCCTAAGCAAACAAACACCTAGAGACAAATGATAATGGAAATAAAACATACCAAAGCTTACAGAATACAGCAAGAACAATATTAGAGGGAAACTTATAGCAATAAATGCCTACATCAAAAATAAAAGAAATTTTAAGTAAACAATCTATTGCTACACCTCAGAGAACCACAAAAAGTTCAAACCCAAAGTTCAAAACATGAAGGGAATAACAAAGATTAGCGCAGAAACAAGTAAAATGGAGACTAGTAAAAACAAATCAATAAAACCAAGAGTAGGATTTTTCAAAAGATAAAAAAAAAAATTGACAAACCATTAGCTACACTAAAAAAGAATAAGGACTCAAATAAAGAAACTCAAAGAAGGGGGAAAGAGAGATTATAAGTGATCCCACAGAAATACAATGAGTCATAAAAGATTTATAAACAATTATATGCTAACAGATTAGAAAGTCTAAAAGAAATGAATAAATTCCTGGACACACACAACCTACCAAATTAGGATTACAAAGAACACTTAAACAGATCAATAAAAGTAATGAGACAGAATCAACAATAAAGCCCATCAAAGAAAAGGCCAGATCTAAAAGCTTTATTCTCGTATTCCACCAAACATTCAAAAAACTAATATCAATTCTTCTCAAAGTATTAAAAAAAAATAGATTAGGAAGGAATTTTTCCAAACACATTTTATAAGGGCAGCATTACCCGGAAAATCTAAATCAGAGGGACACAAAACCACCACCACAACCAAAAAAGAAAAAGAAAAAAAAAACAAAAAACAAACAAACAAAAAAAAAAACCCACCGTGTCTGTATCCTCAGGGAACAGAAGTACAAAAATCCTCAACAAAATAATAACAAATTAAATTTGACAAGACTTTAAAAAGATCATTCACCAGGACCAAGAATTCAAGGATGGTTCAACATATGCAAATCAATAAAGAGGATATATGACATTAACAGAAAGTGAAAAGATCATATCATTTCTGTAGATGCAGAAAAAGTATTTGACAATATTCAACATCCTTCATGCTAAAATTTTTCAGTAACTGAGGTATAGAAGGTCCACACATCAACACAAAAAAGGCCATAATACATAAACCACAGCTAACACTATACAGGAAAAGGTTGAAAACTTTCCTACTACGATCTGTGATCTGGACAAGTATGCCCACTTTTACCATTTCTATTCAACATGGTACTGGAAGTCCTGGCCAGAGCAATTAGGCAACAGAAAAGAAAAAAAAGCAACCAAACTGGAAAGGAGGCAAATTGTTTCTGTTAGCAAGGGATATGACAAAAAATTCCAATGAGTATCCAAAAGCTATCTGAATGAGCAAACAAATTCAAAATTTGCAACAGGACAAAAAACTTGACAAAAGAAATCAGTAGTGTTCTCTATGTTACTATGAACTAGCTGAAAAAGAAAACAGTCTCATTTGCAAATCTGTAAAAAATAAAATAAATTTAACCAAGGAGGTGGAATCTCTCCAATAAAAACCATAAAATACTGATGAAAGAAATTAAAGAGTACACAAATAAATGAAAAGACAGTGTTTCTAGATTAGAGCCATATTGTCAAAATGTCTGAAGTACCCAAATCAATCTATAGATTCAATAAAATCCCTATCATAATATAATGAGAGGGCTGGGGTTGTAGCTCAGTGGTAGAGCTTTTGCTTAGCATGTGTGAGGCACTGGGTTCAATTCTTAGCACCACATATAAATAAGCAAAATAAAGGTCCATTGACAACTAAAAAAAAAAAAAAAAAAAAAAAAAAAAAAAAAAAAAACTTCAAAAAAAAAAAAAAAAAAAAAAAGAATGTTTACATGGAAGCACAAAAGACAGCCAAAGCAATCTTTAGTAAAACAGAACAAAGTGGAAGGCATCACACTACTTGACTTCAAAATATACTACACAAAGGTATAGTATCAAAACAGCACAGCATTGGCATGAAAACAGACACACAGATGAATGGAACACAACAGAGAGCTCAGGAAAAAGTCCATGCACTTACAGCGAACTGATTTTCAACAAAAGTGTCAAGAAAATACAATAGGAAAAGGAAAATCTCTTTAATAAGTAGTATTTGGAAAACTGGATATCCACATACTGAAAAATGAAATTAAAATTTTATCTCATACCATATACAAAAATCAACTCTAAAAAGATCCAAGACTAAAATATCTTGGAAACACTTTATATTGGTCTGAGAAAATATTCTTTTGATATGACCTCAAAAGTACAAGAAACAAAAGTAAAACAGACAATTGAGATTACTTCAATCAAAAAATTTCAGACAAAAGACAGTATAAAGAGGAAATACTTGCAAACTATACTTCTGGTTAAGTGGCTAATATCTAAAATTAATAAGGAATTCAAACAACTCTATAGCAAGAAAGCAAATAACCCTTTTTAAAAATGGGCTGACAACCTAAACAGATACTTCTCAAAGACAAATGGCCAATATAAAAAAAAATGTTTTGACACCACTAATTATCAGAGAAATGCCAATCAAAACCACAATGACATAACACCTGTTAGAACTATTTTTATCAAAAGGAAGAAAAAAAAAATATAAGTGATGGCAAGTATATGAAGAGGGAACTTATTATACATTGTTGAAGAGAATGTAAATTAGTACAGCCATTTTGGAAAACAGTATGGAGAGTCTTCAAAATATTAAAAACAGAACTACCACATAATTGATCAATCTCACCATATATATGGTTATGTATCCATAGAATATATGAAATCAGCATGTATAAGAGATAGCTGTATCTCCATATTTATAACAGCACTATTCATAATAGCCAAGATATGGGATCAACTTATTGCTCAGTCATAAATAAGAATGAAATCTTGTCCTCTGACACAACATGGATGGAGCTGGAGAATGTTATGTTAAATGAAATAAGCCAGTTATAGAGACAAATATTACATACTGCATGATTTCTCTCATATGTGGAATCTAAAAAGAACTGATCTCATAGAAATAGTGAAATGGTGTTTACCAGATATTTGGGTAGTTAGGAAGATAGAAGAAGGATGGGGAGATGTTAGTGGAAGGATATGTAATTATAGATGGATAGGAGGAATATTTTTTTAAAGTGTCCAAAGTAGACACAGAGACTAGATAAGTAATTTCAGGACCAAGATAGTAGGAGAGTATTGGCAGGGGAACAGATAGAAGAGATAAACAATAAATAACTACTAATGATTGTGAAGCTTGTCTTTAATGTGATGATAATGTTCTAATATTTATTGTGTTGATGGTTAAACAACTCTGTGATCATACTAAGAACTACTAGATTATATACTACAGTGAATGGCTAAGTTGTATGTTAATTATATCTCAAGAAAGCCATTTTCTAAAAAACCAACTACAGAAATAAAAAACAAAAACTAAAATAAATAATTAAATTTTAATTTCCAATTGTTCTTTGCTAATATTTAAGAAAATAATTTTTATATAATGATGTTATCTTCCTAAATTCACTAATTTTAGTATCTTCTTTTTGATAAAAACCTTACAGTGTTTTGTTTTTTGTTTTTTGCTTACTTCACTGGCTTACTAGCACATCTAGTAAAATGCTGAATAGAAATGGTGAATCAGCAATATATTAAAAAGGCATAATCCACCACAATGAAATACAGTTTATTTTAAGAACATAAGTTTAACATCAAATTCAATCAGTATAATTCACCATATTAATAGACTTCAAGATAAAAGCCAATTATCTCTATAGATGCAGATAAAACCTTTTGAAGAAATTCATTTACCATGGCTCGCCAAAACAGAAAGCACCTAGGAATAAATTTAACAAAATAAGTACAAGGTTAATAAAATGAAACTTATAGTTTTATTAATTAATGACAGAAACCAAAGAACACTTGGAGAGTCTACGATTCAATATTTCTAAGCACATAGTTCTCCCCAATGTAAATATTGTAGGTAAAATACAATCCTAGCAACAGTAATCAAACAGTATGGTGGAGCTGGGGTTGTGGCTCAGAGGTAGAGTGCTTGCCTAGCGAGTGAGTGCGGCCCTGGGTTTGATCCTCAGCACAACATAAAAATAAATAAATAAAATAAAGGTATTATGTCCAAGTACAACTAAACAAACAAACAAAAAGAACCTCAGTATGGTGATGGTATATCATCATAAAAATAAATAAAATATATAAAATATTTTTATATTTTATACATTAAAATAAATAAATAAAATAAAGGTATTGTGTCCAAGTACAACTAAACAACAAACAAACAAACAAACAAACAAACAAAAAACCCAGTATGGTGATGGTATATGAGAGACATACAGATTAGTGTAACAGAATAGCAAGTCCAGAAATAGACCACACATCCATGGTCAATTAATTTTCGACCACAGTGCCAAAGTAAATGCAGAGCAACTGAACTCTCTTCCACTGCAATTGGGAATGTAAAATGGTACAACTACTTTGGAAAACAGTTTGGCATTTTCTTATAATGTTAAATCATCTGAGCTAGCAATTTCATTCTCAGGTATTTCCTAAGAGAAATGAAAACATGCCATATGAATACTCATACTCAAATGTTCAAAGCAGCTTGGTTTGTTTTGTTTTGTTTTTTTCCAGATTAACAGCTGTGGAGGGGAAGGGAATGAAGTAGCCATGAGCAGAGGGATCAACTGAACTGTGATACAAGAAAAGCCTCTCATTCTATCTGTGCATTAGAGCTGAAGTAGTCCTTCAGAATATACCTACTGCTGGAGAAAGGTTAGTCTTTTACATCCCAACATGACCAGTCAATTATTAGATGCCTGCTGCCCTCAGGTTTGGGGCATAACCGTGGACAAGACAATTCTCTTCAGCACATTTCTGACATTTTGCCATAATTCAAGTATCCTTATGGTTTTGTTCCTGTTCCACTAACTTATTTGTTGATCCTTCTACCAACACCACCTTGTCATAATCACTAAAAACGAGCTTTATTCATATTAACAACAATAATAAAATGTCCGAAGTGCCCATCAATAGGTGAGTAAATAGACTTTGATACAGCAATAGAGTAGAATACTATCCAGCAACAAGAGTGAAGGTTGATATCTGGAGCAGTATCATTTCAAAAATAGAGTCCTAGGCAAATGAAGTTAAATACAAAGGTGTGTTGTATTCAGTATCATCCCAAATATATGAACCTCTAAAAAAATGACAAATCTAATCTGTAAAGAAAAGAAGGAAACGAGTGATTGCCCGGTATTTGTGGTCCAGAATTAAATGTACAAGGACACAAAAGAACATTATAAGATGATAGAAAATGTTACAAACACAGTGAGGGTAACATAGGTGAGTTTCTACCCAAACTTATTAAAATGTACACTCAAATGGGTGCATTTCATTGTCCATAATTTACATTTCACTAAGAGACAATAAAACCATTCCCTCTAAAAAAAGAGTAATAGCAGACTTAGAATACTTTTTAACCAATTGAAAGGCTTCTAAAAATATGTAAAAGGCAAAATGAAATTAAACTATGAAAACACTATGAACCATAAAGATAGTACTACATAAACCTAAAAAAGGGCTCTGATAACATAATACTTTACTAGCAAAAATCTAAGAGTTTCAATACTAAAAACAAAAATCTCCCAATTATTGTTTTCTTTTGAATTTCCTTGACTTGGCCAAAAGAAATAACATGGAAAATAAAGGCATCAAATAGATTTTGTTCTATTAGAGACATATACTTAAACATGCAGAATGGCTTCCAGGAGATCAAAAAGAAAATAATCACAGCTCACATTTCGACTAAATTGATAACTGCAAAAATACAATAAGGTATTCATGCCAAAACTGTTTTCTCATTCACTGCTTTAGCTTTTATGAGATCCTACCTTACAAGAGAATCACTTCGTTTATCAGCTCTAACAAGAAGGACAACTTTCCATCTGTGGAAGGCTCCTGGAGCACCAGTGCGTTTCAGTTCTTCACGCCATCTTTTAGGTGCAGATTGCATTTGAGGTGAATAATGGGAGTCTTTTTCAATTTTATATCCCCATTCATAAGTTGTTTCATCAAGCCATCTGCCACTTTTGGCACTATGAATTATGTAGTCCTTAGTCAGTACCCACTTTCCTAGAAAGGAAATGAACTGATCATCACAGAGAAATTTTGGTTCTAATAAAGATAAAATTTCAAATAAGTCAATCTTTTTCAACCTAGGATTCTTATGCTACAATGCCAACATTATCTTTGAACTATGTTTTTTCTAAATTTTTGAAAGTGAAGCTGATAACATCACTGAACATTGTATGTAATCTTTTCAGTGACAAATAATTCTAAATATTACTAAATGAAGCATGCATCTGAAGCCTTAAAATCAATAATATGTGGTATTATTTGAATTATTATTACTGATATCATTCACTTTTGGGCTGACATGTATATTCTTCCTGCTATGCTAAAAGCTTCTCCAATAATGACCACAGTACTGTTACACTTTGCCAAACAAATTTATTGTTAGATAATTTTGTCCGGCATTTAATAACATTCTGTAGTTTCTTCATCTGGGCATGATCTTTTAAACTGCAGGGAAAATGAATGCTTTCATTTATGGAGCTAATAATGAATCCAAGAATAATGAATCAATCCTCTGGAATGTTAATTTAAAAAATGATAAATTCACCTGAGTCACATACACCTGTTTTGGGGGTGATTCAATCAGTAGATTAAAGATATTCCAAATCACTCACAGTAGAGACAACCATAGGAGTATCAGTGGTGACAAAGGGAAAGAGAGAAAGATTAAGGCCTAATTTGCATTTATTGAACTTGGTATTTTAGAGAAAAAAAATAGAATCACTATTGCTTTCTAAAATGGATAGGAGAGGAAGCAGCAGGAGAACAAAAATGCTGATTATTTCCAATGACAGATCAAAGAAAAGAAACTTGACTGAAAACAGCTGAGGCTTTAACAAAACCTTAAGTTTTGGCATTTGGTGCCAATTTTTTTGTTAAATAATTTTTTCCTAAATAAAACACTTAAATCTTTGGGAAAGTAAATATTTCTACCCAATTAACATATTTTTATGTGTTACAAAGTTTTACTCAGAAGAATAATAAAGTAGGAGTTATATCAGAGAAATAATTTGAGAAAAATATCAGGAAAAAATCATTTTTATTTGATATAATAAACATGCTATCTTTCTAGAGACTAAGATACTTTTCTTTAACATGAGGATTTTTTCAAGGTTTGAAGAAAGGCAGTTCACTTACCTGCTGCACAAGCTGCTAAAAATTTTTCACTCTTACACAAACGTTCAGCTATAAGATGTGTACAATTTTTGTATTTCTAGAGGGAAAAATTCACATGAAGAAACATTACTAAACTAAGATTTCCTTAACACAGCTTTCTATTCTTAAAATATCGAAGGGGTGATATTTCATTTTTAAGTCAGCATTTTAATTCTGTTTTTCAGCTACATCTTGAAGATTTTTATAAGCTTCTGTACTCACCTCACTCTTAATAAAAGTGCAATCTAGTTTTAAAAGCAATTTGCCTAGAGCTTCCTTTTCTTCCATCTTAAATCCTGTCATCTGGATGATATGCTTTGGGGCATCATCTTCCATCTAACATATATACACACAGAAGATAACATATGTTAAGCACATTACTCACAGAGCTCAGTTATTTTTTCTTCACTATGAGTGCTAAAATAAAAACTAAAATAATTAAACACATAATGAACTAAACATGTAAGGCTTAACCATAAACATTATACCAATGTTAAATTTGCTTACAACTGAAACTAATTTTAAAAAGTTATCTTCTCAAAATATCTTAAATTTAAGTTTTTGTTTCTGGCTTGAACACTGAAAGAGAGCATTAATACACACATTGATGAATGAGTATAATTCTTCAGAAAAGGATGGATATCCACTTAAATGTTAGTATAACAATAACAGCTTCATTCTTAAAATACTATTTTTTGCTAAGAGCTTTAAAACAAATATGTTGTGGACAACGATACAGATTTGTACTGATTTTTGAAGTGTTTTTGGATGGTCCCAGAGCATTGATACCAAATAATTTAAAACAGTAGATACACATACTGATCCTGTATAGATTCTATTCCCAATGTACATTTCTGAACTTTTATATGTGTGTGTATGTTCATTTCATCACTTACAAGGTAGACTGAAAAAAAAAAAAGGTTTTTTTTTCTAAGTTTATTTTAATCCATACTTAAGTGGTTCACTAAGTACTTAGTATTTGAGGTGGTATATAACCCATGGCATTTCTAATAGAATATTGAATATATGTGTGTGTATATACATATATACACATTTTTTTTGTGTGTGGCATTGGATACTGGGGATTATTCTAGAGTCAACCTACCAATGAACTGCATAACCAGCTCTTAATTTCTATTTTGATACACGTAGCTACCTGCTGCTGCTGCTTGCAGCTACGACGCCTTGGGAGAAAATTCGGAGGCAGGATGGAAATGAAAAAGTTCTTTTATTCTTCTCTCTTCTAACTTCTCTCTCCGGCTCCAACAACCTCTCGAACTCCAAACACAACTCCAACTCTCCTCTAACTCCAACCACACAACTTCAACCACTCTAAATCCAACCACAACTCCAACCACTAACCCTCACCCGGTTAAATACATTTTGCTTTAACAAGGACAAGTGCTTACAGCTCGAGCTTACAGGTGCGTCACACAGTGTTCACGGGCATAAAAAGATTCTTAGATGAATGTATGAATATCAGGTGAAACTTGAACATCTTTTACAGCTCTCAGCTAACCGCAATCTTAGCTATCTCCTTAATTAGGGCTCCTACAGATACAGGGTCTCACTAAGTTGTCCTGGCTGGCCTCAAGTTTGTGATACTCCTGCCTCAACCTTCTGAATAGCTGGGATTAGAGGTGCACAGCATAATTTGAATATAATTTTGTTTACATGAAGTTAGAACTCTAGGCTGAGAAAAAATAACAACCTTGTTTTTCTTTACAGATAGAAGGAAAGTAGGGACAAAAGAAATCAGTAATTTTCATTTATGTAACAATTTATGTAATATATATGTAATAATTTTGTTATAACACTATGGATTAGTATTTAAACCACAGGCAGAGCAACAGCAGCGGCTATTTTCAATATTCAAAGAAGCAATGACTTCTTCCAAGATTAAAAGAAAAGTTCAGGGACCATGTGAGGAATTCAGGGATAGGGAGTACTTAGCATTAAGGAAGCCCTGGGTTCCAAACCTAACACACACACACACACACACACACACACACACACACACAAAAAATGTACTTCAAAAAGTGTAACTATTTGAGAAAAGGAATAATAGCACACAATGGGCAAAGAATAGTCTTTATAGAAAAATCCTATTTTCAAAGACTACAATATACACAGTGGCTCTCCATATCCATGGGTTCCACATCTGCAGATTCAACCAAATTGCATATGGAAAATATTTGTAAAATAAATTGTATAGGGACTGAGAAGGTGCACTTTCTTCTTATCAATACCCCCTAAACAATACAGAATAACAACTGCATAGAATTTACATTGTTAGGTATTTAAACTCATCTAGAGAGTATTCAAAATATATGGAAGGACATGCATAGATCATAAGCAAATACAACACTTTATACAAGGGACTTGAGATACTACACATTCTGGTACCCAAGAACCATACTCCCAGAGATTCTGAGGGACAACTGTATATACTTATGTTAAATATATATATACATGTTATACATGCCTTTATTTAAAACTTAAGATTTTGAAATAAAATTCCAAAGATAGTTTCATTATAAACCATTTAAAACCTTACTCATGATTAGGGTGAATTTTATTTATCTTGCTTAAAGATCTTAAGTGGAACTTTAGCTAGGATGAAGCGTTCTTGATTTCTCTAATCAAGCCTCCCTTTAGGCAGAGGAACTCCTTGAGAGAACTAAGCAAATATGCTTTGCTCAGCACATCTGCATATTTGCAAAAAAGGTTCATATTAATGCTTTCTGATTTGTGTTAAGGAGCAGCCAATAGCAGTTCTGTACTGTTTGTGGATTCAAAGTTCAGAGGTTGTGTATTACAAAGCACACTGGAATTGAACGTCAAAGCCATGTCCTTCAAACCAGTTTTTATTCAGTAAAAATGCTGATATTTTTACCTCAATATATGTGACTATTGTATTTCTTAACAAGCTCCAAAAAAGGCAAAGGGTGTAATGTATTAACTCTCTAAAATACTAAAACTCAATGTATGACAGTTTTTGCAAGCAAGTGGTGATGAGTTCCATGACAGCATCCTGTGTGGATTTCTCTAGCAAGTTTTTGCCTTGTGTTGCCACTAGAGAAAAAGTCCACTAGAGTGAATAGAATCTTCTGATTACCTAGTGAGCACAAAAATGAACTCATCTAAGGGTAAAATTGGGTAATTGTCAAAAATGTCTTTCCAAAACCTGAGAAGATGGCAGAAGTGAGATAGGTAGCAAGTCCCAATCTCCTCACAACACAGAAAGGAGGCAGTGGAAAAAAAAAAAAAAAGCATTGAGAGGTGGGTGACAAAATAAATGTTCTAAGACTCAAAATCAAAATCTGAGACCTGGAGAGACTGGAACATAGATTACCAGAGTAGAAAACAAACTCAGAATTCCCTTATCCCCAAACTGAACTTGATAATGAGAGGGGGGAGGGGCAACAGAGAGAGAAGAGGGGGGGAGAGAGGGGAGGTTGGGAAGTGGAAAATAACTTAAGCTCAACCACTTAAAAACATTTGTAAAGACAGACAAAATTAATAGTACGACAGTAACAAAAAGGTCCTTAAAACAGAGCAAACAGCTTAAAACCAAATTGTAAAAAGAAAACTGAGCCATGGATCTGCAGTCATCTTGTGGAGCCCTCAGCCAACCAGTCACCCCCTTAAACCAACACATCTGTCTTCCCTGGCCAAGACAGATGCTAACTAAACCTGAAGGAAGTCCCCTGCAGCGGGATCTATTAAGAATTCAACCAGAAAGAACTTCTACAAGATCCACTACTAGCTGAAAATTGCTGGAATCCCTCCTTCCATCACCCTCACCAGGAACAAGGGGAACATGCTGGTGGAGACCTGTGCTGGGAACTGTGCCTAACCCAGCTCACACTCAGTGACCCAGGCAAGGGCATAAAGAATTGCTCTTCATTCCCTAGCTTGACTCAGAGACAGCAACAAAGCAGCTCTGGCCTGAAATAGAGGGAAGTGGATTCATTAGTCTAGACAACTGACATTAGTAGGAGGCAGGCCTTACCAGCGGGAAGGTGCATGAATGTCCAGTGACAGAGATCTGGTGGAAAATTAACACAGTCTATGCACCAGGAAAGGGCTGCTCCCAGGCTTAATTGGCACACAGTGACCAGATCACAACTAGTCATTCACAACATGGGGCAGTAGAAACTACAGACTAGGTGAATCACCTGAGACCCTTCACTATAGTACCTCAGAGAGTGTCAACAGCTAGGAGAATACTATATCACAGAACATCCACAGAAAATTCACAACCAGAGCTCCTGTGCTTAGAGCCACCAGGATCTTCACTACTGCGAAAAGGATCCTGAAGAGGGGAGCAGGTACATGGTAACCCATAGGGGGCAAACACAGGGGCACTCCAGAGCCTTCATCCTGACCTACTGCACACAACAGAAACAGCCAACCCAAACACTGCACCCTCTGAGCAGTCAGCTGCAGGCCCTTGAGCTGGCAAACCAGAAGATGCTGGTAGGAAGTTACCAGCCACAAGGGAATTGAATTGGCTCCTGCGCCCCTGCAACTCAGGAGAGATCTACAGCCAAAGACAGCTGGACATCTGCTTAATGTCCAAACCCCAATGAAATACAAACCAAGATTCAACAAGAATTTTCCTCACCTTGATATGGTTTACTATAAACAACTCTAATATCAACTTTGATCATATAAAAAACTCTAACTTGAACAACAATTGATAACCAACACTGTACCTTCATACCCATTTGAATGTATTTGATCTAATGGTTTAAGGCATCAACTGGAATCAATTTTCCTATCTTTGTTTTCCTAGCTCTACTTTATACTTGCTCCTCCTACCCCCTACTCATACTTTAGCATTATTTACTAGTACGTGAAATACCAAGATTTCTCCCTTCTACCTTGGTGTAAATTAGTTTTTTTATCTTTTCTATCTCTCTCCATCTTTTCCCCTCTCCTTTTTGCCCAATCTTTCTTCCTCCCCACTTTTAGTCCTCACTTAAGGTTATAGTAAGTTTGCTAAAATCAATAACTAATTATTTTTACCTATTTTGGAACATAACTACAAGTTTATGCCTGAATTTGAGGAACCACAGAGAACAAGTGCAACAAGTTTTTGTTTCTTGTAAGGTTGAATAGTACCAGGCTTGGCTCTTAAGTGACAATAGTAAATAGGGCTCAGTGACATCTCTTAAAATGGTGCTGATTTTAGAATCAGCAGAGATCACACACTGACTTAAAATATCATTATCTGGATATTCATCCAACCCAGGGCTCTGAAGAGAGAGAAGCTCAGAAAGTAGTTCTTTGCCTAAAAGAAGTCAGAACTATACTAATAGATGGGTACACATACAAATAATATGAAAAAACAAGGGAACAAACCATCCCAAACAGCACATTAATGCTTCAACAAGAGACTTCATTGACACCACAGTGGAGGAAATGTCAGAGAAAGACTTTAGAAAGTCCATAGTTAAACTATTCTAAGAGCCAAAAGAAGATGAAAGGAGTGAAATCAGAGAAAACAGATGAAGTGAAAGATCACTTCAATAACGAGACTGAGATTCTGAAAAAGAACCAAAAGGAAATCCTTGAAATGAAAGAATCAATATGCCAAATTAAAAAATTTAAAAACACATCACCAATAAATTGGACCACTTTGAAGATAGAGTTTCAGGCCTTGAAGACAAAGTACATAATCTTGAAAATAAAGCCAACCATAAAGAAAGATGTTAAAAGAACATGAACAGAATATTCATGAAAACTGGGATAGCATTAAAAAGCCACATTTAAGATTTATTGAGCTAGATGTAGGCTCTGAAATACAAACTAAAGGAATGTACATTCTTTTCAATGAAGTAATATTAAAAAAATTCCAAATCTTAAGAATGAGATGAAAATTCAAATATAAGAGGCATATGGGCCTACAAGTATACAAAAATCACAATAGATCCACTCCAAGACACATTATTATGAAAATGTCTCACATATAGAATAATGATAGATTTTTGAAAAGCTGTAAGAGAAAAATGACTAGTAACATTCAGAGATAAATCAATCTAGACTTCAAGTATTTCTCAACCCAGACCCTAAAAGCTAGGGAGGTTTGGAATAATATGTACCAAGCTCTTAAAAAAAAAAAAAAAAAAGGGTGCCAACCAGCTAAGAATACTAAGCTTCAAAGAATATTAAGCTTCAAAATTAAAGAGGAAATAAAAACCTTCCATGATAAACAAAAGCTAAAGAAATTCATAACTAGAAAGCCTGCACTATGTAA
Organism: Tamias sibiricus; assembly: GCA_025594165.1. Classification (NCBI taxonomy): domain Eukaryota; kingdom Metazoa; phylum Chordata; class Mammalia; order Rodentia; family Sciuridae; genus Tamias; species Tamias sibiricus. The sequence continues at coordinate 90,626,314 of CM046662.1, forward strand.
AATATTCAATAAAATATTTCATGAAAAAGAAAAGTAGCATAGGAAGGAATTATATTAGAATAGTCAATTAAAGGAAATAAAGTCCAATTTAAACATTATAAATAAATCAAAATGGCAGGAAATAAAACTCACCTCTCAATAATAACATTGAATGTAGATGGTCTAAACTCCTCAATCAAAAGACATATGCTGGCAAACTGGATTATAAAACAAGACCCCAAAATATACTGTCTGCAAGAGATTCACCTCACAGACCAAGTTATTCACAGACTGAAAGTGACAGGATGGGAAAAAATACCATTCACATGGGACTCATAAACAAGCAGGGGTTGCTATTCTCATATCAAATAAAGTGGACTTCAAGCCAAGATTAATCAGAAGAGACAAAGAAAATCACCTCACACTGCTTAAGAGAATAATATAGTGACAAGCCATAAGGATGGTAAATATATTTGCCCAAAACAACAGAGCATCTATGTTCATCAAACAAATCCCTCTCAATATTAAGAATCAAACAGGCTGGGCACTGTGGTGCATGCCTGTAATTCCAGGGATTGGGAGGCTGAGACAGGAGGATCATGAATTCACAGCCAGCCTCAGCAAAAAGAGAGGTGCTAAGTAACTCAATGAGACCCTGTTTCTAAAAAAAAAAAAAAAAAAAAACAAAATAGGGCTGGGGATGTGGCCCAGTGGTTAACTGTCTTGAGTTCAAGACCCGCCCCCCCCGCCCAAAAAAAGGAATCAAATATTCCACCATACAATAATACTGGGTGACTTTAATACACCTCTCTCACCACTGGATAGTTCATCCAAACAAAAACTAAGTAAAGATTCTACACAACTAAATAATATAATTAGTAATATGACCTAACAGACATCTATAGAATATTTCATCCATTAGTGACTAAATATATTTTCTTCTTTGAGCACATGGTTTTCTAAAACAGACCACATTTTAGGTAACAAAGCAAATCTTAGCAAATACAAAAAACATAGTGATAATACTCTCTATTCTATCAGATAATAATGAAATGAAATTAGAAAACAATGATCGAACAATAAAAGAGAAACTAACACCTGGAGATTAAATAATATACATTTGAATGATGAATGGATAGCAGGAGAAATCTTAAAAAATTCTTAGATATAAATGAGAATAGTGATACAACCTAACAAAATCTCTGGGACAATATGAAGAAAGTTCTAAGAGGAAAGCTCATAGCATTGCTTTCACACATTAAGAAAAGAAAGATACCAAATAAATAATCTAACATTACATGTCAAGGTCCTAGAAAAAGAAGAACAAAATACCAAAATCAGTAGAAGACAGGAAATAATTAAAATCAGAGTCAAAAATCAATGAAATTAAGATTTAAAAATATGAAAGAAACAAAGAATAGTTTTTTGAAAAAATAAACAAAACTGATAAACCCTTAAACTACTAAAAGATGAAAAAAAAAACCCTCAAATTATAAAAATCTGAGATACAAAATATCACCACAGACACTACTGAAATACAGAGGATTATGAGAAATTATTTTGAAAATGTATACTGCAGTAAGCAAGAAAATCTTGAAGATACCAACAAATTCCTAGAGATATATAACCTACCCATTGAACTATGAGGATATAGAAAACTTAAACAGATCAATTTCAAGCAATGAAATTGAAGCAGCTATCAAAAGCCTTCCATCAAAGAAAAGTCCAGGACAGGATGGATTCTTAGCCAAGATCTTTAAAGAAGAACTAATACCAGACCTCCTCAAAATTATTACATGAAGTAGAAAAGGAGGAAACACTGCCAAACTCATTCTACAAAGCCAGTACCACACTGATACCAAAACCAGACAAAGACACATCAAGGAAATGAAACTTCGGACCAATATCCTTGATGAGACTAGATGCAAAAATTCTTAATAAAATATTGACAAATTGCACACAAAAACATATTTAAAACATAGTGCTCTATGATCAAGTGGTTTTCAAGCCAGGAATGCAAGGCTGGTTCAATATACAGATATAAATAAATGTTAACTCATCACATAAACAGATTTAAGGACAAGAATTACACAATTATCTCAACAGATGCAGAAAAAGCATTCAACAAATTATAGCACCCATTAATGTTTAAAACACTAGAAAAGCCAGAGATAGAAGGAACTTATCTCAACATTGTAAAAGCTATCTATTACAAACCCAAGGACAACATTATTCTGAATGGAGAAAACTGAAAGCATTTCCTGTAAAAGCAGGAATGAGACAAGGATGTCCACTTTCACCATTCCTATTCCACCTACTCCTTGAAACTCTAGCCAGAGCAAACAGGAAAGAGAAGGAAATTAAAGGGATACAAATAGGAAAAGAAGAATTCAAATTATCTCTGTTTGCTGATAACATGAATCTATATTTAGAAGACCCAAAAACCTCTACCAGAAACTTTTAGAACTCATAAATGAATCCCAGTAAAGTAGCAGGATACAAGATCAACACCCATAAATCAATTGTGTTCCTATACTCAAATGATGAATCTGCTGAGAAAAAAAAAATTAGGAAAACCATCCATTGAAAATAGCCTCAAAAAACAAACAACCAACAACCACACACAGACACACACACACACACACACACTCACAAAAACAAACAAAAAAAAAAACTTGAGAATCAATCTAACATTAAGTATAGGACCTCTATGATGAAAACAATAGAATACTAATGAGAGAAACTGAAAAAGACCTTAGGAGATGAAACGATTGCCCATGTTCTTAGACAGGCAGAATTTAAACTGTTGAAATGGACATACTACCAAAATTACTAAACAGATTCAATGTAATCCCCATCAAAATTCCAATGATGTTCTTTACAGAACTAGGAAAAGCAGTTATGAAATCTATTTGGGAAAAATAAGAGACCCAGAAAAGCCAAAGCAATCCTTAGCGAGAAAAGTGAAGCAGGAGGCATCAAAATATTGTACCTCAAATTATACTACAGGGCTATAGGAACCAAAACAGCACCATACTGGCACCAAAACAGGTATGAAAGACCATTGGAATACAAGGCACAGAGACAAACTCACATACAGTTATTTCATACTAGACAAGAACACGTATTAGAGAAAAGACAGCCTTTTTACAAATGGTGCGGGGAAAATTGGAAATCCATATATAGTTGAATTGAATTAAACCCCTATCTCTCTCTCTGCACAAAACTCAGCTCAAAATGGATCAAAGACCTAGTTATTATACCACAAACCCTGAACCTACTAGAAGAAAACTACTCCAACATATCAGTTCAGGAACTGACATCCTTACCAAGACTCCTAAAGCGTTAAGAAGTTAAGATCAAAAATCAGTAAGTGAGATGGCATCAAATTAAAAAGCTTCCAAGCAAAGGAAACAAAAGCATGAAAATCTTTTGTCACTGGTTCCTCAGGGCATTAATATCCAGGATATACAAACAACTCAAAAAACTTAACACCAAAAAAAAAAAAAAAAATCAATAAATGGGCAAAGGAATTAAACAGATATTTCTCAAAAGAAGAAATACATATATATGGTCAACAAATATATGAAAAAAATGGTCAACATCTCTAGCAATTAGAGAAATGCAAATTAAAACTACACTGAGATTTTTATCTCACTCCTGTAGGAATGGCAATTATCAATAATACAAGTAACAATAATGTAGGTGAGGATGTGGGGGAAAAGGTACACTCATGCATTGTGAGTGGGACAACAAATTAGTGCAACTACTCTGGAAAGCAGTTTTATTCCTCAAATACTAGAAATGGAACCACCATTTGACCCATCTATCCCACTGCTCAGTATATATCTAAAGATGAAAATCAGCATACTACAGTGAATGGAGTCACGTCAACATTTACAGCTGCACAATTCTCATTAGCCAAGCTATGGAGTCAACCTTCAACAGATGAATGGATATAAAAAAATGTGGTATATATACACAATTCAGTGTTACTCAGCCATAAAGAAGAATGACATTATGGTATTTGCTGGTAAATGAATAGATCTGGAGACTATCAAACTAAATGAAATAAGCCAATCTCAAAAAAAAACAAAAACAACAACAACAAAAAAAAAACAAAGGTTGAATGTTTTCTCTGATAGGTGAAAGCTAATCCAAAATAGGTGGTTAAAAAATATAGTGGAGTAGACAAAGGGGGATGGACGGAAGGGAGGAATGACAGGATAGGCAAAGACAGCAGAATTAATCTTATCTCTTTCCTATGTACATATAGGAACATACTGCAGTGAATCTCATATTTATGTACATCCACAAGACACTAATAGAATAAAATAACTGTAAGTAAATAGTAGAAAGATCAGTAGAATAAAGGCAAACAGAGGGAGGAGGGGAAGGAAAGGGGAAGTACTGGCAACTGAATTAGAATAAACTATTTTTCATTCTTTTATAATTATGTCAAAATGAGTCCTAATGTTATATGTAACTAAAAAGAACTAATAAAAAAATAAATAAATAAAAAATAAAATAAAACCCTAAAATTCAAAGCCTCTTCAATGAAAGAAATGCTTTAAAGTTATAAGGATTTGGTCTGGTTAGTACAAAATTATAAAGTATACACAGTAGGGCTTGGTCTGTTGAAAACTTAATCACCATGGAAAATACTTTCATCGAAATAGGTAAACTATAGGCAGCTTTTTTACTATAATAATTATACATTTAAAAAAACTATTTACTTGGGTCTAGTTAACATAGCTCTTGTCAATATATTAAAACTATAAGTATGTTCTGTTCCAAGAAATAATTCATTAGTCTTATTCAGAACACATACAATAAAGCCACATGTGATTTTTACACAATGTCTACAACCAGGGGAAAATGCTGCTTTCATTAATTCTAGAGAATTATTTAAATAAATCCCTTTGCAATTTTCCTTCAGAAAATGACGGGGCCTTTCAGAAATACTAGGTAAGTGAAATTCAATATCTGTGAATAACATCTTGGTACTTAATAACTAACTGCTTTTGTAGTTCTCAAAAGTAGGGCCTTAAGCATAGGATATACTTTTCCTACTATTTATATCTCATTTATGTATTTATGAGTTTGGGAAACTATTTTTTTAGCAGGCTAAAGAAGGGAAGTTGGGATTGTTTTTAAAACCTAAAATCTTGCCTGTCTAGTTATTCTAAAATATGAAGTATCAAAAGCTACAGTTGTTAGGAATAGTGGCATACCCCTGTATTCCAGTGACTCAGGAAACTGAGGCAGGAGAATTGCAAGTTTGAGGCCAGCCTGGGCAACTCAGTGAGAACCTATCTCAAGATAAAAAATTAAAAAAGGGCTGGCAATGTTGCCAGGAGGTAGAGTCCTCCTAGGTTCAATCCCTAGTACCACAAACAAAACAAAACCAAACCTGTTAAATAATCAAAATGTAAAGAAAGCAATAAAAAATAAATTTGCTATAAGATTATTACCAAAAGTTTTATTTAAAGGTTATCATTTAACAATTATTGTTTCCTTACAATTGTTACATAGAAATATAAGGAAAAAAACTATGTTCTTTTCCAATCAAGTTAATAACAATTATTTCACAACTGAATGCTTATTATTAACAAAGTGACATTTTAACATATTTTGGTTTTATGTATAAATTATTATACTATTAGAACTTACTGAAGCCAGCATATAAAACAAAGTTTTCATCTTGAGACACATCATTTTATAATGGAATAGATATGATAGAAATAATCTCTGTGTATTTAACAGCAAGATCCCATAGTAGGTAATGTAAAAGGAGGACCAACTATATAACAGTAGAAATCAGGAAAGCCTTTTTTTTTTTTAATTTAGTTATTTATTTACTTATTCATAATGCACAAGTATAGCATCTTTTTACATACAACTTTTTAAAGCAATTTTTTTCCTTTGAAAATGATGAAATAGGAAACTGAAACTACTCACGCATAAGTGAAAAAACAGGATGTCCTGATTCAGGCGTTATGTAGCTATGGATATGTTTAAAACAAATCAGAATATGGGACATTTTCCCACAAGTTCACCAGGGGGGGAAAAAAGGGCTATTAGCTAAATTTTCTCAGAATAGTGAATTTTGGTGACGACACAAAATAACTAGATTTTTAAAGACCAAGTTCTAGTATCCCAAATCTAATAGCATTCTATGATAAAATTATCTACTTAAAGCAAGACAGTTAACAATACATGTAGTAAATGCTTTTCAGTAACACATTGTATAACAAACTAATGACTTACATCACAAATTTAATCCACATAGCAATGTAGGAAAACTGTTATCTGTATATAGGAAAAGACACAGTCATGTACAGATATAGGAACAAATTAATTTATATTTGTAAAATTAGTGATTTGATAGTTATTCCTTATCCTTGCAGGACTATGAAAACAATAAACAGCTTGACATGAAAATGAACTCCAAGAGAACACCAAATTTCCAGAACTTATAGCAATAACCCAGACAATTAAAAATCCTTAAAAGTAGGGTCAAGTTTTATGTAGGTGATATGTTCTGAGACATAGAGGATAGACAGCTAACTTCTAGGAATGTTTTAATATAAGAAAGAAAGCAGATATGCTATAATACAAATATACCAGTGATATTTCTAGGAAAATCACAAATCTTTCTAATACTTATTGGGAGCCAGAGGTCCTTGAAGCAATCAAGCATATAATAAGGCCCTATCTTTATACAAAAAGGGGAGGGAGCATTTATCTTCTACAGTTAAATGATTTTATCTGTAGTCAAAAATTTTTAAATTATATACTACATTCCTAGTGATGAGTGTTTTAAAACTTTGTATAATTTTTAAATTTACTTACCTTAAACCATATACCATAGACAACCAAGGAGACAATGACTGTGAACATATTTAGGCATAGCAAGCAAATGCTTCTGTGGAGTGGACTTTCCCAAAATATCTTCCACATGGGCCTATCCCTGATGCCTGAAATTCCTTTGCAGTTGGAGCCAGTCAGAAATGCTAATAAACCTATATCACAGCATGCATCATAATTGCAAACATTTTATTACACATTATATTGTTTTAGGACCTTTGAATTCTTTACAATATAACATTTATGTGGGACATGTTTGAAGATGATGTAGAATATGTTGAAAAGGGAATTCAGAGAAAAGTAGAGGCAGCACTATAGATAAGAACACAAAGGTGGGGCTAGGAAGGCAAGATGAAAGAGCAGAATATAACTGTTGAGTGAAAAAGGAAAGTACTGCAGAACAGAGAAGCAGCAATGCTTAAAGAGGTCTTTATGGAAAATAAGAACATTATTTATAAAAATGAGGGTGTGTGTGTGTGTGTGTGTGTGTGTGTTTTTCGAAAATATCCGGGTAGAGTGGCACATGCCTATAATCCTAGAGGCTAAGGCAGGAGTATCCCAAGTTCAAAGCCTGTCTCAGCAACTTATCAAGGCCCTAACTTAGTGAGACCCTGTCTAAAAATAAAAAGGGTGGGGATGTAGCTCAGTGGTTATGTGCCCCTGAGTTCAACCCTTGGTACCAAAAAAGAAAAAAGAATAAAGAAAATAAAGCCATCTGATAAGTATTGTAAATAAGGGACTATTTTTTTTTAAAGTTAATTTACATATTTCTTAATTCACTTACATTTTTCCTCTCTAAATAAACATTGCTGATTTGTCTTTTAATTTAACTGTAATTAACACGCAGAGCAGGTGGCGCACATCTGTAATTCCAGGGGCTCAGGAGGCTGAGACAGGAGGATCAAAGCCTGCCTCAGCAACAGGGAGGCGATAAACAACTCAATGAGACCCTGTCTGTAAATACAAAATAGAGCTGGTGGTACGGCTCAGTGTTTGAGTGCCCCAGAGTTCAATCCCAGGTACACCCCCAAAATTTAATTTTAATTAACTCAGGCTTATTATGGGAAAATTCTAAAAGTATACAGAAAAATTAAAATAACCCCTAATTCCTTTGCCTTATAATACCACTGTTAATATTTTGCCAGGATTGGCTTTCAGGTTTCATGTGTGTGTGTGTGTGTGTGTGAAAAAAATACATGTAACAAAATTTAGATATGTATTTCTGTATTGTACTTTTATGTAAATCTAAAAAAAATTTTTTTTTACTGTAGTTGAACACAATACCTTTATTTTATTTATTTTTATGAGTGCTGAGGATCGAACCCAGCGCCTAGCACATTAGGCAAGCTCTATACTGCTGAGCCACAGTCCCAGCCCTTTATGTAAATTTTTATCATCATCATTTTCATATCATAATCATTTATCAATGCCACTTAATATTCTTCATGGTTTTAAAGTCATGTGATGAAAAATGGTTGTATCTCAATTTCCATTATTCTAGTAAGCTATTTTGATTTAAAACCTAATTCTACAGCAAATTAAGGAAAATCCCTTGAAATTTCCACCTTCTGAAAAACATTCCAAGTGTTGAATGCAATCAATAATGTTGCTGTGAAATATGTTCATGACTCCCTTTATGAATAATATTCAGCTGGAAAAATAAACAAAGATGAGCTAAAACTAAAAGAATCAAAGTATTACATCTCTGTTTTAACCAATATTACAAGATAGACATGTTATAGTACTCAAATTGTGAGTAAAATACTTTTACTCTGAACACTGAGGTTTCAAGTGGAGTTTAAGAATTCTGGTCCCTCTTGGCCTAGGAGCCAAATTAGGCCCTTGGCTTAATTTCTTTCAGGGGGCCTTTGAAATTGGTTTAAAGATGTCTACCTCCTGCCTATCCTTCAATGATATGATCTAAACATATTAATTATATGACAGCCAGTGATGAGACTTGGAGAGATGTTCTTACCTCAATGGCATTATTTGGGAAAGGAGCAGTCATTAGTCCCTTTGGTGATAAATTTAGCAGTACAGGAAGGAAATGAATAATTAGCAACAAAGTGACTATGGTGAGGAAGAAATAAGAGGCTGCAATAACAGAACTATTCAATCTATCCAATACTGTACATGGTACAGGCTGGACTGGCTATGCTTCTTTAGGGATAAAGGGCTTCCTAAGGAAGTAGGTTGAAAAAGGAACGTGGTTCGGGGGGGAAAAAATGATGGACAGTAGATACTGGTCACCAAACCTGCTTAGGTGTCCTAGGAAATTTGGAATACTTAGGAGGAGGAGTATAATCCTAAGGCTGAACAAGCAGAATTTTTTTTAATAAAATTATTTATTTTTTTGTAGCAGGGATCGAACCCAGAGGCGCTTTAACCACTGAGCCCCATCCCCAGCCCTTCTCTATTTTTTATTTTGAGACAGGGTCTCCCTAAGTTGCTGAGGTTGGTTTTGAACTTGCAATTCTCCTGCCTTGGCCTCCAGAGCTGCTGGGATTACAGGCATGTGCCACCACACCCTAATTTTTACAGAGGACCTACCGTGGTCTAAGCACTTCATATGTTAGTTCATTTCCTTTTTCACAGCATAAGTGCTATTTATCCTTGTCAAAAAGATGAGGACACTGAGAAGTATTACTAATTAAGAATCTAAGGAGCTGGGTGCTTGTCTAGTATGGACAAGGTCCTGAGTGTGATCCTCAGCAAAACACACACACACACACACACACACACACACACACACAGGATAGACAACTAATAAATCAGTAGAACCAATATTCAAAGATAAGCCTGTTTCTGCAAAAATGATATGACTTTTTTACAAAACCATCCTATTCAATGCCTAAACACCAATGCCTAAAATTTCACCATATTTCTATGAAAAAATCTCAAGAGTGTCATTATTTTTTCTTTTTGGAAACAAAGTTTCCATTACTTTCTTCTCAAAATGGATTGGGGATCAATTAATCAAGGGAGTATTCAAATGGACTTTCTTATCAAAAATAACAACAGTATATTTTTAATTTCAAATTTTGCCAGAAAGTAAAAACTATGTGTATTTAAAAGTTCCAGGTTAAATTTTAAGCAGCAATATTTCCTTATGTCAAAAACTACCTACAACATTTTACAGCATTTATTTTCTACTAGTTTACCTAAAGAGTTAAGAAACAGGTAATGTTCCATTTTAGTTATATTTTAAGACAGAGGATTCTCCAGTTTCTTTAGGTTTTATTATTCAAAACTTAGAATTGCTATTAAAAAACTTATATCATGAAAAAGACTATCTTAAAATAATATAATCAAGGTTTATATAACAATAAAAATACTGTCTCATTAATACCACTATTCTTTTGGTTTTCTAAATATCAGTGTTTTGGGACATCACTGGAAATTGTGTATATCTAGAAGAAAATCTTAAGAATCCTTAACTTTGTGAAAAGTAACCACATTTGTTCACCCTTTCAAAGACTTTCATGTGATCTATCCTTTCTCCTTTAGAAAAGCAAGAAATGTTAAATCACTTAATTGAACTTTACTTAAGTTAATAGGCATAAGAAAAATTTAACATCACTGGAACTTTTAAATACACATAGTTTTTACTTTTGGGGGGGCTGTCTTTACAATAAAATGTATTAAAACTTTCAAGGATTTCAACATCCAAGCTCATTAATAATATACGGAATTAGTGTAGAATAATCAAATGCCCTCCCTCACATAAGTCCACCTCAAAATATCAATTTTGTACTGAAGACCTGTAATATAGAGATTTTGACAAACTCCTTCAATGGGAACATCTTGCACATCAGCATATTTCTAGGAACTGAAACATAAGAGAGTAACACAAACCAAAAAGCCCACAAGGTGCAATGTCTGTTATACATACACTGTAAATCCAGTTTAAATGTTCATTTCCAATGTCTCAACGGAAAATTTTTGTTTGTTTGTAGAGGATAGTCAATCATTTGTCAAAAGGAAATCGAGGCCTTCAAAATCAAGCCCCGTCTACCTTCTGATTCAAATACTGATATAAATTTTTGTCAGTATTTAATCAGAGGCTTTGGAAGTGTAAGAAATCTCATGACATTGACTTAGTCTTGTTCCCAGCCTTCAGTCAGCTTAGAGGTAATCCCCGGGAACAGGGATCCTCCCTTTAGGGAAAGGTGTGTTTATGTTTGTGTTTAAAGGCCTACAGCAGCTGCAGAGATAGCACTTTGACATTTAAGTGTTTAAAAAATTCAACAAGGACAAAAAGAATGACACAATTTTCCTTGTCACAGGAATGTAGGCCTGGAGGATCCCTGCCACATTTACTGACGCTAGTTATGGAAAGCAGCCAAGAATCTGGGATCAGGGTGAGGCGTCCCAGTTGGTTCTATGGAAACCAGAGATGAGGGCGGCCTAGCGCCTTCCCGGCAGGAGAACGAGCCGCGGAGCTGAGCAAGCGGAAGGCGGGGAGTGCACTCAACCCTGCACTTCAGAGAGAAGCTCCGCGAGGAGCTCGGGCGGAGCAGGGCCAGGTCTGCAGCGGCAGCCTACCAACGCCGGCGCTGAGCGCAGGTAGTCGGGAGAGTGGGACAGAACTGCGGCTGTAGAAAGCGCGAAAGCCAAGCGCTGCCACCGCTCACCCCAGTCCCTTCCCAGCTGGGCGCAGCAGAAACTTCGAAGGCACAGACTGGGACAAAACGCCCCCACAGAGTCAGGGTAAACTGAATCTTCCGAGGTGAGGCCCTTTACCTTCCCGGCCGGAGAGTCTGGGCTGTTTTTCTGGGTTGGCGGCGGCAGCGGCGGCATCGACTGCCGCTGCAGCACTCGCTGCTTCACTAATCCGGGCTCTGGGAAATAATTTCCCGCCGCGCGCTTGGCAGCCCCGGAAGAGGTTGTACCATTTCCGGGTGGTTGTTAGTGACGCTCTCGAGCGGTCGCCAGGGTGGTCTGAGCTAGTGCGGGGCTTGACTGGCCAGCTCGGGCCAGATTGCTGCTTGGTACGTGCGGGAGGTGGGATACTGGTAATCACTTAGGTAAGTGATTTTTATGGGCTGTCTCTTGGGCCTGGTTTTTCCGACCAACTGGGGCTCAGTCAGCATCTCGGCCCTATCGAAAAGTGAGTGGGCGAGGGTTAAAATTGGAGTCCTATCCATCTCCTGGGCTCTTGACCATCCTTGCGCCTGGAGAAGGCCCTGGGATCCCTGCTTATCATCTTCTTCTCTTGCAGTATCTGCATCCAACTTCAGAGAGGCCTCGGACAGTGTGTATCGTGACCTGGCTTAGTGCCGAGTCTCCACCAGTGACCAAAAAGTGCCCTTACTTTCTCCATTGCCCGGGTTTGATCACCCTCAATTATCGAAAGCTGTGTTTCAGTAGTTTTAGGATGCCAAGCCTGGAAGGAGGCTGTTGACTGAAGAGGACCTATTAGGTGTGGTTTGGAGGGTCATTTCTAAGCTAAAATTATTTTAACCTTTCCGCTGCTGTTTGCTTAGGTGAGGAGAATGGTCTTTGTTTTCATGGCATCTGTGAACTAATGAGATATGACAACAAGCTTATAATTTCATGCGTGGGCTTTAGATGGACGTTTTACCTTCTGTAAACTAGTGATCAGGAAGTAGATGTACTTTCAGAAAGAAATGTTTGCGCTGTGCTCTAGGCTTTTTCAATAATAAAGAACTCAGGAGAATTTGAGATAAATGTCCAAAAGTAGCCAAAATAGTTGTAAAGAGAAATTGCTTCTGAAGAAGGGATAATGTGAGGAAAAGTGCTCATTTATTCAAGGTTTTGAAAGATGTGGTGTAGTGAACCTTGGCAACTTCTCTCTTTTGTGAGTAATGCAGTTTGTACAGGTAAGTAGTTCTCACCACCTTATATTTCAGTAAATCACCTTTTTCCCCCATTAAAGGCAGCTCTCCCCTCTACCACCAAAAAAAAAAAAAAAAAAAAAAAAAGAACCCATTCCATAGTAGGGAGTAGTCTAGTCTTTTATTATATAGAAAAACACAGTATGTTTAATTCGAAGTCACAGATGCCTTATTCCCTTTTGAGAGTAATGCATACGTTATTTAAGACAGCATATTGATCTTTTCTAACTTTCTAGTGGGTTAATAATTCAACAAATTTTTAAAATCTTCCCATTGGCTCAAATATTGCCATTTTATTGAATCATATAGTTTTTATTTCTCCTGTTGAATGGACTGTAAATAGTAGTTGCATTGTGTGTTATTTTCATAAAGCAACTAGTTTTTGTGCAGTTTATTTTTTTTTATCATTGCTCTCGATTTGATTTCTCCATTCTAATTAATAAAGCCAACCACTAATACCACAAGAATCTATTGTCTGCCAGGCATTTTACATTTCTTATTTTACTTAATGCCTAATTTAAAAAGAAAACAAGAAAAATCACATCTCTATTTTATAAACATTTTATACTGAGACTCAAAAGAGGTTGTGATTTCCAACACATCATACAATTAAGTAGCACAGTTAAGATTTGTATCCCATCTAAACTTTGCTTCTTTTTACTGTGTTCTATACATTCTCTCATAATATAAACATAACAGAATCATTTTTTTTACTCTCATGCAAAATTGGATAACTAGCATATCAGATTTAGAAGTCAGTGTACAGCACAAGTTGAAGATAAAGGGATTTAAGGAGTGTGTTCATTAACGTAGGTAATTTTCACATGTGAATAATGTGATTTCTATATTATATTGATTTTATCATCCTAACTCAAGCAAATGCCTGTATTATACATGAGCATAATATGTAGAACAAAAACAAAAGATCTAGAGACCAATAGCATATTGGCAACTATAAGTAAAAAATGTCAGTTGCTTCTAAGGGCAGCTTTTCACACACATATTTGTATATAGGTATATATTTGTGTGTGTGCATGCATGTATAGAAAGAATGAATAATTCAAATTCATAAAATCAAATTTTGTAATGCTTTGTAAAGAATTGTTATTATTTACTGATTATTAGCAAAACTTATCTTTTTAGCTAAAAGTTCTCAGAAACAAGGTCATTTACTACACATGTATGAGAAAGTATGCCTAATTAAACCTGCCCATTCCAATATCCTATTTTATGTAGAGAACTAAAAATTTGAGAACAGAAAATTTGCTAAAATCTTGTAGAAATGACCAATGTTAGAAATGACAAAGAACTTAATTCTACAAATATTTTGTTTCACAGAAAGACACAACTAAGTATGTGCAACTAGCACCAAATACTGATGTGTATTTGAGTATATTACAGTGACTTAACCATGCGAAAGGTATGTGCTTTTGCATATCTCATAGGAAGATCTCAGGGATATTTTGCTTTCTATTGAATTTCAATCCTTAAGAAGGTTGAGATTGTCTCTGTTGTTCATCATCTCATACATAGCATCTAGCACATTTATTGGGTGATTCCTTTTAAAAACGTTACTTAATCTACCAAGAAGTGTTTGTATATGTATTGTTTAAAGGGAATTATATGACCATATAAATCAATGAATGCTTATTTATTATTACTCACCTTCACCCTACAATGCAGTGTTCACTCCACACTGGATATAAATATGCTTTCTAAATTAGACAAAGGTAAAGAATCTTTTCACTTATACTAGGAGAGATAAATAGTTCTTATGTAAGGACAGTTTACAAACATCATTGAACACAAAACAAGATGGAATGCAGAGAAAAGAAATTTTGCTTCCAGGAAGACAGATGATGAAAAATGGCTAATAATAATAAAGCTAAGGGTAAAAAGAGGAAAAAAAAAAAGCTGAGTTTAAGACAAGTTATAGATAACAGTGTGATCATATTAAAGATGTTAGGCTTTTCACAATACGTGTATTGTGTATAACCAGGATGGAGTGGAAGAGGGTGGAGTTGGCATTTTTTTTTAAATACCCATTTATTTCAGAAATATTAAAGAATGCAAATAAGTGATATTTGTATTCTTACTTAACTCTCACAGCAAAAAGATAGATTAAGAGAATATCAAACTGCTGTCATATTTTTAAGAAATCTTCAGTAGGTGGATGGCAAGTCCTCATGCCAAAGATGTCAGATAGAAGAATTCCATGTGGTCACAGTATTCAAGGTGATGTTAACTGTTAGTAAAAAAATAATGAAGGGTGGACACATTCCGTGATTTACAAATGTGTTTGCATTACTACTCTTGAATTTTACTGCTTGTGCCCAACCCCTCCCATCTTTTAAGAAAAATAAATAATTTATTTATTTTACATTTATTAAAAATAAATAATTAATTTATAAATAAGTAATTATAGAGATCCATCAGTACAATAAGTGCTTTTCAAATGGCAGGTTATAAATTAGCAATTCGGTGACTAGTAGCCTGCATTTTTGTTTCAGATACATGTGTTCTCAGGATTTCAATGTATTTATTACTGGAAATTACAGTAGAATTTGAAAGCAAGTAATTTAGATTAATTTCTTTTTTTACATAGGAGATGAAAAAGACCAGATAGGTATTTTACTCATCTACATAACTCTGGACACACATGACTTGAACCAGCTGCTTGGTCTTATGAGTCTAAATTTAGGACTTCCCAGAAATGGCTTCTTGTTTACTCCTGGCATCCCAGTTTGTTAATGTGGAAGAACTTTTATGTCACTTTGATTAGTGCTAAATTTTCTAAGAAGAGCTCTTCCCTGGTTCTGTCTATTGGGTGCTGAAGTTGTTTCCATCAGTTAGCAACCAGGCTACTTCATCTGAATTTACTATTTTCCCTCCAAGGGGCACAGCTAATTCAACAGTTTAAATCTGGAGTTTACCTAATTTAAACTGAGAATTGGTAGGAGCTCTTTTTGAGGAGTGTTATCCTAATGACATCTTTATTTTTAGTAAAAAAGTTGGATAATGTTTTGTGCTTCATTGGATCATGGCATTTCTTTATGTATTTTCCTTGCTTTTTAAAACCTCAGCTCACCAATTATCTTTCACTTTTAAAATGAAGCATTGTAAAAAGGACTCAACACTTGTAGCTACCTAGTAAATAGGGAAAGTGCAAGCCAAGAAATGAAGGCAGCCTCTAAAGATAGAAAATGCAAGGACAGGACAGATTGTGCATTCGCCAGAAAGTAATACAACCCTGCCAAGCACTCAGTTTTCACTTAATGACACTCATTTCAGACTTTTCACCTGGGCAACTGTAAGATACTAAGTTTGTGTGGTTTTATACTGTTATGGGTTGGATATGAGATGTCCCCCAAAAGCTCCTGTGGAGTATTCATTCAGAGGTGAAATGATTGCATGGAGAGATTTAACCTAATCAGTCCATCCTAGTGTTAATGGACTGACTGGGTGATAACTGTAGGCAGGTGTGGCTGGAAGAGGTGAATCAAGGAGGACATGCCCTGGAAGGTTTGTTCTTCACTGTGACCCCTTCCCCACCCCTCTGCTTCCTGAACTTGTTATGAGCTGAGATGCTTTTCTCCAATGGGCCCTTTCCCCAGGTTGTGCTGCCTCCCCCTGGGCCCAGAACAATGGAGTTGGTCATCTACTGACTGATAACTCTGAAACCATAAGCCCCAAATAAACTCTCCTCCTCTAAATTGTTCTTGTTGGTGTTTTGGTCACAGTGATGCAAAAGCTAACTAAAACAAAAATTGTTACCTAGAAGTGGGGTTGTTGCTGTGACTAATCTTATCATGTGGTTCCGAAGCTTTTGGAAATTGTTTGCAGGAGGAATTTGAAAAAGATTAGAAAAGCCTTAGAATGTGGTAAGCAGAGCTTAATGGGCAATTCTGGTGGGAGTTCAAAAGAGCAAAATACTGATAGGGGTGCAGACTATGTTCATGAGGTTTTAGAGGGAAATGAGGATTTTATTGGGAATTGGAATAGAGGCCAACTTATATTACATTCTGGCAAAGAACTTCTCTACATTTTTTTTCTTTAGTTGTCAATGGACCTTTAATATTTATTTATTTACATGCAGTGCTGAGACTGAATTTGAAGGTGATGATTTAATTAATCTGGCACAGGAAATTTCAAGGCAGCACAGCATTCAGTTAGGGTCATAGATATTGCTGGCAGCATTTACTGTGAGAATCAGGAGCAGAAAGCAGAAATAAAAAATTTTAAATTTTTTTCAATTTTTTTGGCCAGAAAAGTGCATATACAGCTAGGATCAAAGAAAGGGTTTTTTTTTTTTTTTTTTTTTTTTTTTTTTTTTTTTTTTTTTTTTTTTTAAGAGTGGAAAATGGAAGGCTTTATTTAAAGGACAGCAGAAAAAGACTTCCCCCAGAGGGAGAAGGGGACCAGGAAACCTGGAATCCCTAATCAGTCCATTCTACTGTATGGTAACTGTAGGCAGATGCAGTGTGGCTGGAGAAGGTGGGTCACCAGGGGTGTGCCCTAGATGGGTGGGTTCTTTCTGCAGCCCCATCCTCTCCCTTTCTCTCTGCTTCCTCAGTGCCATAAGTAGAGCATCTTCCCTCCATGACATCCTTCACCCATAATGTGCTGATCCACCTTAAGTCCAGAGCAGTGGAGTCCACTGTCTGCAGACTGAGACCTCTGAAACCTCTAAATTGTTCTTGTTTTGTATTTTGGTCACCGCATTGAAAACCTAACTAGCTGGGCATGGTGGCACATGCCTGTAATCCCAGCACTTTGGGAGGCTGAGGCAGGAGGATCACGAGTTCAAAGCCAGGCTAAGCAATGGCAAGGCACTTAACAACTCAGTGAGATCCTGTCTCTAAATAAAAATACAAAAAAGGGCTGGGGATGTGGCCCAGTGGTCGAGTGCCCCTAAGTTTAATCCCTGGTACCACAAAAAAAAAAGAAAAGAAAAAAAAAAAAAAAAGAAAATGTTGTAGGTCAGATTCCAATACAGGATCAGCATGCAGTGTTTTTTTTTTTTATTTTTATTATATTTCTCTCAGCCTTTTTATACATTTCCAAAGAAGGCAATTAGCCAACAGCAAACATTTACAGACAATGAAGGCAAATATCCAGTAGCAATGATGAACGCGAATTTGCAAATCAGCAATCAGCCAGATAAACTTTCCCTAAAGATATCTTAAACTAGTTAGGGCTAGAACACTTTGAGCTCCTCTTCTTTTCAATATAGAAGAAACAAGAAAGAAACACCCTCGTTTGCAAGCAATGTTTCTTTACTATCTACTCTATACTTCTTGGCAGAACATTCAGTGTGCAGATAAGCCCACCAAGAGCAACAAGGCCTCGTTTGCAAGAACTCTTGTTGCCATACTTTCTGATTAGCCTCTTGGCAGAAAGTTCCGTTTGCAGACACATCACCAAGGGAGTGACAAGCGCCTAGTTTGCAAGAACGCCTGCACCCATTACTTCTGATAAACTACTTGTTTCTTCTCTATCTGTTCTACACCTCTTGGAAGAACATTCCATCTGCAGACACGACCACCAAGGGCAATAAGGCCTCGTTTGCAAGAATTCTTGTTGCCATATTTCTGATTCTCTACAAGAAAACCTAACTAAAATGTATACCAATAAATTGGTGGTGATTTATTGTAACAGTAATAGAAAACTAAAACTTCTAATACATTGGGGAATTCATTGATTTGTCCTGTGGTATCCTGGCTTTTGCACTATGTGCAACTCCCAACCTAGCAAAACTGATCTATAATGTCTTATTATGATAAAAATAGTTTTAACCTTGCAGATCACCTGAAAGAATATCTGGGGGTCTATAGATGATATTTAGGAGTCTCAATTTAACTTTTTCTTTGTACTTCCTCTGTGCCAGCCCCTAGCCTAGAAAATGGGATGTCTAAGTAAAGAAGGTACAGTTCTATTTTAATATACATAGTCTAGCAGTAAAGAAAGAGAGAAACAAATTATTGATGAAAGGCAGCACAGAATGACAATTGCCCAACGGAGTTATATTCAGGCTGTGGTAGTAATAGTACACATTGGAGAAGGAAAGAGGTGTAATCCTTACCTTCATGTGCTTTCAGTCTAGTAGAAGAGATCATAAAAATAATTATAAAATGGAAAGTAAAAGTAGGAAATAACCCCATTGACAGGGGAAAGGGAGAAACTTTTATACTCCTACCAACTGGGTATGAGGACTTCATTTTCTCCATATCCTTCCTAGCACTTATTGTTATATATATTTTGATTATAGCCATTTTAGGTAGTCATGGAATAGCAGTACTTCCCAACTTAATCTATAGATTTGATGTGATCCCTAGATCCATATCAAAAACAAGATGAAACTCATATGGTCTTTTTTTTCTTTTTGTGGTGATGTGGATCACTCAGGTCCTCATGCATGGTAATCATGTGGTCTTCATATGCACTTCTCTAATAATCAATGATGCTAAGTATCATTTCATATACTTATTGCCCGTGTATATATCTTTGGAGAAATGTCTATTCAAATCCTTATGTCATTATTAAATTGATTATTTGCCTTTATTGTTGAATTGTAATAGTTATTTACATATCCTGGGATACATGATTTGCAAATATTTTCTCACATTCTATAGCATATCTTTTCACTTTTTTTTTGTCCTCTGACACACAAAATGTTTTTTCTCTAGTACTAGGAATTGAACCCAGGGGTGCTCTACCACAGAACTATATCCTCAGCCCTTTTTTATTTTTTATTTTGAGACAGAGTCTTGCTAAATTGCCCAGTCTTACCTCAAACTCCTGAATAGCTGGAATTATAGGCATGCACCACCAAAAAGTTTAATTTTAATGAGGTTCAATTTATCTCTTTTTTTATTGACTCTGGTTTTGGTGTTAAAAAGAAACCATTGCCAAATCCAAGATCAAGAAGATTTATACCTATAATTTCTACTAAGAATTTTATGTATTTTAGTGCCTACATTTAAGTCTTTGATCAATTTTGAGTTACATATGTCTTGTGAGGAAAGTATCCAATTTCATTCTTTTGCATGTTGATAGTCAATCCTCTTTTTTAGTTTATTTTGAGAATTCTTTAGTATTTTCTGTATACAAGATCATTTTGTCAGCCTGGCGCGGTGGCACATGCCTGTAATCCCAGCATTTGGGAGGCTGAGGCAGGAGGATTGCGAGTTCAAAGCCAGCCTCAGCAATGGCGAGGCACTTAGCAACTCAGTGACACTCCGTCTCTAAATAAAATACAAAAACGTTGCCCAGTGGTTGAGTGCCCCTAAGTTCAATCCCCAGTACCAAAAAAAAAGATCATTTTGTCTACAAATAAGAGATAGTTGTATTTATTGCTTCACATTCTAAATACCTTATTTTACTTACTTTTGTTGACCAACTGTCCTGGCTAGAACTTCCAGTGCAATGTTGTGTAGATGTGGTTAAAACCCAGCAATTTTATCTTGTTTCTTATCTTAGAGACAAAACTTTCAGTCTTTCAACATAATTGTTATAGCTTTGGGTTTTTGTAGATGCCCTTTATCGGGCTGAGAAAGTTCTCTTTTATTACTACTTTATTGAATGCTTTTATCATGAAATTTTGTTGAGTGTTTTTATCCTGAAAGAGTGTTGGATGTTAACATTTTTTTCTGCATGAATTTATGTCATGTATTTTGTCCTTTAGTATGTTAATTAGGTGTTTAAACTTTTTCCTTTCCTGAGGTAAATCTCAATTGGTCCTGGTATATAATTCTGTTTATATGTTGCTGTTTTCAGTTTACTATTATTTTGTTGAATATTTTTACCACTATAAAGGATATTAGCCTATAGTCATCTGTATTTTGTTACCAGTGTAATACTGGATTCAGAGAATTAGTTGAGAAATATTTCCTCCTCTTGTTTTTTAGAAGAATTTTTGAAAAATTTTTGAATTCATCAGTGGAGCCATTTGGCCCTAGCATTCTCTTTGTGGGAAATTTTTTATATTTTTAATTCAGTCTGTTTACTTGTGACACTTACGTCTTAGTCTCTTCTGTGGTACTATAACAGAATGGCACAGACCAAAGTAATTAACAGAAATTTATTAACTTACAGTTCCTGAGGCTGAAAAGTTAAAGATCAAAGTGCCAGCATCTCACCAGATTTATTCCATGATGGAAGGGCAAAGAGAGCAAAAGGAAACCAAACTCGTGTTTTTATTAGGAAACCACTCTTACAATTAGAGCATTAATCCATTCATATTCCTTAAAAGTCCTACCTCCCCAAACTTCTTCATTAGGGATCCCATGTCTAACACATGAACTTTGAGGAACTGTATTCAAACCCCAGCAAGTATTTTTTTTCTAATTATCTTGAATTAAATTCAGTAGTTTTATCTTTCTACAAATTTGTCTCTTTGTCTAGGTTGTATACTTTTTTAATTTTAAATACTTTTTAGTTGTCAATGGACCTTTATTTTTATTTATTTATATGCAGTGCTGAGAATCGAACCCAGTACCCAGTGCCTCACACGTGCTGGGCACGCTGTACCGCTGAGCCACAGCCCTGGCCCCTAGGCTGTATACTTTGATGATATATAATTATCTGTAGTATCCCTTAGAATCTGTCTTAATTCATTAATCCCATGTCAGTCTAGCTGAATGTCTGTCAATTTTGTTGATCTTTTCAAAGAATCAACTTTGATTTCATTAATTTTTCTCTATTTTTTTTCTTTTATTTTATTTTCAATCTAACCTTCATTCTTTCCTTCCTTCTCCCTGCTTAGTTTGACTGTTCTTCTTTTTCTAGGTTCTTAAAATAGAAGATTAGGTTATTGATCTCAGATATCTTTTAAGATAGGCATTGTGTATTGTCAGACTAAATTAAAAAAAGAAAGATCCAATCATGTGTTGCCTGTAAAAGATACATCTTGCTGGGCACAGTGGTGCATGCTTGTAATTCCAGTGCCTCTGGAAGCTGAGGCAGGGAGATCACAAGTTCAAAGCCAGCCTCAGCAACATAGCTAGACCTTGTCTCAAAATAAAAAATAAAAAGAACTGGGGACTTGGCTCAGTGCTTAAGCACCCCTGGGACAATCCCTGGGAGGAAGAAGAAGAGGAAGAATGAGGAGGAGGAGGAACAGGAAGAAGCTGGGGGGGGGGAGACAAAAAGATAGGTGATAAGTAAAAGACTGAAAAAATAAATTTCATTCAAACAGCAATCATAATGAAGCTGGAGTTGCTGTGGGCTGGGGTTGTGGCTCAGTGGTAGAGCGCTCACCTAGCATGTGTGAGGTACTGAGTTCGAACCTCAGTACCACATAAAAATAAAATAAAGGTATTGTGTCCACCTACAACTAAATATATATATATATATTAAAAGACTGGAGTTGCTGTATTAATATTAGACAAAATAAGCTTTAAGAAATAGTGTTTGAGGGGGTATTTCATAATGATGCAAATGTCAATACATCAAGCTTATTTTCTTATTACTAAGAGCACAGTATTAAAACACTAACTACAATTGTTGAATGGTCTGTTTCTTTTTCCAATTCTGTCATTTTTTGTTCCACTGATTTTAATGCTGTTGTTAGGTATATTATACATTTATTGTTATTACATCTTCCTCATGTACTCACCCTTTTATCATTTGAAACATCCTTTTTTCTCCTAATACTACTTCTTGAATCTTATTTTGTCTAATGTTAATACAGCAACTCCAGCTTTATTATTATTGTTTGCATGACAGTTATTCTTCCATTCTTTTATTAATACCTTATCTTTTGTCTTTGAATCTAATAATTATATATCATCAAAGTATACACCCTAGGGGCCGGAGCTGTATGTTGTATAGACAACACATGGTTGGATCTTTCCTTTTCATTTGGTCTGGCAGTCTTTGCCTGTTGATTGAGGTATTTGCATCATATACATTTAATGTGCTTACTGCTATGGTGAAGGTGACATTTTTCATTTCAATTTAGTTGCATATTGTTTCTATCCTTTTTGGCCTTTCTCTACTGCTTCTTTTGTATTAAATATACTTAGTGTACACACATTCTAATTTCTGTGTTAACCTTTTTAAAAGTTGTTTTCTTAGTGTTTCTCTTGAGAATACAATCTACATCTTAATTTACCACAAACAGCTTCATATGAATACAACTTAATTTTAATAAAATGTAGAAATTTTGCTGTAATATAATTCCATTCCGTTTTTGCTATTTCTGTCACATATATTAGATTTGTATATGTTGTAAACCAAACAATGTGTTAATTGTTGGGCTCTCTCCTTGTCATCTGTCTTTCTATCTGTGTGTTGTGTGTATATAGAATTGAATGAGAATAAATGAGAAATAATTTTTATAGAGTCTTACATTAATCTACATATTTACCAGTTCTGGAGCTCTTTAATTTTTTATTGTATAATTGAGTTACAATTTGGTGTCATTTTCTTCAGTATTTCTTTTTAAGGGAATTTTATTTTAACTTATTTTAAAGGCAATGGCTTCATTTTGCTTTCAGTTTTAAATTGATTATTTGGTTTGCAATTTTATTTTAGAATTTCTCATTCCACTATTTTCTGATATCCATTGTTGCATCTGAGAAATTAGCTATTAATCATGTGGATATTTACATACATATGAAGAATTCTCTTGCTCTTTTTCTCTCCTTATCTAATGTCTTCCAGTAGTTTGGTCATGTTATATCTAAATATGGGTCTCATTGTATTTATCTTACATGGGGTCCCTTGAGCTTCTTTGATATATAGATTTATGTTTATCATCAAATTGGTTGTTTTTGTTCCTTATTTTTAAATTATATTTTCTACCCTCTTAAATCTGTCCTTCTGAGATACCCATTATATAATTTTGGATATGATTATGATTGCCCCACAGGTCTCTAAATCTTTGTTCACTTTTTTTTTTTACCTTGTTCATTTTTTAAGTTATTTTCCTCTCTTGTTCAGATAAGATAATTTATATTCATCCACCTTAAATTATTTCTTTAGTCATCCTGAATAGACTGTCAAGCCCCTCTAATGAATTTTATTTTCTTTATTGTACTTTTAAACTCTAAAATTCCCATTCAAATCTTTGAATTTTTTTTGAGACTCTCAGTGTTTAAGTCATTGTTGTCTTTCTTTTTATTCTTTACATGTGGTCATCTTTTTAAATATCTGCTTTGAATCTTTATTTTTTTTTGTTTTTTTTTTTGGTACCAGGGATTGAACTCAGGGGCACTCGTCCACTGGGTCACATCCCCAGCCCTATTTTGTATTTTATTAGAGACAGGGTCTCACTGAGTTGCTAAGTGCCTCGCCATTGCTGAGGCTGGCTTTGAACTCGCGATCCTCCTGCCTCAGCCTCCCAAAGTGCTGGGATTACAGGCGTGCGCCACCGCGCCCGGCTTGAATCTTTATTTTAATCCAACTCTGGGACACTCACAATTTCTTTTGATTATTTTTACCTATTTCTTTGCATGTCTTGTAATTTCTTGTTGGAAACTGAACATTTTATATCATATATTATAGCAACTCTTGATTCTGATTTTTTTTTTTTCTCTCTGAAGGTTTTTATTGTTGCTTAGTTCATTTGGAGGGTAAATTCCCTAAATTAAATTTTTGAAATTTGTCTCCCCTGTGTGTATGACTACTGATGTCTCTCTATTTAAAAAACAATTTTTTTTTTTTTTTTGATGGGGGAAAGGAGGAGAATTATACTTGGGATCGACCTTGGAGTCTTTTAAATTCTTGCTTTTAGTTTTACATATGGTTTTCTAGGTCTTACCCAATTTGTCTGTAGTTTAATGGTATGCCTGTGGTTGGACAATAGTTGTGCTTGAACAAGTCAGTAATTCTTCATTCTCTGCTCCTAGATCTCTGTATTGATAGAGAAAGACATTTCAGATTTCAAGTGCAGGCTGTATTTAGGTGTTGCTGAGCTTTTACTTTCTACTGTGCCCTTTTCATCTCTGTGCATATGATTATTCAGCCTTAGGTTGGCCCAGAATATAAGGTTGGCTTTGTGCATCTCTGGTTCCCATTGCACATGTTCTCAGCCTCAGCCAAGAATAAGTTTCTCTCAGTTAGGATCATCCATGTTTGCCCTCTCCCAAGATCATTTATTCCACTGACCACTGCAAGGTTTGGGCATCACGCATCAAGTGTGCCCCATTTGACCATTTCAAACAGATTTCTGGTCCTCATGCTCTTCCCTGAATTATAAGAACCTGTGAAATTTTTTCTTGTCTTGAATATATGCCATATTGATTGATTGGTTTTATTTTCTTTGAGGTAAGTTTTTATTTTATAGTTGTCTCAAATGTGTACAATTTTTTTTTTTTAAATAACTGCTGGCACGCCATCTTTTTTTTTAGTATTTATTTATTTACTTTAGTTGTACACAATGCAATGCATTTATGTTTACGTGGTGCTGAGGATCGAACCCTGGCCTTGCACGTGCGAGGCGAGCGCTCTGCCGCTGAGCCACAATCCCAGCCCACAATTTTTAATTCAAATGTTGAATGATCCTTGGCTGTGTATTCATATTAGAAAAAAGAAAACTGAAAAGCTATGTAGAAATTGTATTTGCATGACACTGATTTTACTGGTAAAATTTGCTGCAGAATGAATAGCATGCTAAAGTAAGTGAAAGGCCAGTATGGTACCAACTTTTGGGGGGGACATTCGTACTAATACCACCTTTCCTACTTTTCTAGACATGCCCAGCAACCACAATAAAAAATTTAACTATAGAAAAGAAAAAAAAGAGTAGCTGCTTGTACAAAAGGTGGGGAAGGGAAATTCAGTGTTTTCTTGGACAAACCTTCAACTGATTTTGATTTTTAGTGTTCACACATCTGTCATGGATATCAAAGCATTCCTTTAATTGCAGCCCCTTCAGCACACATTCTTGTGAGCTTTCTGTCTCTATTCCTTCTAGGACTTTTTTTTTTTTTTTGGTACTGGGGATTAAACTCAGGGACACTTGACCACTGGGCCACATCCCCAGCCCTTTTTTGTATTTTATTAGAGACAGGGTCTCACTGAGTTGCTAAGTACCTCGCCATAGCTGAGGCTGGCTTTGAACTTGCAGTCCTCCTGCCTCAGCCTCCCAAGTGCTGGGATTACAGGCGTGTGCCATGGCGCCTGGCTTCTAGGACTATTCTTACATCTGTCTTACCCTGTATAGTTTGTACTGATGACTCTCTTCTTTGTTGTAAATGTACACCTCCACTCCTTTAACACACCTTTTTTATCTATTTAAAGGGATATATCAGGAATAAAAGAAAAAATATGCTATTTGACCTTTCTATTTGGTATAGTTTCCATATAGGTTATTCCTATCAAAATTCATGTTAACTCTTGGTCCTTAGGGCAGCAGTATTGGGAGTCTAGTGAGAGGGGTATGGGTCATGGGAGAAGGGCCTTGTGAATTAATTAATGTTTCTTTGTCCTTCTGCCATGTGTTATTCACCAGAGGCTGAACAGATACTAGCACCATGTTCTTGGACTGCCCTCCCCCACTTCAGAACTGTGAAACAAAATCTCTTTTCTTTATAGATTATCCTGTGGCAGGTATTCTGTTACAGCAATAGAAAACAGACTAAGATGCTAACCAAAAATTTCGTGCACCTATTTTTAAATGGATGAAAATAGTGGATACAAGCTCTCTTGTGTCCTGTTTCTTCTTTTTTGTTCTGTTTTGCAGTGCTGGGGATCTTTCTTTTTCTTTTTTTTTTTCTTTTTTTTGCAAGTCCAGGGCCTTGCATATGATAAACAATTGCTTTACCACTGAGCTGCATTCCTGTCTCTTGAGTTCTGTTTTGGTTCTCCTTTTAAACATTTTCTACATTGCTATCCTTCTTTAC
Source organism: Tamias sibiricus (assembly GCA_025594165.1). NCBI lineage: Eukaryota > Metazoa > Chordata > Mammalia > Rodentia > Sciuridae > Tamias > Tamias sibiricus. Next base: position 90,652,868 of record CM046662.1, read on the forward strand.
AATTGTTTATAGGTCATTATGGACATATTTTTAAAGAAGAAGTTTATTTTTTATTATTATAATGGTTATTATTTTAGTAATAGGCTCCTCTCTTTATCTATTCCTTCATCCTACCAGCACACATACCTCCTTTACCAGGTAACTAATTTTCCTTTGGTGTAACTGATTGGCTAAAAGCTATAAACAAAGGCATTTTTCCTTTTTTTTTTTTTTTTTTTTCAAATATTTATTTATTTACTTTAGTTGTACACAATGCAATGCATTTTTATGTTTACGTGGTGCTGAGGATCGAACCCGGGCCGCGCACATGCGAGGCGAGTGCTCTGCCACTGAGCCACAACCCCAGCCCGGCATTTTTCTTTAGAGCAGATATTTTGTCACCAAGAAAGCAATTTCAGTTGTTTTGGGGTATTCCAAAAAAAAAAAAAACAAACCTGGGATTTCAGCTATGTAGGTAATATGCTGTATCTCTGAAATGGCTTCATAGTGTTGACATCTCTACTTTAGTTCCTAGATGGAGCTGACCCATTTCTCTCATTAAATTCTTCCTTTTCACTTTTTTTTTTTTTCAAACTCACTTCCCAGAGGACCAAGTTTCTATGAGGGTTTATGTCTCTTTCTGATAAAATATTAACTGGAATTCAACTTGGGATAATGGATGTTAGTAGCATCTAAGGACTTCTTTAGGATATACCAGAGAACAAGAAATATGAGGGCAATCCTTACATATTAGGAAAAACCAACTGGAATCTACTTCATATCAGTTTCCTAGACAACCTAGGTCTAACCAAGGGATGAATTTGGCTGTTCATAGATAACAAAATAATATTTTGTATAACTAATGCATATGTTGTTTGGCTTTTTTTCTTTTTCTATTCATGAGTCACGGCAAAGAAATAAAATATATAGATTTTGGAAATAAAGAAGTTAAACTCATTATTTACTACAGAAAAAAGTTTAACAAATATTTTAGATAAACATCAAAAATCTTATACATACAAATATAAAAAAGAAAAGGTTTTGCAAAGAGACATTTCTAACATTCAAAATATGAAGTGCCTAGGAATAAATATGTTTTATGTCAAGAGACATAAAACTCCCATGGGAAAAATAATAAAGTATTATTGTGTGAAAATGAGACCTCAAGAAATATATAATGCTTATAGCTTGGAAAACTCAATGTTGTACAGTTGCTCAAATAATCAATACAATCTCAATCAAATTACTAACTGTCATCCTTATGGTGAGGAAATGAAAATACTTGACAAGAGATTTTAAACTTTTGTGGAAAAGCAGAAAATCAATAGCCAAGAAGACAGATAGTATACTTTGATGTAGGGAAAGACCAGTAAACTGGTAGAATCTTATTAGTGTAAGTGGAGGCTGTGGACCACAACATTGGTGATATTACCTGAAATCTTGTTAGAATGTAGAATTTCAGGCCTGAACCTAAAGCAATTTAATCAAAATCCATTTTTAGCAAGATTTTCAATTATCTTGAGCATCTTCTGTGCATACAAAGATTATTTAAAATAGTAGATATTAATGAGAATATTTAAATAATATAAAAGTCGTGACAGAAACACCTGATGACAGAATCCAGGAATCTGTTTTTAACAAGGTCACCCAGAAGAGTGGGAAGGATAGGCAACTAGTAATTAAACAGGAAAGACAAAACGAATTGAATGGCATCGGTGGTTTTATATGGTGCAGCCATTTGAGTTACATTTCTTTAGAAGTGGTCAATTCTTAGTGAAATAAAGGAATGTTTTAAATATTCATTTTCCTAGGTGCCAATGTTATATATGTGCCTACGGGGTATGGTCCATCTTGTTTATAAGTTTTTCTTAGGTACCCCATCTTCAAGATATCTTTATGTATTCCAAGAATATATATCTTTATGGATTCATAGCTCAAGCCTATAGGTCATAATCTACCAATGTAGACAATTAATGTGATATGTCCTCCTCCTCCACTATGGCAGTGATAAAGCTTTGTCCCATTGTTTTATAGGTACATTTTATGAATTTTGGAAAAAACTGCTGAAGATATTAAAAGAAGGAACAGTTCTTCTACTGACAACTCATAAGAAAATAATACCCTACCTGCTTAAGATTACACAACCAGCTCATTCTTAGTCTTCTAAAATAAAATTAGGTGAGAAATGTTTTTCTTCATGTTTTGAATAATTTGTACTCTACCTCCTGAGTTTCCTTGAAGGCTTCTATAATTCTATTCCTTTGGCCTCTAAGAGAATACAGTTAGCATTTTCCTTCAGGAAGTTAGTGTGCCAGCCAGCTGTCAGCCTTATGATATACCTGATCTCCAATGTCAGGGGAAGCACAATTCAATTTTAAACCAAGTTTTCTGCATGACAGTGCAGCAGGGCTGCCAGCTTCTCTCTTTATGTCCCTTTCTTTGAAATTTCCCCTTCTACATACACAGTATACTTTTATTTTTAAATCCTTTGTGTGAGATGAAACCTCCACTAACTGACTTTACTTGTCTTTAGTTAAAAATCAATGAATTGAATAAAATAATCCGTATTTCTGTTATCCTTTCTCATTCCTAGAAAATAAAATACTACTGCTTGTTTAACTTGTGACTTGTCTAAACATGTTGAAAGCATTGACTATAAGGCATAACACTCAGGCTCTGAAAGGGAACTGTGACAAGTTCAGTCAAAAGGGAAAAGAGGAATAATTTATAAAAGGCGCTGCAGATAATGATGCCAGCCAGTTATTTTAAAATGCATCCATCTCACCTTTTAATGAATTAGATTTGTCAACAGCAAATGTTTTATGCACTACTTCTAATAAAAGTGGCACACTAGGAATGCAATGCTTTGAGGTTGGCTTCTTCAAAGCTTTAGAGTATCTTCAATTCAAAGATATTTTTTAAATAATAGATATTAAAAAGTATATTTAAATAATATTAAGGTTGTGACACAAACACCAAGTGACAAAATTCAGGAGATTCAAAGCACAGGCTGACATGCCATCACTATTTCACATAGTTACTGCTTTTTAAATTAGGAGGGTAACAGACTGATTTGGGGATTTTGTGTCAGTTTAACTTTAAATTCTCTTGTTGTTTTGGTTGGTGTCACAACCTTAATGTCAACTTTTCAAATAGGTTTCTACATTTCCTTTGGTTTGGGGTCATTAAAAAATGCATATGATAAATCTAAGAGGCATAAATAGGTCACACTGAAGTGGAATTCCTTGCTTCCCTGGAGTTAAGAGACAGCTAATACCTACCTTGTAAGTGGAAAAAGTTAACTCAGGCATTTTCAGTAAATTTTTGTTTTTCACGTATTTGATTCAAATAAAAGTGAACCCAAATAACAAGACATGATGTGATCCTCTTCACACTCTGTTCTTCTTATACCCTTAATCCTAATGATTTGATATCCTTCATTATGTCTTTAAAAATATTAAGAATCAATGTTAAAGATGAGACAATACTTTAGAAAGGATTCTGTGGCTGTTGTTAAAACAGAGTTTGCTTGGGGACTGTGGTTTAGTGTGCCAAAATAACTAGTTCCTTGAAGCTGTTTTCGCCTATCTCAGCCTTCTCCTATTCTAGGAATACTATGATTAAATGGCTACAGACTCACATTAAAAAAAAAAAAATACAGTTCCCACAAGTGATATTTCTTTTCACTAAAATCACATTTCATTTCATTTGAACAATACTTATTTGATGTAGTTGAATACAAATGAATTCTGCCTTGTAAACTTTCAAACTTGGTTCTTCAAATAGCATTTTTATGCAGATTTGGGGGGTGGTAAACTCTTATTTATTTTATTTTTTTAATTAACACTTGTCTCAAAGCAAAACATAAAGTAAAATATGATGAGTGGAAATTTAAAAACAAATATTAGTATCACACCAGATATTAAGGAAGCTTCCAGGAATATTCCTTACCCTAATCTGCAGGGAAGAAGAGAATGGGAGAAAAGAGAAAGAGAAAATGTACTTACCCAAATTCTTCTTTTTCTTTGATTCTTATCTGACATAATCTTATGGGCCAGGTAGGTCTGTATTGCCTGTGCTTCTGAATCTAGCTTTAATTTAGAAAACAAAATGTAATAGTATTTGTTCCCAATTTTTTAAATCACTTGTGTTAGAAAAATAAAAAATGAAAAGGCAGGGTTTTTTGTGGGTTTGTGTGTGTGTGTGTGTGTTTACCTTTTCTTGCTGACTTTTAAAGATATCTACAAAACAAAAACACTTCATAGTTCTCAACTCCTCCCTGACCAAACCACCAAGTTTTACCCTTTCTGAGTTTTGTCAATGCCTGGGAGAGAACATTAATCTTTATTTTTTAATGTTTTCTGTTCCTTCTGTGTCTTTATTTTTCAATCATTATTGAATTTGATAAATTTTTACAGTTTTCATTTGTGAACGTGGTATGAAATTTATTTTTACTTCTAGTTCTACTTTACTTTTTCTACCCCAGTTCCTTCCTTATAATATCATTTTTAAATTGCCAAAATTTGGATATTAATATTCTTTCTAAACCCTAGTCTTCAAAAGCAAGAGGTAATTATTCTGTATGTCATAACAGTTTGAAAATATCTATAGTTATCTTAAGGATTTGGTTAAATCCTCCTAACCCATTTAAGCTAGAGCAGTGCTCTTCCTTGAACAAATTTTTAACATCATTGTTATTGTTCATACTCATCCTACTTCTGATATCTGTTTCATAAAAATGAAAACTTTTAAGCAAAAATGGCTGTGTCTGAATTCAAAGGAAGTTATTCAAATAAGTGAATTGGAATACAGTATATACCTGCATTATGAAAAAGGCTTCTGGCCTAAAAATAAGATATGCTATTTAAATATCTTATATCATGCTGGCTTCATGCAAATTTATTAGAGCATTTTCAGATTTATGTATTTAATAAAGCTGGGTAGTAGATCTAATTATTTAATGTCTGTCCTTCAGTGCACTTTGTTCTAGGTGACTGCTTGGAAAAGAATTGATGACATATTATTTAGTGTTTCTGCTAGATTAGTCATTTCTATAAATCACTTTCTAATGGATATAATATACGCTTTCAATATTTTTCAATAATGCCAAGATAAAACATTTCTTGAGTTCTGTGTGACAGGGACTGTTCCAAGTACTTTCTTTCTTTCTTTCTTTCTTTTTATTTTTTCTTTGTGGTACCGGGGATTGAACTTAGAGGCACTCGACCACTGGGTCACATCCCCAGCCCGTTTTGTATTTTATTTAGAGACAGGGTCTCACTGAGTTGCTAAGTGCCTCACCATTGCTGAGGCTGGCTTTGAACTCGTGATCCTCCTGCCTCAGCCTCCCAAAGTGCTGGGATTGCAGGCATGCAGGCGTGCGCCACTGCGCCCAGCACCAAGTACTTTCTACAGATTATCTTAAGTAATCCTAATAACAATCCTTAGTGATCTTCCTGTTTTACAGATGGGGCAGAGGTGTACAAAATTCTGATATTAATATCAGATGGGGCAGAGGTGTACCAAGTGACTACAGGAACTCATCAAGTATTGGAGTTGGGATTCAAATATAAGCAGTGTAACTCTGAGCCCTTACTACTCAAAATGTGATCCCTTATCAACAGTATGACCACCCCTTGGGAATGTGTTAGAAATGCAGAATCTCAGACCTACTAAAAAGTCTAAATTTTTAAAAAATAATAATTGGTACATTAAAATTTGAAAAGCATAGCTCTAAGTTACTCTACTATAATGCCTTTATATACATCTTTTATGTATCTTTTAAAATAAATTTCTACTTTTGTGTATGACACTGAATTTCCATCTTTGAGCTGATTAAAGATTCCTGTCATATTTCAAGTGCATTATCATGGGAATCTATGTAATAGTTAAATATAAGCATGGAATGAGGTAGACCCAAATTATTTTGAAAGCAGTTGAATGAAGAACACATTAAACTAATCCCAGAACATAAACAGCAAGCCTGTCTTTCTCCAGGGACAGATATTTGTTTCAAAAAAGACTTTCTTAAAGTCAAGTAGAGCACATTGTCTTTGAGTACATACTCTAGAGATAGGCTGCCTGCCTTCCTCCTAATTCTAGCTGTTAGATCTCAGTAGAGTTACATAACTCTCCATACTTCAGCTTTCTCATCTGGAAAATGAGGTCTAAACCATACATTACAGGATTATAAGGATAAATCAGTTAGTGCATATAAAGGATTCACTTACCTTTTGTGAGATAGGTGAATAAATATTAACTATTGCTGTTCTTAGCCATGATTCCATCTTTGAGTAGAATAAATTCATACCTCATACTTCTTTGTTATCTCTTGGTAATCTTTTTTGTTAGCAAAAATCACAACATAAATAGATATATTTGCTATTAGAGTTCATATCACAAACCAGTTTTTGTGTTTTCTGAAAACTTCTCCCTATGGCACTTTCTTGCCTGTAAGTTCTGCTAATGCCACTAGATTATGTTGCTTAACAAGTTAAGTCCAATGTAAATAAAAATGAAGTGTGATAGCAATGTATTACAATCTTAAATGTATGTGCTTCTGACTGAATAAAGATGATGAGATGTGAGTCCAGTTGGCCAACATTTTACATATGTAATGTGGAGAAATTAGATGAATAAAGAATGTTTGTTTACAGGTTGGATGTGGGCTGGGATTGTAGCTCAGTGATAGAGTGCTTGCCTAGCATCTGTGAGGCACTGGGTTCAATCCTCAGTCCCACGTAAAAATATAAAATAGAATAAAGGTGTTGTGTCCATCTACAACTAAAAAACAATTATTTTTTAAAAAAGGTTGGATGTTCTTGAAGCTTGTTTTGTCTTTCTGGATGATCATAATATTGAAATAATCAGGATAATCTTCAGGGGAATATTGGTTTGGTTCATAAGTACTCAACTAACAACTATTCAGAAATATATATAATGTGTGAGGTAAGAGTGCATGTTCCTGGAAAGTACTGCTTTGAAAGCTTATTTGTACAAGACATTGAAATAAAAATGTTTGTTGAAAAGAATACCCTGGGAAACCTTAAAGTTGCCAATTTGAGTGCCCATAATGAGACTTTAATTTACTCAATCTTTGGTGGCCCAGGTATTTGAATTTTTAGCGAGGGTCTCCAGTAATGTGGCTTAAATTTGTTTCATACAATATTTTGAGAAACTCCAATAGAAATGAAGACATGAATTAAAAAAGGTTTTTGTTGGCCTGGTGTAGTGTTCTTGCCTATAATTCCAACAATTCAGGAGGCTGAGGCAAGAGGATCACAAGTTTGAGGCCAGCCTCAGCAATTTAGTAAGACCCTGTCTCAAAATAAACAAGGACTAGGGATGTAGCTCAATGGAGAGCACCCCTGGGTTCAATCCTTAGTACCACAATCAATCAATCAATAAAAAAATTAGAAGAAGAAGAAAAAGAAAAAGGATTTGCTTTTTATTTTTAGTACGAGGGATTGCACCCAGGGACACTTCACCACTGAGCTATATCCCTAGTCCTTTTACTTTTATTTTGAGACAGGGCCTTGCTAGCTTGCAAAGGCTGGCCTCAAACTTATGATCTTCATGCTTCAACCTTCTGAGTCGCTATTATTACAGGTGTGCACCACTGCACCTAGCTCAGAAAAAGGATTTTGGTACTGCTCCCTCATTTTTGCAACATTCTACTCTTGGATACTTTTTCTCCCCAACCTCTAACCCTACTTTCTTTATCTTCCATGGCCTTTTTTCTACCCCCTGCTAATAGTCCCCACCCCAGCCTTAATTTTAGCTTTTCTCTTTTTTACCCTTTCTCAAAGAACATCTCTTCTGGATTTATCAGTCATGCCTTGTAAGCTGCCTGTCGTGGCCAGCCACAACGCCCGCAGGAGGAAAACTCTCGGAGGCAGAGTAAAGATACTACTACTTTTACTTCTACTTTCTTAGAGAGAGCTTAGAGAGAGAAAGAAAGATTTTTCTTCTTCTTAGAAAAAGCTTAGAGAGAAAGATTAGAGATAGCTTCTTCTTCTTCTTCTTCTTAGAGCTTAGAGAGAAAGATAGAGCTTTTCTTCTTAGAGCTTAGAGAGAAAGAGAGAGAGCTTGAAAGAGAGAGATTTCTTCTTTAGAGAGAGAGAGAGCTTAGCTTTTAGAGCTTCTTTCTTCTTTCTTCTTTCTTCCTCGGGAGCCTCTGCCTGACTCTGACCAGGAATTACTTCTTCTATCTGGTTTCTCTTCTGTAACCGCTCTGCCTACGTTCTGGCCGCTCTGATTCTTTTCTTCTTCTCTGACCCGAACTCTTCTTCCGACCGAGCAACTGCATGACTGACTGAATGAATTCATTCTTCTCCTGACTCCGACCGCTTTCACCCGGTTATATACCTTTAGCTTTGCGGGTGCCTCACGTGCATTTACAGGTGCGTCACATACATACTTATTATCAGGTGGAACTTATGGCTTCCAGCTGACCGCAATAGCCATCTCCCTAATTGGGGCTCCTTCAATGCCTATTTACAGGTAGTTCTAGAAAGTAATCAAAAATTTACATTTACTTTTTTTTTTTTTTTTTTTTTTTTGTGGTACTGGTGATTGAACCCAGGGCCTTGTGCATGCAAGGCAAGCACTCTACCAACTGAGCTATATCCCAGCCCACAAGTTTATCTTTTTAATCTAAAACTTTTGAACCATTCTGTAGCTTTGATATTAACTTAGATTTAATGTGGACAACATTAAAAAATAGAATAGAATAGAAAATATCAGTGAAGCTTTGTGAAGCTGTGTTTAAAGTGTATGTTTATACACATACACATTAAATTTCCATGCATTTTTTTAAACCTGTAATTGATAGTCCAAAAGTTTGAACAATATTGTCTGCCTCTTGGTCTCCTAAACTGCAGTGTAACACAGTGAGTATTATCCTTTCTCCTGAACTCCTCTCATGTATCTCTTCCATCTCTATTCTGGACATTTCCATTTGTATGACAAACTCAAAATCATCATACATTATTCTAATCTGTCATGTTTCATATCACCACTTCCACCTAAATTCTTAGTATCTGTTAATAAACTAGCATCTTTCAACCAGATTAAAAACTCAGAATTTCCTTTGTAATAATTTAGCTCTTACTGCATAAACTTTCTTATGACTTCATCTCTCTATGCTGGCCTATCCTTTGGGTTTTGCTTGCAGAAAACCATGTGGGCAATCATAGTCACCCTCAGCCACCTTCTTGAAGTCCAGCTTGTACATGCAATGTATGGTAACTATGGTGATTTTGAGCAAGACTGTAAAAGCTTTTAAGGACAAATATTCCCCACTCTGAATGATGCATACTTCTTTATTTTCCTCACTGCTGTCTTAATTAGTCTTTTCTTACACTGATTTTTCTTTAAATTCAAAAAAAGCCACTCTGGTTTTTATACTTGCTAGTTTTAATGACATAATTCTTAAGCTTTCTTTCTCTTAACCTGACCTCATAATTTTCAGTTGTCCTATTTGGTTTCTCTGGTTAATCAAGTCTCAAGTCCAACCTTGTTGATGCCTAGAACATGTAGCAAATGCCTGCTTTTCTTTCTTCTTTCTCTTTCTCTCTCTCTCTCTCTTTTTTTTTTTTTTTTTTTTTTTTTTTTTTTTTTTTTTGATGCTGGGGATTGAACTCAAGGGTACTCAGCCACTGATTCATGTCCCCAGCCCTGTTTTGTATTTTATTTAAAGACAGGGTCTCACTGAGTTGCTTAGCACCTCGCTTTTGCTGAGGATTGCTTTGAACTCTCAATCCTCCTGGCTCAGCCTCCCAAGCCTCTGGGATTATAGGCATTTGCCACTGCACCCTCAACCAGCATGCCTGGTTTTCAACCTCAGCTGTAATTATCTGCCTTACTCAGGGAGCCCAAGCAATGTTTTCAGATCCTGGAAAGTCATTGACAAAGTTATCTTTCTCTTTTATTTGGGCCACATTCTTTCCCTAATTCATCATCACCTGCACCTGGATTAATTTACTATACTCCTAACTGATCTTCCTACCTCTGTCTCTTACCTAGCACCAAACATCTAAACATCCTGTTTTATACATATTTGTAAAACACTAGTCCTGCACTGCCATAGGAAAAAACTTCTGACTCCTTGATACATATAAGATAAAGTTCAAAATACTTTTCTCCTAGGAAAAAAAGGGAGGGAGGCCTTAAAATTTCCATTTTAATACTTAGTTGCAAAAGATACTTTGTGTCCTACCTTGTTAAACATAACTTTTCATTTAGATCAAGTGGTTGTTCTAAATTAATTTCATGTACTTTTAATTTCTCGTTTTCCTTTGCATGTATAAAAAGGGAAGCAATAACAGTTGATATCTATCCATTTGAAGAATTTTAACAGTTAAATGTTGTCAGGTGTCTATCAGTATGATTAGATATTTGTAATAAAAATATCAATTCCAATGATGGTTCAAATTTCTCATCCTGTTTATGAAATCAAAGTGTCAAAGTTGAAATATTTGATATGTGAATGCTATTATAAATTATATTTCACAGCACAAGTAAAACAAAGTATTTGCTTTTGGTGATAGTAATACTATCTACTTGTAGAACACAACATTATAAAAATGCTTTTAATAACTTTAGAGACAGTGGAGAGAATTGTTTTTGGAATATGTTATCATGCACATGGTAATTTCTAATTACAGCCCCCAAACTGCAGTATTCTACTAATACAAATGAGATATACAGTTTTAAAGTTCAAATACTTTATACATACATAAAATAAACAGCTTATAAATGTTCTCAAATAGGCTGATGCTTAATAAAACCAAAAATAACTTTATATCATTATAGTATACTTTCTCTCTTTGGATTTTAGAACTTTTTTTTTTTTTTTAAGTCAGTACAGAAGGGAGCAGCTTTTTTTTTTTTTAATATTTATTTATTTGCTTTAGTTGTACACGATGCGTTTATTTGTACGTGGTGCTGAGGATCGAACCCGGGTCGCGCACATGCTAGGCGAGCGCTCTACCGCTGAGCCACAATCCCAGCCTGGATTTTAGAACTTTTGACACTCTGTAGAATTATTTTGCAAACCAACTCAGGTATTCTACTATGGTATTAAACATTTTTGTAAAAATGTCCTCTAGGGGCTGGGGTTGTGGCTCAGCAGTAGAGCGCTTGCCTCACATGTCTGAGGCATTGGGTTTCATCCTCAGTACCACATAAAAATAAATAAAGAAAATAAAGACATTGTGTCCATCTACAACAATAAATAAATAAGTAAGTAAAAATGTCCTGAATTTTGTCTTCGGTTTCTTCAGATTCCACTAGAATTATTTAACTGAAATAGGACTTCCAGTTTATGTGAAGGTTTTAGATAATTGCAAATATTGAAAATAAAGCTTGCCAAGTATCACCACTACATCAATGGGAGAATTGAACAGATTAACTGATAAAAGTTCAAATCATATACCTTAGTTAAATATGAAATTCCATAGTTTTCTTTTCAATATCTAGACTTCTGGGGAAAATATTTTGATGTAGCTGATATTGTTTATTTATATTCTGGTCTAGAATTATGATAAGCTGTAAAAGCTTACAATTTTGCACCACTTAAATTTAGAAAAACATTCAAAATAGTCATAAATATTTATTTGATGAGTTTCATCTTTTTAAATCATTGGTGAAAGTCTGCATGGAAGCAAAAATACTATTGGTAATAATATTTGAGCAAAACTATTTCATTATAAAACTTAACATTAAGACTATTTTTGATCTAACAAAATTTTCATTGAACTTCATAAATTTATGATACTTTTGCACCTAAAGGAGACTATTTCCCAATTTAAAATGTTTTTTATGTAAAAGAGTCATTTGAAGGTATTGATAGTTTTTAAAAAATTGCTAGCCATAAAATAGTCATATAAAAATTCATTCTTCAGAAACATATCTATGAATGACACATAATTGACAAATTGATTAAAATATATGAAAATGTTTTTAAGAATCATCTGTTCATAAAACTTTATACAAATAATATAGTTTTTGCTTTACTAAGCAAAGAATTTTCTTGAAAAAAAATTTAAAAGTAATTCTTAATATACTTATTATTGTATATGGCCTCAAATATAACAAAACCACTTAATTGATTTTATTATATGTATATTTATACATTTAAAAATTATATAATGTTTATTTGCGCACCCTTTTTAATCTGAAAAAAAAAATGGCCTGGCTTGAATGATAAATTATGTGGTCCTTTTATATGTGTGTGTGTGTGTGTGTGTGTGTGTGTGTGTGTGTGTTTTCCCTTGTTTCAGAATTCCCTTTGCCTTTTCCAAATGCTTGCTAGATGTTTAGACCTAACTATACTTCTTGTATTTCAAATTTTTCTATTCTAAAATGAACACTCTATCCAAGTATTCATTAGCAGCTAATGATAAATAAAATGTGGTTCATGTATACAATGGAATTTCTTTTAAGGTTGAAGAATGTTCCATTATGAATATTCTTTTTTTTTTTTAAATATTTATTTATTTGCTTTAGTTGTACACAATGCGATGTATTTATGTTTACGTGGTGCTGAGGATCGAACCCGGGCCGCGCACGTGCGAGGCGAGCGCTCTGCCGCTGAGCCACAACCCCAGCCCCATGAATATTCTTAAAAGAAAGGAATTCCATTATTCAAGACAAGTTGATGAAACTGGAAGACATTAGGCTAAGTAAAATAAGCTAGACACAAAAAGACAAATGCCACATGTTCTTACTTACACATGGAATCTAAAATAGTTGAAGTCATAAAGAGTAGAATGGTTGTTTCCAAGGACTATGGGGTGGGGGCAATAGGAGATTCTAGTCAAAAGTATAGTTTCACTTAGAAGAAATAAATAATGAGTATTTAAAGTGAGGGGTATGATTCATTCATTCTACACTATATACATGTATTACCAACATTACTTTGTACTCCATAAATATGTATGATTACAATTTGTCAAGAAAAAAATATAAAAATAAAAGATATAATAATTTAGACTCTCCCGTTACAAACTACTTCCTGTGATTTTTGTCTCTCATGAGTGTATAACTTTATTCCCAGTCACTTAGACTTAAAGTCTTATTGTAAACACTGATTGCTTTTTCTTTTTTTACAAAGATCATGATTTAGAAGTTAGGATATGTGTTAGTAGGTAATGATACCAAAAAATAGGGAGACCCTTTAGGACACTGCTGTACTGATCTAGAAGATGTTGTTTAAACCTACACAGGGGTGGGTAGTAGGAGGAAATGGATGGATGTGAGAGACATAGCTCTGGGGTTGATAAGAGAATATTGAATTGTAAGGGATGCCTATCACATTTCTGACAGGAGTATCTGGGTTGATGTTGGAGCTGTTAACTCTCATATGGTTGTCAAGAGAATGAACAAGTTTCAAAGAGAATAAGATGGAGGCATATTAAGTTTGAGGAACTGTGGGATTTGCCCCGCATATAGTCAGAACAAAAACTCCAGCAGATGGATTATAACAAAAAATGTGGATGTAGAGAAAATTATGCAGTTAGAGGATGAAGGGAAATACAAAGAAAGGGAGCTGGTTAAAGAAATTAAGGTAGGGTTTCCAAAATGGGGTTAAGGGAGAAGCAGTGTTCTAAGAGACATGGATTGACCTTTGGGGAAGGAATAAGATAGGCTTAGGATCAACCTGTAGCAGGCTGAAGGGGGAAGATAGCCTTTGTACATTTGTGAGATTATAGCAACCTTAGAAAGAGTCTGGGTCTAGCTTAAATGTTCTCAAAAATATTTTACAGTTTGAAACTTTTAAATATGTTTAATAAATTAAATTTCAAAGAGTTTATAGTCCTCAGTATGGCTTTACACAGTAACTTTTATTCTAATATTTCTCTACAAACTTATTATCATTATTCATCTTTACTCTGAAGTTTCTTGAAATTTTACATTTTATATTTAAGGGCATGTTGGTAGTATAGAGTGGACTTTTTGGTATCTTGTCAATAATGTCAGCTTTATTATACTTGACAAATAAAATTTTTCTAGAAATCTGACTTTGCAGTAGAGTCAGTCCAAAGTAATTTTTAAAATTTCATTCTTTGATCCTGTTTCTCAGTGGTGTCTGAATAAGATTTTTTTACTACTTCATATTTTGACTTGTTACTTTTGAAAATTATATCAAGAATGTATTCTTGGGGTTGGAGTTATGTGGCCCAGTGGTAGAGCACTTGCCTAGCATGCGTGAGACACTGCGTTTGATTCTCAGCACCACAGTATAAATAAATAAAATAAAGGTCCATCAACAATTTTAAAAAGAAATTTTAAAAAAGAGAATATATTCTGTATCTTTTAAACTTTAGTAGTTAAAAAACCTAATTTATTTTCTCCTATAATTAATACCTATACATTATCTTTCATATGTTCATTTTGATCCTTTTTTTGTGATTCATCTTTTAGTGATCATATGTTCATTTTGATCCTTTTTTTGTGATTCATCTTTTAGTAGATAAATGCTAGGTTCTTTCATCACAATTACAGTCATTGGTCTGATAATCCTGTGAGTCAATCTACACAACACAAGTAGCTCATATCAAACTCCTGGCAGGTTTAGTTAAAATTAAAATGCATGCTCAACTGTAGAGATTGTCAAGTGTGGAAATAATATTTGTCCAGCTGGACAGCTTTCTTTTGTAGTTGCTAAATGAAAGTTGAGATTCTGTCTGCTCCTTGAAAGCTTCTGTGTCATGAAGGTAATTTGGACTGTTTGTGGTTTGACAGGGATTATTAAAATCAGATGAAGTGAAGGGAAGCAAGTGTGAGAAAGCAAAATTGACACTGACACTCTCTATTATTTGCAGCTTGGATCATGATGACTATGTTGATATGATAGATTCATTGTTGAGATATGTTAAGCAGCAAATAAAGTAAAAAGCAAATATAGTGATGGATTTTTTGATTTAACATGAAGAAATTATTTACTTTCACTATTGCTTTTTAAATTGATTTTCAAGTTATTTCATATGAATCTTTTTAACTGTCCAACAAATTATCCTTCTGTTAACTACAAAATTAAAAAGCATACTGCAAAGGATATATGACAAAAGATTTTCTAAATATTAAAGAAATAGATCACATGATTAAAAATCATGGAATTTTAAAAATAAGAGTCCTTAAAGATTATTTTATTCTCATTTCCTTTTTTTCTAGATGGGATACAGAGTTTTTAGTTATCCCATTTAAATTTTAATTTATTAGCTTAAATATTAAATCCTAATTTTTTACCACAGGTGTATTTTCTTATCTTTTCAAAATATTTTTAATTGTTTAAATTGTTTTAAAAAGGCATTTAAAATGGTTTAGACCACAATTGTAGATAACTTTTTTTGTTTAAAGATAATACTGTTATAATGGTTATATGTTGCTTTTAAATAGTTTTGTTTACATAATGTAGTAAATATCTCCATAAATAAAATTTTCTGCTGAAAGCATTCTTAGTAGTGGAAGTTTTAGCTGGGTGACTGTTTCAGGATGTCAATCAAGGACAGTCACAATAGAAAAATATAATTAAATATGAAGAACTATATGTGTAAATAAGAAGATACTTGAGTTGTGCTATGCATTGTGGAAAACCTCTGTATTATTTAAGCAGAGTAGTGAAATAACCACATTTAGTTTGTAAAATGAGAAGTCTAGTGCACACATGCAAGACACACACCACTTGGATGTCCTGGAATTCAGTTCATTTTAATTCTGATATTGATTGCCTATAGTTAATGCATATCCCCACAAGGCTACATTCACTTCATATGCAGACTCAGGTGGTTTTCCTATATCCCCTGTTATTTTATGATCTCCCAGCTAAGAATGATATCAACATTTCTAATATGTTGCACTCAGCCTAGCAGAGTACAAATTCAAGGGTTCTTACAACTCATTGTTAGGTTGGATAATTCATTAGAATGACTCACAGAATTCAGGAAACCCTATACTTATAGGTATGCATATCAGAAAGGATTCAACTCAGGAATAGTCAACTGGAAGATATGTATAAGACAAAGCAAGGATGGGGACTGTGGCACTGAGTCTCCATGTGTTCTCTGGGAGTGTGACACCCTCTCAAGACATAAATGGATTGAACATCCTAGAAGCTCCCTCAGTCTCCTTGTTTGAGTTTTTAATTGAAGTTCATCATGTAGTCACGATTGACTAAATCACCAGCCATTAGTAACTGGGCTTAGTTTCAAATCTACAACCTGCTGCTTAGGTGGTTGGTTCCTATGGTGACCAGTTCCCATCCTGAAGCCTTTTACCAACCCACCAAGAATCACCTCATTACCATAAATTCAGACATAAATAATAAAAAAACTTAAGAAATTACAAAGGTTTTTTGAGCTCTGTACTAGAGAGAAGAGAACAAAACCCAAATGTGTGTATGTGTGTACACATTATTATACCACAAGATATGAGCCTTATAAACTACATAGGAGGTTTTTCCTTTTGTGTGTGTGTGTGTGTTGGGGGCGGGGGTTACCAGGGATTGAAGTCAAGGGGCACTCAACCACTGAGCAACATCCCCAGCGCTATCTTGCATTTTATTTAGGGACAGGGTCTCACTGAGTTGTTTAGTGCCTCACTTTTGCTGAGGCTGGCTTTGAACTGATCCTCCTTCCTCAGCCTCCTGAGCTGCTGGGATTACAGAGGTACACAACTGCACCTGGCTTTTCCATTTTTTTCAGCAAGAAATAATGTTCAGACTTGAAATACTATAGCCGACAGAGGGAAAAGTAAAATTTGAATCATTTATTGACCATATAAGATATTTGGGAGAGCTGGGCTGGAACCTATAATGCCAGCAGCTAGGGAGGCTGAGGCAGAAGGATCACAAATTCAAGGTCAGACTGAGCAACTAAGCAAGGTCCTAAGAAATTTAATGAGACCCTGAGTCAAAATAAAAAGGGCTAGGGATAAGCACCCCTGGGTGGAATGTCTAGTGCCAAAAGAAAGATATTTGGGAGATATAGGATCAAAGAACTTTTTGACCCTATAAGATGGGGATCAGCCAACTTTTTCTAATATAAAGAACCAGATAGTAAATATTTTAGGATTTGTGAGCAACATATGTACTTTCTTTTTTGTTTGTTTGGTTTTATTTTGTTTCCTAACACGTTAGAAATATAGAAACCATTCTTAGCTGGGAGGTCATACAGAAACAGGTTGTACCACAGTTTACAGATACCTGCTTTAAAACACAAGGGCAAGGGCTGCGGTTGTGGCTCAGTGGTAGAGCGTTCGCCTAGCACGTGCGCGGCCCGGTTCAATCTTATAAATGCATTGCATTGTGTACAACTAAAGCAAATACTATCCTCAGCACCATGTAAATATAAATGCATTGCATTGTGTACAACTAAAGCAAATACTAAAGCAAATAAATAAATATTTTTTTAAAAAAAGAATCAGAGAGGTGATTTGAATTAAAGCTGTAGTTGCCTGAGTTTAAAAAAAAAAAAAAAAAATACAAGGGCAAAAGATAAAAAGGTAGGTGGTGAGCCTATAGTGTCAGAGAAAAATCAGTTTAAAGAAAAGGTTTTGAATTAAGTTTTGGACATGTGCAATTGTCTAGTAATTGCTTGGAAATGTGTGTTTGGGTTTGGGGGAAGGAAGAGGTAGAGATCTAGACATTATCTAAAGAGCATAGTAATGACAGACGAAGAGATTACCCACAAAAGCACACAGAATAAATAAGGACCATGAACTCTGATGTGAAATGAACAGGAAGAGAAGGAAGTGCCCTGGAAGAGGCACTGTTACCAGGGTAGGCACCTCTGGAATGAAAAGACTTATGGCCTACTTCAAAGGAAGGTCAGAGAATTCTTTTATGGCCTACTTCAGGAGAGAAGGAAGGTTGGAGAGAACTTTCTGCTTCAGTTGTTTTCTTAAGGGCTAAGGGCATATTCGGGAGGCATGTCCTGAACCTCATCATAGGTCTAGAGAGAATATCTGTGGTGAATATCAATATTTAACAGCAGAGATGAGCAAGGAGACAATCAAGATGATTATTAATTTAATAAAAACCACTCTGGTTAATTTAAGGAAAGAAGAAGAAGAGCAATTGTTGGGCAATGGAGCCCAGAAAGGATTTATTTTTTGTGTCTCACCAAATCAAAACAAAGCTATATAATTATTCAGAGGAAAGGAACTGTGTGGCTCCAGTGGCCTCAGCCACCAAAATCCACAGTACATGTATCTTCTCTTGGGAGGCTGAAATACTTGAGTGGTCTATTACTAGTGATTCCCTGTCCCTGCCTTCAGTCTCATCAAAATTCACTTAGTGTACATCAGATGGTCTAACCCTCAAGCATTTAGTTATGACTAGGAAAGCTAGGTCCTATAACACAGAAATATGCTTCCATTTTACATATACATGTTGTATATCAGAGTTAAAAAAAAAAAATGTTGTGAGCTGACCGGCTACCCAAAGTTTTATCTCCTACCAGGAGCCTGTGAGTAAATGGTGTGAGACAAGAAGAGAACTCGGAATGTTGTAAAAAGAGGAGACAATTTCAAGGAATTAGTACTTGCCACTAGGCTATGTATGATATAATAGGAGCTGAAAAATATTTCATCAGTTTCATTATAAGGGTAGAGGCAGAAATCAGATTTTTCTGGAGTGATAAGCAGTAAGAATATAGGATTAGGATATATAGACTGCTATTTTGAGAAACTAGAATATGAAGGGAAGGGAGGGGATGGTCCAGAGAAGGTTTATTGTTTCTAAAAGGTAAGAATCATGTTTAGAATCAGTTGAAAGGAATATGGATGATACAAGATTTATGACAATTTGTGAAGTAAAACCTTGGAAGTCATAAAAGGTTATTGCCAAGGATAGATTTTAATCTTTAAGTTAGTGCGAAGCTAGCTAATATTACCAATAGTTTAATAGTACCATACTAAAAGACTAGCTACTAAATAGTATCAGCATTTTAAGAGAACTTCTTATACTCTTGGAATGTATTTTAAGAATCGTAACTCCATTAAAAGGAGCTCATTTTTTATACAAAGTGTGTCCTACATTCAAAGTACTATCTAATTATTAAAAATAATTCCTTAAAAATGTATTTGGCATGTCATAAACTATGTTTGTGATTATTCTCAGTCAATGCATAATGCATTGCCTTTTTTAAAGTGCTCCATAACTTTCTACCAATGCAGATAATTTTTTTCCTAAATTAATGAGGTTTTACTATACTTGAACATTCATTAGTTAATCATTAACCTTATGGCTGGTGACATTATTTAGTTCCAATCTCAAAATATATATTAATTTTGCAACTTTGAAATCATGTGAAATGTATGAGTGCCAAGTTACAAAAGAATGATAAAATTAAATTTCATTTTCACGTTATCTTAGTTTCACTGTTCTATTAAAGCAGAGATGGCTAGGATTGCATTTTGAAGATTATAAAGGGTTATTAAAATGAAAATATTTTCTAGAAAGAGAATTGCATTGAAAAGAAAGCATTGTCAGATTTGGTGAGAAAATCATATGACAATTAATTCTGTTTGCTTGTCAAGCTACAATAGTGTATTCTGACTGATCCTGTCAATTTATACTTCATATGCACACATATATAAATCATTAATAGAGGAGTTACAATGAAGTATCTTATATTTTTAAAAGGTGACTTTTCATAGCTATAGTATGTTAATGTATTATCAAATTTATTTTGATATTATAAGCCATATAATAATAGTAATCAGGACTTACATAATTATTAGCAAAAAGCATAGCAGTCTATGAAGGAAAATCTATTATATGGATGAGAGTGGAGAATATGAATTGAATAGAAAAACACATTCTTTGTTTCCTAATATGAGACTTCAACATATAAGATATTTTAAATTACTATCAACAAATTGAGATCCATTTGAATCTTTTTTCAGTCTTTTGGGGAAGCTAAAACATTAAAATGTCAACACCCAAGAAATTAATGAAAAGAAAGATTTCTGACAATTCCATACTGTCAGAGAAGTAGATCTAGCCTTTAAAAAAATATATTTTTTTTGTTTGGTTTGGTTTGGGGTTATTTTTCTTTGCAATTATATAGGTTTTATAATAAAGGACATTTATGATGGTTTTAGGGAATGCTGTCAAATGTATGTGGCACAAAACAAATCAACACATATTGGAGGTAAAATAATAATTCTAAGTATAAGTCTATACTGAGAGGTAGTTGTTTATAGCATTGTGATTAAGGACAACATTTGTGGTCTGAATCCTAGTTGTGTCACTTCTGATCTAAGTGACCATGAGCAAGTCATGAACCTTTCTGTGCCTCAATTTCCACATCTTTATTATGGAGATTATAATAATGGCTATCCCTTAGCATTATGTTAAGAATTAAATCAGTTCATTTAGCATAAAATACTTAGAACAATGCCTGGGTTAGCTGTTATTATCATTAATAATATTATTTAACCATCATAACTTTAATCCATGTCTCTAAGAATGAGCTCACTGAATTAAAATTTTCATGATTTTTTTAAAATTAAATTTTGATTTATATAATACTGGTAGGACTCTATGAATGATATAGGAGGAGCATTTGTGACTAGATATGGATGAAAAAGTAAAAATAGCCTGGCCAAAAGAACAGTCTGGTCCAGATGTAAGAATGATAAGACTGGATAAAATTCATATTTACTTTGCTATTTTATCAAACCAGCAGTACAAATCATATTCAGCAATATGAAGAGTGATAGAAATGATATAAGAATACAAAGAATAATAGATCAAGGATACTTGATAGCTTGTGTAGATCTGATTTCTTTTCCTTGTGAAAGCCTGAGTCAGTTGACCTCAGACATCTTTTGTTCAGTAAAGAGTGCCCAGTCAGAGTTCAGACACATGGGACAGCTGTTTTTTAGAATATTTTAGGGAGCTTGGAGGTTGACATTTGTACAAGAAGTCTACGTATTACCATAAAATAATATCTTAATGCCTCATATTTCTTCTTTTCACATTTATTTCTTGCTAAGCTACAGATTCTTCTTTAGCTTTCTAGAAATGGTTATATAGCCACGCATGGCGGTGTGCCTAGAGTCCCAGCCATTTGGTAGGCTGAGGCAGAAGGATAGCTTGAACCCAAGGGTTTGAGACTAGCCTGAGCAATATAGTGAGACCCCCATCTCAAAAAAGAAAAGAAAAGGTAGGGGATTCTGTGAAAAATGACGGTATCAATAAACAAAATAGCCCATTAAGAGCTGATTTGAGGTAGTCAAAAATGGGGCATTCTCCCATCATTCCTTATAGGATACAATTAATTTATAGCTTAAAGAAACCTTAGGGTCTAATAATTCTGTTCACCTCATTCTATAAATGAGGAACATGAGCTCCTTTCCTCCAGAGAGAGTGACTTACCCAACCTCTACATAGAGATTTAGAACTAGGATAATGATATTTAGAGTTAAATGTGTTTTTTAATAGTGCAACATTGAAATTTGTTCAGTTATATATGGAACACATAGTTATTTTTAATTAGAATACACTACTACCTTATTGTGCTCATTAACAGTGTTTATTCTGTTTTAGACACTGATATTGAATGGTAGGACTTTATGTGAATCAGAGCAGGTGGACACATTAATTTCACGTGTGTCAACAGAGCTAAGAAGGCATGTAAACCTCCTCCCTGGGATTTTGTACAGAAAAGAAATTATGTGGTCCTAACATTTCTCCTTTTCATACTTAATTTTAGTGTGAATTTCATACAAGTGTTTTTTCTTCCTTCTTTCACTCTTTTTAAGCGTATATTGTTTTGCCAATATAGAAGAATGGCACTCTTAAGTTTTATTGTCAAAGAGACAAAGAGAAATGCAAAATAAGGATTCTGACCATTTTATGAATCTAAATAAAGACTAAGATAGGCATCATTTTAAAATATGGCAAAAAGCAAGTGAGATTTCAAAATTATTTTTGTGGGATTTCTTTTGATTACATACAGTATGGATTTATTATTATTATCATCATTATTATTATTATTTTATTATTATTAGAGACAGGGTCTCACTGAGTTGCTAAGGGCCTTGCCATTGCTGAGGCTGGCTTTGAACTCACAATCCTCCTGCCTCAGTCTCCCAAGTGCTGGGATTACAGGCGTGCGCCACCGCGCTCAGCCTACATTATGGCTTTTTGGGGGGGTATGTTTTAGTGTAATATTTTCTGGCAGTGTTTATAATACATTCATATTTTCTTACAGTTGCTATTCTTGGGAATTTATAACTCAATGGTTATAATTTGCCAAGGACTGAAATTTAATCCTCAGATGTTTGACTTAGATATAATTCTTCCAGCATAACTCTTTAATCATTTTAAAAGGCAATGATTCATATTAGATTAGCAGTTAATATTTGTTTAAAATATTAAGTACTTTTTTAATCTTATAGAAAAAGTGATCAGAAACAAAGCAGTATTGTGGAATGGCAATTCAAAAAGTTATTATATTTTGAAAAATTATGGCTTTCATTTTTGATTGATCATCTATTAGGATAAGAGGTTTCATTCTTTTTATATCAAATTATGACTCCCTTCCTGATGACAATTCAATAGTTACAAGTACAGGAACCAAACAGAGTATACAGCTCTATCTTAACCTATAGCCTTACATGCTTTCACATTTTCCCCCTAAATATTTAAAAAGTAGTTTTACTTTTCTGAAATATCACTGAAGAATTGATGAACAACATTGGTCCCTCATTAATTTACTTTAATATCACTGAGGTCATAGTTATCTTTTATTTAGAAGATAATAGTGATTGGTGCCTAGACCCTGGGTCCACTTTAGTGCATGATGAATCACTGCAATCCTCATGTGAAGACTTCCATATTTAAACATTAGGATAATGTACCACAGTCAGAACTCCCTAATTTATTTCTCACATTGGTCCTCTTCATCTCTATTCATTCAAACTAATTTTCCCACCCTGTTATTTCTATTTTACACATCAGGTTTTCCTTTTTCTTTTCTTCTTGTTTTCTCCCTCAACTCCTCATTTCTTTGTTGATTGATACCAGAGATTAAACACAAGGATGCTTTACTACTGAGCTATTTTCCCAACCCTTTTTATTTTTTATTTTGAGGCAGGATCTCACTAAGTTACATAGGGCCTTGCTAAATTGCTAAGGCTGTCCTTGAACCTTCAATCTTCTTGCCTAAACTTCCCATAAGGTTTTCTCTTATTCTGTCACAAAGTATCTTAATCTTGCTGCATTGAGGTAACTGTGGCTTTTATTTTATTTTATGTTTTTTTGTCCTTCATCACCTTTAAACCTTATCATAAATATGGAAGCATCACAGATCTAGGCAGCTCACATGAACACTCTGGACCATTGTCATTCTAATACCTTATTATTCTTATCAAACGACATTCCCCTGGTGGATTCTTTGTGTTTATTGATTATTTTTCATACTGAATTTAGATAGCAAAAGATCACAACCATGTATACAGATAATCCTTAGGGGCTTGCCTCGCATATATAAGGCCTTGGGTTCAATCCTCAGCACCAGAAAAAAGAAAGAAAAGAAAAGGGAATCTTAAAATTCATCATCTCCAACCTCATCTGAATTCTTAGTGATATTTCAGTTCATTATAGTTTTTTCTGGAACTGATGTCAATGATGGACATACACACACATTAATATCAAAGTAATACAAAATAATACTTTTTTTTAACAGTACAAAAAACAAAATAATGCAAAAAGTTTGACAACGTGGTCATTGTAAATTAAGGGATATTCTGGTATTATGGAGCTTTGAATTAGATCTTTAAAAAATGATAAACATAAATTGGTAAAAGAGAAGTGTAGACAAGATTTCAAATGAAGACATACAAAATGTGAAATAAGTCTCTAAGCTCCCTGACAGCAGGAGTTATTTAATTTTTAAGTACTTTTTTCTGATTATATATTGCAAAAACACAGTAAACTGCTAAGTGTAAAGAAGAAAATAAAAATCAGCCATAGTACCAATATCTGGGAAAAAACATTTTAATGTTTGGTTAATATCATTCCTACAAAACTTATGTTTTATTTGTGGTAAAAGTGGCTCATTTCTCAATAGATCAGCACCTCAAGTTTTAAAGCCAAACATTTAAGTTCAAACAATAGCCCTAACACTTGGTAGCCAGGTAGATGGACGTACTACTTAATTTCTCTGGCCCCAAGTACTCTCCCCTATAAAGGAAGATAATGACTATTTTGAAAAATTATTATGAGGACAAAGACAATGTATGTAAAGTGCCTTGTGGATAACAAGCACACCAGCAAAATGTGTATTTTCATTTTATTATTATGTCTAACCTGACTTCTGTACATATTTTATTTAGTTTTGAGTTTGTGAAGTCTAAATTAATGAGACTTCATTGACACTTAGGATAACCAGTATTGACATATTAACTTAATTTGTTACACAGAGGCTGGCCACATAAACATCATATTTTCACTAAGTTTAAGATCTCCACAGGAACCTTCAGCCAATCAAACATGTTCATAACAAAAGTGAAATCTTACTTTCCTGCAACAATTTTTTAATGACTCATAATCTGAAGAGTTGAGCTACCACAATTATTTTAAAATGTGTAAGTATAAAAAACTGAATTCATTATTAGAAATATTTGGCCATTAAATTTAGCAATAGCTATTTATGATAACAGGTGTAACTATTGAGCTAATCCAGAGATGTAAAGGTTTCAAACTAATTGGTTATACCAAACTATTGAAGTTTTGGTATCCCAATGAAGTATAATTTCTGATGGACATAGAGTTTCCTACCTTTTTTTTTTTTTTTTTTTTTTTTTTGGTTATTTTGTTTTCTTTCAGTCTCATTTCAAGTTATGTAAAATTTATATTTATATTATGGCAGATTACATAAGTATTTATTTTTTCAAATGAGAAATCACAGTTTTCATTTCAAAAGATTTTCAGAGGAAAGCCAAATGTATGATGATTTTGGTAGTTCAAGATGATACATCCACTGCCTGCTTCCCAGCTGCCAAGGGCTAAGGGGGAAAAAAAAAAAAAAAAAGACACAACCATTCTTATTCTGTATTTGGAACTAGTTGAGTATATAAAATATTTTAAATGATTATTTTTTGTTTATCTCTGAAGGAAGAAATGCATTAACCTAATATTACTACTTTGTAGTTTCAGATAGGACCTATGAAAAATCTTTGGCAATTTCATTATAGAATAATAAATAAGCATCTTAACCATTAAAGATGAGGAAGAACATTAGTGTTCCAGGCTCTGCAAAAATTATTAGATTACTTTTCAAGTATTTTGGATTTTATCTAAATTAAAATTATACTTTTTAAGCCTTTTTCTTAATATTTTCATGTATGTATGTTATAATTTAACATTTAAATTTTTTTACTCTTTTTACCATCTGCCATCCAAATACTTCTAAATACTATTTCTTTCTAAAAAGTTTCCAAGCCTCTTACGCTACTTTTTCTTTGAAAGCAGTGAATAATTTCATTAAAAGGTGGTGAACTTTAAATTTTTTAAAGTTTAGATTCATCTCTGAGTTCTTTGATTTCAAGTTAAAATTAGATTTTGTCAAATATCCCTCCTCTTTAAAGCTATGTAGAAGTTTAGTTATTGTCCATTATTTCATACGGAGATACTTTGGGTAAATCATGGAGCAAGTGTGACTTCAAAGCCAGTGTCTCCTCACTATTGTGCTATGCTATCCCCATGTTATCTCTTTTTTCTCTCTCTCTCTCTTCCTTCTCCTTCCTTCTCAACAATTTCCTTCAATTCCAAGGGTTGTAAAGAAAAGATAACAGCTAGGTCAATAGAATAGAAATATAACTTTATTTCATTTGTTTCATTCCTTTTACTGTTGGGTAAAGTGAACTTTCTCAACACTTTGTATTTGAAGTATACTAAATAAGCTATGGTTTGGAGGAATTCTAAAATAAATTATTTTATGAGATGAGTGATACTCCTAAGTTATACGTTAATACATATTTCTGGTACTGTGTTGTCTTGAATATGGCCCTTTAGAAATACCAGATGAAGAGGATTAATTGCCAGCCTTTCTTCTGCAAAGCAAAGTGACATTAATTTCTATATTAGTAATCACAGCTAAGTATTAATGGGCCATATAGTTCAGTATTCTTTAAAAGCTATTTATAATTAATGATAAATGCACATTTTTTTACTATATGCATTTTTAGAGAAATTTAAAAATACGAACTATGTTTTCCTCAGTATACTTGAACTATTTTGCTGAATCATTAATACCCAGGACCATGTGTCTTGAATAAGTAGAGTGAGACTCCTTTTTTACATGGCTAATTGTTGTGTGTCACTTGTATTTTTATGTTTTTTCTCACTAAAATCACACAAATGCAAGAATATCCCATCTCTCAACACTTCCTTTTGGAATGGATTCTCTTAAACAAAACAGTACAAAACAACAATACCAAACTGTAGAAAATGTGCATGAAGCCAGGTGCCATGGTACACATCTGTAATCCCAGTGGCTCAGGACAGTGATGCAGAAAAAAATCACAAGTTCAAAGCCACCCTCAGCAACTTAGCCAGACCCTGTCTCAAAATACAAAGGGCTGGGGATGTGACTCAGAGGTTAAACACCCCTAGGTTCAGTCCCTGGTACCAGTAAAAAAAAAATGGGGCCGGGTGCAGTGGCGCACACCTGTAGTCCCAGCACTTGGAAGGCTGAGACAGGAGGATTGTGAGTTCAAAGCCAGCCTCAGCAATGGCGAGGCACTTAGCAACTCAGTGAGACCCTGTCTCTAATAAAATACAAAAAAGTGCTGGGGATGTGGCCCAATGGTCGAGTGCCCCTGAGTTCAATCCCTGGTACCAAAAAAAAAAAAAAAAAAAATGGGGGGGGGGGGGGGGGGGGAGGAATGAAAATTCTATTCAGTTGTACCTCATTCAGTCATATATATAAATAAATATTTAGAAAGAGAATGGCTATCACTACCATAGCAACTTCCTTTTTTTTTTTTTTTTTTTTTTTTTTGGTACTGGGAATTGAACTCAGGGACACTCGACCACTGGGCCACATCCCCATCCCTTTTTTGTATTTTATTAGAGACAGGGTCTCACTGAGTTGCTGAGGCTGGCTTTGAACTCACGATCCTCCTGCCTCAGCCTCCCAAGTGCTGGGATTACAGGCGTGAGCCACCGCACCCAGCAGCAACTTCCTTTTACATATTGTATAGTGTGGTTTCATGCCTCCAGTTTCTTCTTCTGAGCTAAAACATTCATAAAAGTGTATGTGTGGGGCTGGGGTTGTAGCTCAGTGGTAGAGCGCTTGCCTTGCATGTGTGAGGCACTGGGTTCAATCTTCAGCACCACATAAGAATAAATAAAGATATTGTGTCCATCTACAACTAAAAAAACATTTTTTTAAGTGTATGTGTCTATGTGTGCATACACATTCATATATATGTATGGGTTTATATACATATATATGCATATGTGTATAAATGTGTACATATAAATGAGTGAATGAGGGAGGACTGAATAGAATGAGGTACTACTGAATATATATTTTTATTAACATTTTCTATAGCATACTGTTTTGTTTGTTATTTTGCTTTTTACTCCAAGGGAACCCATTTCTAATCCTAGCACTGAGGAGATTCTCAGATTTATGTAATTTTATGACAATACAACATGAAAATGTTTTCAAGCAGCTGAACTCTGATCCTTTCTCCCATATGCTATAGCAGTTATCTTCTTTTATTTTAGATAGATTGAATGATATACACACACATATATTCTCCATTTATATATATATATATACATAAAATAAATTATATATATTATAATAAATGCAAATAATAGTCCTCTAATGGAAAAAGTTTGGGATAATTGCTTGGAATAATTTTTCAAGTGAGGAAAAATGTTTTTATTTAATAAGAAGACTGAATCAGCCTTTCTCCTGACTTAGAAGGAAACCTTTCATATGCTAAAGTAACAAACAAAAATATGGCAGAATGATTCTTACTTTTTACTTTTAGAATGCAAGTAAACTACAAAGCTTTAAGTTTCCAGATTTGATATAATGCACAAAATATTATAATCACCACATTATTATTGAGCTAAAATAAAATTGTACAAAATTTTTAATTTTTTAAAAATGTGTTTATAATAGGCCCTTCACATTTAGGAGAGATATGCCCATATAATTGACTATTTATTGCCTTTTTTAGAAAAAAATATTTATTTATTTGCTTTAGTTGTACACAATGCGTTTTATTTGTACGTGGTGCTAAGGATCAAACCTGGGTTGCGCACATGCTAGGCGAGCGCTCTACCGCTGAGCCACAATCCCAGCCCTATTTATTGCCTTTTTAATGTCTAATATATTCCTATAATGTTTAATAGAGTATAGCTAGTTTATTCTATTTTAAAGAATACGATTTATTACCCAGGGCAGTTAAAATAGTCAAGCACATATTTTCCCAAATAATTTATTGTGTTTATCAATATCAAATAAGACATTTTCATAATTTGCTTCTGTTCATGTTTTCTTGACCAATTCTTCATCTTTCCTTCCAAAATGTTACATGCCACAGTTGAGGCAATGAAGTATTTCTATATACCTCAAAGAACCAGAGCATTCATTGACAGCTACTTTTATTCTTATTATATGCAACTGTGATCTTAAATTTTTTTTTTTAGTCATCTTCTATGATAAATTTTTGGAAACATTTCTTCTGGCAATCTTTATACATCTTCAAAATACTGGATGTTGCACCTTGAAGATCCTGGCAATGGGCCACCACCCTGCAGCCATAATGCCTTCCCTCTTTAGCAGCTGCATGGAAAAACAATTATAGCTAAAAACTTTAGGTGACCTCTTCACATCTTTTTTGTTTGTTTGTTTGTTATTTGTTTTAATTAGTTATACATGACATTCTTCATATCTTTAATAATTCCTTAAATATTAGACAGTTTGATCATTAATTTAATCTGGAATATTTTACATATAGCTAAAAATTGTTAGTTTTTTACAGTCTCTGCTATTATCAGAACTGTTTTAATGAAAAAAGAAGTCTTTAGCTACAAGGACAGTTATAACATGAAGTGATAAATTAAAGATACAGAGCAAGACTGAGGTACAGACTCAAGGCTATAGGTCTTGCCCCTCGCTCACCAGCTGCCCAGTTTCACTTAAAGTCCTAATGGTCTAATTTTTAGAATTTTGTCATTTTTTAAAATATTCTTGATTATTTTTATGTTATACTAGGAAAATAATGTTTAAAATTAAATTTGAAGTTTCTTTTATCTCCAGTAATCAATATTATACAAAAATACAGTTCTAACTCTAAAATCATCCCCTAATTAGACAATAATATTTAAATGCTCTAAAACAGATACAAGCCACGCACAGTGGCACAGGCCTGTAGTCCCAGCAACTCAGGAAGCTGAGGCAGGAAGATCACAAGTTTGAGGTCAGCCTCGGCAACTTAGCAAGGCCCTAAGTAACTTAGCAAGACCCTGTCTCAAAATAAAAATAACAAGGACTGGAGATATAGTTCAGTAGTAAAGCACCCCTAGGTTCTATCCTCAGTACCTAATAGTGACAATAATAATAATAATAATCATTATTATTATTTAAATAAATACATTATAAATTCAAATTAACATTTATACCATATTGGTTGAGCTTCATGTAGAAGAGAAAAAAAACAGATTAGATCTACAGACAGGTAATCACTAGACTATTTTCACAAGAATTTCTTGTAGAATCAATCTTGGCATTCTAATTGGGAATTGTGATTTCATATAATTTAATGTTACATTTAATTTGCTAACATTAGCATTGAAATATACATATTTTATTCACACACACACACACACACACATATATATATATATCAATAAGTAGTGTCTTCTGCTTTGGCCATACCCATTTGAAGAGATTGTGCAGTACATTTTGACTGTTCAAAGTCTCATAATTTATTTTATTTCCCTTAGTATGGGAAATGGAAAGAGAAAATTCTGAAGATGAAGGACTAAGCACACACACTTGCTTTCCTCCCTCTTGAAATCCTATTGAAATGTTAGTAAAGATATAATAGAAAAGCAGCACTGAAAGAAACATCAATTGGAATATGCCTGAAAGACAGAAGGTAGAGAGGCTTTGAGAAATGAAGATACCAGAGGCATGAAAACTACATTCTACAATAGGCAAGAGGAAGTGGCTATAATAGTAAGAGCCATTCTCTGAAACAATGTCAGTTTCACAGACAAAACGGTAAAGAATGAAGTAGACTGTGAAGTAGCCATCAGGGATAGAAGGAACCACAGTGATGTTTTTGAGCAGCTGAAAAAAGTCTGGCTCCTTCCTCTCATTATGCTATAGCAGTTGCTTTTGCTTCCTTGAAAATCTAAATGCAAGTGAAAATCTACATGGGAAGGGCACATATACTGGGTCTTGACCAGAGTCAGAGAAACAGAATGAACCCTAAGTTACTTCCAGACTTCTACAAAAACCTAAGAGAGAATAAAGAGACAGATCTACCCCAAAATGGGAAGAAAAAATAAATAAATAAATACATAAATAAATAAATAAATAAATAAAATCATTCCACTGTAGTTATTTTGTACTTTTAGTCACTTATGCAAATCATAAGCTATATTCTTGCTCTGTTCACAATTTCTATTTTTGTTTGTAGAGGGGGAGGGTACCAGAGATTGAACTCGGGGGCATTCAACCACTGAACCACATCCCCAACCTATTTTGTATTTTATTTAGAGACAGAGTCTCACTGAGTTGCTTAAGGCCTTGCTTTTGCTGAGGCTGGCTTTGAACCTGGCATCCTCCTGCCTCAACCTCCTGAGCCTCTGGGATTACAGGCATGCAGCACTGCACTGGGCTTCTGTTCATAAATTCTAAAGAGAGGCTTGCACATTCATTCATTCAGTGTCTGAATCAACCTTTGTGCTCTGGAGGGAGAGACCTTTTGGGTATAAAATGACTCTTGCAATGATACAGAATACCTTTGCTAGTGTAGCAGTGAAGAGCATTTTCTTCCCCCCTGTGATTTTGAGTCTTTAAATTTAGTGAAATAAACTGACTTTTGATAAGAGAAAATGCTCAGAAACTTATTAATGTGCTCAGGGGAATCACAGGAGCACCCTATTTAGCACCTGGTGAGTGCTAAATAACCCAATGAGGTTCAGATGCTTGTACATTCTTCATAGGGAAGAGGGAGATGGGGGAAATCTGAGCAATTTTGAGGGACAATAAATGATTTTTAGGGGAAATTAGTGAGACCAAAAAATAGACAGTAGCTTGTAAGTCATTCATTTTGGAAATTGAGTGAGACCAAAGAAAGACAAAAGCCTGTGGCAAAGTCTGTCTGCTAGAGGAACTCAAGGAAAATTTTGCTTTCTTCACATATAAGTAGGCCCAGGGGATGAGGCTATAAAAGTCTGAGACTGGCCAGGTGTGGTGGTGGACCCCTGAAGTCCCCGTGAGTAGGGAGTTTGAGACAAAAGAACCAATCACAAGTTCAAGGCTAGCCTTAGCAACTTAGAACCAATCACAAGTTCAAGGCTAGCCTTAGCAACTTAGAACCAATCACAAGTTCAAGGCTAAGCCTTAGCAACTTAGCAAAACCCTATCTCAAAATTTAAAAAAAAAAGACTGGGGATGTAGCCTAGTGGTAAAAAACGCTCCCAGGTTCAATCCCCAGTACCCAACCCCCCCCCAAAATTTTTTTTAAATTAAAAACAAAAGCCTGAGACTACAATTTCCAGGCCAGTGTATTGACAGGAATGGAAGGAAGGTGTTGAGTTCCAGCTTCATCCAGCTTTGTTTACAGTGCTCTCTGGGTGTTATGATTTCCTCTAGCTCTTGGTTACAGTGAGAAGCCATAGAATGTTTAAGCACTCTCTAAGGACTGGTTTGTTGTTCAGTTTTCAAACCACAGAGAAGTGTGAAAATTAGTTCACACCTCATGAAATTTAAATAACAAAGCACTCTACCTAGTTTAATAGCACCCTAGTTTCTTCCTTGTCTATATTTCATGTGCCTATAAAGGGGAACTATTATTTTTGGTATAGTGTCACAACTTTTAGTATCACAATTTGAGGTAGAATTCTTTCTTTCTTTTTTCTTTTTATTTTGGGGAAACTAACATGTTTTATTATTTTTGTTCCTCAGAATGGACTGGGTAGATGAATATTCCCATAATTCTATTGACCTACAATGCTTATTAAACTCATTTCCTGGAGACTTGGAGTTTAAGCAGATCTTCAGTGACATTGATGAACAGATAGAACAAAATGCTACAAGGTAAATATTGCTAATTATATTTTAAGTCATTTCACATTTTATTTACATAGAATTTACCTAGTTTTAATGTTTCTATTCTTAAATAATTTGGGGTTTGAATTATTATTAACTTTCATGAAAAATATTGATTATAATCCCCATCTTAAAATTTAACACAATTGTCTTTATCTGATGAGTACTTTAAATAAAACTAGAAAGTATAAGCACTGTTTACAAATAGACAAATTAGAGTTTATTAAGCCACTATTAAAGGTTCCTTAGAGTTTGAAATACTAATGTCCTGGATTGTCATTAATATGTTTAGAGTTAAGCATTTTTACTTGAAGGATAATCACAGTAATTAAAATGTTTAAATTAAGATATTTAAATGGTAGTAAAAGGTCACAATCACTACGTTACTGAAAACAGAACATTAAAAATAAGTTATTTAGCCGGGCGCGGTGGCACACGCCTGTAATCCCAGCACTTTGGGAGGCTGAGGCAGGAGGATCACGAGTTCAAAGCCAGCCTCAGCAATGGCGAGGCACTTAGTAACTCAATGAGACCCTGCTTCTAATAAAAATACAAAAAAGGGCTGGGGATGTGGCCCAGTGGTCAAGTGCCCCTGAGTTCAATCCCCGGTACCAAAAAAAAAAAAAAAAAAAAAAAAAAAAAAAAAAAAAGTTATTTGCATAATATTTGTCATTTTAAGTCTTCTTCTCACCTAAATGAGAAGAACTCCGCCCAAATACTGGGGGGAGTAGGGATAGCAAAGTAGTTTTCTACAAATAGATCTTACTCTTTAATTAGGCAGTTCACTCATTTGAATCCTTCTGGTTATAAGTTCTAATTCACCACATGTGGGTTGCTGTAAATGCTCAAATCACAGTAAAAATTTCTACCATGCAACGAAATATTTTCTTTTTTTACTATTTAAGGTATCTTTGGTTCAAAGAAAATGAATGAAGCAATTGAAATTTTTCTGATGCGTTTTTTCTCCTGTTTACATGAGAATGCAGTTAATTCTTTATCACTATAATAATAGTATAAATAAATTCAAAAGACATCATATAGTTGGGGAGTTATAATTAGAAATAAAATTTTCTCTTTTCTCAGAAATCCTGTCCATGAAATCAGCAGAGAAAGAAAACACTTTTATTGTTGATTAAGCATTAAGCAAAAATATGATGTGCATCACAGGCAATCCACTAAGAGATTACAAAGACAGAAAGAACTCTCATCACCTTATGTAGCCAGGTAGACAGAGTCTGTACACATATGTTGCTGAGGTAAACATCACTAATCCTTAAGAAGCCTTCACAACACATTTTTTTCACACATAGTTCATACTAAATTTACTGTGAGAGTTACAGAAACTACCTATGTTAACTGATAGACTTCATATGGAGGAGAAACATCCTTCTAATATCTTCATGCCAGGTGATAATTTTGCAAATTGAAGCCAGGTACACAGTGAAGTTAGACTCCTAACTCTCCCACAGAAACTAGGAAAGAAGGGAATGATCTATCTTGATACTTGTATTTCAAAATCATAGCTCCCACATTCTTCAGAAGGACACTCTATGTCCCAAAGCTGACAAAAGGCACATCTAGTCTTCCAAGGAATACGTGTCCAAAGTAAAAAAGTACCATGATTAAATTTTCTAAGACACATGATTTAAGGAAAAGGAGAGGTTGAAATCTTTTCCCTGAATTTCAGCAGAAAGAATTAAAATTTTATTTTCAACTTTATAATATAAACATATGTAATGAATATATTTTAAATGTAGCATATGTATATGACTTAACCATACTGTTGAGTGTATACTTGAAATTACATATATTATAAAATAACTATATAAAACCTAAGTGTAATTATGCACTCATGTAATTTTTATTCTATATAATTATATATTGCATGATGGGTTTTCTAACCTAAAAGAACTTAGAAATGAAAATAGTGTTCACTTAAATAGATTAAAAGGTAATTTATCTAAATTTCAGAGATGATTATATTTTTAAAATGGAAAATTATTTTAAGGATACATTTCTTCCTTCAAAATGGCATTTAGGCTCTATCAAAACAAAGCAAGCTACCAAACTGATGTTCTTACTATATATTGCTTTTTTTTTTAATATTTATTTATTTGGTTTAGCTGTACACAATGGGTTTATTTGTACGTGGTGCTGAGGATCGAACCCGGGCCGCGCACGTGCCAGGAGAGCGCTCTATCACTAAGCCACAACCCCAGCCCTATTGCTTTGTTTTTATTTGGCAAGCCATCTCTACTTAATTTTCTGCTCTACTTGGTCAATTAAAAAAACACACTTAAAAGTAAAATAGTGATTAAAGTATTATATTTTGCATTCATAAATTATTCTTTAGGTTGAAATTCAGATGTTAGTATAAAAAAGAAATTGTAATATGGAATATAAGGATATAATTTTAAATTAAAAATACTTTATTGCTCATATATTAAAACAAACCTAGAGCAGAACCACCTCAAGTGACCATTGATCTTCACAAGGGATAAAATAAGAGAGTAGCTGTATGTGCTGTATGCTACATTTAGAATCAAGTCTATTTTTTTTCATTGAATTCAATTATGTTTTTATTATACTCTAGAGAATAAACATAATAGTATAGGGTGTATATATTTTTAAAAATAAAATACTGAATAATAACTATGGTTCTAAAGAGTGTAAATCATTTATGCACTCATTTATTGCCTTCTAACAGAATAGCTTTTAGAAAATTGTGTGTCATGACGAATCAGTTATGCCACACTTACACTGCAGCAGTTGAATTACCCTTGGCATTTTTGTATTTTAACAGTTCTGTTTATCTCCCAGTGGTGTACATTGAATAAGTAATGAACATCTATATGATGTGGGTTTTCCCCAATACTTTAAAAGAAAAAAATATTAGCAATACATTTTTAAATAGAGTGTTTTTTCTTACACTTGAATTTTTAAAGCTGTATTTCTTAAAATGACCCTGACATCTTAAGTGTGAATTCCTTCCCTCTTCTTAATATCATCAAATTTTATGAGCCATGGGGGTTCTTACCTCCCCAAAGCAGTGATTCACCAGAATGGGCTGGTGTGCCCAGAGGTCACTGAACCTTCACCTGCCCTCAGGATAAGTAGTCCTTATCTCAAGCCATTTTCACTTTTATACACTGATTTCCACTCGAGTCAGAGCTGGGTGACTCCTAGTTCTGATGATCAAAATCAGTGACAATGAATCACTTACTTTGAACACGTATCAAAATTGATAACAAGAAGGTTAATAACCTGCCATGGAAGAATGCTATAAATGTTGTACCCACAGAGTCAGTAAACTAACAGAAAACTGCACATAGCACTAAAACATTTTTTGAGCTGACTAGAACTTATTAGTTTTATAAGATATTGAGATACAGAAGTTTTCTTGGACTCACAATATGACAGAATGATTTTTATTTTCTTAATGTTCAGTTGGATGTATATTATTGTATCTTTTTTATTTACCTGCACTTTCTTAATTTTCATTTACTGATTGATACATTTTGTGCTTCTGGGGTTTGAACCTGGGGCCTGGTACATAACTAGGCAAGCAATCTACTACTGAGCTATATCCCCAGCCCTGACTGTAACATTTTATTTTATTTTATTTTATTTTTGTTGATGTCTTATTTTTTTGTATTATTGTATCTTAAGGGTCTATTTTACTCTCCTGTTTTCTAATTATAGACAACCTCAGTCTGTACCTCAGGAAGCAGTTTTGCTGGTATTGATGTAAGATGTCTACATTCTTTGTAATCTAAAGAAAAATCAGGAAGTGCTACCAGGGATACTATTGGTTTTAATTCAGCAATGAAGGGAAGAAGGATATCATGCAAGAATATTAGATAAAAATTTTTGAGCTTACATGTGAAAATTTTAGACTTTTCCACATGGTAGATGAAGTTAAATTTCCTATGTTTATACCTTGTTTTGGGTTTCTTTATTCTGTACTCATCTAACAGAATCCCTACCTCTTCTTCCATCCTGCTGAACAAGACCAGGCTACATGGAAAGAAAGCAGAAAGGGACCATTTTCTTCACTTAACATTGAATCCAGAGTAAGACCTAAAACACCACTTTCCAATTTCCTCTGACTGTGTCTTCATAGCATTCTTGTCCTCCTCACACAGACAGCATCCTGGGCCTTAGCTGCTAGGTACCCTAAACTTTCATAAATAAATGTATAGCTTTTATTTTTAAGTACAATAGCTTCACTTACTATAGGCCATAAGGCATAGAGAATTGTTATTTGAGGATATTCCTAAAGAATAGCATTGTAGGGCTGGGATTGTGGCTCAGTGGTAGAGCCTAGCACATGCAAGGCCCTGGGTTCAATCCTCAGCACCACATAAAAATAAATAAATAAAATAGGGCTGGGGATATAGCTCAGTTGGTAGAGTGCTTGCCTCCCATGAACAAGGCCCTGGGTTCGATCCCCAGCACCAATAAATAAATAAATAAATAAATAAATAAATAAATAAATAAAAATAAAGATATTGTGTCCAACTACAACTAAAACATAAATATTTTTTAAAAAAGAATAGCATTGTAATTACCTTTCCATGGGAAATAAAGAGAAGCACATGTCTACCTGCTTTTAAACTGTTATGATAGCAAAAGGACAAATATTGTTATACTGAAAATCCAGACTCAGTATGCAGATTGAACCAATAATAGTTTGTCTACTGTTTCCCAGAGAAATAATGGGCCAGTTGGAAGTAAACCCCAACTCCTGAGGTAGCAACTTATGGGCCTGTTAAGACCTGGCCCACCCCTGAGGACAAGAACAGGGAAGGAAACACTACCAGAGGACTGAGCCCCAGTTACAGACATGACTACTGTTGGCTGGCCCATCTTTCCTGTTGGATAAGTGATTGAAATTAAACTTAACCCTATCTACCGTTCTTGGAAAAGAACTTTGTCAAAGGACTCAACAAAGTTAGTACCTTGTCTAAAAAGTGTCTTTAACACCAAGACCATTGCTCATCACAATCCTAATCCCGGACTGTAATGATTAAGAATATCCTTCCTACTTTAAATACTTATATTTAATTTCTGCTTTAAAGACTTTGTTATTACTATAGTACCTAAAACAGTTGTACAGCAGAATTGCCAAAACAGTATTGCCTAAAGCAGTCCCGGCACATAGTAAGCTAGAAGATTAATCAGTAAATAGGTGTTAGGATGCTTTTTAGGCTTCTATTGTGTTTGCTTTATTTTAAATTAGAATGAAGTTAGGTGAGGAGAGCATGGTAAAAGAAGCTGTCTTCAAATGATGATTTTCATTAGGTATTTTTATATTGTAATAGTAATTTATACAGGAAAATTTCATATAATAGAGAGGGGCAAATATGAGGACATATCCCTACTTCTCTGACCCTTCTAGTCTTGTTATGAACCTGCTCTGATTAATTTCTATATAATTTTTCAGAAATATTCTGTACATGTACATGTATGCACATAAAAGTACGTTTCAGAGTTTTTTTTCCATAAATGGATATGTATTCTGATTTTGTGTGTGCATGTGTGTGTGTGTGTGTGTGTGTGTGTTTTACTTAATGTATCTTAAAATTTTCTTCATATAGATCTGCCTCATTCTTTTAAATTTTACTTGTATGGGTATGCAAGTAATACCTTTTATTAAACCAGTTCTCTCTTGATGAGCATTTCCATTCTTTTCATTTTTCTTCTGTTATTACACACACAA
Source organism: Tamias sibiricus (assembly GCA_025594165.1). Lineage (NCBI taxonomy): Eukaryota > Metazoa > Chordata > Mammalia > Rodentia > Sciuridae > Tamias > Tamias sibiricus. The sequence goes on from CM046662.1 coordinate 90,690,896, forward strand.
AGGATATGTTCTTACATCCTTGTGAGAGTTATCTGTGAGATAATTTCTTAGAAATTATACAGTTAGCTATGCAAAATTGTTCTCCAGCAGTGCTGCAAATGACTTCTCTCCAGTGGCAGCATATAGAATGTATGCTGTATGCCTTCCATTCTCATGCCCTGACCATAGGTATTATTAAAATTCAGTTTCTTTTTGTTTTGTTTTGTTTTGTTTTGCTTTTTCATACTGAGGGTTGAACCCAGGGGTGCTTTACCACTGAGCTATTCCCCCCCCGACCTTTTTTTTTTTAATATTTATTTATTTGCTTTAGTTGTACACAATGCAATGCATTTATGTTTACGTGGTGCTGAGGATCGAACCTGGGCCGCACACATGTGAGGCGAACGCTCTACCGCTGAGGCACAACCCCAGCCCCCCCCCCGACCTTTTTTTTGAGACAGAGTTTTGCCAAGTTGCTGAGGATGAGGCTGGCCTCAAACTTACAATCTTCTTGCTTCACCCTCCTTGTCACTGGAATTACAGGTTGTGCACACCACACCCAGCTTAAAACCTTTAGTTTTTAATATCTAGTCTAATTTATTATCTAGCTATATGACTGAACTTATCAGTGGAGATAAAGATTTATACCAGATATGGCTCCAGATCTCTTCTGATTCTCATTGTTACATAATATTCTCCATTACTTTTTCCATAACCCCCACCCCTCCCCGGCTCTTAGGAAGAGAATCAAGAGAATTGGCATTGGCATGGAGTAAGTACTGGTCCAGATTCCCCACTTTTCTCCTCCTGATTTTAGTTTGGATAGTTTCCTAGAGATAGACCACATCATGTTAAAATCACAGGAGCTAGTTTCATAGATTAAAAGGATACTTACTTATGATTGCTTGTCTTGGGTATTAAACTACCATGTTCTTGTATGTCTATAGAACACTTCTGGAAATTTTTCTTTATGTAGTTAACATAGCTTTGTGCCTTTTCTATCTTGCTTCTGCCTCTATAGTTTATGAAAAATGATCCAAATCAGATATAAATTTAGGAGGCAGGGATTTAAAACTATGTGTCCCAACATAGATATAATGCCAGGCTCACTCTTCTTGTTAGTACCAGCTCATTCTGGTATAACCCTGCCATTGACTGTAATTGGGCCTGGGGACAGGTTCTAGGGGGCTGGGGAGGGAGGTTGGAGATAGATATTTCACAATTGTTTAATTTTTTTTTAAAGCATTTTAACACTTTTCAGGTTGACATGCCTACACTGGGTCTGAATTTTCCAGAAGCCATCTGGACCATTCCAGAGCCTCTCTAAACTTTTGTAGTAAGATTGGTGGTAAAAATCAACAGAAGGCCTTAACTCTAAAGTTTCTTTCATAATATGTTCCTCATACTAAATAAGGAAAGATGAGTTAACAATAGACAGGAATCTTTGGAGGCTATTAATATACAATCCAGACAAAAAATGATAAGGGCCTAACCCAAGCCTTTGACAAAATAGAAAGGGAAGGATACATGTGAGAAAAATGTAAAGAGATCGTGTTAATGGGATTTGATGTCAAAGGTGTTTTTCCCCTCAGTTTTAGCTACATTAGTTACAACTTCTTCAAATAACCAAAACCTCTCTGAAATAGAACATATTTCAGCATAAATGTTAATTTTTTATTCATTTTTAGCCACTAAAGTAGTTGTTTTAGGAATCCATTTCTTGTCCTTTTAAAAAACATTACCCAGAAATGTCTTTGTCATGAAAATAAGTTTTTGTTTCATGACTGACTTATAGTTTAATTACATACTAGTTTTTATATATCAGCCCTCTTCCCTGAAAATTACCTGGTAATACCAAGGAATTTTAGTAATCTATTTAGATAAGCTAGGCTTATCCAAAAACTGAAAAATTCTTATTTGCCTCACAACGATTTATTTGTGTTTTTAAACACATATGACAGAACTGAAAGACTTTTCCTTAAACTGAACTCTCGCTGTTGATATGACAAACAAGAGCACCAAACGTGTCAAATCTTAAAAAAAAATTTTTCTTTTTAATGTTTGAATATTCATACTATAACAATAGTCTTTAAACTCTGCCATAGGATTTCTACCCTGATTTAAGAAATAAAAAATTTAAAAAGTATTCTAACATTCAGTGAAAACACATACATTTGTTTTTTACAACCTTTATATCAAGAAATTCTTAAAATTTTTCCCACTGAAGCATGCATTTTTTTTTTCCATTTAACTGTTTTGTGGCTACACAATAAAGACTATATTTTAAATCTTTTGCAATAAGCTTAAGTTTCAAGATGTTATGCTGTAATTCTTTTTTTTTTTTTTTTTTTTTCTCAGTTTCTCTCCCCAGTTACACCAGACTAATATTAATGGGTCTTATGCTGCTATTGGTATTTAATGCCATCTAATTGTAGATATTGTAATCTTTTTTGGAAGTAAGATCCTGTATCTATGCACACATGTACACGTAGGGACATGAATGTAGGTGTGGTGTGGTCACAAAAAAATCATAATTTTTATTATCTAAATAAATGTAGATTTAAAGTGAGACAACAGTGAGCTTAGATGATCAGTACTGAATTGTGGGGAGTTAGGTGTCAGTGAATCTTAAGTAGGGTGATTATAAATTTTCTTAAAGCGGCAGTATTGTTGCATACAACCTCCTTTTCCATGAGGAGAATCCATTTGTACGCCTCCCACAGGCACATTTGATGGTTCCCTCTTATGTACTCCCTTAGCACATTCTATACACCTCTTATCACATCTTAACATATTGTAGTTATTTATTTACAGGTCTATCTGTCTTACTAGACAATTCATTTAGGGATGATGTCTTATTGCCTTAAAACCCTAGTACATATTACAGTGCCAACCACTCATTCAGTGTTCATTTCATGGTTATCAAATATAATGCCTTCAATTAATAAGCAGTTTTTGCACTCCAGTAATCTAGTAGTGAAAGTTAATAGGAAAATTGCCACAGGTAGCCTTTAAAAAAGAATTTATTTTTATATTTTTGATTGAGAAAATTTTTTCCTCCCTTAAGTAATGACTCTATTTTTCTCTTTCCACAATTTTTGTTGGTACATTATAGTTGTATATAATGATAGAATTTGTTGCTACATATTCATACATGCACACAGTATAACAATATATTTGGCCAATATCACTCCTGAGCACTTCTTCCCCACACCTTTCTCACCCCCTGGACCCTTTCCTCTACTGATCTTCCTTTGATTTTCATGAGATCTCTGCCCTCCCCCCCCATATAACCTTTCTTTTTATTTTTCCTAACTTCCACATATGAAAGAAAACATGCAACCCTTGACCTTCTAAGTTTGGATTATTTCACTTAACATAATAATCTCTAGTTCCATCCATTTGCCTGCAAATTACATGATTTCACTTTTCTTTATGATTGGATAAAACTCCATTATGTCTATATACCACATTTTCTTTATCCATTCATCTGTTGATGGATGCCTATGCTGGTTCCATGGTTTGGCTATTATGAATCATGCTGCTATAAACATGGGTATGCACATATCACCATAGTGTGATGACTTTAATTGTTTAAAATAAATACTGAGGAGTGGTATACCTGAGTCATATGGTAGTTCCCTGCCTAGTCTTTAGAGGAACCTCCATACTGATTTCCATAGTGGCTGTACTAATTTACAATCTCGCCAACAGTATAAAAGTCTTTGCTTTGTCTCCACATCCTCTCCATCATTTATTGTTTACATTATTTTATATATTGTTTATATATTCTTGATGACTGCCATTCTGACTGGTATGAGATGCAGTCTCACTGGTTTTGACTTACATTTCCCTCATTGCTAATAATGTTGAACATTTCATACATTTCTTTGCCTTTTATGTTTCTTATTTTGAGACATGTTTGTTTAATTCATTTGCCCACTTATTAATTGGGTTGTTTGGAGTTTTGATGTAAAGCTTTTGAACTCTTATGTATTCTAGATATTAATCCTCTGTCAGAAGTAGCTAGCAAAGAATTTCTTCCATACTGTAGGTTCTCTCTTCACATTCCTAGTTGTTTCCTTTGCTGTGCAGAAGATTTTTAATTTGATGCTGTCCCATTTATTAACTTTTGCCATTCTTTGGGGGTCCTCTTGAGAAAGTTGTTGCCTGTGTCTAAAAGTTGGAGGGTTGACCCTCCATTTTCTTCTAAAAGTTACGTAATTTCTGGTTTAATTCCTAGGTCTTTGATCCATTTTGAGTTGATTTTTGTTCAGTGTGAGAGATAAGAGTCTAGTTTCATTCTTCAAAATATGGATAACAAGTTGTCCCAGCTTTATTTGTTTAAAAATACTGTCTTTTCTCCAATGTATGTTTTTGGCACCTTTGTCAAAGATTAGATGACTGTAGATGTGTAATTTCGTCTCTGTGTCTTCTAGTCTATATCATTGCTCTCTTTGTCTGTTTTTATTCCAGCACCATGCAGTTTTTGTTGTTATAGCTCTACAGCATAGTTTGAAGTCAGGTATTGTGATGCCTCTAGCATTGCTTTTTTGGCTTAGAATTGCTTTGGCTATTCTGGGTCTTTTATTCTTTCAAACAAATTCTTTGAAGAATGTCATTTGTATTTTGATGGGGATTGCATTGATAATTGTATATTACTTGTGGTAGTATGGCAATTTTCATAATATTAATTCTGCTTATCCATGAACATGGGAAGTCTTTCCATCCTTGAATTTTTCTTCAATTTCTTTTTTAGTCTTGTTTAATTTTCACTGTAGAGGTCCTTCACATACTTGGGTAGATTTGTTCCTAGGGTTTTTGTTTGTTTGTTTTTTGGAAGCTATTGTGAATGGAATTGTTTTCCTGATTTCTTTCTCAGCAGATTGATTATTGGTACATAGGAAAGCTATTGATTTTTGTATGTGAATTTATCTGTTTGAGGGTGATACTGGCTTCATAGAAAGATTTTTGTATGTTGATTTTGTAACCTGTTACATTTCCAAATCTGTTTATTAGTTCTAGCAGTCTGTGGAGAGTGGTGACAATGACTGGGAGACCAGTGTCTGAGATTTTAGTCCCTGATGACTTCATGGCTGTGGCATGCTTGGTGACTGGGAAAGTTTCTGTGCAAAGGCATAGGTTGCCCAGTTGCTATGGGGATGTCCTCCATGCTAGAGTTTTACCAGCTTCCACCTTATTCTTAGGCACACAGCTCCTAGGAATGGAGGAATTTCCTTGCTAAGATATCCACAATGTTTCACCAGTTCCGCTGCCCCTGAATCTGCCCGTGAATTAGTAACTTTAAACAATGGACTTTCTTGAGAGCTGTACAATGCTCCTAATGCAGAATGTGGATTTTCAGCTGAATTCTACCAGATCTTTAAGAAAAACTAATACCAATACTCCTCAAATTATTACATGAAATACAAAGGGATGGAACACTTCCAAATTAATTCTGTGAAGCAAGTATCACACTCATACAGATAAGGACACATCAAGGAAAGAACACTGAAGACTAATGAACTCCCAATCCTCCTGCCATTCTACTGTTGCACACTGCAACAGTAGAATGTAACTGAAGAAATAGTTGCATACTGTTGCTAACTCTGTAACTTTCATGAATACAAAGAATAATGTTTGCATAGTCTTTAACCTGATTATGAGATATATATAATAAAGATTGCTGATGCAATTCTTTAGACCTGCTTCTCCATCAGAGAGCAGCACTCCACCCGACCCCAGCTTTATCTTCAAGATCTATGTATGTGAATCTTATTTCTTCCAATCTCCCATCACCCCCCGCTGGAACCTGCTAGTTTGGCCACGCTGGTCATGGCAGCAGTCTTTTGGTGAAGTTTGTTGTATCTTAGTATAGGATCATATCATCAGCAAATAGTGATAATTTGACTTCTTCCTTTCCTATTTTTAGCCCTTTTGTTTCCTTCTCTTGCATAATTCCTCTGGCTAGAATTTCTAGCAGTTTATTAAATAGGAGTCTGAGAGTGGATAGTCTTGTCTTGTTTCAGATTTTAAAGGAAATGCTTTCAGTTGTTCCACATTTACTGTGAGGTTGGCTTTGGGTTTTTCATATATAGCCTTTTTGATGTTGAGGTAGATTCCTTCTCTCTCTGATTTCTTCAGTGTTTTTATCATGAATGGGTGTGAAGTTCTGTTGAAAGCCTTCTCTGCATCTATTGAGATGACTAAGTGATTTTTATGAAATACATTTATTGATATGCATATGTTGAACCATCCTTGCATCTCTGGGATAAAGCCAACTTGGTCATGAAATACAATCATCTTAATATGTTGTTGAAAATGATTTGCTAGTATTTTATTAAGGATTTTTGCATCGAAGTTCATCAGGCTGAGGCAGGAGGATTGCGAGTTTATTAGTCTTCAGTGTTCTTTCCTTAATGTGTGTGTCCTTATCTGTATGAGTGTAATACTTGCTTCACAGAATGAATTTGGCAGTGTTCCATCCCTTTGTATTTCATGTAATAATTTGAGGAGTATTGGTATTAGTTTTTCTTAAAGATCTGGTAGAATTCAGCTGAAAATCCACATTCTGCATTTTAAAAATGGTTTATAGATTGATTTATACACAGTCTCTCAGTAATGCATCTACTTGCACACATCATTAACTTGGATAATTCAGACTCATTATAATTAAAGCACATTGAAGTTCAAATTTACTAAGAAATGTTGAGATTTATGAAAAGGCATGGAGTGTTGTGATAAATACTCATGCACCCACCATCCAGTTTAAGGAATAAAAAATTACCAGTACAGCTTAGACTCCCTGTACCTCTTCTCAACTCCTTGCCACTCAACTCCTTGCCACACCCTAACAGAGGGTGATGTTGGATCATTCAAGTGCATTCCTCCTTACTTTTCTACCTATTTTTATAACTCTGAGCAGTATATAGCATTATATGGAGTATTTTCAAATTAAAATATGGATAGTATCATACTATTTGTATTCATTAAGATTCATCCATGTTGACAAGTGTATTTTTATTTTATTTTTAAAATTATTTTGAACTATCTAATCCTTTAATTATTCTCCTGTTGTCTCCAATGGCTTTTCTTTTTAATATTTATTTATTTGTTTTAGTTGTACACAATGCCTTTATTTTTACATGGTGCTGAGGATCAAACCTGGGCTGCGCACATGCTAGGCGAGCGCTCCACTGCTGAGCCACAACCCCAGCCCTCCAATGGCTTTGGTATTACAAATAAAGCTAAGAATATGCTTTAAAAAGTTCTCATTAAGCCAACTAATGTTGTAAATTTGGGAATTTAAACTATTTTGGGAAGAAAATCTACTATTTTTATAATCTTTTTAGATTTTTCCCTAATGTTTGGGATCCAATAATAAATGTGCTAATTACATTCCTGTTGGTTGAAATATCTTGGTTATATTTTGTAACCGACTTTGCTTCTAAAGAAAATTTGAGGGCTGGGATTGTGGCTCAGTGGTAGAGCACTCGCCTCGCATGTGCCCGGCCTGGGTTCGATCCTCAGCACCATGTAAACATAAATGCATTGCATTTACAACTAAAGCAAATAAATAAGTATTTAAAAAAAGAAAAGAAAAAAAGAAAATTTGAAACAATATACATTTAAACAGAAAAATCTTAGGCCAAAATAAATACTAGTGGCTATGTTGCTTCCGAAAACCTAGGCTAAGATCTCACGTCATCTAAGTCTAATAATACATAAACCTCCTTCTATCCAGATTACTATCGCTATCAGCAGTATTACTTACTATACATATTTGAAAATAATATTTGAAATATGATATTTGAAAAGTTACCTTTTAAATATTGAAAGTTAATTTTTTATCCAATTTTGATCTGATAAATTGTAGCCGGGTGTGGTGGGCACACCTGTAATCCCAGCTCCTTGAGAGGCTAAGGCAGGAGGATTGTGAGTTCAAAGCCAGCCTCAGCAATAGCGAGGCACTAAGCAATTCAGTGAGACCATTTCTCTAAATAAAATACAAAATAGAGCTGGGGATGTGGCTCAGTGGCCAAGCCCCTGGGTTCAATCCCTGGTACCAAAAACAAGATAAATTTTCATTTATATACCAAACTGGCATTCATCTTAAATTTTGAAACTATTCTAGACTTCAGATGATTCAGTTGTTAGAAAAAATGTATAAACAGTAGTGAATGGTATATTGACAAGATACTTAGCCAACTAAAATAAAAATCAGGTGCTGGTAATGAGTTCTGATGTTTAGAAATTGTGACATATTGATTTTAAAAGGAAGCTCAACTGTCTTAGTTTATATCAATGAGGGAGGTCCCTTGAAATGCAACTGCTTAATCTCTTTATCAGTGTTTGGACAAATTACTAAAACATCCAGCCCTCTGAAGGCTTTACCCTATTTATAAATTGTAGTTATTGGCCTCTGCCCAGATTCAGATGTTAGAGATTAGCCTAAAAGCTGAGTCCTGATTGAAACAGATTTAGGTAGACTAAATGCTGAGCCTTTCCAATTCACATTGCTGTAATCTATTAGATTTCATTGAATGAGACACATGAGGATGCTATAATAAAAACCTTTGATAAAGGGTCCCTAGAGTCAAGATGTATGCCTACGGGCATCGTGTTCCTTGGTCCATATAAGTATAACATACGTAAGTTAAGAAAATACAGGCCAATCTCTTGTCAGAACTGGTTGTCCAGGATAAGACCATCCCATCAGGAAATTGAGCAGCCTGTGGCCAAGAGGAGTTCTTATTTTTCTTTTCTTTGTTTTCATGAAAAGGGATTTTGATTATTCTCAGAACTTATTTATTTTCAAGGTAATTTAGATTGAATCCACTCATGCTCAGAAGTATCCTAAAAAGCTGTAATGTAACTTTTACAGTGCATGTTTTATAGCAACCCGCACCTGATGAATTTTGAAAAGTCATTTACAGAACATAAATTTTCATAATCAGACCTTGGTTTCTAAAACCTACATGGTTCTATCATATGGAGCCTATAATTAATAGCAATTATATTTTCAAAACAGTAACTTTGCCTTTTTGTAACCAGTCTTTCTTGATACTCTCTTAGGAGACAATTGCATAACTGTCAATTTGGGGTGAAGGGATTCAGCTTCAAAGTAATTTACATTTGCAAGCTTTCTTGCAGTTTAGATATGCTGCCATCAGGTGGTAGTAATATGTCATATCCATGTGACTCCACAGATGACACTCTGCTAAAGGTCACCAGTTTAAACCACAATAATTTATAATCATGAATGTGCAGAATTGTATATGGAAATTAAAACAACATAATACATGTTGTTTTATCAGAGTTAAGGATGGTTTGAATGGAACTTTTAAACATATTTCTAAGGTTCAATTGAATCTTAGTTTTTTTTAAAAAAGCATTTCATTTTAGGCCATATAAACACTTAGAAAATACAGAAAAGTAAAATTTAAAAACCAAATATAATTGCCATTAACCTTTGCTTCATTTCCTTCCAGTCTTTTATTTTTTTTAATGCAATTTTAGTATGGTTTTTTCTGGAATGAGTTGGATGACTTCAGAAATTATTTAGATGTAGTAACATTATATATACAGCTTTTATCCTTTAAAATTTAAAAGGTCTTTGTAACTGCTTCATAACTTATTAATATTCCAGTATTGAAGTTTTCCCTAATTGGTATCACATTTACCTGTTGGTACATAATGTAAGTTTCTGATTTTCATAGTCATCAGAGTATTTTTTTTCTCTGCCATCCATCTACTATCTATCATTGTATCTATGGTTGCATTGTATCTATGGTTGATATTTGTTTTAACACAAATAATTTCTAATTCATCTGTAAATTTTCTATTTATTGCATTTTGTCAGAAATTTGAACTTTGTTTTCATCTATAAATGAAAATGTGTAGTCTCTTTGTTATTATTTTCATATCATATGACTGTTTTATACTTTTGTCAATTATATACAACCAGGTACCACAAACAAACATTTCAGGGCCTTTGATATTCTGAAATGTAGTAATTACCTGCTTCTTACAAAAATATTTTTTTTTATAGCATAGAATGCTGCATTAAAGAAATACAATCTGAAGTTAACAAACAATGCCCAGATGTACGGCTGCAAACATCAACTGACTGCTTTGAATGGCTAACTAGCTATCATCATAATACATCTAAGTTGCCTTCCATTCCCCATGGAGATCTGATAGAATTCCTCAAAACACTGGTAAAAATAAACAAACAACCAAAAAAACTTTGTTTTATTATGGAATGGGGGTGGGTGAACACAGGTAATACAATTCCTTCCATTTCTATGTGTAAGTATTTATTTTAGTGATATTAGGTGCCATATCAAGAGGTTTGTTTTTGTTTTGTTCCTATATTCCTAATAGAATCCAGTGAGCTATTTGCTTTTTTGTAATTAAAAAATGAAATTTTATATAAATGAAGGTTAAATATTTTAATTCCTGGGTGATTTGTGGTATGATGAATGACATATCAGTATCAAAAACTGTATTGAAGTTATCTACCAGAGAAATTCATACTCATGATATTTTGTGTCCTTCACAACTATTAATTTTCTCTATGTTCAGCATTAAACCTAATAAGATCTGCATCAATCGTATCTTTTAAGTGGCTTTATCTGTCATTCTCTGTATTTTCAACCTGTACTCATACCCAATTCTTTTCAGTCAAGTCAGCAATTTATATAAGACCACTGTTAATAAATGGAGAATTATTATACTGGTCATTCTTTGATACTGGTCACCATCTACATCACAAAAGTTTTATCTTTCAATAAGAATAGTTGTTTTATTACACCTACATCTACAATGGTGGCTAGCTTACAAAAAAAAGATTCCCAGAGAAACAGTACCATTATTAGAAAGCAGTATTTCTGGAGCCATGGTTTTAATTTAATTTAAGGAGGAAGAAAGGCACAGTTCTTGTCTAAACATCAAACATTGACTAAGGCTGATGTGGAAAATATTTTAAGGTTGTACAAGGCTTAGGATGACAGAATCAGATGAAAATAGTTTTGGCTGTTGTTATTATTACAGATGTCTCTTTAATGTTTACAAAGTAATAAAAGGAAGAGAAAGGAATACTATGCCCTCAAGCCTTAATCTTTTAAGAAAATCCTCTCACCCATTATCATTTGAAGGTGGAGCCTTGAAGAATAAATATGGATATAGTTATTTCTTTAATTTCTATTAAGAGCCATGTGTATTGAATTTCATTAATATTGATGTAATAATGCTTTTTCATTTAATTAAAAGCAAGAGCTTTTAATTATCTTTTAATCTGTCACACATAAGTCATTCTCTATTCACTGCAGGGCAAAGGCCGCCTTAGTTTTGTTCAAACTCATTAGACTGATAGGCTTGCACCAGACATAGGGGTTTTTTTTTACATAATTGAGCATGTTATTTTGAGGAAGGAACCACATTATTAAAACAGATCCAGATTAAAATGACCTTATTATCAAGTTTCTCCATACTAAAAGTGTTGATTTTGGTGGCATTTTTCATATATTTATTTTTTCATACAAAATTTATATTATCTAGCTATTTAAATATGAAACAGAGGTTGTCGTGCCAATTATGGTGAAGTTATTTTCAAAATTTAAGCAATCATACAAAACACATGTTTTAAACCTCTATAATCTATTATTTTTGTTTGATCAAATATTTACACTTATTAACTGACTTAACAAAGTCCAAGGCTGAGGCACTAAGATGATCATTTGCCTTGTAATGTTGACATGTCACAGACTCCACCTAAGGACATTTCCTTCCAGAAGTATCAAAAGAACTAATAGCATGACCAGAGAGAGAAAGAAGAAGATACAGAAAGGTTATATTCACTCTGCAGTCCTCTGGAGTATGATAGAAAGAATGCAGATGAAGGAAATGAAACCAGGAATCTAGTCTTGGTTCTCTGCCTTATTATGTGTGAAGTTTGAAAATCATTTAAGCATACTTCATATTAATTTCCTTATTTGTAAACTGGGTTTTTAATATCTATGCCATGGGGTTTTCATTATGAATAACCCAGAGAATATATAAAAAATACTTTTAATGAAATAAAACATATAGACATTAGGTATAATTATTATACATAGAACATTAAATTCAGCATCGTAAAGCCTAGAATGACCAAAAGCAAATACCAGAAATTTGTCTAGGAGTTGTTCATTATTCTGAATCACACATAATACCTGTGATATCTTTATCAATAATTAATTTCAAAACCAGCCTGATTTTTACACCACTTGGGCTTTACTTCCATTTCTCTTGTAATCCACTTGTTGCTACTTAGAGAATATAAACTAATTTCAGTATTAGCTGAAATTGATATAATTAGAAAAATCAGAATGTGAGGAAAATGTGTTTATGTGATTCAAAATCCAGGAATAAAGTAATTTTTGTCCTTTTATTGTTTGTAATTATACCCACCATTGTTTTCTATCAGCACAGAAAGTATGAAGGAATAATTCTGTATCATGTTTTGAGGAGTGATTCTGAGAGTATCTTTATCCCATTTTGAGTTAGTTATTTCTTTGGAGTGAAATAAAATATTCTCAGATTGATTTTCAAAGTAAAATCATTCTTAACATGGTTCTCAGAAAGGAATTTAAATGAAAGTTGAAATCTTTCAGTGTATTAAATTTTATTTCTCAGAATGGTAGCTATTAGTAACCCCTAGGCACACACTATATTTTAAAGATCTCTGCTCTATTCTAGAATGATTTTAAGCATTGTGTGTTCATTTGGGATTTTATAATAATAAGTACACTCATTCAAGCATGAAAATTATCTGCCAAGAATTAATTAGGGGGCATGATCTTGAATTTATTTTGTCTTAGGAATACATTTCAATCAGCATTTTACTATACATTTTTATATATAGAATTTTTAAGCTGTACCCTTCACACAGCTTAGGTTATATAATTTGTAACATTAGGAACTAAAAAGTACCTGTCTAGAAATCTAGCTGAAAAGATAGTTAATCAGCTGGGCTTTATAAAATTTACAGATCATGAGAGCTAATATTCTAAAATGTCTGATTGATTAAATTCCAAATACAAAAAGAAAGAAAAAAATTTGAAGAGCAAAAGAGTATTAAATCTAAATTGAAAAAAATACAAAATTGTACATTTTATAGAAATGATATTTTCATGTTGTACTTTGATTTAATCACATTTCTAAATTTGTAATTTACTTTTATCAGCAAGATTTGTTGAAGAATGAACAAAATCAAGAAGAAATGATTCTGGATTTACTTTGGGACCTCTCCTGCCAAAGCAGTGTTTCATTCCCATCGGCTCTAAGTGAAACATCTTTCCATTTCCTTTCTAGAACTTCCCTTCATTCTGTTGAAGATCATTCCTCTGTAGATGTAAAGTCTATATGGGATGATATAAGACTGCATCTTCGACGCTTTTTAGTAAGCATATTACAAAGCCATAGTGAAATAAACAATTCACAGCAAAAAATGGTATTGAAAAACCAATGCATACAGCAACTCTTGTTTCTCTATCCAGAATCAGAAGTTGTCGTCAAGTACCAAAACATACAGAATAAACTGTTGGTTAATCTTCTGCAGAACTGCTTTCCTTCTTACAGCAGAGATTCAAATTTAGATGTAATGGCTCATGGATTCCAAAGTACAATGCTTACATTATATTCAATGATAAAAGAGGATTTTGACATACTGTATGAAATTTTAGCTCCATCCTCAACAGTGAAATTCATTAAAGAAACTTACCTGGATACAGTTACAGAAGAAATGACAAAATTTCTTGAAAATTTTTGTGAGTTGCAGTTCAAAGAAAATACTGTTCGTGTGGTTAAAACAAGCAAGAGCTCCAGCAAGCATAGAGGAGCAGTGCATGCTTTGGGTTAGTGACATTTAAATTTTTTGATTGGTTTAACTTAATCCTTTTGATATCTTTTCTGGATTTTTGTTGTTTGGTTAAATCTCATTGAAATTTCAAAAAATAAATGTAATGAACTTTTGCAGTATACATTCCCTTATGCATTCTTTTTCTGTAAGTATGGTCATAGAGTGTTTTCTTTTCTGTTAAATTGTTAATGATATTGAAAATGTAAGCCAAAGTTTAACAAATAAGAGTTTCATTTCTCTTGCTTGTTTTTACACCAAATGATAAAGTACTGGGCCAAACACACACATATATACAAACGTGCAGTTATATGTATAACACAAAATCATAATTTGTAATCCATTGTATCTTCCAAAGCCAAAGCATTATTAAGGAAAATTTATTGAAATTTCCAATAATTAAAATTGGAAGTTTAAAAATTATAACTGAATTTTAATCATCCAATTCTAATAAATAGCAATTATGAAATATTAATTATGAGATTCTATATTGTAATTGCTTAGGAAGGCATGACATTTTACTTATAACTATAATTATAACTTACATTAGCTATAATTTTAAAAGTTCCTCTAATATATTTCGATAAGAATATATTAAGGATAATTTTTAGATTTTCTAATTTTACTCAAAAGATATAGGAAAAAAGGAAAGAAGTTATTATGACATAATACCCTTTCTCTTCATGGTTTTAATTTTCCATCAGTGCAGAACAATCAAAACTAACAATATGATTATTTCAAAAGTACTTATTGGTACAGGCAAATGTCTGTAATCCCAGCAACTCAGGAGGCTTAGGCAAGAATCACAAGTTCAAGGCCAGCCTTGGCAACTTAGCAAGACCCTGCATCAAAAATAAAGTGATCATTAATTATTATACTATGAGCCGTATTTATAAGTAGGTTTGTAAACTATATTACATAAGTATTTGAAAATTATGTTTGGTGAATTGCTATAGATCTTTGGATTTATAGTCTTTTTAAAAATTTCCATAATTTCACCAAATTTTTACTTAACTTCATTAATAAAATGCCATAATGCCAAATTAATGTGTGATATGAATTTTAAAAGACATTAATATTTTCTCTTAAAATTTTATTTTCCTCTGAAAGCTAAATCATATTACAGATCAGCATTGCACTAGCCAGTTTGGGTTATGCCAAAATAATTTAGAGACGTTGCAATTTTGCTCAAAACAGACTTCATTCATGAGTGCACTTGTTTTCTAATATTTTTGTACTCTCTAAAAAAATTCTAGCCTGCTTGTGTTTTCAGTATGAAAGTTTTATATGTGCTAAGTATAATTTACAAAAGAAGAAAAGATCCAGATGGTTAAAAATATGTATAAATTACTGTGGAGTCTGTAGCACTGATATTGAGGTATTTCCCCTTTGGTGAGAAAAGAGTATGTGTGCCTGCTTTAACTCTAGAATTGCAAGCATTTTCCACAAGTCTGACTGCACAGATCTTTCTCAAGCTCCATTATCTGAGCTAGGTATAAATCACTTGTTAAATGAGCCCTTTCCATATGCCAGGCACTGTGTAAGGACATCCTATTCCTTATTATCCCAATTTTCTGAACAAAGAAGGGAGCTTAGAAAAATTAACTTGCCCAGGATCATGGTACACGAGGTCAGAATCATTCAAAATCAGAATTTATAGGCAATTCATTATATTTCCAATACCTCTGTTCTTAACCATCATGCTATTGGATCTTGTCTCAAAGTATAGAATTAAATGCTTTATCACTTGTAAAAGAAATTTCACAGAGCACTGTTCAAGTGAACTTCCTGAAAAGTTTATTTCAGCTTTATTAACCACCTACAATTTCAGCTTTATTTCTGAAAGTTTATTTCAGCTTTATTAACACTGAACAAGTCTTTTTAGCAGCTACCAAACTCTCCTACTCTCTTCTCATTTGAAAACTTCATGATCCCAATTTAAAGTATGTTTGTTTATAATTCCTCTTCAGTGATCTATTAATACATCTTAATCAGGATTTGTATGTATACTATAGTCTTAAGCTAATATATTCTCTATTTGTATAGATACCTGCCCTGTTCTTGATGAGCTAAAAGAGTTTGGACCTATTGAATCTTTAATTGCCTCTGATTTTATATTTAGATTGAAGACTGATTGTTCTTCCCTGAATGGTCTATAAGTTATCTATCTATATTACTTGAATATCAAAAAAATTATTTCTGCTTATTATTGTTTAAGGTTTTACAAGAGTTTATATGTGTGAGCTCATTTAATCTTCTGAACAGCTCTTCACATTATTCATATATACTTTATATATTAGAAAACTGAGACTCAGAGAGGTAAATATTTCCCAAGGCCATACAACTAATCTAATAAGCCAAATAAAGGAACTTCCTCTGTGTTTTGGTGTGTGTGTGTGTGTGTGTGTGTTTCTTTTTTTTTTTTTTTTTTTCAGTGCTGGGGATTGAACCCAAGCCTTGTGCCACTGAACTATATCCCTAACCATATTATTTTATCTTGATATGCCACAAAAACTTGTCAAAAACTGTGCATGACACTGTGATAATCAGCATTTAAAAAAAATTCACTAAATACATTCACACTTTTTTTTATTTTTACATTCCTGTATTCTATATAGTACTCATTGAATGTTTTTTTTTTTCTTTTTTAATT
The DNA here is from genome assembly GCA_025594165.1 of Tamias sibiricus. NCBI lineage: Eukaryota > Metazoa > Chordata > Mammalia > Rodentia > Sciuridae > Tamias > Tamias sibiricus. The sequence continues at coordinate 90,707,428 of CM046662.1, forward strand.
ATAACTGGCTTATAACTTGCTTATGTTTATTACCTCAGAAACTGATTAGGGTGGTTTTCATCGTAGCCTAGCCTTGCCTAACCTATCTTATCTTTCTGGCTCTTCTCTTATGATAAGATACCAGATAGACATTTAATTTATTTATATATAAGCTTGTCCCTAGACTTAAACTCCCCAACTTGGCATTGTATGGTAACCATTTTTCACTTTATATTCATATGGTTTTGAATGTCTCATTTATTTGAAAGCATGTGCTGTTTTAGCATTGCAATACATTTAGAAACATATAGATTGTATTTTTTGTTCTTTGTTCTTTGAAGGAAATGATGAAATAATATTGATGTATGTGTTATAAAATCTTCAATTTGCTGATTTTTCCTAGAAAAGGATATTGCTCTTATAAACTTACAAAGTTTGAAGAACAATTTAAGAACCATAGCTTTCTTAATAACTCTGATTTTATTAATCTGTATTCTTATTATTTGTCTTCTCTAATATTTTGCAGGGAAATTATCAATTATTTCTTAGAGGGTTTTGTTACAATATTTTGTTTTTCATTTATCTTGTAAGGCATCAAAGTTAAAATAAATAGCTTTTAAAAAGCTAAAGATTTGCTATTAATATTTTGATTATAACTTAATTTGTCCCTATCTAAAAATCAGAGCCATATTTACACACTATACTGTGCCATCTCCATTTCAGGAGAACTATTGCCATCCTTATACTGTAACTTTTTTAATGTCTACATTTGGAATGGTTAAATGATCAAATTAATTTTACTTTTAAATTTTTATGCCCTTTGAATTTAAAGTGAGTACTATTGGGTTGGGGTTGTGGCTCAGTGGTAGAGTGGTTGCCTAGCATGCATGAGGCACTAAGTTCGATCCCCAACAGCATATTAAAAAAAAAAAAAAAAAAAAACTAAATAAACAAAATAAAGGTATTGTGTCCATCTACAACCAAAAATATTTTTAAAAAATGAAGTGCTATTTTTCTCAAGTTTGGAAAAAGAAGATTGTTTATGTCTAGTAAATTTCAGTTAAATAAATCCTCTATATTTTAATATGAAAAGATGTTATTATGATCTTCTAATTTTAGGATAAATTTTATGGTATATCTTCCTCTGAGTTTTTCTTGAGGTTATTGTTTGCTTGAAAAGGAAAGACTAAAGAGAATATGGTACATCTTTGAACATTTGGACACTTTCTAAAAATCTGCATTTGGATGAGGGATTGAACTGAGCAGCCTCCAAGGCCCTTTTCCTTTCACAGTCCCTGACTGTTTTATTTAAGGAGGATCTCATCCCTCTGGAGTTGAAAAGATCCTCAGGATAATGAAGGCCCTCACACCAAATCAAGGATGGAATTCTTGAGCAGGGAAAGACATACACATTTGGAAAGGAGGCCAGTCAAAAGCCACCCTACTCCCTAAGCCTCAAGTGGCTATGGCCATTTAAGAGATAATACCAAGAAAGGGTGAAAACATGTATTGAAGCAAGCCATGCACAATCTATACAGGAAGAAGCTTTGGTGTGAGGACTGTTTTAAAATAATTAAGACTTATAGAAGGATTTTGCATCTTCCCCCTGTTGAGCCTTGTGCTTCTGAGGCAAATCTCTGATGACAATTGTGCTTAGCTATTCTGTAATCCCACACTAGTAGAATGTGGACTTTTTTTTTTTTTTTTAGAATGTGGACTTTTAAGTAATATAAAACAATACGTGTAGTGAAAAAAACTAATAAGAGATGGTATATTCAGTTATCAACAATTTATTTTGTTTGCTATACCACTGTTGACAACTCTAACAAATTATATTGTTAATCAGCTTTATCATGGTTGCTGTTTTCTAATGAAACACTGATACATTGCTTGTTCACAACCATTTTGCTCAAAGAAGGTTAGAGGTACAACTTGAGTCAAGTGTGCTGGTCCTGACTCACCCAAACCCTTGTTTTGTGACCTCAGTTAAGTCATTTAACCTTTTTGAATCTTACTATTCAATAAAATGAAAGAGTTGAATTAGGTAATATCTAAGGAATCTTTTAAGTCTAAACTTTTTCTGTGTAAGTGACCACAACCAGAGTTTAGGCCTTCAAGTTGACATTAGAAACTGCCACCACATTTCCCCTCTTTGCTGACACAGATGTGTTAACTGGCTCAGCATGTGACTTTTTATGCCACAGTAAAAGATACAAAAGCCTCCTTTTAGATCTCCATCTGTGGGAGTTTTCTTCCCCCAAGTGAAACTTGAAAATAACAATATGAAAACTGCCCATCTTCCATCCTTGCATTTGGGGGTTGGGAGGGTAATTAAACAAAATTAGGAAGTGGAGTTTCTCCTTCCAACTTACATCTGAAGCTCTTAATAATAATTCCTTTCTTGCCTTTCCCTTTGATCTCACAATCAATTTGTTTTGTTTTTAGTTTTCAATTTTTATTTTTTATAGGAGCAATTTTTAAAGAGGTAATTGAAAATTAAGATCACAGACAAGAATTAGAAATGCAATTATTATTCTGTATTGTTGATTGAAAAGAAATCCATATGTCTTTTCTCTGGCCAATATTTAAATCAGGCAAGGTAGAGATTTAGTAATGGCCTATGTTTTCCCCAGGAAAGAACTAGCTCATTTCTGCAAAGTCTTAGGCCATAGGCAAGGACAATACTTTTTCACAAAAAAGCATCTCTGGACATACAAATGCCTGTATTACAAAGTATAAATCAAAAGCCTCAGAATTAGGCCTTTTAAATCACGGAAGAACAATCTTGTCCTACAAGTCTAGGTAAGAATTTCAACCCTATTATAATGAGACCATTATATTATATATGTTAAGCTTTTGTAAATACTCTTAGTATATTTTTTCAGCATGTAAAGAAAGTCAAGAGTGATATTTTAGATATTGATAGAATCGATCACAAAACTCTTTCTCCTATTAGTTCTATTTTTACATGGTATGTTCAGTACCTTCTTGAGCCTTCTCTTAGAATATTCTACGACAAACATGCCTTCAGCAGGGAAAAGGTTCCTATTCCCTTTTGTAGGCCAGGATGGATGTTCACCATTCAGTAGGATTTCCTACTGTATTGTTAATCTCTATAGTAGAAGTTTACAAGGTGATCTACTAGGGTAAGAGTAAAAATTAGAACTATCTATTTTTATTTAATCTTCCTTCAAGGAGACAGACTTAAGACAAATTCTTTATGATATTTAGGATGGTATTTTCCACATTTAAAGTCATTCCCAGCCATTCTGAGTCTTGAGTTTTGATACGGCACAAATAGCTTAAAATTTATTTCACAGAAATACTTGAAGAAAGAATGTATTTTGTAAGGGAGTGCTACTCAGAACATAGATTCAACATTAATTTGTATTATTTTCTCATTGATTATCATCATTATTCCTTAATATCTATTTGCAAGTATATAAAATCAGTTGTATGATAGATGCTGTTCTTTTAGATGCTTTTCATTCACTGTGTTCTACATTAAGCACTTTAGGCACTGATATACTAGCACTGATATACTATTCGATTCTTGGAACATCTCCGAAAGTTGAGTATTATCTTTATAGATTCAGAACCTAAGGTTGGACAAACTAGGTAGCTTGCCCAGAGTTCGCCTTCTAGGAATTCCCTTGACCAGTATCCAAACCTATATGGAAAAAAAAAAAAAAAAAAAAAACTGTTCTCTTAACTACTATGATGTGCTATCTCTTGTCAAAAGAATTGATTCGTAGACAAAAATCCTTTCATAACTTGAAGAGTAATTCCCATTTTGGCCCCTTTTTAGATCCTGATTTGTGTGTGTGTGTGTGTGTGTGTGTGTGTGTGTGTGTGTGTGTTAGACTTTCTAGAATTATAATACACATTTATTTCTCTGCATATAAGATTAAACAAACTTGAATTTGGGAACTTTTTTTAAAATATTTATTTATTTACTTTAGTTGTACACAATGCAATGCATTTATGTTTATGTGGTGCTGAGGATCGAACCCGGGTCGTGCACGTGCTAGGCGAGCGCTCTGCCGCTGAGCCACAACCCCAGCCCCCAAATTTGGGAACTTTGATAGTAATAGAGTACAAAGTCATATCACTGCATTTTTTATTTGGAAAAGATTTGGAAAGGGAAAAAATGCAAGACTGCATAATACATGAAAAGGAAAATAATACTGTTAATTTTTTTACTTGACATTTTAAAAGTAGATAGAGAATTTCATTTTATTCCTAGAAATTTGAGTAAGCTGGTTACATTTAAGCTTTAAACCAGAGTTAAGCTAAAAGTAACAAGGTTACTGAAATAATTGAGCGACTGTTGCCAAGGTTTGAGATCCTTTATACAGTTAATTAATTGCAAACAATACCATTAGTTAGCATTATGTTTGTGAGATGTAGCCACATTTTTTGTTTATTTGACTTACCTTTGCTGCAGCACCATCCAGAAATTAACCTGTGCATCAACTCCAGACCTTGTTTTAAGGGTGAAAAAAAAGTATTTTGGCTGTTTAACAAATCAAGTTTGCAGAAGAATTAAGACATGAGAAAAACTTCTTCCCGCTACATCTCAATCTCTCCTAAGAAAACAAGCAGACTTTTTCCCCTAAGAAAGAATTTGTACTTAGATTCTTCATACGAAATTTGTATCATCTCTGAAAATCATGATGATTAAAAAGCATGAGAAAAGTGGGGCATGGTGGTACATGCCTGTAATCCCCGCTACTCAGGAGATTGAGGCAGGAGGATCTCAAGTTAAAGACCAGCTGCAGCAACTTAGCAAGACCTTAGCAACTTAGTGAGACCCTGTCTCCAAAAAAAAAAAAAAAAAAAAAAAAACTGGGGTTTTAGCTCAGTTGTGAAGTGCCCCTGGCTTTAATCCCCAGTACCAAAATAAAACTAAGTAAACAAACATGAGAAAAATGACTGGATTTGTATGGGTATGAGGAAAGGTTGTATTTATGTGCTTGGATGCTTGGATAGATGTGTGGTAGCACATTTATGTGTGCATATCTTTACCTAAGATTTTGCTTTTACTGCATGGACTCTATTTTCTAACCTAGCTATTCTTCATTAAATGTTCTGAAGCTTACAGTCATTGTTCTAGAGACAGAAGGGCAACAAAGATTGAAAGTATATTTAGGTAGTGAGAAAGTAGATGTAATTAATTTTAGTTATATTTTTGCTTTCATGTAGTAACAATCAATAAACACTAAATTGCACTCAATTCTCTGCTTACTCTCTCCTTGGAACACCTGTGTGTTCTTTCTAAGGGTAGAAAGACTATTTCACTTGGTACATCCTCTAATTGTGACATTCAGATCCTAAAGAAGGAAGGTAAAAATGACTCCCTTTTTTGTTTTTTTCTAAGGTCACAGGTCATTTTGAAATTTATATACATTATTAACCATTCAATAACATTTTTATAAATTGAGGGTTTGGGTTTTGGTACTGGGTTTTGGTGCTCACAAGTACTAACCATACACTCCACCGTTGAACCACATCCCCCATAGTCCCCAATACTGAGGCTATAGAAACCTCACTTTTTGGAAAAGTAAATGTCCATTTAAAAATATAAATGAAGTTTAAGAATAGAATTAAAATAATTGAAAAAAATTTTTAAAAAAAGAAATTTAAATGAAATCATTCTCAAAGTGAACAAATTTATTTTGCAACTATTCTATATTGTTTAAGCCAAGCATGTACACTTGAGATTGTTGCAAGCCAGAAACTCATTTTCTAAGGGGCTGGGGACATAGCTCAGCTAGTAGGTGCTTGCCTCTCGTGCACAAGGCCCTGGGTTCAATCTCCAGCACCACCAAAAAAAAGAAAAAAAAGAAACTCATTTTCTATAGTAAAGTGAGTAGTTAAGTCACCTTCCTAAAACTTTTCTGGTTTCTGCTTTATCCCATTAAAATGATCTATTATTCTATATCTTAATTTATGAATATAATCCTTAATATAAATGCTTAGCTCTTTTTTTATATAAAATATCCACAGGTCATGAACCCCTAGATTCAGCTTTAAAATATGTTTATCTTTACAATGGATTATTGTAAATAAGTGTTAAATACTATTTAATTAACATGTTTCTTCTCAGGTTCCTAGAAAATATGATATTTGACTTCTGGTTATTATACTATTAATCAGTTATTAGTACCCAGCATATATGTGTTACAAATGTTCAAGATGAAAAATTTAATTAGCAAGCAAACATTGGCAAGATTCCTTTTAAAGTTCATTATTTTCTACTAGAAACAGAATTTTAACGATTATTCCTATTCCATAATATTCTTCATTATGAAAATCAACTTGAAAAATGTACATTCTGTTATAACATTTTCATTGCAATTATTTATATACAAGCAAGAACACATCCATGAGTCACATCCATTAAGTAAAATATTTGGCATAAAACAAACCTGCTGCCTCAAGATAGTTGTCATTTAACAATTTAACATCTGTGAAGATAAATAGGTGACTATTTGTTTTTACTTTAAGAGATGTGTTAGTCCATTAAGCCTGCTGTAATGAAAATTCAATAGACTTGGGATACTTAAACAACAAATATTTATTTCTCACAGTTTTAGAGGCACCTGTTGGCACCAAATCTGTTGATTTGGTGTTGAGTGAGGGCCTACTTTATGGTTCGTAGATGGCAGTCTTCTATGTCCTTAGATGGCAGAAGAATAAGGAAGCTCTTTCATAAGGGCACTAATTCCATTCATGTGGGTCAGTGATAATCACCTCCCAGAGGCCCCCACTTCTGAATACTATTACCTTGGAAATTAGGATATTAACATATGAATTTATGGAAGGGATACAAATATTCAGACCACAACCAGGGAAATCTGTGTCTATTACACCTGGGACTGTTAAAATTCTTTGGCTGGGCATGGTGGCGCCTGCCTGTAATCCCAGTGACTTCAGAGGCTGAGGCAGGAGAATGCAAGATGGAGGCTGGCCTCAGCAATTTAGACCATGTCCCAAAATAAAACATTTTTTAAAAATGGTTGAGGATGTAGTTCAGTGGTAAAGCCCCACTGAGTTCAATCCCCAGTACAAAAAAAAAAAAAAAAAAAAAAATTCTTTGTCTGGAGTGTCATTTTCTGAGTATGAACTGATCCCTGTAAAGGATTTTATAAGGAGAAACTAGTGATAGCTTTGAGAGCTAAACTGATTAATTCTC